>OX376162.1:15441830-16641830 GCA_947363495.1 Euzophera pinguis
GAAGTACGAATGCTATACGCAAACGTCTGATGTGAAAAAGGTCGCGACAGTATATTTCTATACTGAGGATTACTGCGGCGTGAATCTGTACGCCGCCGCGCGCCGACAACGACGGCATTTAAAGGAGGCTATAGGTAACAACAGTCTTGTGATTAAGCGCTTGTGACTTGGACCGCCCCTTACGCTGTAAGTGTTCCTATTAAGTTACTTGGATGTGTGCAAGAGAGAATTTACATTTCTACCATTTCCCTTTTTACATTTTTCTTAATGACATTTTATTTTACAGAACACCTTTCCTTATTAAAGAACAAAGTTTATATGAGATTAAGGTACTGTTGCCCGTGATTTTGTTAAAAATATGTGCCACATATATAAAATCCAAGTTACCGAAATACTATTTTTAAATCTATGACTAACATAAACCGTCGAATCGAATATTCATGAAAAAGAAATTTAATAGGGGTAGGTTTTGCCCGCTAGATGAATTTATTACCTAAGCTTAAAATAATTACACAAAGATGTTTAAAAAAACTATTTAAAATACCTCATTTATTTGCCATATTCTTTTTAATAGTATAATAGAAAATTTAGCCATTTTAAAAATGGCATATTCTCCATTTTGGTCACGTTTAATTATTTCGATAAAACAATTCATGCTTAAATTAATTTAAATTATCATATTGACACGTAAATTTAACACCTACATAGCAACTTAAATAATCTGGACATCCATTCTGTCAACTCGATTGGTCACTTAATGTATATCTTGTCGATAAAGCGAGTTTGTAACTCAGCCTCTGTTTGATTGCTAATACTATACATGAATAAATAATAAAAAAGATTGATTACTACTACTCATACAAATAAAAATATGTTTACTTTTCGCACACGAACCCGTAATAGGGCTATTTTGCTTTGTTTGAATTTAAAACGAAACTGTTGCGAAGTAGTGTGTTTGGTAGGGCACCTGTCATATACAATAAGCTACCAAACTCCCTTAAAACAACATCAGACATCATATTTTTTAAACAATCCCTTCGGGAGCTACTCGTTTAGAAATATTATAAATTAGATGAGTTTTTAAAAGACAAACTCGATTGAATCTTATTACGAATGGATCCTATCACAAGTGAACTAATGTTATTTCTTGTTAATTTGTACGCCAATCTGGCAGAAACAGAGTACCTACTTATTTATTAATTGCATGTCTACTTATTTGACCTGTTTTCACAAATAAAGATGATTTGATTTGATTTTATCTTAGTGCCTTCCCGGTTGCATCCTCGGGTGCTTGCATCGGAGCCCAGGGTCCACTGAATTAAATGGATTGACTATATTCAACAAAATACCTTCTCACCATACCGGGTTTTTCTCCAATTCCTTCGCTATGACGGCTGTTAGACTCTGGAATAATCTTCCTGAGTCCGTTAGAACAGTCTCCAGCCGTGCCAACTTTAAAAGGTTTCTCTACGAGCTTCTACTCTCGCAAATTTAGGCAGTTAAAAGTGAGTAAATTTTGAGTTGCTGCTATTATTTCGTTGATAACTCTTAAAATTAACTGTACTTTGATTATTGTATCATCGTATATGTGTAAGTATATTATGTAAGTACCATAAGTAAGTTTATTATCATTCAAACTTTTTGTATTTACCTATCTATACATTTTTAATACAAACATGACGAAATCTGTTTAACCCAAAGGTTGACTGTTAGATTTTAGCATTAAGTTCGCCTATTGTGCTATACAACTGTATTATGTACAATAAAGTTTAATAAATAAAAAAAAAATAACAAAGCTTCTGTCATAGGTCTTTTAATATTTCTTAAAATACCTACAGATATCGCTGCAGGGGTGTCCAATTTTTGAGAGATATCTGTACAAAACGTTGGCGCAGTTAGATGAAGGATATAATTTTTAAGGATCCGTGCATAATCTCTATCTTCTAATTTCTACAAATACATCGCGGGTGTTGCTATAAAGTTGGTGATGTAATTTTAGATTTTGAGCCTGTCCGTAGATATCTCAGTAAAAGTGATAGAAATACAACCTAGATTATTTGTTATAATTTTCCACAGATCATAAAATTTAGTCGTTAGTTTGCATTTCCTAATGACACAACTAGTTGTGCATACCAGTTGGTCTATGAGGAAAACGAGAAATCAGAAGGGTACCTCGTACAATAAACTTTATTGAAAAAACAATGTTGCGATGACAGCGCTCTCAAAGTCATTGTTTAACCCAAAAATTATGACAACAAAAAAGGAAATCATTTAAAATCGATCAAGCATTAAACATAATTTGCAGTTACGCAGTCACCTAAATAAGTTTAAAAAAACAACAAATGTTTGGTTCAAATAAAAATCAAACAGGCAAGGCTTAGTTTAGGGTTCTTGAACTGAGAAACGAACCTTAGAAATAATCTCAACAGCAATCGTTTCCTAACATTATTTATTTATTTAATACAACATTATTGTTCCACAAGTACAAATACTTATAACAATTGGCGGACCTAATGCTAAGAGATTGTCTATCAGTAAATCGTTATGTCAAATAGTAGATCATAGCGGAATCGCTGGAAGACTTTAGTCTCATTCTCATATTGCTTAATTACCTCAACGAAGAAGTTTATTAACTACCAGAGTAGACTCGCTAAGGCGAAGATCAGATGGTCCATTAAGGTCCGCAATATAACTAAAATCGCATTTATTTCAAGATATTAGGTACAGTTAAACTGTAACTACCCATTAAGTGAACTGGTCACAATCACAGTTATCCAACAAGCCGGTGCGCTTTTTAAGAAAGTAAAAGTAGCACGCACAGGCAGACAGGTTCTATTGAGTTAAAATTACGTAACCTTTGGTATGGATCAACAGTTTATAGGGCAGGAAGTTTTGGATTGAAATATCCGCAGTTTTTGGTAACCGCGCTCTTTTTGGCAGACAACATGGTTTTCCCAAGAGATTACAACATGGGGTCTTTCAAAAAGGGCGTCAAAGGATTTCTCAAGGGTCGGCAATACGCACGTGATGCCCCTGGTGTTGCTAGCGTTCATGGGCTACGGTGACCACTTACCATCAGGTGGGCCGTATGCCATTTTGCCTACTTAATTGTATAAAAAAAATGATATGAGGCTACCGTAGCCTATGAACGCCTGCAACACCGGAGCTGTCACGAGCGTGTTGCCGACCTGTCCGCTATCAGCACAGCGACACCTCTGAGGCCTGGCGACTCTACTCACCAGCAGGAATACAACACTGCATCACAGTGTTATTTAGCTGCGGTCTTCTAGGGTGGCAGTACTTCCCCAGACGGACTACTCCTTACAAAATGTCGTACCTCTCTTACTTCGGCTAAATATCTCATGTTCTAAGCGTATTATGTTCCAGATCAGCAGTACAATAAATTATCCTTTTATATTATATGGGAATTTAAGGAAGATATTAAACGAAAGTGCGAGTTTAAGGAAGTGAACTTTTCAGGATGTGTGTGGAAGTATGATGAACACATAAAAGAAAAAAAAAACAATGTAAATTTTGTGAATTGTCAAACAGAGACACATGTCCCAAAACGGAACTACTTACGTATTTATCAAAAGTGTTTCTATAATATTATTTCAAACTTTTTAAATATGTCGTTACCAGATCAATGATTGGATAAATTAGACTCTGTATCTAATGATCTAGTCAAAGAAATCCTGATGATTTTTCGTGCAAATACACATGTGTGTTTTTAACGCTATACATTTTTTTTAATATCCGCTCTGTTAATGATTCAAAACAATATTTTTGAAACAATATACGTTACGAACAATATTCAAAATACAAAAAAAAGAGAGCGGAGTGCAAAAACCAACATAGATCATAGAATTAACTGCAGTAAATTGAGATCTAGACTAAGACATTTATAGAAACGAAACAAAGCATAAATCAACCTTCAACCAAATTCATATAAAAAACGTCCGCACGTTTCAAAAAACAAGTGGGTTTAACAAATCGATGACCGGCAACCGGTCTGCAACCAGCTGGTTGACATTTGCGCTTGGCAACCGATTGCGACAGCTTCCGCGAGTGGTTATACGATTGTGACCCCTATATGTTATTAAGACAATATTTAAATTCTGAGATTCTGCCTACCTATATCATAATTTGTCCGACTGCGGCAAAGCCAAAAAAGGATGTTTGACCTGTAGCCTGTACGTATGGTGTGAGTGACCAAACTGTCCGATATATTCAGGATGCCTTAAGGTATCAGAAACAGCTTAACTACTGCCATCTATCGATAACAGCAGGATCCACGGGCTTAACGAGCCTTTCGAAGCACGGAGAAGCTCGTGATAGACAATGCCATTAAATAACCACCAATATAATACGGGTTGTATCTAGTCGTTACTGGGCATGCACGTTCGCTACGAATGTTGCGTCTTACTGGGCCAAATTAAAATAGTTTTACGCCAATAAAGAAAACTTCACACAACTTCTGTAATTCAGAATAAAATAAAACAAATACCAACTAAGAGGACAATTAATCAAGTTTTGAAAAAATAATGACTCTAGCGTGCTACCAGTGATTAGTTACTAATTAACAGATAATTGTAAACTCGTTATGTACCTAATTATGTTTTTGCTGTAGTTATCAATTTTGAAACGTGCAAGAAGTTATAAATAGACATATATTGTTAAGATATATATCCAAATAAAAAAATGTATTGGACTTAATAAATTCTTTTTTTTCGAATGTATAATTGTGGCAAGTTTATTTTGATTGTAAGATATTCCTAACATAGAAAGATAGAAACAATCAATTTCAAACCAAATTTCAATAGATGTAGAGTCGACAAAGAGCTTTTAAGGTTGTTACATCGAATACAATGGCGAAGGATTGATATATTGTCCAATTCTTAATGAAACGAACCGGAAGTGGTTCGATGTTATCTTGGATAATAAATGACCTTGGAGGATAACCAATACACTAACTGATGCCAGGTTGGAAAACTAGAAGCTTAGCAAACACCATTTCAAACATTTTAGAGGATAGCTGCTGGTCATAAACACCTTAAATATTCAAATTTGTGTTCTCAGTACGAGTTTGTTCCAGTAGCTGTTGAGACTGCTGGACCATGGTGTTCAGAGACAAAAAAATGTTGGGCGAGATTGGACGTCATCTAAGAGACAGAGGTTTTGACCATCGCTCCGAGTGGTACTTGGTTCAAAGAATATCCATTTCGATTCAGAGAGGTAATGCTGCCAGTATAATGAGTAACTTTGAGCCGGGTGCCGTTCGGGGTGATATATTTTTAAACTAGAATAGTTTGTGATTTTTCATTTTTAGTTTTTAGTTAGTTGTAATTTAGATAATTATTTTCTATCTAACAAATAAATGATGTTTTAGACGTTGCAAAGACGTTGATAGACCTGAATCCTGGTCTGATCCCTTGATCCTAGGTCTATTGGTGGCGGGCATTCTGGGACTAACAGTAGTAGATAGTTCAGTAGCAAAAGTGGAGAAAGCACGCAAACTTGCTAAATACCTATTATGTAGTTCTTCAAATGGACTTAACACTAATTGTTGTGTTAACTAGTAAAATAAATACTTATTTTTTAACCGATACAGTATCAAAAATGGGCAAATGTCTCCTGTATTCAAACTTTAATCCGCCTCCTCTGACCACTTAGCCTTGAATCTTCCCAAGTCGTCGCTCCAGTAAGTTTTATAACTTAGCACGAATTTCGGTCAAAATCCATTCATCCCATAGTAATCCCACTAAACTGACATAACGGCCATGTTGGGGTCAACGACCCGCTATGCTCGTTTTGAGAAGCCCTTGATCCTGGGCCTTTTGTGTTTTACGATTTTTTTTGTCGTGAGTTAAGATCTTTATGACGACACGACTTTGTAATATTTTTAGAGAGATACTTAAATTTTGTGTAAAACTTTTGGTTTAATCTATACAAACTTTCAAGCAATGTAAACCCAAGGATAGATCCTGAGATGATGTGGAAATAAAGCAGAGACTGATTTTTTTTTTTTATATAACACTAAGTAGTCAAACAGGCGTAGTGGTTACCGTAGCCTATGAACGCCTGCAACACCGGAGATGTCACGAGCGCGTTGCCGAGCTCGAAGGAATTTTTTTACGCCTTTTTGAAGGCCCATGTTATAGTCACTAGGGAAAACCATGGCAGGGCAGCCATAATAAATATACGTTGATATAATGAAACATCAACTCAAAAATTTGACCAACTTTCCTAAACAAAAGCACACCACATCAAATACTCGTAATTAAAAAAAAAAAAAACCTGGGAAACCATAAATAAATTGCAGAAACTGAATCGATTTAGGATAGAATCGTTGCTTGTAAATCGATCACTAGTGCCATAAAGTGAGAACTTTATGTTCCTGTTTCGCACTGATCTGGAAAACGGTCGAGTTCATTTTGGTTTTAAATTTTTCTGTAAAAGAATCTCAGTACAATACAATAGCTTTTAAGTCAATTTTTTTAACACAGCAGTGCCAAAAACGCACATTGCGTCGTAAACAATAATTGAAAATGCATTGTTACTATAATTTATTGACAGCAAATATTTTTTTACAGTATTTGAAGATCTTTTCGGGGAATAAAGAGACTTTATGGTATTCTTTTTTATATTTCGAAGATAAGGAAAAGTGGAATATTTATTTCAAGATCATTTATACAAATACAAATATCTTTATTGTGAAACACTATTATTACTAGCTTTTCCCCGCAGCTCCACCTGCTTCAAAAAGTAGCCTATGTTTGACCCCGAGTCTTCAACTATATTCATACCAAATTTCATCAAAATCCGTTCAGCGGTTTGGCCGTGAAAGCGTAACAGACAGACAGACTTTCGCATTTATAATATTAGTATGGATGCCTGCGAAATAGCACAAAAGTTGCAAATATGCATTTACTACGTTTGCAAGTAGGTACAACGCAATTGAAGTTCGATAAATTGACGTTTTGAAGAAAATGCTGCAGTGGAGTTTGTGGCGTCGCTTCTTCTCCATTTGCGCTTTGGAAGTGGTGGCAAACTTAATATAAGTAAATTGACGTCAATAACTGATATTTATATCCTATAATGAAAATAAACGATTTCATTTCACTGGGTTCCGAGGATCGCTTTCTCAAGTGTGATTCAAGCAGGAAAGCGCTAGGACGTAGAAGAAACAACACCGATGACACATTTATGTTTGATTTAACTAGCATTAAAACTTATATGCAAACAAATACTTTAGTTAGTAATTAACATATTAAATTTTCATTTTCTCTTACATACACTGCTGTTAAAAAATATTCAGTAACGTTAGCATAGTAGAAAAAATAAGTAAGTTAGTTAAGTTGTAAGTATATTATGTAAGTACCATAAGTAAGTTTATTATCATTCCAACTTTTTGTATTTATTGCTATATATTTTTAATACCCACATGACGATATCTGTTTAACCCAAAGGTTGACTGTTAGATAATGCTTTAAGCATTAAGTTCGCCTATTGTGCTATGCAATTGTATTATGTACAATAAAGTTTAAATAAATAAATAAAAAACGAATCACGATAATAAATAAAACACACTTAAATTTAAACGCATTTTACATTTAATATAAACCATTTTTATAATTACGGTAAAAAGCAAAATGAGACGAGAATATAGATTATTAGAATATACATTATAGATCTACCTCTATACCATAAATTATTTATAACAACCATAGACTATGATGAATTGAGCCGGCATACCGGTACCTAACTGGTTCAAACCAGATTCAACACTCACAATCGTGGCCGCGTCCTTGAGGTCCAAAATACCCGTGTCTGACCACTTTCTTTTCTATATGTCAGTGTGTCATTCGCACCAACATTTAGTTGTTAGAAATTAATGTAAATATTGACGACCTGACAGTTTTGGGCAGTAACCACACATTGCGTCTGGTTTTAGTCTGTTTTTCCAGTAAAAAAGGGTACGGGGTCAGACAATAGTCGCTTCATTGTAATAACCAATACTGCTAAATCAGTAATATTAGTAACGTGATTGTCCTAAAATTAGGACCCTTTCGTGCTTTCTCGTGTTGTCTTGCAGAGGGTCAGTTTTAAATTTATTTATTTTAGCTCTGTCCTGCGGCTCTGTCTGCGTTTAAAAATAGTCTATGTTTGACCCCAGGTCCTCGACTATATCCGTACTAAGTTTCTTAAAAATCGGTCTAGAATTTTATCGTTGAAAGTGTAACAGACATACGGACAGACAGACTAAGGTACTTTCGCATTTATATTGTTTGTATGAAAGTATGGATTTAAATTTTATTTCAATTTAAAGATAAAATACTACGAAAGTGGAATTAAAACTAATTATGGTATTAGGGTGAACCGGGTTAAGCTACATTGTAGTCTACACATTTTTTTATAAAATTACCAGAATCAGTAGACTTTGTAGATTGCCTTGAAATATTAATTTGTCCTTTTATGGCTAACATGTGCCTGTTAATTTTCGAAGCTAATATCCATAAATGCATAAATTATAAATGTTACGCCCATAAACATTATAAAATTAACATTTATTCATACTTAAAGCGCGGGTTGCACTAGGTTGTACATACTGGGGTGCAGGGCAGAGAACCTCCTCGAGTGCCCGGTCCTTTGAAAGCTTTGCATTCTCACTTGATCTTTGATCCGGTGAGAGGGCGGGCTGACAAGGGATTCAGGACGGTGCACCCTGGGTGACAGTTAATAACTCCCTGGTAGTCGGGGTCTTGTTGACTGTCGGCCAATTTCTGCCAACTGCCCACTCCACCGCCGTCTATGATGAGACGGCGAATGGATGTGGGTCTGGGGGACGGGCGTGGTCCATTTCTGGGCCACGTCCGATTTGGGGAGGGGGCCGAAAGGCCAAAATGAGGGGGCCGAAAGGCCATGGCTGGAGGGCGTCGTGGTAGAATGCTAACGCGACCCCATGGCGCCCTCAACAGCCGGTGCGGAAACGCCGGAGGGGTTTTAGTGGGTATTCCGGGCTGACTAGCAGCCCGGCGAGTCCCACACTTTGTGCGTAAATGCATTTCGCCTCCGTCAACAAAAAAAAAAAAAAAAAATGTTGTACATACTGGGGTGCAGGGCAGGGAACCTCCTCGAGTGCCCGGTCCTTTGAAAGCTTTGCATTCTCATTTGATCCCAAGGATCCGGTGAGAGGGCGGGCTGACAAGGGACTCGGGACGGTGCACCCTGGGCGACAGTTAATAACTCCCTGGTAGTCGGGGTCTTATTGGCTGTCGGCCAATTTCTGCCAACAGCCCACTCCACCGCCGTCTATGATGAGACGGCGAATGGATGTGGGTTTGGGGGACGGGCGTGGTCCATTTATGGGCTACTGCCCGATTTAGGGGAGGGGCCGAAAGGCCAAATGAGGGGGCCGAAAGGCCATGGCTGGAGGGCGTCGTGGTAGAATGCTAACGCGACCCCATGGCGCCCTCAACAGCCGGTGCGGAAACGCCGGAGGGGTTTTAGTGGGTAGTCCAGGCACTCTGCCTGGGAGTCCCACACTTTGTGCGTAAATGCATTTCCCCTCCGTTAACAAAAAAAAAAAAAAAAAAGGTTGTACATACTGGGGTGCAGGGCAGGGAACCTCCTCGAGTGCCCGGTCCTTTGAAAGCTTTGCATTCTCACTTGATCTTAAGGATCTGGTGAGAGGGCGGGCTGACAAGGGATTCGGGACGGTGCACCCTGGGTGACAGTTATTTCTGCCAACAGACCACTCCACCGCCGTCTATAATGAGTCGGCGATTGGATGTGCGTTTGGGGGACGGGCGTGGTCCATTTATAGGCCACTGTCTGATTTGGGGGGGGGTGGCCGAAAGGCCAATGGTCGGGGCCGAAAGGCCATGGCTGGAGAGCGTCGTGGTAGAATGCTAACGCGACCCCATGGTGCCCTCAACAGCCGGTGCGGAAACGCCGGAGGGGTTTTAGTGGATAGTCCAGGCACTCTGCCTGGGAGTCCCACACTCAGTGCGTAAATGCATTACCCGTCCGTTACAAAAAAAAAAAAAAAGGTTGTACATACTAGTGTAATTCGGCGTGGTTTTTTTAACGACCATATCATTTGTAGTACTCTGATTTAAATTGAGAATATTTATCATCATCAACCTCGTTTCAGCCGCAGTCAGTCCATTGCTGGACATAGGCCTCTCCCAATGATTTCCAAAATGATCGGTTGGCAGCAGTCTGCATCCAGCGTTTGCCAGCGGCCTTTTTCAGGTCATCTGACTATCTGGTAGGTGGATGTCCAACGCTGCGTTTACCGGTACGCGGTCGCCATTCGAGAACCTTCCTACCGCATCGGCCATCGGTTCTCCGCGCTATGTGCCCCACCAACTGTCACTTCAATCATTTTTGATTCGATCTCGTAGGGAAACACCAAGCATCGCCCTCTTCATAGGTCTCTGGGTGACCTTATGCATTCTTATGAGGCCCATGGTCAAAGACCACGTTACTGGTAACACACACTGGCCGAAGACCTTAGTTTTAAGGGACTGAGGTATTTTGGATGAGAAGACGCTACATAGCGTCCCGAACGCAGACCAACCGAGTCGGATTCGACGAAAGACCTCGTTCTTGAAGTTGGAGTTGCCAGCCTGGACCATCTGACCCAGGTAGACATACTGGTCTACAACTTTAAGGATGTGGCTCTCGACAGAAACCGATGATGGCGTAACATGGACATCACACACTGCCTTCGTTTTGTCCATGTTTATTTTAAGGCCCACCTGTTGGGAGACCACACACAAGGTCGCTGAGCATGGTACTTAAGTCCTCCAGCGACTCCGCCATGACCACAATATCGTCGGCAAAACGAACGTGAGTGATATACTCGTCATAAATATTGATGCCAAGTGCTTCCCATTCCAGGAGTTTGAAGGCATCTTCTAGAGCAGCGGTAAACAGGTTCGGGGAAATTACGTCTCCCTGTCTTACTCCTCTCTGCAATGGAATAGCCCCCGTGCTCTGCTCCTGTACTCGGACTGACATGGTGCCGTTGCTGTACAAACACTTCAACACTTAGATGTACCGATGGTTAATGCGGCACCGCTGGAGAGATTGAAGCACCGCCGTAGAGCAAGAAGCAAATTGAGAATATTATTGTCATCTTTTTTTCAGTTACATCTCATACCGCGTTTCGTCGAAGCCTGGGATCCGCTTAATATAGATGCCACATTCACATACCTCATAAGAGTTTTAACTTCATTAACTTAATAGCGGGCTTAAAGTAGTAAGCATAATCTACAACTGGAAGAGCAAAAAAATATCGTTAGACTAAAAAAGTCAGTTATAACTAGTCGATAACAATATCAATTCTAAATACATTTTTGACCGCCTATCTTACGTGTAACCACACTAACCACATTTAATTTATTAAAAAGAAACACTAATTATTTAGATGATAAAACCCTGACAAAATTAAGTTCAAGTTAAACCAAAATTTTGAACTAATTATACCAATTACAGAAGCTTGTTCAAACGAAATTTAATTAACCATCTCTGTAAGCTACTCGATACCTAAAACTTGATCAACTTGATAAATTAATATCATTAAATAGCTAGTTTAAAATACATTTAGAAAAAGACAAGGTATAAACATAGAGTAACATTAAAATTAATAGGAATAAATGAGGAAGAACTATTTGCCCAACCGTGGGACAATATCTATATCCATACTTTCCATACTAATATTTTAAATGCAAAAGTCGGTCTGTCTGTCTGTTACGCTTTCACGGCCAAACCGCTGAACGGATTTTGATGAAATTTGGTATGAATATAGTTGAAGACGCGGGATCAAACATAGGCTACTTTTTAATGCAAGCGGAGCTGCGGGAAATCGCTAGTTGGTTAATAAAAAAGGAATAAAACAATGCACGATTAAAATTGAATTTCTGATAAAACCTTTATTTATCGTGTGATTTTCCATAATATCTCCCGTTGCTTTCGTAATCGACTAAGGGAATAACAATATTCCAAGAAGGAATTGATGTCTAGTTTGCAGTTGAATAAAATTAATGTGAATGAATTGACATTAAACTTACTATTTACTGTGGATGAAATACATAGTCACCAAGTAATTTGCATTCTTCCTTGAGGAGCTAGTTAGCCGAGCGCGACCCGCGTATCCGTAGCGAATGCGCGTGTCAAGCGACGGCGTGACGCGACCACTATTGGATTGGTCGCCATTTAGTGGCATTTTCTATCTTGAGCTCCTCCGTGCTTCGAAAGGCACGTTAAGCCGTTGGCCCCGGTTGTTATCGATAATTATAGCAGTCGTGAGGCTGTGTCAGATGCCTTAGGTCAGCCTGAAAAATTCTGACAGTGTTGGCCACTAACACACCTCGGGTCATGTTCCTGTTGTTCTGGTTTCCCTGTAAAAAGGGTTAAGGAGGTCAGACGGCAGTCGCTTCATTGTAATAATCAGTTCCGCCAAATCTAGGCCCATTACTTACAGCGTACCTTAAGGTCCGAAGCGTAAGCTGACGACGCAACTAGGAATATACGCTAGGATGATGATGGAATTTGCATGCTTCCATCTCAAATTATTCAAACAACCTAAGACTGGACAAGAGGAAATGGACTACGGATGATCAACCATAGGATTTATGAGATAGGAGTCTCAAATCCACCTGAAGATTCGGGTGGTGATAAAATTTTCTCAGGAAAAATCTACGATAGAGAAGTAGAAAAAGGTCTTCAGCAATCCATTACTGGATCAAAGCCCTTTGATCTAAATGGAATAATGGATGACAAAAATCATATCGAGTCATCATTCACGGTCACCATGAAGACCAATATCGCAACGTAAACCATCGTCAAAATAGACGTGCACGTTCCAATATTTGTTAACCTAATCCTTCATTTGACTCATTAGATAACCAACTGGTCTGTCAATATTTTATCACTTCATTTCAATTCTTAATCCTTCCACTTAAGCTCCAAACTTCAAGAGATTTGAAACTAGCTTCGCGCAAAACAAAATTATCTATGTAGTTCTGAAACGAATTTCAAGTAATTGTCGACTTTATTACTTGAAAGTTAGTGCCCATAATTATTTTATCAAATGATTGTATGTCTGTTTTGGTATTGCCAACGTATTGCTTAATTCCAGCACACGGTATATGGGTATGCAATGTCCGCTAACTGGGTGGCGTAATGTGCGCTTACCTTTATATTTGCACTGTATAGGGGGCATATTATGTCATATGGTATATCTTGGTACAGTGGCCAGGTCAAATTTTAGGGTTAACCCTAGCCTTCATAAGTTGACATTTTGTATGATTCTTTTAAACAAGTTTTAGTAAGTATTTACCTGACAAAATATTATTTGCCGCATTATTCATATACATTTATAAATGTTTACTAAGTCCATTCAATCTTAAATATGATTTTGTCTCTATTTGTGAAAAAAGAGTAAGCTGAGTATGCAACTGGAAAATACGCTTGGACGAAGAAGAACGTGAAAGAAAGAGGTAGCTTAAAATGGTCTTATCAAAAGTTTGTTAACTTTTATGAAGGTTGTAAAATTTTATTGCACTTTTAAAGAAAACTACAAAAGGTAGATTTTAATGCATTTCCTCTGCCAGTAGTATTGTAGGTATGAGTTTGATTTATATTTATGCATGTCTGTTTTATGATCCGTATTTACAGACTTAACAAGAAACTTCAGAAAGGAAAAGTTTACACTTCACAAAAAGGCTATGCACAAAATTGTATATAGTCCTACCCGTATCGTAATCCTATGGTTTAGTATACCAGTATTCCAATATGCTTTCGTAAAATTATTATTTGTTTTTGTACCTATGTAGGCAATAAAGATATTTTGTATGGTATTATAGTGTATTCCTAAAATTTCGCATCCAAAAAGTTGGAAGTATCAAGAAGGATATTAGGGTACTGTTCCGCAGAATTTTAGTAGGCATGCGAAACGGATACAGGTCGCAATGAATTTTGGATTAAGGATCAAAGTAGACATAAAAGTGCAAAAAGATCCATCAATGGATTTTTGTAATGGATAAGTGGATACAGGGGACAAAAGCTAGTATTTTTATATTAAATTCTACTCATATGTTAACTACTTTAAAAAATTTAATGGACTTACAAAATCTCCCTAACACGCTGCCCATACATGGCCCAACGTTCAATGTCATGTAATGCAACCGCTTTGTATGTTTGTATGTCACTCATACACGTGTTACAATGTGTATTGGTTTATAAAGATGTTACATTTGACCTCAAGCGACAGCCATTTTAGGGTCTTTGTATGTAATATCTATGGTGCAATAAAGTGTTTTAACTTACTTACTTACTAACTGTGAATTGTTCTTAAATATTTTTTAATAATTTATTGTAGGAAAAGTAGTTATAAAAAAATTGAGTTACTATCTCAATTTTTAAAACTAAAGAACAATAAACATTTCTATGCGCCTTACCAATTCAATACGACGATGAAAATATTGATATAATCAACATACCTGAAACAAAAATTAAATATTTAATTATTTTTTAATGTTGATAAGTTCATAATATTTTCTCCTTCATTTTCAACATCACTGATTACAATGAAATTTGGTTTTAAATTTGCTTGAAGACCCAAGAAAAGACCTCCACATATAGGCAACTTTACTTTTTAAGAACGTTTTTCTCATACTAAATGACTTAACTATTGCAACGCGGATGGAGTGGCGGGAACTACTTAGCTACTTTGAAAAAATTTAAACTAGTAGTTCTGTGAACAGTAGACTTCGCGTACTACCTCGAAATACGATACATATATGAAACACTAGCTTTTTCCCGCAGCTCCGCCTGCGTCAAAAAGTAGCCTATGTTTGACCTCGGGTCTTCAACTATATTCATACCAAATTTCATCAAAATCCGTTCAGCGGTTTGGCCGTGAAAGCGTAACAGACAGACAAAAAGACAGTCAGACTTTCGCATTTATAATATTTGTATGGATAGTATGGAAGTATGGATTCCTCATTTACTCCCTTTTTGCCCTCAATCAAAAAAGTTTTAAATAAATCAAGGAACACGTGTGTCAAATTTCATGAGGATCCGTTTAGAAATGCGACCTCTAGACCGGAACATACATTTTTCTTTACAAAAGCAAAATTGGACAGTATCGAAATGGAGACTTCGCCTACGCTCAAGTCAATAAAATCTTTAAATCAAATGAACTAAGTTGAATAATCCAACAAGTTTTGCGTGTTATCATAAATTGACAAAAACAATGCGAAATCAAACGCAAAATCAAATCACAGAGTTTATTTTTCCAATTCGTTAGATATCTATTTGACAATTTTCACAGTTCATTGGTTCTACATAAAAGATAAATTTGAATTTTCTTTATTTTTCTTTTATCATTCGCTGGAAATTTGTAAGAAAAATGCGTAGAGCAATACGTCTTTTGAACAAATTTCGCGTTACTTAATACTTGTTTAATTAACGTATGGTTGGGAAATTGTACGTAAGTGAAAAGTTTATTTTACACAAACAACAAGAGAGGTAGGACATTTTGTAAGGAGTAGTCTGTCTGGGGAAGTACCTCCACTCTACAGAAGACCGCAGCCAAATAACAATGTGATGCAGTGTTGTGTTCCTGCTGGTGAGTAGGGTCGCCAGACTTCAGAGGGGTCGCTGTGCTGATAGCGAACAGGTCGGAAACGCGCTCGTGACATCTCCGGTGTTGCAGGAGTTCATAGGCTACGGTAACCACTTACCATCAGATGAGCCGTACGCCTGTTTGCCTACTTAGTTGTATAAAAAAAAATATCGATTTTTATGGATAAGTTGTTTTCGGGAGGGGTTTTTTGAGGGTTATTTTTATTTTATCCAAAACTGAATTACTAAGTGAAAGCTTTAACTTTTTTAATACATAATTTCACCAATTGTTCTAAAATTAAACTTTTATTATAAACAGAGTGTTAACACTATTATATACATATACGTTGTCCTTATAAAACTAACCGACCTTGTAGTAGCTTTCAACTTTATTACTCAACGACAAAATAAACATTATATTTAGACCCGCATATAAAGTCAAATATTAAAGAATTCAGAGTTCATAGTAAAATGGATGAATAACGACCAGGTAAGGTAGAGCTCCATGTCTTCTTTCAAGTTTTAAAAACAGAGACCAAGAAAAAATGGTTACTAATTTCGCCAAATATACAACTTGGAACTGACCGTGATTAAATGAGATGTTAATTTTCGTCGTTGTCGTATTTGGTTCGATATTTGTCAATGTTTTGGTTAAAACCAGTTTTTATCTAGAAGATTCTTGATAAATTAAAATGTCAATGTGTATTAATTTAGAAGTTGCTGTTTTTGGTCAGATATAAGTAGTAACTGAACTTAAGCTAGACGAAACATTTTATAAACGCATACATCTAACTTCTGAATTTTCTCCCTGAAAATATGGAAGGAGCTGGGCCACATTCTTCTCTAGAGACTACATAAGATCCAAAAAAAAAAAACTTTTATAAATCTTACGTAAAATTTCCAGCAGCACATCAATTCACAAAGCTATAAGTTATTCACCTAGGTAATTAATGTCTGTTTACAACTCATACTGCACATGTACCGCCTCAACCTACGATTGCTTGACTTTCGCGAGGTCGACGCGCCAGCTTTCCCTATCGGCGACTATGTCTATAAATAACATTAGTGCTATATATATTTTAATACTTCTTTTTATAGTAAACGTTATACAAGCCTATCAAAAATAGGAAAGATCATAAGCAAGCATCTACGGTTTCAAAGCGTTTTATACATTGCGATTTTGACTGGGAATATATTTACTATTCTTGAAGCGTTTACATGAGTAATGTGCTAATTCAGAACTAGTGGAGATAAAACAAGCCAGCTTGTAATGGTATACTATTTTTTCATCGTTTTTTTTATATCACTTATTGGCCATAGGACTAAGTAAGCTAAACTGCTGAAGCTGTGGAGTTTGTTTCTTTGTTTAACGCGCTAATCTCAGGAACTACTGGTCCGATGTAAATAATTCTTTCACTGTTGGATAGCCTATTTATCGAGGAAGGCTTTAGGCCTGCGCAAAGTCGGGACGGGTTGCTAGTTAGACATATTAGGGTCATTGTAACATAGACTGTGGATTTATTAATTAAAATAAAAAATAAAAATCTTTATTGCGCTATATATTTTGACTGCATTTACTACCAGCTCAACTTTATATGTGCATTTTTGTATTAAAAATCACGTCGTAAAATTCTGAGACGTTTGAAAAATTTGCAGCGCACACGGATCTACATTTGATAAATAAGCACATCCATAATATACTGCTGCTTGCAGTGTAAAGCTTCATATTATTTACTTTCCTTCAAACTATAATGAAGTTAAAAACACTTCTGTTCGTCATATAATAAGATAACCTATTCAGCATACCTACGAGCAAAACATTTGTGTGTTCACAACAAAAATTGGTGTTCAAATATTTGCATGTTTATGAGCGAGGAACTTGGGACCTTGCAGATTGGACTAACATTACGCTACTGAGGTCAATTAATGAATTCCTACTACGCCCAATCGCATGATTCTATGATTCAACTAAGAACACGCTTGTATCATTATATCATTCACAAGAAATATACGTAACAGAGCACACTGGACGAGTGTAATGAGCTAGTCACTGACATCTAACACTATATTGATACAAAAATCTTCATATCTGTACGCTTGTACTCGAATTCCAGTGCAATGCTTTATGTTGAAATCCATATTAATATCCATACTAATATTATAAATGTGAAAGTGTATTTGTTTGTCCTTCTTTCATGTTGAAACGAAGACGGATTGATGTGATTTTTTGTGTGGAGATTAGTTGGAGTCCTTGAGAGTGACAAAGACTACTTTTCCGCGACACAAACGGAATTTTATGCGGATGAAGCCGCCGGCACAGTTATATTATAATAAGTGCGAAAGTCTATCTTTCTGTCTATTATGCTTAAACGGCCAAATTGCTGAACGGATTTTGATGAAATTGGTATGATATAGACCCGGGGTCAAACATAGGCTACATTTTAACGCAGGCAGAGCTGTGGGAAACAGCTTGTGGACAATATTTGTAAATATTTAATTGTTTACCTGCTTTTATAATACCTTGAAAATCTATTGTTAGATATGATAACAACAAAAGTTTGATTTAAATTTTGTAAATAATTACATACATAAATAAAGTCTGAATAAACTGCATTAGAGTTGTCTACTTTAATATGGTCAGGTATGTAATATCTCTTAAATTTGTTAAACTACATAGAAAATAGCACATTTGACCATGTTACTCCTACCCTGGAGTCCAACAAACTAGTCCTAGAGATACACCCAATCTGCTGCAGCTCTATCATTTGTAATTTATTTATTTATTTTTATTTATTTTTTTATTTATTTTATACAAACATAAGTTGTAATCCCTGATCACTCAAAATCGGTACGTTGAATATTTTTCATTTTTGGTTTTGACCTGACTAGGATTGCCTACCCAACAAGCGATGAATAAATAATATGCGATAGCAAATGAAATTAATACAATCTACAATGCGTTCGTTACGTCAGTTGTCAACTTGCTCACCGAACCAATGTGAACATTTCTCGCCATAAGTTACATAGCAGCAATAGAAAGGTGACATACTGTCGAGCGATTGTTCTGACGCCCCTAGTTACATAAAAGTAGCGATGTCATAATGTGAACTAAAAAGTAATGTATAATTATGAAGATAAGACAAGGAAGGCTGAAAGTGGAGCAGGTACGGGAAAAGTTGAGGCTTTTTGTGAAATATGATGAAGACAAAGATCTTGATTGTGTGAATTATGATATACTAGAGTCACATCCTGGTTTTGTACGAGTTTTAATTAAGACAATTTTTTTTTTTTCAGTTACAAATCCTTAAAAATTCTAAAAATATAATTCCATGCTTCAGAAAGCATATATATTTTTTTTCTGCAATGATTAGTTACCCTACCTTTTTGGCACCGAACTATCTTTCTGTTTCTCCCGAAATTCGACTGGTAGATAATGCTTTTATGCTCAATGTGTGTGTTACCCACTTGTTTATTAACCGTATCTGCGTCATAGTCGTCGCAGCGGCCCGGCGACTGAAGCGACAGAATTGCATTATTTTGCTCTTGTTTTTTACTGCGCTGTCAGGTGCATTATCTATGGGTGTGATGGACCATTCTGTACATTAGTACTATTAATAATTCTGTATTATACGTACAAATAATGTAGTTTGTTGATGCAAATTCCTTTAACCCGCATAATAATCAATTGACCATTCAATAAAGACGGAATTAGTTTGGCACGTCTCCAATTCAATTAAAATTAATCCTAATAGCTATCTAATCTATTTAGATTATCAAGATATACGTAACATATGAATTCCATTGCATACAAAGTGCATTGTGATGCAATTTCGTCTTATGGCGGAAGATATTATATAGAAATGTGAAATGCTAAATGTATGACACATGCAATAATAAGGAACAGATAAAAATTTCGAAAACGCTTGATTATTTCTTTAGTGGTAGGTCCTTTCCTTTCCGATCTGAAAAAAAATAACTATTTTTAAAAAAAAATTGATCTCGACGACTGTATGGGCCACAAAACCTATAGGCCTAGGCCCATAGAGCCGTTATGGTCGATTTTTTAGGGTAATAAAATGTAATATATATTTTTTAAATTAATTGGCTGGTCCTAAAAATCTGATAATTTTTTCAGATAATAAGAATGTTTATTCCGCCCACCAGAAAAATAATCAAGCGTTCTCTCCCTCTCAATAATCTGTTCCCATTAAGACTAGAGTATAGTGAAAAGGTTAAGTGTAATTTCATATTGTTCTTTTACGAAAATCATATTTAAATTTTTTTAAAGACATTTTCAAATAGTTTTTATAAGTGTACAATTCTTTACCTTATTTTTTTTTAAACTTGTGACAAAAAGCTTGTCGAGCTATAAGATGGGCCCGAATTCAGGCCCCAATACCTATTTATTCCGTGCTTACACTATAGATCTGATTTTATCTCCGTGTGTTATCTTCTTTCAGCATTTCAATTCATAACATAAACCTCACGAAATAAATTGAAATTAGCCTAAACTATGCGAAAATATCGCGTTTTGCTGTATTAAGTAACTTGTAGTTTCGATTTGAACGTGCAATACGTTGCATAAGATATTATTACAATACGAAATTTACTAAAACGGTTAGTTTGAAAATACTAATGTATTTTTATGATTTCGCACTTTTTGGCTAATATGTTTTAACACTGATTCGAAATTAATAGCCATTTTTCCCGTTTTACTAGATAAAACTAGTTTTTAAGTAATTGGTAATTAAAAGTTATTTACAATATAAACAATTGTCTTAGCTTTCCATATTTTTTTAATTATATTATCACCAACTGTTTCCCGCAGCTCCGCCTGCGTCAAAAAGTAGCCCATGTTTGACCCTGGGTCTTCAACTATATTCATACTAAATTGCATAAAAATCCGTTCAGCGGTTTGGCCGTGACAACGTAACAGACAGACCGACAGACTTTCGCATTTATAATATTAGTATGGATTGCAACTTGTTTAAGTATTGATGATTAGTTTTTTTTTTTGTTTAAAAAATAAAAATGAGAGTATCCAAATAAACTAGATTATCTGAAGTTATTAGTAACATTACATTTTAACCGCTCATTTATATGAACATATTTTAGTTTATCTAATATATCTGCATTTTACAAGGGATATATGGTATACGAGCTGTCTCCCGAAACTCCGCCTGCATCAAAATGTACCCTATGTTTAATCTTATAATAATAAATTTCATCAAAATCCGTTTAGCTGTTTGGCCGTGAAATTTACAGATAGACAGACAGACTTTCGCACGTATGAGTATGGATATTAAGTATGGATTGCTCAACATAAATAAAACAATATATCCATGCTTCGGAAAGCATGTTAATCTAAGTGATGAGGACTATGGATCAGTATTGCAGAGAAGCACGTTCGAATTCTTATATTTTTATTTGCGACGGGCTTTAAATTTAGTATGTATGTATGTAAAAACTTTATTGTACAGAAAGAACATTGTTACAACAAAATAGAACACAACAAGAGGCGGATATATCTGATAGAGATCTCTTCCAGTTAACCCGAAAACCAAAGGAAAAAAAAGAGTACATAGACTTCAAAGAGTATACAGTACAATAGATACAATAAATATAAATGTAAAACAAACTAACTTAACCTAAACCTAAGTCAACTCAAGTCCGAACGCTCAAAGTATTCCCTAACCCGGAATTTGAAGGTATGAAGAGAGGACGACTGTTTGACGTCCAGAGGAAGCTTGTTCCATAAACGTGCAGCAGTATTGCAAAAGAGTTAGCGGTAGCACTGAGAGGAGTATTCAGGTAAATCCAGTTTTAGGCTGTGCGATGCTCGAAGGCGGGGATCAACTTAACGGAAGGAAAATTAGGATTTTAAATAATCAGGAGAGAAGGGATTAAAAAAATACATTATATAAAAAACGTAGGATATGGAGTTTGCAACGTATTTTTAGTATACTATATGCATGAATGTAAAACATTTAATAAAGGCGCACTATAGAGTAACAAAGTGTAGTCAATAAAATTATTATATGTCGGCCAACCGTGTGAGAGATTTACTTTGCTATTTGCGCTATCTGTCTATTTCTTACATTCAAGATTATATGTATCTAAACTGCATAACCTTACATCAATAATATTTACATTCTACACTTCCGAATTCAACGGATACACTCAGTTCATTATAAGTGTATAATTGAATATAAATGCCTTGATTTTCGTGTTTTATCCAAACTGCCTAATTTAAATCAAGGTAGATATAATATATGCTAATGAATGGTATATAGACGCGGTTTTGCAATAATTAGTTAAACCTTAGTTAAAAATAGGTTAACATTTACATGTATCTTCGAAGAAGTAATTATTCGCTATTATTCTAAAAGTAATCTTAATTTTTACAAATTATAAACGCAAATATTGTGTACTAGTGGTCAGATGTTTGTCACTCTTTTACGGCTAAACCGCTGAACCGATTTTTATAAAGTTTTGTATAGATGTAGTTGAAGAACCGGAATCCAACATAAGTTTATTTTAAACTAATTTAAGATTTTACGAAAATAAACTGAAAAATAAATAAATAAGAAACAAAGAAACAATATTACTTAAAACGCGGTCAGTAATGAATGGTCAAAAATAAATCCGCCCGCAGGTATCTCATAGATTGCGGTGACCGCTTTCCACTAGGGTTATCAGAGGTCTGCGTACGTAATTATATATTTTAACAAAGTTTCAGAAAATGAAATTGATAGTAGCAGATATCCACGGAAGGAGTCTTTTGGAAAATCACATAAAGTAAGTACGTAAAAACACTTAAGAAAAAATTGAATTTCTCTTTATAATGTTCCATTGAAAATCATTTAAACTATTCATTTCCGTAGTATAAATGTTAACCTTTATGTTTTGACATAATATTGCATACTGGTTGTATGAAAATTACAGTGTAATCTGTTAATTAATGATCATCTTAAAATGTCAGGGTTTTCGAGTTGGGTCATCCAATTAATTTGTATCAAATTGTTTGTTTAAGTTGTTGAAAATATACCTGAGAAGCTCGATAGCCGAGCGCGACGTATTCGAAGCGAATGTCCGCGTCAAGCGACGGCGAGACGCGACTCTTATAGGATTGGTCGCCATTTAGTGGCATTATCTCGACCTCCTCCATGCTTGAAGGCACTTTAAGCCGGTTGGTCCCGGTTGTTATCGATAGATGGCAGTCATTTGGCTGTGCGAGATGCTTTTAGGCAGCTTAAAAATCTGACAGTTTTCGGCACTAACATACCTCTGGCCATGTTACTTTTTGTCTGGTTAAAAGGGTTACGGAGGTCAGATGAAAGCAGCTCCATTGTAATAACCAGTGCAATTAAGTACTCATTCATTCATTTATCAAAAATGATAGCACTTACTTACTTACGGCGATGGCTTAGCGACCAAAAGAGGCTCTTGGCAGCCTGTCAGTCGGCACTACAAGAAAAAATCTAGGACTGGCCATAGTTCAATCCTCATTTCACTCAATTCATTAGCTCTTTGAGAAAAATAAAAAGTGAGATACGCGGAAGAAATCTAATTAAACAACTAAATGTCACAACTTTTTAATTAACTGACGTAGGAATCTAGAGAAAGTCCGCCATTAAAATTATTTAATCGTATCAATTTCCTTTCGGTTTGGAAACTTTACTCGGTTCGGTTTATTATCAGATAAATATTTTATAACGAATCGAAAAACAATTAGAGCTTTCATTTTTCATTGCGTTTTGTTCTTTTTCGAAAATTCTGGCTAATGCCAACTTACGCGGTGCGTGCAGGATGATTGACCGTGAAACCAAATATGACAAAATATGTTTAAATTAACGAATGTCAGAGACCGAAAAGCGGCTCCAAAAAGATAAGATAAAAAGTCTTTATTGTTTGAATTTAGGTACTAGTAAGATGTCAATAAAAATAACAATAATCTCCAAATAGGCTACTTGACTGTATTCATACTTGGTTAATATTGTTATACTAAACAAAATATACACTAAAAAGTAACCGATTCTGAAAACAACAACAAAATTGGTTGTTAATTAAGGCAGTAATTCGATTTAAAAGTTTTCTCTAAAAGAAAAGTGGGAGCGTGGTGGGGACGTCTTGCTATCTCTTTTGTATGCACGAAACCGAGTGGCAGTGACGTCACAGCTCACACAGTGCATCCTTTTCTTGTTTTTTGACAGTTTCCCCTTCCACCGAATTTCAATGGTTTATAACTTATTTATTTTTGAACGAATTATAAAAATTCTTTTATAATTCTGTTTCTGGAAATATAAATATTTATATGAAAGAAAAAAGAAAAATTAGTAGAATACCCAATTCTGCCATTCCAGGCGTACAATATATTATAAGTCTAATGAAAGCTCTAACATCAGGGTGTACAGAGTCGATTGACCGCGTTGTAACCTACTTGATATTAACGAGTGAACCATTAATGTTTTAATTTTCAATATTTATTTCCACAATACGAAAAAAACAATATTTTTTTAGTTTAATTTTTATTATTAGGTTTTAGTTTAGTTTAGATTTATTTAGTTTTTATTTTTTAATTAAAATATATTTTTTGATTGATAATATAAGTAATCATGTTTCTGTTATCTACACTATAATATTATAAAGAAGAAAGATTTGTATTTTTGTGTGTATGTTTGTAATGAATAAACTCAAAAACTACTGTGCCGATTTCAAAAATTCTTTCACCATTGGAAAGCTACATTCACCCTGAGTAACATAGGCTATATACCGCAGGCGTAGCTGCCTGAAACAGCTAGTATATAAAAAAAGAAGAGTAAGTCGAAAAAAATATTTCTATGATTGATAATTCTTTTTAAACAATGAGAAGGTGAGGTAATTATTTATTTATCAAACACATTTTGTTAATAATACAATAGCTTAACCCATACTAATATCCATATCCATACTTCCATACTAATATTATAATCCATACTATCCATACTAATATTATAAATACGAAAGTCTGTCTGTGTGTTTTTCTGTTTGTCTGTCTGTCAGACGGCCAAACCGCTGAACGGATTTTGATGAAATTTGGTATGAATATAGTTGAAGACCCTGAGTCAAACATAGTCTACTTTTGGATGCAGGCGGAGCTGCGGGAAAAAGCTAGTTATTAATAAAAAAAAAGGAAAAAGTATATACTAAAAGGTGAGGTGATAGAAACTTTGTCATTAACGTAAAGGGTCGATTGACTTTTTAAAGATGGTCGATAACCAAACAATCGCAGGTGTCTGAATAACACCGCATTTACTACAATAGTGTCAATTCAATGACTAAGGTTCTCGATTAGTTACCCTAATTTAACCGGGTAATCAATTTGCTATGAGAACTGTACCGGTAAATAGTATAAAGCTTTATTCATAATGTCATCAATGAAAACAACCATTTTTGTTTTATTTTGACTTGACGACTTGGTCGGCTACTTGATGTTTTTTGAGGGACTTTTTGCGGGAAGCTGAGAAGAGCAGTTTCAGCGTTTTTGATTTTTTTTTTCAAATATTTGTGTTTGTTACAGTGTCTGTGCATAATAATGATGGATTATTAATCGCAAAGTGTTCGAGAACAAATATGATTGCTAAAAGATCCTATTAAAATTATGTTTTTTTAATCGCGATTGTTACAAAATTACAATTATTTACATTTACAATTCTTTGTGGCTATTTGGTGTCCCAATGTTGGCCAAAAGCCTCCCCTCTTTCCTTCCACATTTCTCTATTCAGGGCTATTTCCCTCTAATTTTATCGAACTTTCTTAAATCATCAGACCATCTCGTCTTTGGCTGAACTCGCTTTCATTTACAATTTTTTTTATTTAAATTTTTGTATTGCAATTTTTGTATTGTAACATTTTCGTAGAGAACATAAACTTAATAGATATTGAGGGATCACGTCAATGCTTTATGATAAAGCCAGTAGTGTGATGTCAAGGACTTAGGTGTGTACGCTACCTTATACGAAATGGAAAGTGACCCGAGTTTTTGTACAGAGTGGTTGAATGTTTACCAATTGGATTGGCTAATTCAATCGCAATTGATTTGTCATGCGAAAAACGTGTATGTCGCAAGAAAATTTTGTATGAACTATATGATCACTGTCTTCTTTAATCAATTTTAGATGGAGTTTTTACTAAGGAAGGTATTGCTGGGCACCCTAGTTCCCAGTACGTACCAGACTACTTATTTTTTGGTAACTCACGTTCTCACGACGTTCGAGTGGTAAGTAATCTTTCCCTCGTATTTAACACGACTGTAAATTAAAAAGCTTTAGGTGCATCGTAGCTTGTTTACTATATCTATTACCATGGTTACAGCGTACCCTGTGCTCCAAGCCACAGGTTCTAAACCGGGGTAAAGTAAATAGTTAATAAAGTATTTTCGATTCGCTATGCTATCGGTTTCGATGCGCTTCGCCAGCAATATTCTAGGATCGATTTCTTTTCGCCGGCAACGTTAACGGTTCGGTACTCACACCAACTAATAACATATGTCGCAAGCAGAAATCGCTCCGACGGACGGCCTGACGAACCGTGAATAGATAGGTAGAAACGCAGCGATAAATGTTGCATCACAGACCTGATAAGAAATACAGACGGCGAATTGTACAATAGGCTAGTATCCTAAAAAAATATAAATAGTCCGTCAGTTAGGTAATCAAAATATATTGGAGACGTATTTTTTCTTTTGAAAATTAAACAAAGAATGATAAAGATATGGCGCGTTAAAGTTCCGTGTGACGTCACAGTGTGCTACACGTTTTCGTAATATGTGACGTCACGAACTTTGATGCCTTATATCTTTATAATTTATGGCTCAATTGACAAAAGAAAAAATACGTCACTAATATATTTAGGTTTCCTAAATGACGGACTAATTTTAATGTTAGTCTTTTGACCCTGGAAACTAGACTCTCAACAGTTTGAAAATAGCCTAAGATAATATCTGTGTGTGTGTATGTCGCCGCGATGCGTAACAGGGAATACTTTTGGTGGTGATTAAACGTCCCTCTGAGAAAGAATTTCGTATTGTATATGGCATTGAAGAATTTGCTATTATCGTCCCTCAGTGCAGCTGACAGAGTCGATATTTTTGCGTGAATGAAACCCGTTAATGACAATTGAAACGGACAGAGTTTGATGATCTTTTGTTTTTTTTTTTTTCATGTGAGATTACGTCTTCATTACACACTGCATTTTGATAAAAAAAAATTTAAAAAATAAGTAATCGAAATTAAATATTGCCGTGAATCTAAAGCAACAAGTTAAGTTGTTTTAAGCCAGTGTTTTGCTCGTCGACTTTTCGTACTGTACTAACCAACTTTGTAGAGGATATGTCTGTAGCACCTACCTTTACGTTTGTGCAATGTTTGCTGACGTGAAAAAGTTAGTTCTGTATCGTCGATAGATGTCGGTAGTTTTCTTTTTTACTTTTCTGATATTACCCCATACATAACGTAGTTATCAATCATCTTTATATAATGTATAAAACATATATCAACTAGTGTTTATTTTCTTTCTTCTAGTTCTTATCTATGTAATGAAGCACTTAGCGTGCTTCATCTAGCGAATTCAGCTTAGATTCTAGCTCATCATCATTTCGTGTAGGTTACATTGTCTATCGACTATGTACACCCTGGTATCAGAGTTGTTCGGAACCGCCTCTCGGCCTCTGACGTGATTTCTTTAACGACTACCAATTGGCAGTCGGGACTAACGGCTTAGCGTGCCTTCCGAAGCACGGAATCATCTTTATTATCAGACAATCAGGTGATTCAAGCCCGCAAAGTCCTAATCAAACTGAAAACAACTAAGCAAAGTACGCTTCCGGTGGGAATCGAACCCACCATCCCCGGGTCGAAGGTGAACGCCTTAACCACTGGACCACGGAGGCAGTTTTCGCTAGATGGCAGTCCTTAGGCCGTGTCAGATGCCTGACAAATCTGTCAGTACTTAACGTGATTTCCGAAGTAATAGAATCGTCATTATTATCAGACAATCAGGCGGTTTTAAGCCTGCAATGTCCTAACCAAACTGGAAATAACTAAACTAAGTAAGTTTCCCATGGAAATTGAACTCATGTTTTTTACTCTACTAGCTGTTTCCCACAGCTTAGCCTGGGTCAAAAAGTAGCTTATGTTTGACCTCGGGTCTTTAACTATATTCATATCCAATTTAATCAAAATCCGGTCAGTGGTTTGGCCGTGAATTCAGACAGACTTTTCGCACTTACAATATTAGTATTTGTCTCTCTTTTCATTAAAGAACCTAATAGAATAGAAGCTAATCAGATATATAAGAGAACAGGGTCGGTAACGCGCTCGTGCGACATCTCCGGTGTTGCAGGCGTTTATAGGCTACGGTAACTACTTACCATCAGGTGGGCCGTACACCTGTTTGCCTACTTAGTTCTAGATATAAAAAAACAGATAAATTTCAGACATCGTGACCCACCACAGTTGAACCTTGCTATACAATCCCTTGCCGTTTCAAAAGACTTTACGTAAGAACAACGTAACAAGTCGGGCCGGGTGCGTTGCCTAAGCAAGCGAGATATATTGGCGCGCTTTGACAAAACCAAGTACTTGGATCGACTGTGACGTCATCGGTGACGTAAATTTTAAGTGATAAAGTGTGTGGTGTGTTTGTTATGATTTCTTTTAGTAGTCTCTATGTAGTCAAGAGTAGCTGATCTAGGTCTGCTCAATCTGGTCATTCATTTATATCGAATACAGTCTACTTTGTACAACCTAACGTATTTTGGCCTCTGACGTGGTTCCTTTACGACCACAAAATGGCAGTCGGGACCAATGGCCTATCGTGCCTTCAGGAGCACGGGATCTATCAGCGGCTGAATCCAAATTTAGCAGCAATAAGATCTGAAATCCAATGTATATCTATGCCTGACATGTACCTTTTTTTAAACACTGTTATTTTTTAATTTAACTTTAACTTTAATTGACATATTACATTTTTCAAGTGTCTTCGAATCTTTATGTGTAGGTATGTTTTTGTTAGGATTAATTTTTCAAGGTTTATAATTTTTTTGATATTCTTCAAATTTATGTGTCACTGCTAGGCAAAGACCTTTCGTCTCCATTTGTCGCTTTCTGCATCCGATCTAGTTGGAAACGATTCAACAGTCGCGCCATCTTCTCCTTGATCAAACATAAAATATACTATGTATTAACTTAGATTTTTAGAACGCAGCGCGAACTTACGGGAAAATCAGGAAACGAATGCCTCAAGACTATCCTACTTTGAAACCTGTTTTGACCTGGCATTTCGATGCCTCGGTACCGCTAATATTAACTGCACGGATTGAAAGTTGCAACAGAACCTTTTAATAACGGTATAAACAATTTTCTTACTAAGTGTATTATAGATGTTCAAGAAGGTGAAGAACGATATCTATGGCTTTTAGGATTGTGTTTTATAAATATTACTAGGTGTTTTCTGAAGCTCCGCCTGCGACAAAAAGTAGACTTTGTTTGACTCCGGGTCTTTAACTATATTCATACCGAATTTTATCAAAATCTGTTCAGTGGTTTAGCCGTGAAAGCGTAACAGACAGATAGACAGACAGGCAGACAGACTTTCGCATTTATAATATTAGTATAGATATAGAAATATAAATATTAGTATGGATCTATAAAACTTATTTTTTTGAGGAGCTCGTTATTCGAGCGCGACCCGCGTATCCGTAGCGAATGGTCGTGTCAAGCGACGACGTGACGCGACCACTATTGGATTAGTAGCCATTTTAGTGGCATTTTCTATCTTGAGCTCATCCGTGCTTCGGAAGGCACGGTAAGCCGTTGGTACCGGTTGTTGTCGATAGATAGCAGTCGTGACGCTGTGTCAGATGCCTTAGGGCGACCTGAAAAATTCTGATAGTATTGGCCATTAACACACCTCGGGTCATGTTCCGGTTGGTCTGGATTCCTTGTAAAAAGGGTTACGGAGGTCAGATGGCAGACCCTCCAATGTAATAACCTGCTCCCAAGTCTAGGACCATGACTTACAGCGTAGGCTCCGAAGCGTAAGCTGACGACGCAGCTAGGAATACACGCTAGGATGAAGGACATACTTATGTTCCTTACATAACTAAATTGGTATTTCAGTTATGTTAAGCTACTCGTGTTGCATACTTTTTATCGAATTCCCACGTGAACGAAGTTTCGAACGAAAACTAGCACACATAATCCCAACTTTGTTAAAGCTAGTTCGCCGTACAGACAAAACTTTAATATCTGAAGGTTGTAATACTGTATAGTATTCTTGTTGCATTTACATTGTTTTTCACGCATATGCTCATGTGGAATTTTAGAATTTTTAAACAGACTATTCTATAGTCTTACTAGCTTTTTCCCGCAGCTTCGCCTGCGTCAAAAAGTAGCCTATGTTTGACCCCGGGTCTTTAACTATATTCATATCAAATTTCATCAAAATCCGTTCAGCGGTTTGGCCGTGAAAGCGTAACAGACAAACAGAAAGACAGACAGACAGACTTTCGCATTTATAATATTAGTATGGATAGTTTACGAGCTCGAGGCTTTTAGTTATTAATTACTTAACGAGCCTTTATTAAAGTGTTCTTTTTATGAGTTAATGTTTTTTTTTAATATAATTAAGTAGGCAAACAGGCGTACGGCCCACCTGATGGTAAGTGGTTACCGTAGCCTACGAACGCCTGCAACCCCGGAGATGTCACGAGCGCGTTGTCGACCCTAAAGGAATTTTTTCACGCCCTTTTCGAAGGCTTCCAGGTTATAGTCACTAGGGAAAACCATGGCAGGGAGTTCATTCCATAATCGCAGTGTACGAGGGACTTCGAGTAAATTTTTACATATTGTGGATTTCTAGGCTTTGTTTTTTCAGGTATTTATAAAATGTTTATGTTTACTAAATGTCTATGAATATCTGGTCTCGTGTAGTGTAAATTAAGTAGCAAAAACTATTCTCGTGGTTATATTAAAATGAGAATTTAAAGCATAATTGTCTTTTCAACCAATGTCAGATTTCACATTTAGTATTCAAAAAGAGGACTTTGGCAACAAACTATCATATCATATAAAATCTCTTTAAGTCGGAAACTGATTGGCCTCTAAAAACTTATTTACAAGCTTGATTGCTATGGTTATGTTAAATGACATTGACATGCATTGGTCCATATGACAGGCAATCTCATACTGACATCCGTTCATTTTATTTTCCAATTAAATTAAAAGCTTACCTACTCATCATCATAACGTGTATTCCTAGTTGCGTCGTCAGCTTACGCTTCGGAGCCTAGGGTACGCTGTAAGTCATGGTCCTAGATTTGTCTGTACATTGGAGCGTCTGTCGACTAATATTAGTATGTAAGTGTGTGTATTACTCTACAGTCACAGACTTTCCTCTGTTATAGTGGTTGACTGGAAGAGATCCCTCATAGGGATAAGTCCGCCATTGTACATTAATATTTAAGATTTGTTTCTGTTGATGTTGAATAAACTGTTTTCTTTTATGTACAATAAAGAATTTTACATACATACATATATATTACCATCAGTTATGAACTACGGTCTGAAATATATATATTTTTTAATATTCTAACTTTTAAAGTGGCGTACTCATTCATTCATTTCAATTGAGTAACACGTGGACAAAAAGTCTGACCATGATGTAATTTTTTTAGGAACCACCTATAAACTTCTTAGGCGTTTCTTCTAGGGCGTGGAGTAGCCCAGGGTACGCTTTGATCATGGTTATATTTATTATATGTTATTAAAATTAAACAACTGCTGTCTTGACCTCCGTTACCGCCTTTATAATAACGCACTGCATATTCAAAAATTAAGTTAAATCGACCGAAACGATAGTTGTAACACGGCTGAAACGTCGAAAATATGAAGTTTTAAACGCACTAATTCTGTACTAGGAATCCGTGTACAATAATTTATTTGTATGAGTTTGTTATCATTTTTATAATCTTTAGTAGGCAAATAAACTGGCTCGCCTGATGGAAAGCGGTTACCGCAAAACTTATAACAATGATAAGAATTATACCTTCGTTACAAACCAAATATTTCTTCTACTAGTAGTAGGTAGCGTTCGTTTTGCAACTTCAGCATTTTTTTGAAAAAAAAAAACAATGTCCAACACACTTATGTCGGAAGCCAAAATCCACTTTTGGTCGCCAAGCCAATGTTAGTAAGCAGGTACAATCAAAACATCGAACAAAAAATATTCCAACGAGCAATATGAAACGTTCGATACAAACATAAGGCCGCAAACCCTAATTGATATTAATTCCCCACGGCGGAACCCTGAGCAATTATTCCACGTCACTACACGTATACAAATACAGTACGAGTATGTATCTGTGTGCGAGCGATTTCTACTATCAGCACTTTCACCCAGTGAAACTGTCTTTTTGTGCATTGTCGACGGCGCGAATGAGCGCGGGTGTCGAATGCGAAAACGGGGTTATTGGTTTTCGATTTTCGAAATGTTACTCGCGATCGTATGTCGAAAATTTGATTTTCGACACGAGTTTCGAAAATTCGCTGTTAATTCACAAGTGCCGAAAAGTTTACTTTCGAAACTTGTATAGAAATGAGATAGATTTTGAGTTCTTGAACTAGGTGATTTTTGGAATATATTTTAGCTCCTTTCACGTAAAATAAGAAAATATTGTTAAGTTACGAAAATGTAGTCGGAAAAATAATTTATAAACTCTCATTATTATTCTTTGTGGTCAAGAAATGAAATCAAATTGTTCTTATTAACACTCGACAGAAGTAATATAATGATACACACAAAGAAGTAATATAATTTATTTCGCCTTCAACAACACCTACTTCACAGTCCTTTCTAAAATCATTATTAATTCATTGATACACTTAATTATCAATTTATTATTGCGTAAATACCCCTGATGTCGTATGTATGTGTTGTTATCCTGTACACACAATTAGAATGTATAATTTAAGTTTAAAATTAATAAATAAATAAAAATACATACCATTATTCCCGATTCGCGTAACACACTTCCAAAAAAACCTACACAAACACACACAATCGAGTACAGTCGTTCACAAAAATCACGATTAATCCGACACTAAATTCGAAAATTGTTCGAAATTTTTCTTTTTAAATTAACCGCATTATTGTCCTCCTGCCTGCCCGCTTTGAAAGACAGTTGTGGACTGACCGAAAGTCCCTGTTAACATTCAGAATGCGCGTGCGACTGTGTACGGACTTAACTGTCTTGATACTTCGTCTTGAATTTTGATTTAATAAAAATGAAAGTGCTCATTGTTTTTCGATACACATTAAAATTTGACCTTTTTATGGGTTGAAGTATTAAAAGTGTTATTGGGTGTGATAGCATGAAATTAACGGTTACATCAAAGTTATGGTTGGGGAAAATGTTACGCAGAGTAGATTGTTTTGTGGCGAAACTGTTTTTTAGGTTTGTGATATGAGTTTTAGTTTCACTGATGTATTGTCGTTTTCCTGCGAGAAATATACTACGGAAAATATTACGGATATTCGAAATAAATCCAATTTGTGACTACCTTGACAGATGAGTTCTCTCAATCGATGATTATGATTATATTATTTATTAGGCACACTATTTTGTACACTTCTAGCAGTCTTTTAAATATCCACGATTGTGGTAATAAAAAATAATTTTCAAGAGACATTGTTCACAAATAAGACATAAAAAATATACGATTTTTAAATTGTTCATATTCATTGAAAAATAGGCCAACAATTTCATTGTATTATTTCAGTTGTATTTACGGAAAATGTCGCCTGTAAATCGTTCCCCTTTAAAGGTAAACGCCAAGAGAGCGATGGATTTATGATCAACCACCAATGACAGATTACGTGTTTGATGTAGCCAGCGAACAGTTTTTGGGTATAATGAATCCAGTCATATATTTTTTAGCGAATTATGGTTCATGTTTTTTTGTCCTCATGTTTTTTATGCAGTGCTCTTGCAGGGCGTCACCTGTGCTTTACTATTATTATGTATAACATTTTTTTAAATTTCTGACATGCAATAAATTACGATTCTGATTCTTCACCATCGTGGCGTAGGGTAGTTCACCAGACCCTGCGTTACCAAGTTTTGGTTATCCTGATGCACCGGACAGCGACTGACTGTTCGTCTCTCGGGTAGGCTTTCTGTCTGCTACACTGCTGTACTGCTACATTATATGATTCTAATAAAAATATCTTATCTTTTAAATATTTTACAAACGCTATTGCTGAATTATTTCGCAATAATAAGCAGCGCCATCTAGTGACCAAATTATTTCACTATTTCATGGAAATTTTATAAATTGCACCGGTTAGTATCTTTTTTGTAATAATTATATTAGACTAGCTTTTTACCGTAGCTCCGCCTGTGTCAAAAAGTAGCCTATATTTGACCCCGGGTCTTCAACTATATTTATACCAAATTTCATCAAAATCCGTTCAGCGGTTTGGTCCTAGTAAGTGTAACTAACAGACAGACATTCGCATTTATAAAATTAGTATGGACATGGATTACTCGCTAAACGTTATTTATTCACAGAATATGAGTCACATCGGTCTTAGTCTTACGTTATGCTAATGAAAAACATAGAACTTAAAAAAAGATTCTATCTCAATATTTTATGATTTAGAGTAAAGTATCAAAACTATGTGCTCCAATTAACATGTCACTTCGTCAATGTAAAAATTGTATGGAAGCCGTTCCTTTCACTCCCAACAAATGTCAATAAAGTGTGAAAGAGACACAAAATAAGTATGGCCAATGCCTTGATTAATTCGATCCTTATATTTCAATGGATTTTTTAATATATATATTTTTTTAATTAAAACATTTATATTCTGCAAGGTTCCAATTTTTTTTCCTGAGCTTCTTAGTTTATTGCCTTTTCATTCAGCTTTAAGAAGAGTCATTCAAAATATATATTTTTTGTTGTACCTAGCTATTTTGTGCCCGAAAAAATAATATCTCAAAAATAATATTAAATTAAAATAACATACAATTATTTTAGTAATAATCATAATCACTTATCATCAGATGGGCCGTACGCCTATTTACCTAATTATTTATATTCAATAAAAAAGCATAAATTTTCTTATATATTTCACAAACACAAAACCAAAACTTAATCATTTATTTTGAGACGAATTAATTTAACTGAATGTCGTCTATGAAAGGTCATTAAGAACCTGTTCAAACGAAACAACGTATTGCCAAAGATATAAATCAGTTAAGACATAAAACACGCAATCTAAATGTGGATGTATAAGTTAACTACTTACTAGATCGGTTTCTCTTCCCATCTAGTCATCATCCTAGCGTGTATTCCTGCGGCGCTTGACACGCGCATTCGCTACGGATACGCGGGTCGCGCTCGACTAACGAGCTCCTCTTTACTTCCCATCTAGTCATCATCCTAGCGTGTATTCCTGCGGCGCTTGACACGCGCATTCGCTACGGATACGCGAGTCGTCCTCGACTAACGAGCTCCTCTTTACTTCCCATTTATTCATCATCCTAGCGTGTATTCCTGCGGCGCTTGACACACGCATTCGCTACGGATACGCGGGTCGCGCTCGACTAACGAGCTCCTCTTTACTTCCCATCTAGTCATCATCCTAGCGTGTATTCCTGCGGCGCTTGACACGCGCATTCGCTACGGATACGCGGGTCGCGCTCGACTAACGAGCTCCTCTTTACTACCCATCTAGTCATCATCCTAGCGTGTATTCCTGGGGCGCTTGACACGCGCATTCGCTACGGATACGCGGGTCGCGCTCGACTAACGAGCTCCTCTTTACTTCCCATTTAGTCATCATCCTAGCGTGTATTCCTGCGGCGCTTGACACGCGCATTCGCTACGGATATGCGGGTCGCGCTCGACTAACGAGCTCTTTCTTACTTCCCATCTAGTCATTATCCTAGCGTGTATTTCTGTGTCGCTTGACACGCGCATTCGCTACGGATACGCGGGTCGCGCTCGACTAACGAGCTCCTCTGTACTTCCAATCTAGTCATCATCCTAGCGTGTATTCCTGCGGCGCTTGACACGCGCATTCGCTACGGATACGCGAGTCGTCCTCGACTAACGAGCTCCTCTTTACTTCCCATTTATTCATCATTCTAGCGTGTATTCCTGCGGCGCTTGACACACGCATTCGCTACGGATACGCGGGTCGCGCTCGACTAACGAGCTCCTCTTTACTTCCCATCTAGTCATCATCCTAGCGTGTATTCCTGCGGCGCTTGACACGCGCATTCGCTACGGATACGCGGGTCGCGCTCGACTAACGAGCTCCTATTTACTTCCCATTTATTCATCATCCTAGCGTGTATTCCTGCGGCGCTTGACACGCGCATTCGCTACGGATACGCGGGTCGCGCTCGACTAACGAGCTCCTCTGTACTTCCCATCTAGTCATCATCCTAGCGCGTATTCCTGCGGCGCTTGACACACGCATTCGCTACGGATACGCGGGTCGCGCTCGACTAACGAGCTCCTCTGTACTTCCTATCTAGTCATCATCCTAGCGCGTATTCCTGCGGCGCTTGACACGCGCATTCGCTACGGATACGCGGGTCGCGCTCGATTAACGAGCTCCTCTTTACTACCCATCTAGTCATCATCCTAGCGTGTATTCCTGCGGCGCTTGACACGCGCATTCGCTACGGATACGCGGGTCGCGCTCGACTAACGAGCTCCGCCTTACTTCCCATCTAGTAAGTGCTAAGAATTATAAAAGACTTGGAAGAAAATTCAGAAAAAAAATTATGTCACCACCGGAGCCCAGATAAACCCTACGAGGTTTTCATGGCACTGTTTTACTTTTTATATAAATTGTATTCTTGTATGTTATGAATAAATGATTTTTAAAAAGTAGTTAATTTATTGGTCCTTGTAAGTAAATTTTACGTCTGTACGTCATCAATTATGACCGTACCAAATTTCATCAAAATCAGTTCAGCGCAGTGCTACGAAAGCATAACAGACAGACTTTCGCATTTGTAATATAAGTATAGATATGAATGTATAATCATAGGAATATTTATACAAATTGTTTTATTTAAATATATACATTGAAAAAATGTTACCAATGGTTGACTGGTAGAGAATGCTCTTAGCATTAAGTCCGCCAATTGTTATAAGTATATGTGTACTTTGTGAAACAATAAAGTTTTAATAAATAAATACATTATTTACTTTTATATAAGTTGCTTTTAAATTTCATATAATAAAAAAAATACTTCATATGGTACATCCAGATTTATGTACATCTGTGACTTAAACAAATATTTCTTAAAATTAACCCAAATATAATAAAAATGTCAAGATCATTAGAAATCAAATTTAGCCGAATCTATTTTTAATATCTGTGATTCAGTTCAAATTGATGGTATATCTTGATTCGCGTACATATAAATTAATTTTAATAGTACCTACATATAACTGAAATATTTTATAGTACGAAACTCGTAGACTTCTACGATTCGACTACGACATCAAATTTCAAAATGAAAGACATCAACGCGTCTGCAGTTCGTAGATTAGTCAGTTGGTTATTTTTAACCGTTAAAGGTTTCATTAGGGTTCAATCAAACTTTACTGAGGAGGTGAGTTAAGATTCTCTATTTATCTCCCTCTTTCTCATCTTAAGGTTTTCCCTGTTGCATCACTAGGAAATGATATAGAAATGAATTCGATTATTTTCAACTAGCCGTTTTCAGCAGGTCAGCTTGCGTCTAAAAGTAGCCTATATCTGACCCCGGGTCTTCAACTATATCCATACCAAATTACATCAAAACCCGTTTAGCGGTTTGGCCGTGAAAGCGTAACAGACAGACAGACAGACTTTCGCATTTATAATATTACTAGCTATTTCCCGCAGCTCTGCCTGAATCAATCGTAGCCTATATTTGACCCCGGGTCATTAACTATATTCATACCAAATTTCATCAAATTCCGTTTAACGGTTAGGCCATGAAAGCGCAACAGACAGACAGATAGACAGAAAGACTTTCGCATTTATAATGTTAGTATTAATAAATATCACTTATTGATGTCAATTTACTTATATGTATTTAGTTTACCACCACTTCCAAAGCGCAAGTGGAGAAGAAGCAGCGCCACAAACTCCACTGCAGCATTTTCTTCAAAACGTCAATTTACAAATGAGATTTTTTTTCCTTAATTAACTAGTTAAATGAACGAATTCGCATGTTTGTCAACAAAGATGGCACGAGCGCGTTGGCGAACCTGAAGGATTTTTTTCACGCCCTTTTTGAAGCCCTAATTAATTGCTGAATTTTAGATCTGTCTGTACACATGAGTTCCTCAAATTCCACAAATGATCCTACATTTGTCGGTACTAGCTATTGCAATGGAGCGACTACCTATTGACCTCTATTCTTACAGATTAACCAGACCAACAGGAACATAAGCGCAGGTGTGTTAGTAGCAAAATCAATCAGACTTTTCAGGTCCTCCCTAGGCATCTCACACAGCCCAATGACTGCCATCTATCCTTAACAACCGGGATTTATTTATTTAAACTTTATTACGAAGAATGTAAATGGCGGACTTAAAGCCGTGGGATTTTTCTACCAGTCAACCAACAGTTGGTGTTGAGAGACAAAAGTATTAACATTAATTATTAAGGGATGAACAGCTTAACATGCCTTTTGAAGCACGGATGAATTCAATATCGCGCTCGCTCCCACTTGACACAAGTAATTGTTACGAACACGCATGCCGCGCTAAGCTACCGAGTTCTGGAGTGCTATTTTTGAAAGTTGCGACTCACGCAAAATCGAATAGTTTTTGTTCGATATTGATCGATTTTCATTCGAGGAGCTCGTTAGTCGAGCGCGACCCGCGTATCCGTAGCGAATGCGCGTGTTAAGCGACGACGTGCCACGACCACTATTGGATTGGTCGCCATTTTAGTGGCATTTTCTATCTTGAGCTCCTCCGAGCTTCGGAAGGCACGTTAAGCCGTTGGTCAAAGTTGTTATCGATAGAAAGCAGTCGTGATGCTGTTTCAGATGCCTTAGGGCAGCCTGAAAAATTCTAAAAGTGTTGGCCACTAACATACCTCAAGTCATATTCCTGTTGGTCTGGTTTCCCTGTAAAAAGGGTTACGGAGGTCAGACGGCAGTCGATCTATTGTAATTACCAGTTCCGCCAAATCTAGGATCATGACTTACAGCATATCCTAGGCGCCGAAGCGTAAGCTGACGACGCAACTAGGAATACACGATAGGATGACGATCAATTTTTATTCGACATAATATGTCATACATTTCAAAAATAGAGTTTCTGTATCCATCAAAAAACAAGTATTAATTCAATCGGACCGGAATTATTCGCCATTTTCGTCCGAAACTGTCGGAAATTAACTTTCACTCTTGACGGATACTGATAATTCGTAAGTGTGTTTTATTGCGAATATAAATTTTGATGATTTATTAGTCATTAGTCAGTTATTAGTCATGTTGTAACTGTTATTTAAACACAAATATCGCCTTATTTTTAACCACTGCTAATGTACTCGGAAGTATTTTTATTTGCTTCTAAATACTTATTTATCAACTTTTTGCACCAAATTATTACTTTGTACATATTACATTTCATTGCACACTTAAGTTTCCCGCAGCTTTACCTGCGTCTTAAAGTAGCCTATGTTTGACCCCGGGTCTTCAACTATGTTCATACCAAATTTTATTAAATTCCGTTCAGCGGTTTGGCCGTGAAAGCGTAACAGACAGACAGATTGACAGAAAGACTTTTACATTTATAATATTAGTATGGATGTACGTTGCGCACATCTCTAAAACAGTATTAAGTCGGATATTAAAAATGTATTTATAAATCGGAAAAAAAGTATTTTCTCATTTCATTTCAGAACTTCATAGTATCTATGTATCTAGCCTATCACTTGATAATCTTAATTCCACTTGCGATATGTTTTATTTGATATTTAATTTAACCTAAGTCGAGATCAAATAGGTTTACCAATAACGCATTATAAAACCATTTTAACGTTGTTTAGATATCGATTCTTCTAATTGAATTTACCGTTCATAACTGGCGCCAAACACATCTTAGACCATTTAACAATTGATAGAAATCTTACAAGATAGGCATAAAACCACGAAATCTTATCTAAATGTTATATAGTTACTTAACTTAACTAACTTTTGGTTTTCATTGCATAAGAAACATATTTATCGCTTTTGTGATAATAGATGCGGTGCTTCCATACACATTACTTCTGTTGATTTGTTGTTGATGTTATTGATTGACTGACAATAAAGATATGTCCTTCGGACAGCACATCAAGGTGATAAATTGAGTCCCGATAGCATACATTCTGGTCCCGCTCAACTGGTATTATAAGCAAAAAATACTGTCTTTATCCTGGTAAATATTAGAGGTCAACTTCAGGGTACTTAATATTTAGTACCAGGTACCAAGGCTTCAATCCGTTCTGCTCGCATATAAAACAAAACAAATCCCATGCATTTCAGTACCACAATAATTCATCATCATCATTTCAGCCGCCGACCACTGCTGGACATAGGCCTCTCCTAATGATTTCCAAAACAACTGGTTGGAAGTGACCTGCATTTAGCGACTGCCTGCGACCTTTTCAGATCATCTAACTATCTGGTTAAAGCTATAGGTCGCCCAAAGAGCTATGGAGAAGGCAATGCTCGGTGTTTCATTACGAGATTGAATCAGAAACGATGAGTTCTGTAAGAGAACAAAAGTCACGTGCATAGCCCAGTGGATTAGTTCTTTGAAATAGCAGTGGGCGGGGCATATAGCGCGGAGAACCGATAGCCAATGGGGTAGAAAGGTTTTAGAATAGCGACTACGAACTGCCAAACGTAGCTTTGTACCGCGATAATTGTCTCAAGTCAATTGCATCTTATATTAAGGCCACTTGCAAAATACACTGTGAAAGTAGAAGTAGCAAGACCAGGAAGTGTTGACCTCCCTCGTCTCTCTCTCTCTTCAATAATATCATCTAATGCGAGGGGTTTGAGGAGTTGTGAGAGCTCTCGATTCAATGGTGTTTGGTTGCAGGCTCGTGTACTCGTTTCGCTAGATACAATAGCTTATAATGTGAGAGTAATTTCAGACATATATTTTTATGTTAAAGGATGTATGACTTTGTAAAAGGAATAATATTTTATTAAATTAAAAATTTTACTTTATTCTCTACCTACCCGAAGTTTGTCATTTGTAAAATAAAGTTTAAATAAATAAATATTACCTAATTAGAAGTGTTTTATCGATTGAAACTAAAATCATCCTTGCACAATCATTACTCTATGCTTTCCTGAACTAGTCGACTTTTTCTATTCCTCACTGATTACAGGTTCCAATCGGTCGTATTGGGATACAAAACGAGAGAACGGCTGTGAACTAACTGCGGCTGAAATGATAATATTAGATCAGGACAATACAAAAATTTGTAGAAAGGCGGGCTTTATATCTTACGTGTGTATGGAGAGGTTACATTTGAAAAAAAAATGTGGATCAGAAGCCTTTTGTTTCAATATATCAGAACGTAAGAAACAGCTAAAAGAATGAATTAATAAATAGTTTAATTTAACGATATCATCCTTTTGAAATTCTTGGTTTAGATACAGACAATTTGGACACGATGCATCGGCAGCGGTGAGAGGAACTAAGCAAATAATTATTGTATAAAATCTCTTTTCCTTCATATGCAACCTTATATTGTCTATTTAACAAAATACTTATGTATTACTTTCATGTGAAACTTTACTGATATATACAATATTTAAATTGTAACTCAATGTATCTTAGTGTTATCAAAATTGCTTGTTTCCCAAATAAAGAAATATTGGACTCATCGATTGAAATAATTGTTCGACTCGCCGATTATGACATATGACAATCATTTGACATCGAACAAAAATCATGTAAATCACCTTTTGTGTGATTCATACTTTTGAAAAATAGCACTCCAGCATGCCTATAAGATTGATAGATAGCCACTAATTTACCTGTATAGGTATATTACGTAATCAATCACCTATATATTTTTTTTACCAAAACCATCTTTTAATCTTCATCTTTTTTCTACCTTTTTTTATACACCTAAGTAGCCAAACAGGCGTACGGCCCACCTGATGGTAAGTGGTTACCGTAGCCTATGAACGCCTGCAACACCAGAGATGTCACAAGCGCGAAATTTCTATTTTCTTCCTTCCTATGACCCCCTCATATCTAAAGTCAAATTTTCTATATCTTAGTGATTCTTATGGCAGAGAGCTTCGTTCGTCTAATAATCTCCGACTTCGTACGCCGATTTTTCAGAGTGGGTTTTATAAGCATTCTTTTAACGTACAAGTACTCCTTTGGAATGCCCTGCCTGCTGAAATCCGTAATGCGCAAACCTGGATGGCTTTTAAGCACAAAGTACGTGATCATTTTCTCCACAGCTTGTCAGACGATTAGTAATTGTATGTGTAGTTTATGTATTGTTTATATTAGTATACAATAATATTATGTATCATTTGTAAGTGGTATATCCATACTAATATTATAAATGCGAAAGTCTTTCTGTCTGTCTGTCTGTTACGCTTTCACGGCCAAACGCTGAATGGATTGTGATGAAATTTGGTATGAATATAGTTGAAGACCCGAGGTCAGACATAGGTTGCCTTTTGACGCAGGCGAAGCTGCGGGAAACCGCTAGTTAATAATATTTCTTATTGATCAACATTAGAACTTGTTATTTTACATTGTCTTACCGCTTAACTTTCTCAGCATCGCCCATTTGGTTGACTGGTAGATAAAACCCCAGGCTTTAAGTCCGCCATTAACAATTATGTAATAAAGTTAAATAAATAAATAAAACCATGTACACAGTAAATCGAACAGGATACAACATAGGACCGAATATTAGTACAAGGGAACTGCTTATTTCTAAAGAAATCTCTTCCAGCAGAACCTAGAGAGAAAACTACAAGAAAATACATTATGTTTTAAAATGCAATCAGAATGGTCAACTAGTTGTCTTCAGCTAGCCGACATTTTGGCGGTTTACCTTGAGACACGACATGAGAACAGTGTATGACAAGGTTGCCGATTAAAATGTGCATAAATACCACTGGCTGTCTATATATTCATATCTTTTGTGGGCTTTCGATCTTCTATTCTTGTTCGATTTCGATCAGCCTGCTTTTTCTGATATTTTTTTGAATGTCAAATGTTGATATATTCTTGGCCAATACCTTACCGAGTACCGAAACAGCACGTTCCTTTCTCAATGCCTATAAGAGACTTTTAGAAGAAGTAAGTTAGAGTCTAGGTGGGTAGAGATTGTATAAATATTTTTTGCGAATATGGTAGTTTAATGTTAACTTAAATCTATATCTCCTGCCGAATTGTAGAAAAACCTTATGTTAGAACTTGATTCTACTACAAATTTATCAAAACACATATAGGTATTTATAATGATAATTATAGTCTACAAGGTTCTTAAATGGCGACCATGAACCGGCAAACGCAGCGTTGGACATCCATCGACCAGATGGTCAGATGACCCGTACAAAGTCGCAGGCAGGCGCTGAGTGCAGGCTACTGCCAACTGGTCATTTTGGAAATAGGCCTATGCCCAGCAGTAGACTGACTGCGGCTGAAATGATAAAGATTGCAGCTACAACACGCTCACACGCATAATATTCGTATGTGACAATTATTTGTATGGAATACACACGACATTCACCTAATATAATTTTAGTCTTGTCGTATATCGTGTGTTTTTGTTGCTTAGACAAGAAATTTGCCCTTACCAAACTAACATAGTTTTTGATTATTATAAAGAATTAATTCTGTTTATTTATTTTTCTTTAATCTAGTATAAGCGCCCAAATTGGTATCTGAATTTCTAGCCTGAAGTGAAGGCAGCTTATTTCAGTCCGGTACCAAAGGCGATCGATATTCTTTATATGTCTGTTTCTTCCATAGTTTGTCTATACTTAAGATACAGTGAAGTACTAATATATTATGGATTTATTATTTATTTCACAAGAACAGAGTGTAGGTCCAATTTTGAGCCCAAGACTACATGGCCATCATAAACATAAATGAATGGCGTATCTAAACTTTATTAAATATCATAGATAGAAACGTGGTTTTTCTCAATACGGCCCGGCGCAGGCTTTCACGGTAAACCGGTGGACTTCCTACAAAACCGACCTATATCCGCCTTCTACAACTAATTATTGTTATACTCATGACAGCCTGCGGCTTTGATCGGAAGTGTATAAGTCATTTGATAGTAACTACCTGTGTAGTTCAGTTCGTACGTTAGTTGGTTTCAGCCGCAATCAGTCCACTGCTGGACTTAGGCCTTCCCCGAATTGAGGGGTTGTTGCCATACTCGCCACGGTTGTCAGGCAGGTTGGCGAGCGCAGTTTCAACGGCTTATTGTATTCCGACGCTGCTGCCCATCGGAAGTATTCTTAAGCTAGAGAAGGGTGGGATGTGGTTGGGTTTGGGGAAAGGATGAGGTACTAGGATGCTACTGATTCGGATGGACATGGGTTGACTCAGTAGCAGCTCGGGTAAGTCGGGCTCGCGTACCCGTGTGTCATGTATCCAAGCCATCGGACAGATGCTTGAAAACAACACCCATGACTTAACAACACCCCTGACTTACTTTAGTGTAGTTCAGAAGTTAGGCCGTTTGCCTGCAAACATAGATGCATCGATTCCCATTCACACCATTAATTTGTTTCCAGTTCGTTCATAGGCTACGGTAACCACTTGCCATCAGATGGGCCGTGCCTACTTAGTTGTATAAAAATAAACTGTACTTAAACGTTGCAAAATCTGAAAACATTATTATTCGTACCACCAGAAAAATCATGTTTATTTGGTAAATGTTTACTCAATTTTTGTGATTAATTCACAAGTCTGCTATGTGGAAACACAGCCGAAATATGGTGTCCCTTAGAGCATCGAAACTGCACAAATAATTCCTTTCTCAATGTGCCCCATTGATCAACCTACTTGTATATCCGCATGTCCGTGACTAGTTTTTGTGAACTCGGCCTTGCCTGGTTTTGTCTGAAGATCTGTAACAATGAAAATCGAAACAGGTTGGCGAAGTATTGATAGAGAAATGAAACTGTGCCTACAGATTTTGATATTTAATCAAGGTACTTTATTAATTATATGGTTTTAACCTAAACCTCCAGCGACTAAGTAATCCTCATATTTGTGTGATGTGTCAGAAAATAAATGTTTGTATGGAAATAAACATACGTACAAACATTTAAAATTAAATTATCTGTACTATTCTAGACTAATATTATAAAGAGGAAAGATTTGTATTTTTGTGTGTACTTTTGTAATGAATAAACTCAAAAACTACTGTGCCGATTTCAAAAATTCTTTCACCATTGGAAAGCTACATTCACCCTGAGTAACATAGGCTATATACCGCAGGCGGAGCTGCGGGAAACAGCTTGTATAATAATAAACAAGTGCTTGGGGTTCGGAAGCTAGGGCTTTTATAAACAAGTTAGGTCGTCGTAAATACTAAAGATAACTCAGTATCGTATCTCGTTCAAAGGGTATCAATAGCGAAGGGGGAATGCTGCTGGCGTTATGGGTACTTGTGGGCCAGGTACGACACGGGGTGGTCTTATGTATTAATTTTTTCTTTTTTTTTCTTTTATCTTATTTTTTATTGTAATGTAAATAATAGTAATATAAACTTATGTAATAATATTAAAATTATTTTTGTTGTTGAATTATCAGACGAAAAAAAATATATTATCAAAGCTTACAGGAATACTAAACATCAATAAAGACGGGTTAACACGTGCAACATTTTTTTATAATGAAGTTTCGAAAAATAGTATCTATTTTTACCTACTACAATCAAAATTTGATACTCATTATTTCCATACTCTATGGTCATACCTATCAATGTCACAAAAAAGATTTACGTCGAATATGAAATGACAACAAGGATATACTATTACTTCTATGAATAACAATAATTGGAATAATAGAAACAAATCTAAACAAGTTAAATAAATAAATATAAAATTTGGTAATGTCGAAAGAGGAATAAAATATCAAGATGTCGAAAAAAATTGATGCAGCTAAAAGCGCATTGGTTTTAGAAGTGGACCCTAATGAATGTCCGTTCAGGGAATTTCGGGACAACGAGTTACATCCAGACTATTGGGGAATGGTTAGTTAAAAAATTGTTTTTATTGCGAAACTTGCTTTGTTAAACATTTTATCTATCCCTATGTGGCTACGTAAGAAGACAAATTTCCATCAAAATCTCTGTTTATTTAAAAAATAAAGCTATCAATATAACGAAGATAAACAGGCTAATACCTAGTCTTAACAGTGGTTTCTTCCACGAAAATAAAATTTGATAGAAATTAAGAATATGTGGGCGTTACGTACCTACCTCACCATATTAAGGCTCGAGAGGCATAACCAACCCACACATGGTGCTTCAACCCAATCTTATTTCTGTGTGTTTTTTTTCAATTCTCTCTCTTGTAGAGTTTAAATGGCTAATACATTAACTATTGGTTGTTTAGTGCTGAAAAGTGTCTTTCTTGCTTTCACTTTATATAGTCATTTTGATAGCTTTATGAGGAATATAATAGAAAAAATTATAAAAGAAAAACGGGGTCCAGGTCACGGAGTAATAATAAAGAGGAATGGCATATCGAGAGCTTTCTTACAAAAATTGGGTGAGGCTACGCGGGGCGGAAGGCAGACGTGCGGGGAGCTCGGTTTAGCCGTGACTCCACTCCCATTGAAGATCCCTCGCTCTACTTACCACTACGTTTATGCAACACTAAATCAATTAAATAGATTCGAAAATATATTATTTACCTACGTTTATTGTGATCCCATAACTACTAACTTAAAACTAAATGGTTTCAAATATTTTACAAAATAATGTAAGCTGAAACGAGATGTAAATTATAAAAATAAGAAAAACATAAGAGCCCGTTCCACGTCACGCATCATTCACAGTTGAACGAAAAATGACGTAAGCTCCGCCTACTTTTCCGACGTTACTGCGCCAATGATCGTATCGGTGCACCAGTCGATACGCCATCTCCTCTTTGTATTTACTCCATGGTCGAGGTAGACCGCACAGTTACATAAAGCAAATAATGGAGAAAGTAAGTAAAAATTACTGTTAGTGATAGGGAAGAATGGAAAAATCTAGATCTATTTAAATTTATCAAGAGCCTGGCTCCTAAATTTATGATTATGAGTCATTTTTTGTTGAGAAGATCAACCAATGTTTCTTCTATGTCAACTGTTCAATACAAACTATTTATTCTTGTTCCAGGGACCAGCTGCAACAAGAGCCGCCATGGTTCTCAGTAAAACAGCAGCAAAAGCGTCTTCCGAAGCCGCCTGGGTGGACGATCAGACCCAACCCCTACCCAGGTCGGTTCGTCAGTATCTACATGGATGGGTACGGGCAGAAGATTTAGCCGAAGATAGGTGGGAAGCTGAGGTCGTAATATTTGAGGTTCGCAGTTGAATTCCATCTTCTTCAACTTAGTCCTTTCCTGGTTGCTTCGTCAGCTGTTTGTTTCGGGAACCAGGAATTTTATGCTTTTACGTCTTCACTTCGCCCGGTCTTCAGCATCCTTGGCAGAGCGTCCATTAGCATTCGTAGTTAAAATTCTAGTCTTGTCATATATTTAATTTTTATAATAATATTTCCATTTCTTATGCTGCTTAAAGTACTTTAAGTAACAAAATATAGGTACCCTAATATGTTAAAGTGAGTTCTATGAAAAGTAACGTACAAATCTTGCTGATATTATGTCCTGCAATAAAGTATTTTTTTTTTAATTTTAGAGATGACAAAAGATTTTAGAATGTCTGCGAAGCTGCGATTGAAATACTGTTTAAATAAATGTACACTAAATTAATAAGAAAACTAATTAAGTACACGGAAAAGTATCTATTAATAAAATAAGGGGCGTAAGATAGATAGATGTTAGACCACCTTAATTTTTTTAAATTGGTATTTATATAAAAACGTCGTCATCTACAAAATTTTGTTTATCTTTACAAAATAATACACGTCCAACTTTTAACTTCCTTAGTATCTAGTATCCAATTTAAGATTCCTACTAGATCGGTTCGTATTATTGCACCCTTCTTCATTCTACTACATTCTACATAATAAAATTTGCCGTGAATACAATAAGTTATTTAAGACTTATGATTCGGATGAAGTACCTGACATTATAATTTGTCACTAAATACATTCAAATATAACATTTGCAAATTAATAAATAGTAAATCTTAAATACTAAAATATATATTTTCTAAAATTTTATTTTATAATGTTTTAAAATGTTTAATTGCTCCCATTGCATTTTTAGATCTTTCTTTTTATGGTAATAATTTGGAGCATAATTTTCATTGTCATTTCAATACTGAATATAGGTAAGTTTATTTTTGTCAGTTAACATATTTTCATGTTGTGCGCACTGATTTTGGTTTTGCAATCAGTCGTAATACTTATTAAAACCAATCTTATCATGCTATGTTGTAAAACTGTTATGTGTGCCAATAAATTTAAAAAAAAATGTTCAGGCGACTACTTTGTTATCAAGCGTTAATTTTAAGATTCCCACTAGATCTGTTCGTAACGTTGTCCTCTTCTCAGTATCTTTTTGCAACAACAACGTTTCTCACCGCAACGCATTATTGCGGATGTGTAGTGAATATAATGTTTTACATCAAACCCATGATTCTGAAAGTGTACCTGACATCTTTCATTCATACATTCTCTGTCCAGGGCTATTTCTTTCCAATTTTTATCGAACAAGTCATCGGACCATCTCGTTTTTGCCCTTTTTTGTTTTTGAATAACTACCTATATGAAGTTATAAATTTCAGGATAACAATAATGGCGGCAAAATGTCTCAAATTGAAATACAGTTGAGTCACGCGCAGGTTTTGCTACGGTCTTCGTTCTGTCGGCGAGTGATGTCGGCGTGCTTTATGCTGGAAACTTTGGAGAGCTTTTCGGTATGTATTAAATCTTCTTCATCCTAGTGTTTTCCCGGTTGCTTCTTTAGCTGTTTACTTCGGAGCCCAGGGTCCGCTTTTCTTGTTTTGGGTACGTAGAAAATAGTTACTCATATCAGAAATGCAAAAGTTACTCTATCACCTTCTTTATTTTGATGAAAGTTGCAAACAGATTAGAAAATAATAGATATCACAAAAATTACGTAGTGCATGATGATGTGGGATAGATGGTTTCACACAGAATCGAACACTCTGGCACACTCTCTTTTTGGAGGCCAAAATCCACTTTGTATCGCCGATTCGAATTAGCAGTTTTGGTGAAAGAGCCTTTTCAATAAATTTATAGGCGGATTTAATGACATTACAGACAAATGTTAACTTAGTCTGCCTGCGGTCATGAACGCTGTAAGGCGTCTGAAACGTTACTTTATTTTCACAACTGGTAAACAGACATTAGGAAAATTCAGAAACGCTTTAGTCATAAAGTAATAAACGCGATAAAAACTGTATTAAAATAGTTTAGCGTTTAAGTGTTCTAATCAGCGCGATGGCTAGATAATTGTGAGATTCCATCTCTTGCTCTGCATGTGTATTATTAGGCCACAAAATAAAATCTATTGCAATATGATCTTATCTTTTGAAACGGTAATCTGCTAAAGCACTAGTGACTCTTTCTTGGTAATGTTAGCGTGTGAAAATCTTAAGAGAAATTAAGTTACATTTGTATGCTAACTATCATATTTCCTGGTAGAAATAGAAAGCGCCTTATTGTTATCGTATGCTACATTGTTAAAGAATAATATATATTTTTAGAGTTCCATGCCTAATACGATAAAACCTCTATAGCTTTCCCGTATACGCGTGTGACGATTGCGCGTGTCAAGTGACTATAAGTGCGACTTGTCTCGGATTGATCGTCAATAGTATTTTAGCTCTTTCTTGTTTTGGAGGACACCTTATGACACTAGTCTTGGTTGTTATCGTTGGTGGCAATCATCAGACAGTCTGCAAAACCATAATTACTAAAACACTTTTAGGAGAGGTAGGACATTTTGTGAGGAGTAGTCCGTCTGAGGAAGTATCTCCACCCTACGGAAGACCGCAGCCAAATAACACTGTGATGCAGTGTTGTGTTCCTGCTGGTGAGTAGGGTCGCCAGGTTCCAAAGGTATCGCTGTGCTGATAGCGGACAGGTCGGCAATACGCTCGTGACATCTCCGGTGTTGCAGGCGTTCATAGGCTACGGTAACCACTTACCATCAGGTGGGCCGTACGCCTGTTTGCCTACTTAGTTGTTTTCATTGTAACCATTACCTTCGTTGCTATAAAACACATACCAATAGAACTGAGTGTGCATTCCATAATAATCAACAATCATTTATTCTTTTGTAAACATGTCGAATTCAAGATGGTACATTAAAAATATTAAGCACATACATGTTTAGCCTACTAGGCATACAAAATTGAAGTAATAAAATCGCGCAAAACAAGTAAATAAATGCGAGTTAATCTTGCAAAAATTAGATCAGCTGTCCTTTAAAGTCGCAACAACCATTTTGTCAGAAAATAATTCATGCAAGTCATAATAACATTCATCAATATTATGTTTTGCGATCGAGCGTGAATCCCAGTTGCATTTTCAGAACTGGCATGAAAATGGCATATGAAATACATGTATCTTTCAATCGACTTCTGTATTTTTCAACAAAATTCGGAAACTTTCTTTCTGAGCAAAACCTGGGATGGGCAGCTGTGGACAAACATGACCAAAAGATGAAGGTTTCTTGTGTTTTCTATGGAACCCTAAAAATTTAAAAATACCCAAAAAATACATATTTTACAGTATTAAACCTTGATTTTTTTTTTATACAAAAATTAAATGTACTTTACAGACACTGTTGTGAATGGATGTGCAAATATGTGTGTGCAAGTGGACTGTATAAGGAAACTAATAATAAATGAGGAATTTAAAGATGAAATGAAAGGTAACAGTCGAATTTGGTAGTTTCTCTGTATAATGTTGATATCACTTGGATCTTACAAGAACACTGACAAAAATCACACTTGTTTTTACAAAAGTCAAATCAGCATAGAAAAATAAATAAGTAATCAAACTAAGGAGTTTGCAATAGACACAAAAATAAAATACATATTTTTTTTGCCTTTTGAAACTTTGTGTGTATTTTTTCTCCAACGCTATTCAGAAGCCACGCTAAGCTTTCAATCACACCAAACTACAAAAACTGTACTAACTGTCTAGAACTTCTTTTTTGCAAATTAGGTGGAACATCAGTGGGAAAACTTCATGTTCAGTTTACAGCCTGAAGGCTGGAGACCTCGGTACCACATCTACTCACCAGGCATGAAGCCTGGAGGGGGGCAACAGCATCGGCCTGGACTTTCAAAAAATGGTATGACGATGTTTTTAATATATAAGCATATCCCACTTTCATTATTAAAACAGTGGACGGATAGAAACAGATTTATGTTTTGAATGAAACCTTTATACCTATAAGTATCTCTTTTTCGTTTCATACACTACGTACACATACATAAAACATACACAAATACTGTTTCATTTTAAATATATATGTATGTATAAATACCAATGATGAAGTCAAGTCACATTGACAAGTTTTCATTATCTGAGTAAGTCCAAAATGTGCGCACGTACTCGCTTTTTAAATAAAAATTTGTTAGGACTTTCCTTAATACGTGGGGCGCACTATAAGTTTCCGGAATGAATATGAAAAAATACTATTAAAGGTACAAAATTAATTTATTGTTTTTCAAAATAATCTCCCTTGGCGTCTATGCACTTTTTCATTCGATGAAACCAGTTTTGAAAACTTTTGTGCCACTCCTCTGTGGTGACCTCTGAAACGTGTTTTTCATACTCCTCGACAGCCTCTTCTGGTGATGAAAATCATTGACCGCGTAATTGGTTCTTAATTTTTGGGAACAGAAAAAAGTCACAAGGTGCCAGGTCGGGACTATATGCAGGATGACTCATGAGTTCTACATTTTTCGCCTTCAAAAAGTCGTTTGTCTGTCTGGCCGTGTGAGAACTAGCATTGTCGTGGTGCAGGATGATACGGCGTTTACGGTTATTTTTACGGAATTCGTCAATAACTTCCGGCAAACAAATGGTCGTGTACCAGTCACTATTCACTGTACGACGATTCTCTAAAGCAACAGTAGCCACGTGTCCAATTTTATTAAAAAAAGAAGCAATCATCCGCTTAGATGCACTTTTCACGCGCGCCACTTTGGTTGGTTTCGGCTCATCTTGAAAGACCCATACGCTCGATTGCTGCTTTGTTTTGGGATCGTAGCAATAAATCCATGTTTCGTCACCTGTTACTATGTCTCACACCAAATTTGACGCATCTTCGTTGAATCTGGTAAGCATGGCACTGCACCAAGTGACGCGGTCCGTTTTTTGAGCCTCGGTCAAGTTGTGTGGGATCCACCGCGAGCACAGCTTTCTCACACCCAAATGTTTGTGTAGGATTAATTGTATCTGACTCATGCCTATTTCTAAGGATGCGCGAATTTCATGGTAGGTCACATGCCTGTCTGTTTCAATCATACGGCGCACAGCATTGATGTTTTTGTTGGTCACAGCGGTGGACGGCCGACCATCGCGAGATTCGTCACTGAGATTGATACGACCACGCTTGAATTCTGCAAACCAGCTATAAACAGTTGTCTTGCATGGTGCTTCATTGCCAAAAGCCTTTTCAAGCCGAGCGATGCTCTGTTGAGCTGTCAAATTACACTTAAAATCGTAGAAAATCATACTACGAAAATTTTCCCCAGTTAAATCCATGTTGATGCAGACACACAATTTTTTAAATGGCGCCACAAGGTAAAAACAAAAGACAGTCAGATGAAACAAACTGCATTCTACAGCCAAAGAGTTCTATTTTCAAATGTTGCAATCAATTTTTAAATATTGTTTATGGAAGTGGCCAGTTCCGGAAACTTACAGTGCGCCCTATGCATCAGCAGGCAAAGCATTCCAAAGTCGAGTAGATTGTAAAGTGAAGATGTTCGCTTATTCCAACGATTTTATATAGATAGATTTTGAAACTAAGAAGTGTAAAATGTAATTTCCACCCAGGTTGCTACCTCGTGAGACTATTCTACCTCGGAGCCTGGCGCTGCGTATGGGTCAGCGACCAGGTACCAGTAGACGCGACTGACTCTCCCCTCCTGCCATTCTCTCCTCTCATCGTCCACACTCCAGTCCAGAAAGCTGGCACGAAGCAAGTTGTGACGACTGTCACTGCTCCGTATGTTCACCTTTGGCCCCTGCTGCTGTGTAAGGTAAATATAAAAAAAAAAAAAAAAATCTTAGAAACACATGTGATATACTTACATTTAAAATCGCCTTTTAAGCCCCTGCATTTTGATAGACCAAATATATTTTAGCTGGGCTTACAGACGTTCATTTTTATAATTAAGGGGTTAAGTAATATCTATGATAGAGTTATGCTTATTAGCAGACCAAGTTCCGAAAGAAACAGCTGGGGATATTTACAAATTTCCTCTTCTTTCGTGTCAATGGTACAAAACTACACCAATTTGGCGGAATATCCACGGCCGAGTCAGAGACCACAGCTAAATCAGCCCACGTACATGCTGCAGAGCAGCTGGGGCACGATAGCACGTTGCTTTAAATATAAAATACCTAATCACGGTTTCAACACGAAAGATTAATATTAGTAAAGTCTTTCAAAATATGAAAGTGAGTAATCACGCCTTTTTCCCGTAGGGGTAGGCAGAGACCACGGATTTCCATTTGCTACGATCCTTACAGACTTCCCTCGCTTCTTCTACGCTCATCACTCTCTTCATACACGTTCGTCGATTACGGGTACTCCTGACATCTCCCCTTTTTTAATATCAGACTACTTATATTTTTTTCGAGACAAGTCTATTGATTAATGACCAAAAACTTTCAGTCATATTATGCTAGCTTCCGTAACTCGGGTTAAAAAGAACATCTCAATTATTATATATCAATAAAAGACAGTATGAATTTCAACTGTCACAAAAACCCACAAAACCACTGCAGCATCAATATTTTTTCACGTCAGAAATTCCACTAGACCGCAACACTCAATTACCGAAGTTATTACTTGAGAAAATCTCCAATTTATTTCGCAATAAACGACGTTTAGTTATTCCGGGCGGCCCTTCTTTCTCGCTGAGGAGGCTGTAAAAAATTATTGTTGTGTAAAAGTTGCCTTAACTGATCATTAACTTTATGCAAAGATTGGCGGTTTGAGTTTTACGGATTCGCCTCCTAAATTCCGAACGCGAATTGAATTCATTATGTATCATGGTATTGTGTTTATTTAAATCATCATCGAGACAGGAGCTTGACAACTGGAGCACGTGCCTTTACGATAAAACGCACGTTAAGCACGCAACCAAGGATATGGTCGTGACTTGGATTCCTGTGCAAACTTTCTGCCTCAGCTCATATCACTAGACAGCAGTCAGTTAATTATGTGTTCTGTATAATATAGTATGTGTGCTGTATAGTTGTGTCAGCTTACGATTCGGAGCCTAGCTGTAAGTCATGGTCCGAGATGTGGCAGCACTGGTTATTACAATGAAGCGACTACCGACTGAGGGAATCCAGACCAACAGGAACATGACCCGAGGTGTGTTAGTGGCCAGCATTGGTAGAATTTTTCAGGCTGCCTAAAGTATCTGACACAGCCATCGATAACAACCGAGACCAACGGATTAACGTGCATTCCGAAGCACGGAGGAGCACGTGCTCGCCGTCGCTTGACACGCTTATTCACTACGGATACGCGGGTCTCACTCGACTATCAAGCTCCTTGCTAGTTATCTTAGTTATGTAATGTAGGTAAAATTTTCAGCTGCTTGCTTGAAAAACAAAAATATACCTACAAGCTCAGCTCCTCATTATGTCAATCATCGGTGACTGTAGGTATCGAAATCTGAGTCAATTTATTTACAGCAAAATATTTGCAAGTGTAATTGCTAATCTTATTTGGCAGGCGCTGTTGAAACTGGCCGCGCCAGACATGAATTCAGATGAGGGGACAGAGTGTGCCGAAGATGAACGGATGTTAGAATTCAGCGTGCTTCACGCTTTGACGGGATCCATGCATCTTATTTATCATGGACTTGGTAATTAGCATACCCATTTCTGGTACACGTAGGGTAATTTCATCGCTTCACAAATGCCAGGCAAATAGTATTACTTAAGAAGTACGTTAAGTGCGTGAAATCAGACTGTTTTTCTAAAAATTAGAAGTAAATTAGTACATAGGTTCCAGCAAATATTTTACGTATTTTCCAGAATGCACAATTCGGAGAGGAACAAAATCATCCGCTTTTTGCTAAATCTGACGGAAAAATGACGACGATATCGACGATATGTGGCCTCAACCGATTGCTACCGTTACTTTAAAACATCCCTTAAATACACTTCTGAAATAAACGCCATATACAGTATTCTGTGCGCACTGGCAGATCGATGGGACTCGCCAATGCTAGCTCGTTGGCTGCACGCAGTCATTTCATAGACTGCTTGCAGCTGGCCTTTTGTGTACTTTCTGCCTGTTTTATGTATGTTACTTACACTAATATGGATCTATGGTCTGAAATAAATGAATTTATTATAGTTATTATTATTAATACATCTAAGTTAGAGTTATTATTTCTACCCAAACATACTGAGAAAATTTAGATACATTCAAGCATATTTGTTCCTAATCATACAGATGCCGAAGGGCTGTGGGACCTCATCACGGCAGAAGTGCCCATGTTCTCGTGGGATGACGATGACGATACAATGGCTAGCACCGTAAAATCTAAGAGCACTAAGAAACCGTTGACGAAAGAAAATACTGTTGTCAAAGTAAGTATAGTTTTCATCAGCCGTATCGTAACAAATACATTCTCCTTGAAGATAGGAGTGGTTTCAATCAGTCGCGAATGTAAAGGTTAGATAAGTTCCAAAACACGACATTTCTTTCGTCACAGGGATTAATAATAATAACAGGGATAAATTAACTCTCGCCACTCCTTCTCACCGTACTGGGTTCTACTCAAACTCTTTGGCCGTTACGGCTGTCAGACTCTGGAACGCGCTTCCCAAATCTATTAGGAGTGCCTCTAGCCGCGATGGTTTCAAAGCTCTGGTATTCGGACATGTTCTCACTAAGCAAAGAAACTGATTAAATGTAATTAATTAATTAACCATACTTGGTTTAATGACGTACATTGCATCTGTTTTTTATGTAACATTATAATATATGTTTATGTATATATATATATATTATTTGTGTAGGTATATGTGTTGTTTATGTATGTTTATTGTATTATAAAATGTATGGTTGTGTAGGTTTATTCGTATATGTATAGATGTGGGTTTTTCAGTACACCCACATTTAAGCTCTCTGCTATACCCAAAGGTTGACTGTTAGATAATGCTTTCAGCATTAAGTCCATCTATTGTGCTTTACAAATTGTAATTTGTACAATGTAATTGTAATTTGATCTATCGACTAATAAACATCGTAACTTTGTTATAGAAAGGATCAATGACATCAGTACTGCTAGACGATACTAAACACCTCCAGCCTTATCACCTGCCAGGCATAAGTCCTGCGCACGAGATGGATTTACTCATCACAATGGCTAGAGATGTGCCAGTGAAGAAGCCACTTCCAGAACCAGGTGCGGAAACGATGTTATAAATATACGAGTAGGACATACTCAAAAACCCTGCATTACAATACATCTGCTTATGGCACAAAAACGTTGATTGCAGATACACAAACGGAAAAAAATATATACAACGAAAAAATAAAATAAAAATTATTGTTCGAAACGCATCCGGAAACCCCTAGACTCAGCCAGCAATACTCTATATCTTTTTATACAGAGGATTCTCAATTAAACATGATCCCAATGATCAATGACTCACAAATTTTTTTATCAACCGATCTTGGGGTTGGACGGCAGTAACACTACTGTAACAATCAGTGGAGCCTGATTAAAGCATTTCTTTTGGCGCTGAAAAGCAACGGTGTTACTGAGAAACAGATTTAAATGAAGAAAAGAAAAAAAAATACCTACACACATTGAAATTTACATCAGCTATTTCTAAAAGAAACCAGACCAATAGGATCATAATCTAATTGGGTATATGGCCAGCACTATGTTGATTTTTCTGGCCTCCATAAGGAAACTAACACAGCCTAATATTGTTCTACAATTATGTCAATGTGGGGAGGTTTATATGATTTATGATTTACTAATCCTGGATATTTTTTAGATGTTGCCCCGTGGAAACATTACCGCTGGGTAGATTGGGCACGAAGACATGGACTGTACGAGGAATATGATTGTCCAAGGACGAGGTATCTCAAAGTCAATGGCTTGCTCAAGCTGTCCCATGCTCCTCATCTCTTGGACGTTGGCAGCACAGAATCGGTATTTACTTATAAAATAAATGTTACTACTGCTGGCTCAACGACTCAAAGAGGATCTTGGTTTTCGAAATTAGAGCTATTTGCTGTTCACTGTTGGTTCGTGTATGACGAGAGTGATGAGCGTAGAAGAAGCAAGGGAAGTTTGTAAGGATCATAGCAAATGGAAATCCGTAGTGTCTGCCTACCCCTAAAGAAAAAGGCGTGATGGTATGTATGCTGTTCCCTGCTCAGCCAGGTGGCTCTTTAGACAGGGCTCGCATGTCCTTCATGACTTCATCTCTCCAGAGATATCTGAATGACCAACGGGCCATGGTCGCTTTCCACTTGCTTTCCTTTATCCTCTTTTATCTGCCTATTACCGTCTCATCATCTCCATTTGAAAGAATTAGTTGATATATATTTTATTTTTAATACCTGCAATCAGTCCTTCAACTTTTAGCGGATTTGTTGAAGGAAGTGGCAGGAAGAAGTCGTTCCCCAGTGGCAGCAACTTCCATTATAGTCTGGAATCTAGTTCCTGTAGTCGTGTCGTGTCGTTTAAGGCGTTTTTGGTAGGTGATTTTTGTGGGATTAAAAACCAGCTCGTTTGGGTGAATTAGTGAAATATAAATGTATATCTATAAAACATTAATCCCAGTATCTAGTTAAATGAAATTTATGAGTGAATATTATTGTATTTTTATTAATCAAATATTTTTTTCAATAGATAACATTTGCTTTTAGAGAACAACATGAGAAAACTGATCCAACAGAGGTAAAACTTTTTTTATTTGTGTTTATTTTTTACATTTGCATGTTTTTTGTTCTTATATCGAGCAAGCCAATAAACAAGGTGGGGAGCATGTTAGGCCCTTGCCTAGGAGTGCCACGAACTTTACAATCACTGACTTTTAAAAAGTCTGATTAGCGAAATTAGGCCAGACCCTATTTACCTATTCCGAATGTAAATTATGTACTTTCGCTCTAAATTCTCTCGATGAGATCCAGCAATAAAGTCGTCTAAAATGACAACTATCACTTGGAATTGAGTACAAAATTCAATAATCTGCCTTTTGATAAAACAAATACTTATGTCAATTTTATCTATGAAGGTAAAACACAGAGCAAGAGAGCCCAGTAAGATGATGACTGTCCCGGTGAGTCCGCAGACGAAAGAAGAAATGAGGGAGTGGATTCAGTTTCATGAGGTAACTTTTGTTTATTATCTTTTTCGACATGTCGATGACTTGAAGTTTAGATGCAGTTTCAATCTAAGCATCGTACCTGGGTGTCAATTCTTTTATTTTACGTAGTGCACAATTGAATCGTTATTGGATCACAATGGCAATTTTTGACGTTTCTGGTGTTCTGTTACTAATTTAAGACCAATCGTCATCATTGGCATGCCATTGAACTGCAACTGGAGAATTTTGCTAATCAAAAAATCATCAAAATCATATTTTTTTTTTTCAATAATCGGTACTCTGTTATTTATTTTATTTACATTCTTTTCTACTATTACCATTCAATTGCATTTTGCAATTAAATTGAGATTCAAAATTGTGTTAGCAGAATACCTACATTGAGCATATCAAAAATGCATCGTAATTGAGTCGTAATTGAATATCAGTTGTATGGTCTTTTAAAGTTTATTAGCGGAATTAACACCCTGTTGTAATCCTCAAAATTTGAAAAGAAATACAGTATCGATATCGATAGCCAGTGAAGCTCGAAAATGGTCAACTTTGTGTGGAGTCGCAGATCAATGATGGCGGTGTCACAGGGTAGGTATGTTTGTGTGAGTGAAACCCGTATGTGACAAACGAAAGGGGAAGTATGGATGATAGATTCGTTATGTAAGTGAGACTATTTCTGCAGTTCTTTTAAGTCTGTGTTGTAGCCCTACTAAAGTCTAAAGTCATTTCTGCTACATGAAGCAGAACATAAGGGGCACTGGATTTGAATTAAGTTTGAGCGACAAAAATAGGCTAGTTTCCAGGGTCAAAAGATCATTAAAATTTGTCCGTAATTTAGGGAAACAAAATATATTAGTGACGTATTTTTCTTTTGTCAATTGAGCTATAAATTACAAAGATATAACGCATCAAAGTTTAGGAGTGGGGGCTCGTGACGTCACATGTTGCGAAAAAGTGTAGCACACTGTGACGTCACACGGAACTTTAACGCACCATATCTTTACCATTCTTTGTTTAATTTTCAAAAGAAAAAAACACGTCTCCAATATTTTTTTGACTATCTAAATAACGGACTAATTATATTTTTTAGGAAACTAGCCTACTGTATTTTTTTGTAAATATTCAATATAAAATCCGCGAAAATGTCGTCAGGTCCTTTAACTGAAGTTTTGTCGATAGAGATTAAGAACTTTCTGTTCGTTTATACATGTGGACTAAACAGAGACTGAAACTAGATTTGAGGAAACTAAGATGAAAAGGGTTTCTAATTTACAATCAAATTTTAATCAACCAAAAAAAAAAAAGAAGAAAAGAAAACAGGTTGGTCTACCACAACATCGTCGAACTATCCCACTTTTGTAGCTTAAGATTACCTATAATTTTTTTAATTCACAAATAAAAATTTGCAGCTCCAAAAGTTTGTGAAGAATCTCAACGTATTGTACTACCCGTCAATGTACCAATTCACATCAGCTGCAAGCAGTCCTCCAATAAGGATTACAAAAACGGCTCCAAATCGAGCTCTTGACATTCCAGCACCTAAATCTGAACCTTTATACCTTCAAATCGACAGCGGTGATGAAAATACACTAAGAATATCACTTAACATACTGCATCCAAGGATTTTGTTGAATTGTGGGATACCAATAGTGGATTATATCGAACCAGGTTATATGGTTTTGGAGAAATTCGAATGGTTCAAAGATTGTGCATTGCCAAAAGCAAAAGGTTTTATACAAACTAGGGGTTATGATAGTGTTGAAGTTGATTTTGAACCAGGAAGGCATTTTTGCAGGTCAGTGAACTTAGTCAAAGCATAGAGTATGAGCAAAGTGCTTGAAGGAATTCAATATGTCATAACAAAAACTATTTACACCCAGGGTGTACATGGTGTATTGGCAATGTATCCTACCCGAAATGATGATGATGATGAGCAAAACTACATAAATCCTGAACTCCGGAGTAATTAGTCTAAATTTATTTTTAGAGAGATTTATGAAAAAGCTAGAAAAATACCCTCGATTTTTTTGGACACATAACGCGCTCTCGGGGCAATGCCTAGGTAGGCATTGCCCCGAAAAACTCATTATTATGGACAATACCTATTCAGGGAGGGCGTGCTAGGGGAAAGCACCAGACAGATGGATCGACAGTGTGAGGAGGGTTAAAGCGGGATGGGTATACAGAGCGTTCCATAGTTCGGAGGATCGCATAGCATGAAAACTCATAATGAAGAAGAAGAAGAAGATTTGAGAACATAAACTAGCTTGTGCATTCGTACTTACAACTACAACGTCTTAACCTTTCTTAATATGTTTTTCTCTAAATCATATCATACTTATTTTGTAGGATCTGGGTTCATTCTCGTACCAACTGGCATCTCATGTTGCTTAGTGAATCTACACTACTGCTTGGGCCTAGGGACTTGATACAGTGCGCGACTGTTCGGGAGTGTCCGTGGGCTGCTCGGTTTCTGTCAAATTTATCTACTGCATTCATATCTTGGGTGAAAGGACCACGATCTGTGACTGAAATGGCTAACGCAGACAGGGATTTTTATAAGTAAGTGCCCATTACATGTAGTAATAAAAATTATATTTTCTATGTGACAGAACAGAATAGATAGTCATTATTGTGTGACGCATGAATAAAACCTCAATGTCTAGGCTTTTTAAGTAGCTTTTACTTCAGTACAGGTGTGATTTGGTAAGTTCCGACATTTCACAAAAACAGCGAATTGGGCATTCGTTTACTACGTGAAATAGGGTCTGGTCAGGTGCTCCGCAATTACACACGACATTCCCTTAATACCCATTATTGGAGGTGATGGTTAGTTTTTCTTTTTTAATTGGGGCAGAATAGTATTTACGGAAGAGATTGGCAACTTGATGTATGTATTGTAAAAATTTTTGACCGCAGTTCACAAAATAAATGTATGTGATGAAATTTTATGATGACAATTTAACTTATTATTTTAGATCATACCAACCAGATCTGACTTGGGATCCAGAAGTCGTAGGTTACGAGAAGTTTCTCCTTCATTGGATGTTTCGTCAAGCATTACAGTCGTATCTTGTCAGAAAGCTACAACCAGTAGATTACCAAGCCGTATGCAATGTCTTTAGACGATATTTCTGTGATCCCGATTTTGGGTTTCCTCCCAAACCAAAACCAACGAGGTCTTTACGGGATATAGCCGACTTTGATCCGTGTGATTGTGTTATGCCCGAAATGGAGGAAGTTGAACAAACGGAAGAAATCGAAGAACAGGTAAAATCATAGACATTTTTATATATATAAAAATCATCATGATCTTTGCACCATCTCTTGAATGAATGTAGAAAAAGTCTTCAGCGATTAAACTCCATTAACATCATGGTATGGATGCGAAATGTTAATGCAGCTGCATTTCTCTTTAAACCTCAGTGATTTAGTAAAATACTTATCAGATTCTTCAAATGTTGTATAGTTCAAAAAATAAAATAAAAGAAGTGATTCCGTGTAAAAGTAAACATTTATTAAAATGGCAGATTTCAATTCCACGTAAAGCATATTTTAGTTAACAGATCATGCTTCAATACAGTAACTAACAATTTTCCATTCAACATTTTGGAATTATATTCTCAGTCTCCGGATGTCGAAGTTATTTCACTAGTGGATCCAATCATCATGGAACAGCTGCTAACACCACCGCAACCGCCAATCAGTTCTCAAGTTTGCGAACTAGCAACTGAAGAATTGCCATGTGGTGTATTGAAAGAAGAGCGGGAAAAAGTCATAAAAAGGCACGAAGCGGCGACCTTCTTACAGGCTCATTGGAGAGGAACTTGGGCTAGAATGTGCTTGAATACTATACCTGTGATTTCTACGGACCTTATGAGAATTGTGAGTACCTCAACAAGTTTTCTGTCATTATTCAAATGAGAGTAAATCAATTGTTTTTACTATTGTTGCAATTTTATGGACAGGGAGTTGGTTGAAATCATTATATTAGCGGCATTGCCGTGGGTACCGTAATTAATTAGTAAAAATATGTGTTAGTATAATACAAAGAGGCAAGATTAGTCGAATAATATAATGACGAATGTAACTTGTATAAACCAGAGTACGAGAGCCAAACTATGACACCAGTACTAGATCTAAAATATCGATTTGGTTTTGTCGTCTATGAACCAAAATAAAAATAAGAGATATAGAGTAGAATAATTCCTAAACTTTACTAGACAGAGGATCATGGCATTATGAAAAGCGGTATATTGTAAGAAAAATTCTGGAGAGACTACTTATATATCTAAAATGTTTTGAACTAGATACATGAAACGAAGATGGCCAACCAAAACTAAAAATGAAAACATGCCATTTTTGAACTTGCATTCTAATTTCAGATCTTAGACAACGCATTCGGAAATCTTGAATCTCTAGCAGGACTGATGAATGAATTTTTCTTGATGTATCCCGGCGCAAAATATGCTTACTCAGTCGCTTCTGCACTAAGTGGGGTGTACAGTCTAAACCAACACACTGGTACTACTCATGTCACACCTAAATGTATATGGGTTCCGTATTTTAATGCTACCTTCTACTGTCATTCGCCAGTGAAAGTCCATTTTGATGTCATCAGTTCTTTGCAGCAGAACACAGTGGCTGTGTATGATAACGATACAAAAACCCAGTTGCCTCAAGTGTTCAATTCTCATATCACATTTGATGTCAATCCTAATATTTATGGGTGAGTTAAATTCTTGTTTAACTTGTTTGTGTGTGTGTGTGTGTGAGAGAGAGAGAGAGAGAGAGAGCGTGTGTGTGTGTGTCATTTGTTTCTTTGAAATCGACTATATAAATTAGACTTCATGCCATATGGAATTATTCGTCAGTCTAACAGAAATTTTTAAATGATTTCTAAAGAAAGTTTTGATTTCTAAAGAAAGTTGGTTAAAGTGCTCATATTCACCCTATTCGATTAATTATATCTTTATTTACCATATTTATGTACGCAGTAAATCGAACAGGATACAACATAAAACAGAACATTATTTCAAGGGTGTCTTTTTCTTAATTTATTACCAAAATGATCTTCGATATCGTCGTCTGCAGACTGTTTCAGAGCCCATCGAAGTCCATTCAAAACTTTGTCTTACTTCTGAAACTATCTTTGCAAAACTATTAAGTATATTAGTTATATACGTTTACAAATAAACTACATCATACCAATCCTTACCATCATAGCTCTCGGTATGTCCGTCTCTCTGTACGTCTGTTACGCTTTTACGGCTAATCCCTATACCGATTTGAAATTTGGCATAGATAGCAGAGTAGCGGCAAACAGCTGGTAATTTATAAATCATTCTTTCAACAGATATTCGGTATTGGGTCACGCCGCGTTAAGCCAGCCATTCGGTACAAACGCCGAAATCCACTGGCAACTGACTATCCTATGCAGCACAGAGAATGCCTTCCACGTCTGTGACAATGACATTGAAATGTGCAAAGAGGTGCCTCTTCAGACCTCCACCAAGTTACATATAGACGAAATATTTATACCAAACAGGAGAAACATTCTTGGAGGAGTCCAAATCGCTGTTTCTAAACATGAGACAGTTAGTTTCAGAGCTTCTGCTACTTCTCCCGAGGTAAGTAGGTAAAATTATCAAGTCTGGTTTTATTTTTTTACATCTGATTTATAAATCTTACGTCATTTCTATTATGAAGCCCAAGATTAACAAAATTCAGAAAAATGACGAGAAGCTGGGACTTGGAAAGCAAGAAGAAGTCAAGGAACTACAGTATAAACCGATATCGTTGGTTAAACCAATGATTTTGCTGAATTCGACATGTTAAGAAAACGGGGGATGATTGGTCGTAAATTTAATGCCAAATCAATTACAAAAGTGAAATTAAAAGAAGATTATGTATATGACATGTACGAAAGGTCTTAGAGATAACAAACTTTTCTATCTACAGCTAGAATTAGAAGCAGTACTAAGGAGTTCCGTAGACGGGGTTGTTGAAGAAATCTGCAGATGTACTGGAAAAGGAGAGCTAAACTGGCCGTACATACGTTTAGCACCATTTCAGGCGCAAAGCTTGACGCCATTGAAGAAGAGATCCTTCTCACATTCCAATTTACAGGTAATGTTCTTGAACAATCTTCTTTATTCTTAAATTTTGTTACTTCAGAAACGCGCCACCCCCATTGCACTTTCCGTGGCCGACATAAGGTCCCCTTTTGTACAGCTCACCGGGCAAGCAGGGCACGTCAGAAGGTGCTAAACAGTTTGGACGGGATACCACACTGGCATTGAACCCGGGAACGACCTACTTCAGTACAGAGGCGATTGAGGGACTTCCATACGGGCCATTGTAATTTTTTCCCCGGGGGTAGTTCTTCAGATGGCGACAAGAAATCAGGAGGAGGAGCAAATTGTTCGTTCCACAATTTTAGATGGGAGGATTTGATGGGAGGTTTCTAAGGGGTTGGTACTATTTAGGAAACCCTTGCGACTTTTGAGCCGACCTGCGGACGGGTAACTTCCATAATCATCATTGTAGGCCCGAACTGAATAGTTTTGGAGGAGGCCTATGTTGATACGGTACCAAGCCAATGGATGGATGGATTGTTGAGAAATTAATTGACACAAAACAACTATCTATTACCTTCATATGCTGGAGTTGTATGGGCATATGCGTTTATCACCTGATTGTCTTAATAAATGATGATACCGTTTTTCGAATAGCACGTCATGCCGTTGGACCCGGCTGCCATTTGGTTTTCGTTAGAGGTCGAAAAGTGATTTCAACAAACTCTGACATTAGACCACCTATTGAGACGTCTGTCACGTACATTATAAACATGTAGCATAAGTTTAAGACCTTTGCTGCACTTACGTGATGGCTTTCTTAATAAAGATATATTCTATTCTACTCATTAGGGTGTAAAGGTCGATTAACCATGTAACCCACTCGATATAAATGAAATAAAGAGTATTAATTATATTATTATTTTTTGTTTATCTTTAATAGACTGCAGTAGATAGACCCGCCTTGTTGAGTGCTCGTTCAATAAAGACTGTCAAAGGACTTAAAGGCAGCACTGGAAAAAGCAGATCCCTAAGTAAGGTGAGCTTACTTTTTTACGTTCTAATATTACCAATAAATATCTGTTTCTATATATTTTATAAAGAACTAACATTGCTTTTGCGTACTTTAATCCTATGAGAACAGAGAAATCCAGGGTAAAAGTAACGTCCTTGTCACTCAAGTAGCGTACCTCTTCTGGGATATTGTATGTGTTTTGTGTGATTTCTAGTTTAAAACATTGCCGCCCGAGCCAAAGGTCTACACGATAGAGTAAGTGGCTTTGAATTTTTTTTGAATGAAATTCGTAATTTTTATGAGCGAAATTACTTTCCGAAATTTTGTTACACAAATTTTAGTAATAACAACAAAAAATACTCGTCGCAGCTTATTTTTTCTAAAAACGCTTTTGAGTTTAGCTAAGACGTCCTTTTGAATTTTAAGTTATTTTTGTTTGCTTTTATAATAAATAATAGTTTTGTTAGCTGATATTTAGATACCTTAAGAGCTATTTTCTGGTTGTTGCCACGATTTAAAATCATTATATACCTTGCTTTTTATAGAAAAGTAGTTAATTAAACTTACTAAACCACCAGGGTCATAGCACCAAATGGCTGGCCGCTCACACTGGCTCAGTGGAAAAGAGTAGATGAAGTACGAAACTCTGTGGAAAAAGTTGAAGTTGCACCTAAGAAACCTGCTAAAGAAAAGGTTTGATTTTATTACAATTTCCATTAGATATCTTGCCTATTAAATCATTCAATACCTTTATTATTAAAACGCAAGATATTAACGGTTTGTGAAATATTTTCAAACATGTCTAGTATTTCTAAATTATTCAGGTGTTATAGATTGTATTTATGCTAAATAGTGATGGATTGACTAGAAGCATTTTCCTTAATAACCAAAGATTGGCGGTTCATGGTAAACAACTTGTTCATTTCTATTTTTGCACTTCAATGGATGGTCAGACTAGAAGTATGAATCCGTGCTTCGGAAGATACATCTGACTTGCATTTGGTGTTCGTTAAAGAAATTATGCCCCAGGCCATGAGGCAGTTTCTTAAAGACTGGCATCAGAGAATTCAGTACCATTTGACCTTAAAATTTAAAAAATATAAATTAGTATTCTAAATTTATAGCCAACGTCAGCCAAGGATAAAGACAAGTCAGCGCCACCATCCCAGCCTTTATATCAACCACAACCCGACGACGCTTACATCGAACTTGAATGTGCTTACTCGGCGGCCCTTGGTGCCACATGTAAACGGGATGATGAGAGGGATCTACTCTTTGCTGCAACTATCAAGAGTTGGGACGCCAAGGAGCCAGGTCGCAATCTTAGAGGAGCTCAAATCAGGTTTGAAATTTGTATTATCAAGAACCATAATTAAAAGACTATTCAAATTTAGAGAGACACGAGAAGAACTTCCCGATGGTGAATACTAGTCTTGGCGTGTCTGGAAGTCTCTCAATAGGTTACATACAAACCCAAATTTGTCGATGTAGAGATAACCTTGGAGATAAGTGGGAAATTACTGAAGGCACACAAAACCATTGCGACTGTGATTTCTCCTCTCAAACTATGGCGTATCTGCGGTTGAGTGCAAAATGCCCAAACAGCTGCACCATGATTGACTCGGCTTCTTTCTGTAATGCCATAATAAAGTATTTTACTCTCTCATTTGTGTGTCAGTCTACTTAACTATATGCCATGTTTCTTGCTTCGAAGATTTTCTTCAATGACATTGACAAGATTCAATTTTTAACCTTCGGACGCCATCAGATCAATGACAATGCTTATCCAATCCGTGTTTTAGCATATATAGTTCCATAGACGATTTCAGGTCATGTTGATATTTGATATATTTTCATTTCTAGAAAAGAATTTCGTGCCGATTTTCTTGAAGCCCTACCACCACCTCCATCGGATAGTATACATGTTATGGAAGAAGTTGTTGGTGAATATTTCGGAGAAGAAGAGGATAAACGTAAGAAGTTAAACATAAACCTAAAATTCTTATTTTAAGCCTTGGGTTTGAAATAACCAGATAAGGAAGCAGTTACTAATGTGCTAAGATGAAAGAGAATAAGGGTAATTAAGAAAAAGAGGCATAAGTTTCAAACATCTAGTTCAATTTAACAGATGATAAAGGTATGAAAAGTTACATTGATTTCAATTTCGAGAGTAAATAAATATTTTTTTTTCATGTTCTTTACAACATTTATTTTTAGTTTTGTTTTACTATAATGCTTCTTTTTTGTACAATAAAGTTATAACAAACACACAAACATTTGTTCAAACATGTTCTTTACAACTTTCAGAAGAGCAACAACTTACTCAACAAGGGCCTAGCCCCGTCACAGAGAGTGGTAGTAAGTATTGATTACATTTTTACTTTAATATCATCATAATCATGTCAAATAATGAATACAGAAAAAAAACAACAAACTGCTTCTTTATAGACAAGGGTTACAATGTATGTACTTTTTTTTTTATTCCAGTGATCGAAATGTCAGTTGAATCGGAAGAAGAAGCTCGGTACCTGACGTTACCAGATCAGCTGAGAGACAAATTCATTCCTTTGTATTTCCTGCCCCTTTGCACGAAAGAGTTGAATGAAGAACAGAGGTAAACTGATTATTCTCTATAATGAATTGTTTACATACCCATTAAAAACCCTCTTAGCTCCCTTGTAACTACTGATGTGTTTTCAATGTGACCGAAACCATTGCTGTACATGCCTCCTTTTGAATTCCATTCTCTGTTCCACCACTCTCGGATCTCCGACCCTAAAATCTTCCCAAGTTGTCGCTACACGCATCCTTGATCTCTCTTTCCCCAACATCCAGATTAAGTGTTTTGGTTTGAGTAAAATAAAATCAGTTTATTTCGCAGTGTGGTAGTAACATCAGATATGGCTGAAGCTGCCAAACAAAACCGTCATGCTCGCATTGAAGTAGCTCTAGAACGTATGCGTGAACTGCAAGTATTCAACGAGGTATATGTGCTGGGCAGGCAGAGGCAGAGAGCTCAGTTGTTGGACACTCTATTTGTGGGTACGTAGACACCATACACGACAAAAAGAGTCTACCTTTGATTATCGTACTACTGCCTTCCAACACTTATGAAAGACATTTATGTCAGGGAAATAAGATTGTCGCTAATATAAAATGCACCGGCTCTCATCGGCTCGGAAAACCGGTGAGAATGACTTATGAAAAAATTTGAATATAAAGATTTTCTTTTTATACAACTAAGTAGGAAAAAAGGCGTATGGCCCACCTGATGGTGTTTACCATCAGGTTGCCTAGTAGTAGTGGTGGTTGGTGGTCAGGTGTGTTTGCCTATGAACGCCTGCAACACCGGAAATGTCACGAGCGCGTTGCCGTCCTGTCCGCTATCAGCACAGTGACCCCTTTGGAGCCTGGCGACCCTACTCACCAGCATGAACACAACACTGCATCACAGTGTTATTTGGCTGCGGTCTTCTGTAGGGTGGAGGTACTTCTCATGACGGACTACTCCTTACAAAACGTCCTACCTCTCTTAAAAAAGATTTTTCAAACCACCCAATCGCCGTCTAGGGTGTGGTGACTGTGCTTTTACTGTAGCCAAATGGAAACTAGCAAGCCATGTGAGGAATACCCATAGATTTAGAGGAATACTAGTTTCTGATAAAAGTTTTCTTAATTGAAGATTGACTAGTAGTGTCACTTGTTTTAGTTTAGAAGTTCTAGAATTTTCATAATTTTTAAAAGAGGTCTTTACCTTTTAAGATTAGAAAACTTGCCCTTTAAAGCTAAGGTTAAGGAAAAGAATTTGGAAATATGTATCTTAATCCTAACAATCAAGATCCAAAACATGACATAACGCACAAATTTTGGTTGGTTATGCAAACAAATGCCCAATAGATCTTTAAGGTGTTTCGTACCATTCCCTGTTTATGTTAAACTTGGAAATTACAGAACGAATACTAGATACGATTGCTTGGCGCTTGCTCATGCTCAATTTGCTTTCTTTTACCTTTAGATTCTCAATGGAACCCAGAACTGCAGCAGGTAATGTACGAAAGAGACGACGCTATAGCGACAGAGACGCTCAACCGAACGCTTTCGGCGAATAAGAAGAAGGCAGAAGCAAAGAATAAAAAATAAGTACAGAACATCTTTCACAATTAGATTTGATCGTTTTAATTTTAAGAAGTTAAATGTTTCAGTTTGTTTGACCTAAGAAAATAATTATATTTTTAAGTTTTATTCGCCGTTTAGCTTGTTTATTAAATAATTCTTTATGTGACTTGTCCTTTTTTATTATACTTAAATTGTGCCTCCAGGAAAGTCATTGTGTGTGTGTGTATCATGCATGCATTGAATCGGTTATTTCGAATTTATCTTAATTTTAATCTTTAAAATAAAAACAAAACACTTACTCGAATTGAGAACCTTTTCCTCAACACATTTTGGAAGTCGGTTGAAAACAGCGATATTTAGCCGTTAAATGTTCCTAAAATAAAGTTTCATACCTTTCATCTATTTTTCATGACTAAGCTTAAATCCAATTAACTGACAGTATTCACATTAGCTTACGAGATAGTTACATTGGAAAGGACGGTAATCGTGTTAACTTGTTAGGAACTGTCAAAACTCCAGCTAGTTTCAAATTTATAGACACCACGCGCCGGCATCACATGTGTAAATATAAGAACAGAGATGACGGTTTGCCATGAGATCCATTATGCATTCCAAAATTTCACACTGCACAAGGGCTCGTCGCAAACTGTAGAATCCATTCTGCGAGCCCACGCGTCAGAGACCGAAAGACGGTTCCGTAAAATTCTGAACCCAGGTTGTAATGGGTCGATTGATCATGTAACCCAGTTGATATAAATGAATCCATCACCAATTCGCAATTGTTAGGCAGCAGATGCATTAATTAAGCAGTTGAAAATCGGACTTTGCTGGTCCTGGATCAGGATCCTATTATTCTAGTAATGATGTCAGAGAACTGTCATTCATAGCAATGATAGCCAGAACTCTTTCTTTAAGACCACGATCAAAGCATACCCTAAGCTCTGTAGCGTAAGCAAAGGGTGTAAGAAAAAGATAACTTTTTCTTTCGTGTCAATGGTAACTACACTAATTTGGCCTAGTAAGACGCAACATCCACGGCCGAGTCAGAGGCCACAGCCAAATCAGCCCGCGTACATGCTGCAGGGCTGCTCGGGCACTATAACAGGTGGTCCATCGTTTGTACTACGCTACAGCGAGACCTATCGTTCTCGACAGACCCCACCTTTTCCTGTTCTCCATACATCGGCCCACACCTGAACGTAGCCTATTAATCGACTTCCACGCGGCCCATGAAAGGTATGCCAGCCATGAGGTATGCATATAAGCTATGAGGTCGTGGATAGGAATTTCTTCGCCCATCGATCCACTAGGGCAAGATCAGGCTCCTTGCCCGAATGCCGACAGTAGTTAAAAAACCTACGTCTGCGTTTCAGGCGTTGAATGTTGGTGTCTGTCATCCTGCATTTGTTTTTGCCTTTCGGCAGCGCAGGCTATCTCGGAAGGGGGGGGGGGGGGGGGTTCATACCTGCCAAAGGGTAAAATTTTGTAAGTGGCGTTGCTTTCAGAGTACCAGTAATTAAACGACACGTCTCATTATGAGCCACATCAACATCCTTCATGTGAGCGGACAGCGCCACGCTTGGCAGGCATACTCGCCAGCCGAAAAGCAAAGAGCCAGTGCACTGGTACGCAGAACGTGAGGTGTTCGAAGGCATTAGGGGGGTTTCTCTCTGCATTCTCAAAATCCTTTCCCTGCCATGTCAGGGCTAAGTAGTCGGCGTAGAGAACTCGTCTGTTACCTGGTTGTTGTGGCTGATTATCTGTATAGAAATTGACTAAGGTGGATGCCAGGACACTGCCTTGGGGCAGGCCGCTTAGGATGTTTGTGAACTAACTAAATTAACTGTATTTTGATTACTATTTCATCGTATATATGTAAGTACCATAAGTAAGTTTATTATCATTCCAACTTTTTGTATATGTTACCGGAAATGTATGAAATCTAGGAATTGTATACATCTCCTAGGAAATGTATACAATTCCGAAGCAATTTAGGAAATGTAAAAAATATTGTTTTAAAAATTATTTAATACATACATATCCTAGGTTATGTATACATTTCCTAGGAATTGTATATAATTCCAATATCGAAATAAGAAAAGTATAAAATCAATGCTTTCTGTAATAAAACACGTTGTTAAGTCTTCATATTCAGTCTATATATCCTGGGTAATAAATCTAGTTTATTTAGATTTAAAACATAATTGATTGATGAGAAAAATAAAACTAAACTAAAAACTAAAATGAAATTACAACTAAAACACTTAAAAATTTCAAAACTGGGTAATGTATACGTTTAATAGGAATTGTATAGAATTCCAATATCGTTCACACGTCGTCTTTTGAAACTCAAGCGTTTCTGTCACAAGGTTTGTCGCTCGCTCGCTAACTGTTATAATCACTGTAAAACCATAACCTAACCTACTTTCTGTCACAAAGTCGTCTTTTAAAACTAAGTCGCTTCTTTCGCAATCGTCATCATTATAATTTTAGCCTTGTCTTACATTTCCGATCGCTATTTAGGAAATGTATAGATATCCTAGGAAATGTGTCTAATTTATATTATATCACACATTTCCGGGCGATTTTAGAAATTACATACATTTCCTAGGAATTATATACAATGACGGATTTTATACATTTCCGTTAACATATATATAGATATATATATTTAATACCCACATGACGATATCTGTTTAACCCAAAGGTTGACTGTTAGATAATGCTTTTAGCATTAAGTTCGCCTATTGTGCTATACAACTGTATTATGTACAATAAAGTTTAATTAAATAAATAAACATTTGGTATTCCGTTACTTGTGCTTCTTTTGCTAATAAGCTTTTAACATTAACTGTGTCGTAGGCCGCAGTTAGGTCCACAAATATTACACCAGTAATTAGATCTTTTTCAAATCCATTCTCGATATGCTGCGTCAGATTGAGAACATGGACACTACACGACTTTCCAGGTCTGAAACAGTTGAAAATGATTTCTGTGAGAGAAAATACGGTTGAAAACATATCGTCCGCTAGGATCCCCCAGGCGTGAGAGATTTAATAAGATTGATCTCGAAATCGACACATTTATCTGTGGAGGAACATACTGTAACATTTCTCTGTGTTCCGCTATTTACTCATGCGCCAGCATCGTGTGTTTTGACCTGTTGTTTGGCCAATTTAGTTTGATAATACAATGTTGTTAAACACAACTTGCAACTCTACGCCTAAAAATAAATATTTAACTGTTAAAATAATGTCTCAGATGCTCCTTACGATACTCGTGGAAAGAAAGTGTTTTTGCAAATACTTAACATATTCCCAACTTCTGAGCTCTTACAATCTTCTTTGTCTTAAATCGCGTCGTGCATATCTAGAGGCTGTTCTACTTTATAACATCATTCACAATAAGATAGACTCCATTGACCACGTTAATAAACTTTATTACAAAGTTCCACGATCGGCTACCTTGCGCTAGGTGCGATCACGCCCACTCTTCGCGCTGCCTACTTCTCACACTAATTCGGGTCATCGTTCTCCCTTGCGTCGTATGGCTGAGTACCATAATACATTATTTGAAAGCATTGACATATTTTACTGTTCTCCTTTTACGTATAAAAAACTTTTATTGTCATTACTCTCTGAACAAGAGTCACTGTAAAGGTAGATTATGCGACCTGTATGTTGTTATTCATCTTGTATGCTTGCTGAGTTATTTTGTACTTACCCTTACACACTTTCATTATAATTTCCCTCTAGTAATTATTTTATAAATACTTGCTTCTTTAATCTGTGGATAACGTAGTTGGTTACAGAATTGTTACATTTACATATTGTTTATATTAAGCACTGTCAACATATATTTTGTATCTGTTTGTTATTCCAAATTAATAAAAGAAAATAAAATAAAAGAAAAGGATGTCCTTAAACCAAAAAAATTGCTGCAAAGCAGACAGCTCAGGATGCAACCGGGAAAGCGCTAGGATGAAAAGGAAAGTCATAACCAAAAACCGCATAATCGTTGGCATTTTTGTAATGACACAACTAGCCAGATTACCAGTAGAGTCGTTGCCAAGCCTAAATTGTAGGTAGTGTAACACTTTGAAGCATTTTTATTTAGTCTTTTTTCTATAATTATTATTAGTCCTGATTTCGTAGTCCAGTGGTTAAGGTGCCTTAGACCCATGAGTATAATTCTCAATCACCTGATTGTCTGATAATAATGATAATTCCGGGCCTCGGCTGCCATCTGATAGACATTAAAGGGCTGAAATGCAATTCCAAATACTCTGACAGGGCTTACAGAGTCGATAGACCATGAAGCCCATCATCATCATCCTATCGGTATCCCGGTTGCATCTTCCACTCCGCGGCCCAGGATCCGCTATTTTAGCTTTACGTCACTCGATATTTATTTATTTATTAAAACTTTATTGTTCCACAAAGTACACATCTTATAACAATTGGCGGACTTAATGCTAAGAGCATTCTCTACCAGTCAACCATTGAGAGAAATGGAAAGATAGTTTAGCGCAAAAAAGTTATGGGGGAAAAATGTATTACTTATAGAGCAAATTTTATCAAAAGCTTATAAAAGTTTATACACTACGTAAACAAACATAAAACATACACAAATACTATTTCATTTTAAATATATATCTATATACTCGTATATATACATATACCTACACAAATATCAATGATGAAGTCAAGTCACATTGAGAAGTTTTCATTAACTGAGCGAATCCAAAATGTGCACACGTGCCCGCTTTTTAAATAAAAATTTGTTAGGACTTTCCATAATATCAGCAGGCAAAGCATTCCAAAGTCGAGTAGATTGTAAAGTGAAGGAATTAGCCATAAAACTGGTGCGAAAAAGAGGAGTACTTAGTCAAAGAGAATTAGAAGAGCGAAGTTGATGATCATGAGAGTCGGATAGATAGAAGCGGATGCAGTTATTTACTAGACGATCTAGCTTAATTAGAAGATCTTGATTAAGGTCCGGATAGCATACATCTGCATAGTCCAAAATTGGAAAAACTAAGGTTTGAACCAAAAGAATCTTCGTTTTAATAGGTAGAAAATTTATGAGACGATTCAGCCGTTGAAGAACAATATTAACAGAGCGGCTGATTTCAGCCGCATGAGTAGTCCAACTGAGTGTGATATCAATGTGGAGACCTAAGTTTTTTACAGAATTACGAAAAGGAATAACGTTATTATTGTAGGTTATAGGTGAAACAGAGCTAAGTTCGAGCTGGTTAATTTGTCTACTGCTACCAATAACGATTGCCTTACATTTATCTGGGTTGACACTGATTCCAAAGCCAGCAGACCAAGAAGAGATAGCCGACAGAGCTGATTTTACCTCGGTGATTGCTGAGTCAAAGTTATCTACTGTAGACTGTGCGTACATTTGTAGATCGTCAGCATAGAAATGGTAAGAGCGGTCAATGGAAGAAGAAAGAAGATTTATGAAGATAGAAAAAAATAAAGGAGAGAGAATGCCACCTTGCGGCACTCCCGTGCAGAGGGTATTCCAGTCAGACAACTCACGATCCATACGAACTGCTTGTTGGCGGTCACAGAGGTAATCAGAAAACCAATTCACTACTGGTGGAGAGAATTGCAAATATTGGAGGATAGCAAGGAGAATATCGTGGTGAACCATGTTGAACGCGTTTGAGAAATCAATTAATACAAGTGTGGTGACCATCGTACTCTCCATTCCTAACCGGATATCTTCGGTAACTTTAAGCTAATGCATGATATGAATGAATTCAGTCCTAAAAAAAATAATTTCCAACTCAAAGTGTAAAATTGGGAAACTATCCTCAGAGTCAATACCGCTTTCCATCAACGTGATATGCCGCTGGTAGGGCGGGCACCAAGCAATAACTTCGATATTGGTTCACGTACCGCCATAGATAAGGTTTACAGATGTTACACGGCAATGTAATGTTTATGTTGCTTCTGAGAGACAAAAACGGGGTCAACCTCATGGTTCTAAGTAGCACGTCGCTTGGAAAGTATTTAATATGTACAAAAAACAAAACAAAATATGATTGTCCGAAGAACAATATATGGTGGGCTAAACAAGATGGTATTTGTTAAGCAAGTACTCAACAGCGTTGCTACCTTTTTACATCTGTTTTTATGTATAGCCCATTCTGTCTTTTACAGTAGATCTTTGTCGCCTTCATAATTATAAAATACAGCATCATTATTTACTTTTTTCCAAAAGTGCAAATTGATTGTTATTTTGAAGACAGACCTGAACACATATAATGATCATTTGACCATATAGGTAGCAAATAAGTAAATCTCTTCTGATTTATTTCCTACTCTATGATAATCTGCAGCCACAGAATCTGCACGGATCACTAGTGTTATTGGATTCAGTCTCAATCATATTCCTTTTGGTGACCGCTTCTGTTCACTGGCTACCATTATAGTCATATTCTAGAATTTTTAAATAGACTTCAGCAGCGGTCGAAAATACGGGAAAAGACATCACCTTGAGTTCATTTTACATTGATTTCGTACCTAAAAAGAGCTTTGCAGGATTGGGATGTAAATGTTTTGCAATAAAGTGTTTTTACTTTACTGTTCTAGATGTTTAGATCCCACTTCTCAGTTCGCCGATGTCACTATCCACTCCTTAACAAATCACTTAGGTCATCTATCAATCTCTTTCTTTTACTTTACTTAAATTTAATTCATAATGCATTTATTTATGCGTATATGTACCCTGTCAGGGTGTTGCGAATAGGCTAGTTTCCTAAAAAATATAATTAGTCCTTCAGTTGGATAATCAAAAAATATTGGAGACGTATTTTTTCTTTTGAAAATTAAACAAAGAATGGTAAAGATATGGCGCGTTAAAGTTCCGTGTGACGTCACAGTGTGCTACACTTTTTCGCAATATGTGACGTTACGAGCCCCCACTCCTAAACTTTGATGTGTTATGTCTTTGCAAATTTATCGCTCAATTGACAAAAGAAAAAATATGTCACTAATATATTTTGAATCCCTAAATGACGGACTAATTTTAATGTTAATCTTTTGACCCGGGAAACTAGCCTATTTACAATTTTTCTAGATCAACTAGAATACACTTACTTAGAAATAGTTTCGTACTCAAATTGTAAAAACAGGTGAGGATGATTTTTCCTCATTAGTTCAATTGAAATAGGAACTATCGACCATTATTGAATTCACCCATTATTTCATACATAAGTGCTGTATCTCATGAACCATAAATTGTTTCTGCAGCAAGTCGCGGATACATAGACATCCAATTTATATCCTACTAACTGTTTCCCGCAGCTCCGCCTGCGTCAAAAAGTAACCTATGTTTGACCCCGAGTCTTCAACTATATTCATACCAAATTTCATCAAAATCCGTTCAGCGGTTTGGCCGTGAAAGCGTAACAGACAGACAGACAGACAGAGAGACGGACAGACTAATATTAGTATGGATAGTATGGAAGTATGGATGTACAATAAAGCTTAAATAATAGAACTCTATTAACAATTCAAGAAACAAGCCTAAAAATCGTCAAAAATCAAATTCACGGTATGACTCAAAGAAGTTGCCAAATACATACACGGTATGATTCATAAGATTGTCAATATGCTATATTTAGCAGCAATCCAATTAATGAATGAACATATGTTTAAAAATATACCCAATCAGAGATCTTGAAAAGCTCATTTGAAGCGTGCTCTATTTTTATATGTTTTTATTTTAGTCTAATAATACTGTTAGAATAGCCGTCAGAATAGGCATGTCGAATAATTTTCGATTTCATGTTTAAATAAAATACCTCACTTTAATAGACACTTTGTTTAAAAAACACGTCGATAAAACTTTAACTTACTAGATATGAAGTTAAACTTAAGTGCATTTTAGACGGTAACAAACGCTCATTTTTTTCGAAATTGAAATCGAGTACATAAAATTGGGTATTTTATAAAAAAAAAATTGTCATTCATATCAAACATTTCACTACCAGAACTGAAAACAGACAAATTTTTTAAAATCCGTTCTTAAATAAATAAGTTATAAGCTTTTGAAATTCGGTGGAAGGGGAAACTGTCAAAAACAAGACAAGGATGCACTGTGTGTGCAGTGACATCACTGCCACTCAGTTTCATGCGTACAAAAGAGATAGCAAGACGTCCCCACCACGCTCCCACTTTTCTTCTTGAGAAAACTTTAAAATCCAATTTTGTTGTTGTTTTCGGAATAGGTTACTTTTTAGTGTACATATTGTTTCGTATGAAAATATTGCCCAAGTATGAATACAGTCAAGTAGTCTATTTATTTTAAGTACATTCAAAAAATTTCATATGTTTTGTGTATCTAAAAATGCAAATAAACCCCCATCTTTTCAGTATTTGATATCCCAATAGTAGGCTTTCACCAATAACATACAGTCGCAAGATAGAAACATAAATCATATCAAATCATGTATTTATTTCGGATGTCAAAGATCCATAAAAAAAATACAACTTTAGAATTTAAACAAATAGACATATAATTATAATGATAACATAAAATTAAAACAATAATAAATATCAATATCACTTCCGCTACGATAATCTCAGCGGCATAAGAACTGGGGTATGTCTGTCACAGCATTTACGTATTTAAGGACAGACCAATCTGTCTGCTATCATTTTTAGCACAACATTGTAACTGACCCGCACCCCGCGCACCAAGGAGGCCCTTTATGCATGGTTGTGTAAAAAAGTCTGAGATGTGCTCAGCAAACATCCCTGATGCGCTGCAGAAACGAGGCAGCCCCAATATTATCCTAAACGCATTATTGTACAGGACACGGAGGTCGTTAAATAACAATAATAGTTAAATGAACATTTCATGACAGGATTAAGTGCGTATAATACCTTCATACTTCCGTCGTTTTAACCCTGTTACGACGGCCGGGGTCGCTGAATGGCTGTCTCAGCATTTCAAGCTTCGTACTTCCAGCGCATGGAGCAATTACAAAGAGGAAACCGTAATAAGCGTTTTGTAAGAAAGTATTTGTGAGGCTACACAGGGCGGAAGGCAGACGTGCGGGGTGCTTGGCTTCTGCCGTGGCTCCAACCATGGAGCACGAGCAATGACAAGCTCCGCCCACTTTTGTGCCGGCGAGGCGCCAATGATCACATCACTGCGCCATTTCAAACGGCATCTCCTCTTTGTAATTGCTCCATGTTCCAGCGGAATCGTATTTCACAGAATATTTTGATTTCTCCAAGTACCGTCACAAAAGTATGAAGTATGTATCATACACTTAAACCTGTAACTTTATGTTTTCAATATGCAGTGCGTTAGTTTGAAGTTCAAACATAAATACTTAGTTTTGAAAAATATTTTTGCCCTAAATTTTCTCAGTAATTTTCAACGTTCAGGTTGGTGGTTCCGCAGTTTCTGAGTCATCAACTGTCAGGTACTGAACGATATTTAATGGAAAGCGGCGGTCTATAATTTCCCTAATGGGCCCATAAAGAAAGGATTTTACGGGGGGAAAAGTTTTCCTATTTTAATTTCACTTTTTCGCTCAAAAGTTTTAATATAAAATCAAAAGAATAGATAGAGCACTGTAGAATATAAAACCTTTCCATTATTTGATACTATTAGTTTGGTCACAGTTAACTACATAATTTGGAGAATGTTCGCGAAAGAAATCCTTCAAATTATAAAAAAAAAAAAAAAAACAGTTATTTATTGAAAGAAATATTAGATTGGCACTACGAACGTTTCCCGATTTCCCCCATTTTTTTTTACACAGCAACCTATGGGAAACCTATATTTCCATCAAAATATGATTAAATGTTGTCATATATAAAGTAGTTTCAGACTCCAGAAATCTCTCTTTTCTCCATTTTCCCCCAATTTAGATAGCCTCGAAAAAAAAGATTTTCACTCGCTTCGCTCGCTCGGCAAGAATAATCAATGCTCAATGTATAAAGTTCTTAAACAGTATTCTCCCTTTAGAGTTCCCAAAACCATTCTAGTATTTCTAGTGGCATTTATTTGCTTTTGTTTTTTTTTTCTTCTTAGACTCACACTTACCGAACGCCTAAGTGAACTCTAATGAAAACCTCTAATGGTTTTCTTAATAGCTCAGAGCTATAACATCTCAAGAACCTGTAGAGCGCGTATTTTGTTACATCGTTTTAATAGGTATTTTATTTTTATATTTTTATTAATATTCATTACAATTATGTATTGTTAGTTCCACAAAATTATCTACAAAGTAAAATGGATGCATGCTGATATAATTCTAATAAAACCAAACAAGTTTTTAAACATCTATTTGGCGAATTTCTGTGTCATTTTTTATGGATCAAGCATAATTATCATTCGCACAATAGTCGTAGTAAATTTTATGTCCAACAAATTAGACGTAGGCGTCTTTAGAAGAGGCCTATGCACTATGAAACAATACTTACTACAATGGCGCATTCATTAATATTCATATCGAGTGGCCTTCATGGTCAATCAACCTTGTACTACTTTCCTAATATCGGAAAAGTATTTTAGCCTCTGACGTGGTTCCTTTAACGATGACCAAATAGCAGCTGGGACCAACGATGATGATGGATGGAAGGAACGATGATGCAGAAACCCAAAGTGGATCTTAACATCCGATACGAGAAGGCGCTATTTCTTGCGGTCTTGTACCAATTGCCGCCAGCCGCTCACTCCCAGGCTTCAGCACTCCATCGCCCTAATATTCAATTCACAATATTTTTATGTACTTAGTTGAGTTGAAATGTTCCCATAAAATCATTCTGGTCGCATTATAGAAACTGTTACCAGTGCAATAATATTAATAGGTAACTGTTTCTACACTGCGACCAGAATGGTTGTATGGGTTACGTGCGCTCTACTGTAAATTTCTTGATGGTAATAACGCTACTTAATAAGTGCTTTGACTGTGAAAGCTTTTATTTGGGGCTAGTTTGTTTACTTAATGGTTTTGTCTAGAAGTCAGATAGACGACTGTATTATTCTAAAAAGTTTGTAGATCCATATTACAAAAAACAAAATTGACTTTGTATTATAATACTTGTATACTTGTTTGTTTAATAACTCTTCATTCTTCATCTTAAATTTGTCACATAGAATAGAGATACTGAAAATAGGGATACATTCTTTTTTGCATAAATTGTTTTGTCATTGTGTACTTTGGCATAATAGTTCTCCGACATAATTGTTTTTGGCATACTGATTAACATAACATAATTAACGTTTAGGCTAATTTGTTCATATGTTGCAAATAAAAGTCTGTATGTCTGTCTGCCTGTTACGCTTTCACGGCCAAACCGCTGAACGGATTTTGATGAAATTTGGTATGAATATAGTTGAAGACCCGGGGTCAAACAAAGGCTATTTTTTGACGCAGGCGGAGCTGCAGGAAACAGCTAGTATATAATAAATACAGATAATATTAGGTGTTACAAATTTAAGTCAATTCTTTTGTCAATAGATTTTTTCAATGTTTTCTTTTTTGCGATTTTATATCTTAATGAAATATAACAGTTTCTTTTTATTCAATAACTCTAAGAAGAATAATGTTTTTTCCAGAGCATAATGAAAATACTTGCATAGTCTTTATAAACCATCTGTTTAATTTCAATAAAAGTTTTGTCTACCCAATCAACCGCAAACAGAAAGCTTTTTTTTTTTCATGATCCGGCACATCTTCCTCATTCTAGCGTTTCGCCCATTGCACCCTCAATTTGTTGCTTTGGACCCAAGGGACCAGCATTTAATATGAATAAATACTAAAAAGTTTCGAACTTCAAAGACTTTTCTTATTTATCTATTTTGCTAAATTCAAACACCTTAAAGGTGGTCTTTGATTTCAATAACCATATTAATAAAGAAAGAAAGAAAGAAATAGTTTATTTGCAATGAAAGTGGTACAGTCTGGTGTTACATAACAATATGGCCGCACAATCAACCTTATTAGGTATGCAAAGAAAATTAAAACAATTCAATCTACATTACATACACATTAACATTTAAATTAATTCAATTCACAATAAAATAATTCTTAAAATATTATTAAACCAAAAATAAATAAGCTCTTCTTTAAACTATTAACAATCTCACAGAATTTGTTTTAACATTCCCGAATTGAAAAACGGTCAAAAAGTCCGTTTAAAATATACCCATATTCAGAATTATTAATATGTTAATGTCTGTCTAGACTCTGGACGAACGCACGATGATGATAATAAAATATTTAAATGTGTCCGGCTCCAAAGTAATTGTAACGAAATACAGTATCCATTTCTGCAAATGAATTTCTGCAATGACGGAATGGGGATTCACATTGATGCATTCAATAAAACTGCTTGTTACCAGGGACGCATGAGTAGTAAGGAAATGGAGAGAAAGCTTCATATTGATTTCCACAATCTGACCAATACATATAACAGGCATGTTCCAATCGTTAGTCGTATCATCATCATCATCTTAGCACCTTCCCGGTTACATCCTGTTGTTTGCTTCGGAGCCTAGGGTCCGCTCTCTTACTTTAATGTCTCCAATTCACCTTAGCGCGCATATCCTGCTTTGCGACGACAAGTCAGCTCTTTTTGGGCGCTCCCCTTCTACCAGGCCCCGGTAGAGGCGGCATGACCAGGCACTTGTTCCCAATGTATGTTACCGATTTTTGTAAGACGTGACCGTACCATCGCAGGCGAATTTCTTGAAGCTTATCCACTATGTCACGGACATGAAGGCTACCCCGAATGCAGGAGTTTGTTATGCTGTCCTGTCGCGTCACTCCGCACATCCAGCGCAGAATCTTCATCTCCGTGACTGTGTTGCATTCATTGGTAATACTGGCAATAAACGTTAATAAATCATTTATTCCCACTTTGTTGGTTTCGTTCCTACATAATATGTGGGTTCGAATATATTATATGAGAATACCTTTGATTGGTAAATAATCCAAGAACGAAGAAGATAGAAGCACCGAGACATTTTCAAACATGATAAATAGAAGAAGAATTGAATCGTTTTAAAACAAATTAAGTACAAAGGCGATAAATTATTATGATTAAATGATGGAAAATAAATTTTTATCAAACTCCATGGCTATTAATATTGAATTTATCCCACTTTACAGTTTTAAGAAACTTCCTCTTTCTTTGTTAAATACCCATGTGCTGAGAACATCGCTTATTTATAAGGACACCTAGATCTAGGTCAGTTTCTTTCCCAGTATTATCTAGATCTAGGAATGTAACTTGTATGTATTTTTAAAATATTTTTTCTCTGTTAATCCATACTAATATTATAAATGCGAAAGTCTGTCTGTCTGTTACGCTTTCACGGCCAAGCCGCTGAACGGATTTTAATAAAATTTGGTATGAATATAGTTGAAGACCCGAAGTCAAACATAGGCTACTTTTGGATGCAGGCGGAGCTGCGGGAAACAGCTAGTATTGGATAAATTAATCCCACCAAAGATCGCCTAATGCCAAATGTCGCCTAAGCTTTTTAAGAGTTCTAACTATAGTGGGCTCGTGTAGAATTCGACATTACAATGCCTCATTAATTCACCCAGTACACTAGGTACCCAGTGTACCGGGTACCTAGTACACTGGGTAAATTTATGAGGAGGCATTATTAAAAATCCTACATGAAGTTATCGATTACCTGTAATTGCCTAGTGACTGAGCAAAAATTGGTAAAATTATATACATGAATGTATGAATGAAGCCTACTTGCCTACTCTATAACTAAGACTAACATTAAATAATATTATATATATATTATACTAGCTGAGCCCGCGACTTCGTCCGCGTAATGTTCGATTATACCTACTTTCGTTACTTATTAATCTTATTATCCGTCATTGCAGAGTTTTACACAAAATATTTGATAAAAAGTTAAACAATCATGATTTTTATATGAACATTATCCTATAAACTCTTTCCAGCCCTATAAAATCATGATTCTGGTGTAAAAGTTTCATTGATAACCACCAGTTGGTAGAAAGCATAAATGCTGATCTTGAAATATACCTATTTTTGAGAAGTATTTGTTTGACTCACCTCACTTGCTTTCGACTTCCATATATGGTGAGTCATACTTCTCAAAGATATTTCAAGGCGTTTCCGAAAAAAAGGCATTTCTGAGAGCAGGGTGTGCAGAGTTGATGTACCATGTAACCCACTCGATACGAATGACTGAGAGTCATAATAAAGAACCCATGTCAGAGGACGAAAGGCGTTTCCGAAAAACATCTCGACACCAGGTTGTGCAGGGTCAATTGACCACGTAACTGATTCGATAAGAATGACTGAAAAGTAATAATGAAGAACTCACGTCAGATGCCGAAAGACGTCTCCAAAAAAAACTCTGACACCAGGGTGTGCAGGGTCGATTGACCATGTAACTTATTCGATAAGAAACACTGAAAAGTAATTATGAAAAACCCACGTCAGAGGGCGAAAGGCGTCTCCGAAAAATCTATAACACACTCGTTGTGAATGCATGAAAAACATTTAAGTAAATACGTAATGACAACTCACATTATGAACACCACCATCAATAATTCCTCCAAAGCAATAGCAAAAATAAATTCTGTCGAAAAGGAAAAAATACCGTTTCTATGTTTCCAAAAATTTAAATGTCCAATGTTGTTTGACATCTCATATGGTATACGCACCATACATTTTAAAAGTCAATTTAAGTTGGTAGTTCTCCGTTTGTTTGTAATAACTTTATTGCACAGAAAAATACATTACAGTAAATACAAAACTAAAAATAATTGCAACGGCGGACTTATCCCATAAAGAGATCTCTTCCAGTCAACCGGGACGATAAAGGAATACAGTTAAAAGAAACAGATGGTGGAAGATTGTCCTTCGAAAACTGGTAAAATGAATGCGTGTCTACCTATATATTGCCGAGGAATATTTAACTATTTAATAAAAAAGTTTCTGTCCAGTAGTTTTTGCATGAAAAATGAACAACAGACAGACAAAAATTCAAAAAATCATATTTTTGGCTTCTGTTACTTTATAAAGATTCCACGGACCAATTACAAAGAAGAGATGGCGTTTCAAATGGCGCAGTGTTCCGATGTGAAAGGGCCCTAGTAATATTTTTAGTACATTTATAGACAATTTAACAGTTTTAATACATTTCTAGATAGATGTACAGAATTAACCTTACAGTACAGTTTTATTAAATGTAGATGTAGATTATAAAATATTGACAGTGAGGCAAAGCTGAAACAGTGATACCAAGGCATACAGAGTCGATTGACCGAGACAACTTCTTCATGATCTAGCAAACAACGCCAAAGAAAATGCTGAAATTATGTGAAAATTTTATCAGGGGACTTTGAATTTTTTTTTTAATGACGATAACTTTTTTTCCTGATGTCCGATGCTGATGAAACAAAGATTATAAGTTGCGCTTAGCTAAGACCGATCAGTTTGTGAAAACTAAATTCAAATCTGTCTAATAGTTCCTGAGATTAGCGTAATCAGACAGACAGACAGACAAGATTGATTTAAAACAGTTTACTGTAATCTATTATTTTAGTTGTTCCATCTCATTTTCTAGCCAAAATAATAGGAGTAAATGTACAGACACGTCCATTCTACTCTTTTATTGTAGTATAGATTAGTATTTCTCGACGTCGTGATATCGGTGTTGAGCTGTAACCCCGCCTTGAAACCTTAGGGAGAGGGATTTTCATTCCCATTGATAAATATTGAATCTCCTAAAACCTTTATTAGGTTGTGTGTATTGCGGCTTGTTTCTGCATAACTGTTATATCTATTTGAGGGTCCAGTAAATCACAATACCGTCGCAGACTATTGGCGACTAGACCTGTAGCTCCTATTACTATTGGGGACTATGATTGCTTTAGTGTTCCATAAACGGGCTATTTCTGTTTCGAGTAGGTGGTACTTAGTTAGTTTTTTTTTATTGTTTTATAATATTATTTAATATTATAATGCGATAGTCTTTTTATAATAATATATCATTTATTTCAGATGTCAATATCCATACATTTTGTTAGTAACAGTTAACTTACAAAACTATGTTAATAATATATTGTTACGAAATCAAAAATAAATAAAAATAAAATGCGGCCCGCGGAAGTTTGAGTAGCGCTGTCCGCGGAAAATTCTCGTACAATCGTCGCGTGTTTCCATACGGGAATAATATCGCGAACGATCTAGTACATCGATTATCTCGCTCTGACATATTGCTTTGTCTCGCTCTCGCACTTCTAGTATGTACTAAGGGAACGAGACAGAGAGTATCCCTCTCTCTCTATTCCGGAGTAGTTGTGATCTTTCTAGAAACTTATGGAGCGGGTTTCCCGGGCCATATAAATATCGGAAGGTGCCTCAGGAGGGCAGTTCTAATTTAACTGAGCTACAAGAGCGATCAAGAAGCGATATCCGGAGCGAATAACAAGTGATACGAGCGACCTCGGCAAGTTATAGTGACTGTGATTAGCAAGTGTTTTGGACATTGTAAGTGATAAGTGAAGTGAAGTGACGTCGGCGACCATCCTTGTGGGAATAAACGTTTTTAAGAGTCATCAGGTGTTTTTCTCCAAATTGCGAACCCCGAGCTCGTAACAATATTAAATTAAATTGAAATTAAAATTACATTGCATCACATATAATTGAATTGAATTGTTATTAAATTAATTATCTAAAATTCAATTACTACAATGAGACAATAGTTGTGTGGGGTCTAAACCCAGACAGCCAGAACCTTGTCATGTATCCTGTACATTCATGATCAGCAATAACGGCCAGCAGGCTATTAGAGGCACCCCGAACCATAGCCATCAGGGATACTGTTCGTTACCGAAGGATTGCATAAAAATCATCAATATGAGTCATCATCATGAAACATCATGAATATGATAATATTATCTGTTACGCTTTAAAAGCTAAACCTTTGGACAGATTTTGCAGAAACTTGTTGTGGATATATTTGAAGACTCGGGGTCAAACCTAGGCTACTTTTGGTCGCAGGCGGAGCTAGTAGATATTTTTCCAGGGTACGAATCAAGCCAAAAACTGGTAAAGCTAAAAAATGAAGATTTGGTGAAAACGAAATGCAATAGGGCTCGAGCCACATCGATCCACTGGGGAGCCAATATACATCGTCTACGTAACCTGGCTTGATTAAAAACACAACCATCTGAACTTGAATGTTCTACAGTGTACTACAGTATATAATAAGGCAACTTTTTCCATTTGAAATGACAATATTTAATTTTAATCTACCTATTTATTTATTATCTCCTTCTTGCACACAGTACAATCCATACTAATATTATAAATGCGAAAGTCTGTCTGTCTTTTGTCTGTATGTCTGTTATACAGTATATGCTTTCACGGATTTTGATGAATTTTGGTATGAATGTAGTTGAAGACATGGGGTCAAACATAGGCTACTTTTTGACGCAGGCGGAGCTGCAGGTAAGCAGCTAGTACCACAGCATAAGACCATTCAAATGTTATGGGTTAGTCTATTGTCTATTCAATGAATATTTTTAATAACGATGATTTTAAAGATTTTCAAAATTTGAGGAATTGCTAGCGACCATTTTTATCATTATATTTTAGTACTGAGAATAGTTTAGAAATATTTACCGGTTCAAACAATAAAATTTAAAAAATGCAGTAAACATTTTTGTACTAGGGCATGAAATATTTGAGGCTTAATTTCTGTTGTATGAATATAAAATAATTATTTAAAATGTGTTTATAATTATTATTATTGTTTATCTCCACTTGGGATTCACGAGCCTCAGTCCTTTGAGAGGCTAGCGCGGGGATATGGATTCAACGCGTAGAGGCCCTTTGGAGAAGTTGATGACATGTGGTGCTCTTGACCATACCCGTCATCGGCTATATCAATAGATGACATTTTCATGAAATGGTCTGGGCAGGAGGAGGAACTATTGCTAATGAGTGAAAAGAACAGAATGGGTTATGGCTATAAAGTTTGGATGGGTTTAGATTGGGCTATTGCAATAGAAATCGGTCACCTGCCATAATCATGATTCCTGGCAAGCGGTGACTCGCCACTCAGTGCATGGGCCCCCCAAATTGTCGCCGCGATTAGCAACAAAGGGGCAACATTGGAATGAGCGACTAAGGGTGCCGAGAGGTGCGGCTCTGGTTTCGCCATCGCGAGTTGCCTCGTGAGCGGGTTTCCCCGTTATTACGCCATTACGTGCAATACACTTTCACCCTGGAGCATATAGCTCTTGCGACTCCACTTTGGCCGGCCGGCTAAGGCAAGCCAGAGGTAGGGGCCCTGTCCCTCATCGGCGTCCACTCCGACCTTGGCGAAGAAAGGCCGGAAGTGAGGGAAGGAGGCCTCCCTTGGGAGCACTCAGGTCCGCGGTGTCGCCAGTCACTAAAAGCTCGCCACAAGCCTTGCGAACCCAGTGAGCTCAGTGAACCCAGTGGGCGATGGGGTCGTCACATCTCTACGTCTTTATTATTTATTATTATTATAATTGTATGTATTTTTAATCTCAATATTATTTTAAAAATGAAGATAAAAATTACTAAAACGAGACAAAGAAACACATCCAAAAATAATGAGACAAACACAACAAAACAAATGAGAGCCAACCCTAGCCATTACGTAAGAAACAAAAAAGTATAAAAAACTAATAGCACAGTAACATTAAGTTTTATTCTATTCTGCAAGCAATGAAATTTAGGTACGCTTTAGAACGATCTGAAGAAATAATGTTTTTTTCGTCGTTGTACCTTTTTCTTCAGCTTGGCTTAGCAATAGCAGCAACAGATCCTCATGTTCTCTCCGACGAATATATTGATCTTGTCAATAACCAACAGGACTTGTGGAAAGCTGGTCGAAATTATCCAGAAGACACTCCTTTGGAACATCTAACACAACTCTTTGGTGCCATTCTAGGGGGCCTGAGAGAAGGACACCCTATCAAAGTCCACGATGCAGATCTCATCGCTTCACTTCCAGATAACTTTGACCCAAGAGAAAAATGGCTAAACTGTCCATCTTTAAAAGAAATCAGAAACCAAGGAGGATGTGGAAGTTGCTGGGCTTTTGGTGCAGTAGAAGCTATGACTGATCGATGGTGCATTCACTCTAACGGCTCCCAGTTTCATTTCTCTGCACAAGATGTCGCTGGTTGTGTAATTGAAGCTAATGGTTGTCATGGTGGAGCTCCTGTTTATGCCTGGGATTTCTGGAACACAAGTGGCATAGTTTCAGGTGGTCAATATAACTCTAATCAAGGTTGCAGACCATATGAAATTCCAGAGTGTATTCATAGTAATTCTGGTAATTCAAATTGCTCTAACACTGGTGTAGTACATTGTGTTGGTAAATGTCAAGATGGTTATAAAGTGCCTTATGAAAAAGACAAAAGGTTTGGTTTAGAATCATATCACGTAAGAGCTGAAGATAATATTAAAGCTGAATTATTTCTAAATGGACCTCTAGAAGCTGGCTTTGTAGCTTGTCCAGATTTATTGCACTACAAAAATGGAGTTTATAAGAGTATCATTGATCCTAATGATAATCGTTGTAGAGGCCATGCTATAAAAATGCTTGGATGGGGAGTAGAGAACGGTACAAAGTATTGGTTACTTGCAAACTCGTGGAATAGACATTGGGGTAATTTAGGTGGACTTTTTAAATTTATACGCGGAGAAAATCACATGAAAATTGAAAGTGAAGTGATTGGTGGAATGCCCAAATTTCAATGAATACAGACGTGTACACTCGTGGCTTAAATGCAAGGATGCTTTGCCATACCTTTGATAAAATAAAAAAAAAAACATTTAGATCGGACCACGGTTATCATCATGATGATGTATCATAATCTAGTGTTTCTTGTAATAATAAAATATTTATTGATAAAAATATGGTCGGACACGTGGCCGAAGATATTTTCATTGCGATCAGCCAACAACAATTCATTAAAAATACTTAAAAGAAGAACGTGAGGTAAAATAGTATCTTGTCTGGATTAAAAATTTTTACTCATAATAACAGGAAAATAAAGCAATTCAAGACACCATTGTGGAACAGCGGTAAACATGCTGAATGTCCTGTTAAAATGAGCCCCGCGTCTCGAGATCCAACTTAATTGATTCTATGTCTTATATGCACTGTTGTAAGCTGTAATTGTACACAGACTGACTATTTTCCTATAAATCTAACTCTTTTTGATTCAACTTTGAAATTCCTGGATTTTTTTTTTTAATTATGAGTTTTACGGCCATAGATACTCGTACAAGTCCTTTATGGCCTTACTTAACTTTTCTATCTTCTTCAGTCCTACAATGGGTTATTGTCAAGTCCTAGTCGACTGAGTAGCCAAATCCGGCGGAGTCCAGTCTGAAGAATCAGGCTAAGTGAAATAGTAGAAAAACTACAATTAGCATTTTTCTAGTACCCTGTAAAGAAAAATCAGAATATTTTTAATTACTTATCTTGATTTTAAAAAAAATACTATTGTGACGTCAAGCCTCCTGACCTACTGACGATTGACACGCCTTTACTCTATGACTTTGAAATAACTAGACCGACTCATAGGAAAAAAGGATTTCGACGACCGGACAACTAACATTTTTCTTGAAAATAAATTCGTATTGTTTCGACAACAGACAAATCTTAAAGGAGCTGAGCCCGTTCACTAAGTATTATTATCATAGTGCGTAATACTAACTTTATCCTTTTTGCGAAAAGTGGATGATTATCATTGCATCGAGAGTGGTTAACTTGAAAGAGTTGTGAGTTTAAATCCACCTAAAAACTGATAACCACTGTGATGTTCCCTGCTGCTCAGGAGTTTCCGGTTAAATTTATTTATTTAAAATTATTACATGACATGTAAATGGCAGACTTAAAGCCGTAGGCTTTTTCTACCATTCAACCAATCGGTGGCGTAGAAAAAGGTGATTATAGTAAGTGTTAAAAGAATCGTGACAAAATAATAGTAAACTTACTTCTACATATATCCAAATCCAAAAACAAAAATATCTAAAAAAAAAAACTAAATAAAAAAACTGTAAATAAATAAATATAAGATAAATACACTACATACTCGTACATATTAGATAAATACATTACATATATTTTGATGTATATACTGGGTACTATCCGACAATTCGCGAAGATAATGAGCACGTACTGCATTTTTGAAACCTAAGCGAGTCTGAGTCTTCCGAATTTCGGATTATATCCCCGGTCAGGTCAAGATGGAAAATGATCTAGGTATTTCCGATTGATCAGGGTCTTAAATGTTTACCTATATAAGTATTTCTTGAATAATTGGATAATGGCGAAAGAAAACAAAGAGGTTTTAAATAAATACGTTAGAACGTATATTCAAATATTAACAAGGCTGGTATAACGTCTGACTCCTAACACAGTGTGAATCGGAAAGAAGTACGAGTGGGGCTGACCATTGTATTTATACTAAATGTTTAGTGTTGCCAGTAATATGAAACATTAATTTTTGCATGTTAAATTAAACAGTATTTGTTACAAAATATAGTATCTTTGAGTTAGTATCCCATAACACAAGGCTCGAACTTACTTTGGAGCTAATACAATCTGTTTGATTTGTACCTGTGAAAAAATGTCTGTTAAGATTTTTACTGGTACTCTTCAGTGATTAAGGTGACACTCTGTTGCTATAGACACGCAGCTAACCCTTTGAAAATTTAATTAAGAAATCACAATTGCCTTTTACCCAATAAACTTTACCTACAAAGTCTAAACCTGGGAGTGCTTTAAATCAATACGGCCTCACAGCGACACGGTTCCAAATGACGTCGCCGTCTCATTGTGTTTGCACCCATGTCGTTGTTGACAGTTTAACAATCATTGTCATGGTTGGGGTGTGTGAATAGCATTTTGTTTCGTATACCGATAGGTGTGAGCCGTATTGTTTCAATTGAAGAACATTCTTGGCGACTTGAGACTTATTAGGTATCATTTTAGCATTTTGGTTGCTTTGCAAAGAGCAACGCTACGTGTACTAGCGTACAGAACGGACACTCACGCCCTCCCACCCGAAACAGATACCGCACCTCACCGCGCAGATTCAGGGTAAAAATAATAGAGAGCAAAACAATGTAAGGATGTCGCTTCAGATGACTATGACGCTGATACGGTAAATTATCAACCCTGCGCATTTATTTACATATTGAACCGCGTGCGTACGCGCTTAAATCGTTATAGTAGTAATAGATATCGGGCTCGCTGCTTTTGTATGGAGTGTTTAAAGCAAAGTCACAGAAGTTTTTTAATGGCAAGAAGCTGGACATGACGCCAGGAAAAGGGACTCATGGTACAAGTCTCCGGTGGAGTGGAGCTTACAGAGAGAGCTTAGAGAGAGCTTGGATTGGTCTTCATTAGCAGAATTTTTCCTCCTGCCTCTGTGATATGGTTATATTTTTTTAGGACGTTACAGGCTTGAATCTTCTGATTGTATAATGATGATTCCGTGCTTCAGAAGGCACTTCAAGCCGTTGGTCCCGGCTGCCACTAGGTGGTCGTTAAAGGAACCACATCAGAGACCAAAAGTCGGTTCTGAAAAACTCTGACTCCTGGGTGTGCAAGATCGATTGACCAGGCAACCCATTGGATATGAATAAATGTGCATACCTACTAATATATTTCCTACTGAATATTCAGTGATATAATTCTAAATGTTTATATTACAGGACACAGGAGGACACTTTAGTTGTCAGTCTTTTTATTTTTGAAACTTAAAATATAATTATGAAATCAATCAATCAACTTTATTGCGTATTATCGGTATACTATCTATATATTCATATCCATACTTCCATACATAATATACATAAATACAATATAAATGCGAAAGTCTGTCTGTCTTTCTGTCTGTCTGTCTGTCTGTTACGCTTTCACGGCCAAACCGCTGAACGGATTTTGATGAAATTTGGTGTGAATATAGTTGAAGGCCCGGGGTCAAACATAAGCTAGTATGTTAAATATATAGCAATAGGCTAGTTTCCTAAAAAAATATATTAAGTCCATCAGTTAGATAATCAAAAAATATTGGAGACGTATTTTTCCTTTTGAAAATTAAACAAAGAATGGTAAACATAATATGACGCAAAGTTCCGTGTGACGTCACAGTGTGTTACACTTTTTCGCAATATGTGACGTCACGAGCCCCCACTCCTAAACTTTCATGCGTTATATCTTTATAATTTACCGCTCAATTGACAAAATAAAAAATACGTCATTAATATATTTTGATTCCCTAAATGACGGACTAATTTTAATGTTAGTCTTTTGACCCTGGAAACTAGCCTATTACAAAATTTGACAAAAATCCAATCTAGTCTAACGTTCATAAGTTCATAACTGTTACCTAATGAATTATATCAGTTTTGCACCTGCAACACATACAAACATACATACACGTGTATCCGACGAGGCACGTCGGATTGTGTATGTTTCCATTGTTTCTCTTTAATAAAGTGTCACTCGATCTTTATATGATTGTGGCTCGGCTTTAAATCTAATAATTTTTATTTCCAACTTAAACAAAATAAATTTAACTTTAATTTCATAAAAGGATTAGGTTCTATCTTCGTGTGTATGTGTTAATTTATCAAACGTTTGGCAGTTAGGTGTTAAAAGCTCAGCAAAATTGATTAAATTTGTGTGACAAAAATAATCTGTTAACAGATTCAATTAATACAACTATTGTTTTATGAAAACATTAACCTCGTTTTCATAAAAAATACCAACGTTGGATAAGTCCAAGTTAACAAGTTTTTCGTCTCTTTCTTTTACGTCAAATAAAGATAAGACAGAAAAAGACTAAACATATTTTAGTTAACAAACATCTGTTAATTTATAAATAATGCGGCTAGTTACAGATGTCTCTTGACGTAGGTATTATAGAATGGAATATATCTATAATTGAGAAAGCTATCACGTAGGTACAACAAAGGTCTTATAAACATATGCTAAATATTTATAATGTACGTGACAGACGTCTGGTGGCGATTATCATCTCGTTGTATCAAATTACCGTGTCGTCCAGTGGTTAAGGTTCGTGGGTTCAATTCCCACGGGAAGGATACTTTGTTTAGTTGTTTCCAGTTTGGTTAGGACATTGCAGGCTTAATCACCTGATTGTCTGACAATGAAGATGATTCCGTGCTTCGGAAGGCACGTTAAGCCGTGGGTCCCGGCCGCCATCTGGTGGTTGTTAAGGGAACCACGTCAGAGGCCGAGAGGCGATTCCGCACAACTCTGACACCAGGGTGTGCATGGTCGATTGACAATGTAACCTACACGAAATGATGATGATGATGATGTCCGTGTCGTAGCACATTGGATACGCGGCCAGCTCACATAACTCATAGTACTAAACGCTCAATATGCATACACCGATGCACCCACTTGCATATGTGTGGGACTATTAGATTTAGTAGTGTGAAGCTCTTGTCTAACGAGTGACCGGTAGAAGAAAGTATGTGAAATTTTTTTAATTATTTATTCTGTGTTATTTATGTTGGCTGAGAAATAATAAAACAAAAATATTAGGTACCTTTAATAATAATTTGTGACTGACTGGAAAATGGATACTTTTTGAGTTCTGCTGTTTTGGAAGAAAATACCTTACTTACTTTCATAAAATGGTGTAATTGTGAATATTTATTGTTAAAATTTGTCATTCTTGATGACGTGACGCGACCACTTTTGGATTGGTCGCCATTTAGTGGTTTTTTCATCTTGAGATCCTTCGTACTTCGGAAGGCACGGTAAGCCGTTGGTCCCGGTTGTTATCGATAGATAGCAGTCGTGAGGCTGTGTCAGATGCCTTAGGGCAGCCTGAAAAATTCTGACAGTGTTGGCCACTAACACACCTCAGGTCATGTTCCTGTTGGTCTGGTTTCCCTGTAAAGTAAGTTACGGAGGTGAGACGGCAGTCGCTCCACTGTAATAACCAGTTCCGCCAAATCTAGGACCATTACCATAAGCAGACGACACAACTAGGAATACACGCTAGGATGATGATGGTAAAAAATTGTCATTCTTAACTTAAGACTTATTGATGAAAATATACATAGGTATTTAGTAGTAGGTGCAAGTTATGTTTTTGTAACAAAAATAATTTGGATTTTTTTATTGTTTTTCAAATTATTGAGCTATACTGTTATTTAAATACTTTAACTGAGAAAATAGTAACTGCTTTAAAACTAACGACCTTCGTGTATTGTTATACAAAAAAAAAGCATATTTGCATTTGTTTTGTGTCTACTTTGTCTTATTAACATGTGAATATCGAATTAACAATACTTAGTACGCTATTCAACAAGTAACCAACTCGTTAAAAACGTACATAAATAAGTACTTACATTGTGTTTTTTTTTTCTCATCCTAGCGTTTACTTTGCCTCCAAATATATACAATTTTTCATTATGAAAATCTTTAAGTGGATCTTTAGCTGAGCGAACAGATGAAGAAGATAAAAGAGTGACCTTTCTATAATCCATACTTCCATACTAATCCATACTAATATTATAAATGCAAAAGTTTGTCTGTCCGTCTGTCTATCTGTTACGCTTTCACAGCCAAACCGCTGAAAGGATTTTGATGAAATTTGGTATGAATATAGTTGAAGACCCGGGGTCAAACATAGGTTACTTTTTAACGCAGGTGAAGTTGCGGAAAACAGCTAGTATTATATAAAACACGAATACCCTATCACTATAATACAAAACTTACAAAAATACATAAAGAATACTTTTAACAAAAAAGCAAACGTATAATAATGATCTGTAATAGTTTTTTTGTAATAGACGTATTATTTTTTCTTAAAAAAATTGCCGTTTTTTATATCTTAACTTGAAATCAATTATTCAAATAATTTTCTAAATTCCAAATTAGCGCGCCAAACAGACGGCGGAGAAAATAATTTTCACGGGTTTTCAATGTAGGTAATAATTATTGCATGATACATTCTTACTCAATTGGAGCGTAGAACGCGGTAGCCAGCCCATCCATTTATTACAGTGGAACTGGCACTCAGCAGAGACGGCTGTTCTTCATATAAAACACGCGACAACACGCATAAAATCACGGTACGAAATTAAAAATAAACAATTGGCATGTGTCAGATTACGCGCGAAGCTTCCGAATCCGAAAATTTAAATAGATAACCGCATACAACCTCAATATTTGCAGTGGAAATTTAAAAAAGATTCTATTCTGACGATCGAGTTGATCGAGTCTGTCATTAAAAAATTTCAAATTTATTTTTTGTTTTTCTTTTATAAAGTGTAGTTGTATTGATAATGCAGCCGGATATTAAGTGATTAAATTTGAGTTTTGCATAGGTATGTGTTGTTATGTGGCGACCTGGCGACAGGCGGGGGCTTATTGTGGTAATCGAATTAGCCGTAATTAAATTAGTTCACTTGCGGACACTGTGGTAGATCACGCTCGTACAAAATAGGTTAATATTTGAGGACGTTTTATGTTATTAGCTCTCTGTTTTGTGTTTTTGTGTGTTAAAGTGGTATTTACTGTGATTTTGTTTATTTCAATTGGGTATGTTATTTTTTTGTGTTTTCAATGAACAGTTTAAGTAAGTTTTTGTGTTGTAAAAAACTCGTGTCTGGGAGTCTACATTTGCAAACTCGACTAATTTTACATGCTTGCTAAACTTAAGACATTCATAAGTCTGAGTCGAGTCGAGCACGACCAGAGCACGGACTCAAGTCGAATAAAAACTTGAGTCGCAGAATCATCTCGAGTTCGAGTACCAAACTCAAAACAACTTCTACTCAACAAACTCTCCAGTACAACAAGTGATTTAGTTTAGTTTATACAAAGCATAACAATCATTCAAAAGTTATTCGATATTAATGATAGGTACACTACAAATTACAATATTTGTTATTAATTTAAAATAAGCAATTATGATTTTCTGAACACCATGATTGTTTTGTATAGTGACGCAGTAGACTTCAGTTGCTGTGGGTACAGCATTTCTAAATGTTTGTCATCTAATTTAGTTATAATTTCGGAAAATTCCTTAGCGATTTGTCGCCGCTTTGTATTATGCTTATGTTCCATGAAATTTCACACCACCCATAATAGCTACTTACCAGACTCGAGCTCGACTCGAGTCCATAATCAGACTCGAGCACAAAATAGACTTGAGCACTTATACCGAACTCGAGTCTATTACGGGAGCTTGAGTGCTTGAGAGCTAAGAAATCGAACAGTGCAGTTTCTATATATGAGTCGAGTCTTGTGATTAACAGTCGAGTCAGAATTTTCAGACTCCCGGACTCAAGTTTTTTACAACACTATCAACTTCTATGACGGTGTACCGTTTGAAATGTTAATGCGATTAATGTTTATTTATGAGAGTAGTTTTTTCTCCATTACATTAATTATTCCCTATTCACTAACGATTAATTAGGGATTTGGGTCAGTTTTTATGTTAGACTAGCTGTTACTCGCGGCTTCGCCTACGTGATCAAGGAAAAGTGCCAATGAAACCTTCGACAAAACGTGTTTGTGTCCCAGTTGCGTCCTAAGCTTACGTTTCAGAGCCTAGGGCACATCATGATGAAGCGATTGTCGTCTGCCCTTGAATGAATGAATGAAACTTTATTTGCAATAAACATGGACTTCTTTGTAACGCTTTCTACAGAGAAATCAGACTAACAGGAACATGACCCGAGGTGCGATACTGGACATGATTGTCACATTTTTCAATCTGTCTAAAGGCATCCGTCTTCAAGCTTAACGTTAGGTCTTGAATAGGTATCTAGAATACGTGGGGCGCACTATAAGTTTCCGGAATGAATATGAAAAAATACTATTAAAGGTACAAAATTAATTTATTGTTTTTCAAAATAATCTCCCTTGGCGTCTATGCACTTTTTCATTCGATGAAACCAGTTTTTAAAACTTTTGTGCCACTCCTCTGTGGTGACCTCTGAAACGTGTTTTTCATACTCCTCGACAGCCTCTTCTGGTGATGAAAATCGTTGACCGCGTAATTGGTTCTTAATTTTTGGGAACAGAAAAAAGTCACAAGGTGCCAGGTCGGGACTGTATGCAGGATGACTCATGAGTTCTACATTTTTCGCCTTCAAAAAGTCGTTTGTCTGTCTGGCCGTGTGAGAACTAGCATTGTCGTGGTGCAGGATGATACGGCGTTTACGGTTATTTTTACGGAGTTCGTCAATAACTTCCGGCAAACAAATGGTCGTGTACCAGTCACTATTCACTGTACGACGATTCTCTAAAGCAACAGTAGCCACGTGTCCAGTTTTATTAAAAAAAGAAGCAATCATCCGCTTAGATGCACTTTTCACGCGCGCCACTTTGGTTGGTTTCGGCTCATCTTGAAAGACCCATACGCTCGATTGCTGCTTTGTTTTGGGATCGTAGCAATAAATCCATGTTTCGTCACCTGTTACTATGTCCCACACCAAATTTGACGCACCTTCGTTGAATCTGGTAAGCATGGCACTGCACCAAGTGACGCGGTCCGTTTTTTGAGCCTCGGTCAAGTTGTGTGGGATCCACCGCGAGCATAGCTTTCTCACACCCAAATGTTTGTGTAGGATTAATTGTATTTGACTCATGCCTATTTCTAAGGATGCGCGAATTTCATGGTAGGTCACATGCCTGTCTGTTTCAATCATACGGCGCACAGCATTGATGTTTTTGTTGGTCACAGCGGTGGACGGCCGACCATAGCGAGATTCGTCACTGAGATTGATACGACCACGCTTGAATTCTGCAAACCAGCTATAAACAGTTGTCTTGCATGGTGCTTCATTGCCAAAAGCTGTTTCAAGCCGAGCGATGCTCTGTTGAGCTGTCAAATTACACTTAAAATCGTAGAAAATCATACTACGAAAATTTTCCCGAGTTAAATCCATGTTGATGCAGACACACAATTTTTTAAATGGCGCCACAAGGTAAAAACAAAAGACAGTCATGTGAAACAAACTGCATTCTACAGCCAAAGAGTTCTATTTTCAAATGTTGCAATAAATTTTTAAATATTGTTTATGTAAGTGGCCAGTTCCGGAAACTTACAGTGCGCCCTATGTATAAGGATAAGCATATATCGGATTCAGCGGATACTGATGATGCAACTGAGAAAAACGCTCGGTTGAGGTAGAAGGTTCCTTAATAATAAATTCATTTATTTCAGACCATAGATCCATATTAGTGTTAGTAACAATGATTGACCTTATAAACTAGTGTTAGTAACATACATAAAACAGACAGACAGTACACAAAAAGCCAGCTGAAAACAGCTGCAACCAGTCTATGAAATGACTGCGTGCAGCCTTATCCAACGAGCTAGCATTGGCGAGTCCCACCGATCTGCCAGCGCGCACAGAATACTGTTGGGACTGTCGCGCATGCGCCTTAGATGTGAGGCGCATCGCTTCCTCATGATGGCCGGGAACCCATCTACATGAGCCTCAGCAAACATGGCTGAGGCGCTGCAGTAGCGCGGCAGTCCCATCAATGCCCGGAACGCGTTATTGTATTGTGTTAATGCCCCCAGAAACTAAGCTATGATTTGTAGTCAATTTAAAATCTTAAACATCATTCAATTGACCTTTTAAGTGGTACCCTTATGTATGACTAATGTAATCTCAGGATAATTATTTTGGATCTTAGATGATTTTAATATAAAAAATTGTAGTTGTTTTTTGTGGAAACACCAGCTTAAAGTATCTATTATCTTTACTAATCTTTTCTTTCTTCTTTCATCGTCGTTACTCTTTGGAGCACAGGGTACGCTCTAAGTCATAGTCCTTGATTTGGCGGCACTGATTATTATTATGGAGTGGCTGCCATCTGATTTCCGTAACCTTTTTTACAGGAAAACCGGACCAACAGGTACATGACATGACCCAAAGTGTGTTAGTTGGACACTAACTGTCACTGTCATATTTTTCAAGCAGCCTAAAGGCATCTGACACAGCCTAACAACAGCCATCTATCGATAACAACCTGAAACAAATGCTTAGCTTTGGAAGTAAAGCACGGAGGAGTTCGACGCGTAATGGCGACCAATCCAATACGCGTCGCGTCTTGCTTTCGCTTGACAAAAGCTTAAACTTGACAGTGAAGTCACTGCATTCTAAGTGAGTAATTACGTTTTGAAATCGCTGCGATTAGGACAATATACAATTGTACACTACATAAAGTTACACAAAAACTTACATTTGTAGATAGTCGAATCGTACATGATATGAATGAATATGTAAGTATAGTGACGAGGCAGTAACAAAAATAATTCTACTATTGTTTTCGATTCGATACATCGGCTTAAACATACCCAGACCAAATTTGGAGGGGACAATGTCTGCATGTTTGTGGCATTATTGTTCTTGATCTGGTTCTAATTTCTTCAAGTTTATATACTGGCAATTTAAATCTGAGCGAAGGAAGCGAGCAAAAATCGCCATTTCGAGGATAGCCAATTTTGCTTTTGTATGTAAACAGAGGTCGCATTTCTGAACGGATCCTTACGAAACTTAGCAAAAGTGTTTCAAGATTAATTTTTAGAGCTTTTATCGATTGGGGGAAAAATGGCGCCAAAAAGAGGGAATCAAGTAACACACTGCATTCATATCCATACTTCCATACTATCCATAAATATTATAAATGCGAAAGTCTGTCTGTCTGTCTGCCTGTCTGTTACGCTTTCACGGCCAAACCGCTGAACGGATTTTGATGAATCCATACTTCCATACTAATATTATAAATGCGAAAGTCTGTCCGTCTTTCTGTCTGTCTGTCTGTTACGCTTTCACGGCCAAACCGCTGAACGGATTTTGATGAAATTTGGTATGAATATAGTTGAAGACCCGGGGTCAAACATAGGCTACTTTTTGACTCAGGTGAAGCTGCGGGAAAAAGCTATTATTTAATAAATATAAATTATCGGATTAAATGCGTATAGGTAAAACATTCTAAAAGTTTAAGTATTAAGGTATTGTACGCACTTAATCTTACAATTTAATGTTTTAGACATAAATCTGTTTAGTAAAACGTTTCTCTTGTTCAATTCAGCTTTTAAATTTTATTTAATCTGTTACAGAATCGACTTGCAAAGCTCAAGATCCGCACTTAAGAGCCGAGGAAGTAATTAACGTAAGTACAGCTGTATTCTTTTTTGCAATTAACTACCAATTTATCCTATAAGAAAATTCCATCAAAGGTTCAGTGGATTTATTCTTAATTTTATGGACAGGAGCCCAATCGCACTAAATACAAATGACGTTAACAAATTTCCCAAAACCCAAACCACGATCGCTATTTTCGAGTATGTAAAATCGGTGATTTGATTGAAAATCATTCGACTCGCCAATTTTTCATTTTCAAAAATAGCCCTAAATAGTTTGGTTTATTTAACAGTCTGCACGATTGACCCCCTGAAGTATGTCGATTCGATATCCTAAAAAAATTTATTAGTTGTGCCCATCACTATCTGAATTTCATTTTTATTCTTTGAATTGCATTCTTAGCTTCAAAAGCTTTTCAATCATAGTTTAGGTCATTAGTCCATTTGTGTTATTTTTAAAGTGCAATAAAGTTTTAATATGTGTGTCTGATTTTCGTTACCATTTTACTGAGAAAACAGACCAACAGGAACATGACTAATATTAGTCATATAGTGTATTAAACTTTTGAGATCATTAAGTTGACCGCGACCCGCGTATCCGTAGCGAATGCGCGTGTCAAACAACGACGTGACGCGAGCACTATTGGATTGGTCGCCATTTTAGTAGCATTTTCTATCTTAAGCTCCTCCTTGTTTCGGAAGGAAAGTTAAGCCGTTGGTCCTGGTTGTTATCGATAGATAGCAGTCGTGAGGCTGTGTCAGATGGCTTAGGTCAGCCTGAAAAATTTCGACAGTGTTGGCCACTAACATACCTCAGGTCATATTCCTGTTGATCTGGTTTCACTGTAAAAAGGGTTACGGAGGTCAGACGGCAGTCGCTCCATTGTAATTACCAGTTCCTCCAAACTAGGACCATGACTTACAGCGTACCCTAGGCTCCGCTTCCTTCGGCTTACGCTTCGTAAGCTGACTATGCAACAAGGAATACACGATAGGATGATGATGATAAATTAAACATGCCTTCCAAACGATACTTATTATTAATTAATTTTACCTATAACATATATATTTTTGAGAACTTTCTTATTCTTGAAAATAAGTAATAAAAAAAAGTGATATTTGATAAAAAATAATTGACATTAGAGAAGAAACATTAGAATACCTGTCAGAAGTTAAGGAACCATCTTTAATGCGAGTTTACCTCTCTATTTAGATGTTGTCGTTTCACAAACTTCAAAAGCTCAAGTTCATATATCCATTGGTCTTACTAACCGCACTTGACCTCCAGATTTACCGATCGGATGCCAGATGTTATTAACCAATAATACGATAAATATCTTTAATGTATATTGTAGATAGATAGATAGATATACACTTTATTGTACCAATCACAAAATTAAAATTAAAAGTAATACATTTAGAATATTGAGTACAAAGGCGGACTTATCGCTATTGCAATTTCTTCCAGCCAACCTTAGGGTAGATAGGATAAAAAGTGAAAACAAACAAAGGCGGTACAGTAATAAAATACTAACACTATCATCCTTATACAACAGTCAATAAATAAACCTACAATCAAATAATACATACTATACCTTTAATGAATATATACATAACATATACCTACATACAACATACAATAATAAAAAATAAAAGAAGAGAAGAAAATATAGCAATGAATATAGAAAATTGTACACAATGTCCAATATGGGATCATGTCCCTACCTACAAGATATCAAGAAGAAATCGAACAAAATGTCACCTACATACTTTAGTTACATGTAAATAAAATATATTAGAAAATCTTTTGAATTTTCTTAAAATATGCGAAGAATTTTTTTCCCCAACCTTTTATTATGAGTTTTATGACAAAAATAATGCATTTAAAATATAGCTTTATCGTAATAAGCTATTTCTTGCTGGCAATATATTATATACAATGTATAAGGTATATCTTTCCTACAATAAATAAATTAATTAATTAATTAACAAAATACTTTCCGGTAAAAAATTAGTAGTGCTTCGAGTTGACGCCGAAACGAGAAATCGCCTTGAAAAAGGAAAACTTCTTTTTTTATGAATGAATGACCAGGACTCATTTGTTAGTAAAACTTATGCTATGTTAGTAATATTTTAATGAGTTTACGGTAATTTAACTTATTGCGGAGGCCATTCCCGCACTAACCCCCCGGCTATAGTGCAGCAATGGTTAAAATAAGCACTGTCCAGCCTGCTTGCGACCATGCGCAGGATGCCGTTGCTGCCCTCTCGCACTCGGCGCACCAGAGCCGCACATCGTTTACGCATTATTGTGTTGAAACAATCCACCCGTGCATCGATTAAAAACGAGGTAATGTTATACTATATGTTTATGTAATACTTAAGTAAGTAGATAGCGATAAAAGGAAAATACGATGCTCAGTTAAAATTTCCATCTCCTCAAAATGATGAATGGCATCAGGAATTAATCTAGGGAAGGTCTAGACGCGAGATGTCGCTAACTCAATTTGTCACCCGTCGTTATCGATGTAGGATAACAAACTAGATACACAGTCACGAAGAAACGCCAATAAAAAAGTGTCCTATGGGGACTGTAGCAGAGCAACTTATTCACCCTTATACTTGCTGCAGTGATTGTCTTAAATGTAAACAGTATACTTTCACAGTAAGAATGAGTATTCTAAAATAGGACACCCACATTGAGCTCACGGTAGTAAAAAATAGACTATAACAATAAGACTATTATGAAACACTGCTCATCGGTGGAATGGGCAGACTTTTGGCAGGGTCATTTTTTAGGCGCGATTGTGCATCTAGTTTTTATCATTATCAATGCCCGCCGTCCGTCGCTACAATTATGTCCAATTATAAAATGTTTTAGCGGATTGGAGCAGTCTACGGTCTACACTATCCTTAAATTTAAAATATAGTATTTTATGTGACGCTGATAATATTTGCTAGGCTATTTGACTGCGTTTATTTTTGTAAAATATTTTTTCTATACGAAACAATACACAAAAATGGTCGATACGTCTAGCTATCTATCCCTTTTCCACTCACGTGACCAAGTGGCAGTGACGTCACTCCACGTTAAGTGCGTCCTTTTCTTGTTTCTTGACAGGTTCCCCTTCCATAGTATTTCAAAGGATTATAATATTTTTGTTATGTTTATGTTTGATGTAAGAAACAATAGGCTGTTTCCGGTTGTCAACAAAGAAAGACGTATATATGTAGCTCCGAGTGATATTACAAAAAATACAAAGAAATAAAGAGTGTGCAGTGTTAAAAAAGTGATCAAACTAACCTCCATATCCTGCGCTAAGGTATGATCAAAACAGTTTCAACACAACACAGTTTTAATACGACAAATCCCACAAACATTTTTTTGTGAATCCAGTTAACTGAAATATTTTTGAAATAGGTACATGAAGTGATAATGACCAATTAGAAACAATTACACAGTTTACATCACAACCGGCTCGCACTCGACATAAACAAAACAAACTGTATGTATGAATGATTGACATGTAATTATATGACATTGACATTTGAAGTATTGACACTGACAGCTATCGAAGCTAATGACATTCGAAGAGACAGCCTGGTATCTAGGTTGATTTAAACAACCATACATTCTATACTACGGAAAATATTCTGCACATACAAATTCGCTCAAATATGTCTACGAAAATCGCTGCAAAGACTACAAGCAATAATAAAATGACTTCAACATCAATTATTTGTATTATTTGTCAAAAATGCAAAAAATCTGTCGACATTAAAAGTGCTATAAAATGCTCTCATTGTACAAATTATTATGAATTCGACTGTGCCGGCTACTCTGAAAAGTTGTGGAATATATTAGAGACAGACAAAAAAAAGAAGTGGAAATGTAAAAACTGTATAGAAAAGACTAAGGTTTTGTTAGCACTTAATAACAGCAACATAAACGTAACAAAACGGAAAAAATCGCCACTGGAACCAAATAAACCCTCACCACATACACCACTGAATTCATCATGTCGACTTATAGACTCACAGATTCTTACCGAAGGAAATGTAACTGACCTAATGGACGATTCTTTCATGAGTACCAGCCTTTTGTCAAAAAGTGCCGATTGTACCGCAACAGATGTCATAACACTGAACGAATTAAAGGAGCACAATAAAAAACTTAGAACGGAAGTAGAAGTATCGGTACAAGAGTTAGAAAATATAATTTTAGAAAATAATCAATTAAAAAGACAAATTAATAAATTAATAGAAGAAAATAAAACATTGAAAACGTTATGCCAATCACCTTTAACAGAAAACCAGTTCATTAATAGTGTAAAAAAGAAGAAGATTCAAAGAATTATACAATCTCCAGAAATATTTTCAACTCCTGTAAATAATATTTCGATGGAGTTGGAGACACCAGAAGAAGAAGACACTAAAATGAAAATAGCAGACATTGAAAATAAAATAAGAAAATTAGAAGAAGAAATGGAACAACTTAAAATTAGCGTAACCCTATTAAAGAATAATTTGCCGAAAGAAGATATGGAAAGCACCCATTACAAAAATCAAACCTCCATGGAAATTGCAAATAAAAGAAAAATTTATGTATTTGGTACACAACAATGTTCAAATATAGCATCAGCGCTAATTCATTCGAGAATAAATTCAAAATACGAAGAATACATGGTCGTCTCAGAAATTAAGCCTAATGCTCTTACTTCGGATGTTATAAGGAACTGTTTCACTAATCTAAAATTGAATGATAATGATAAGTTGCTATTATGTGTAGGTGAAAATGACTATGATTTAAAAGTTCTGACTTTGCAATTAAAACAATTGTGTATGAAGTTTAGGAATAATGACATACTTGTACTAAATATATTTTCGAATGATTATATCGACGTGAACAATATTAATAAGGCAATTCATGATACTTGTTCCACTTATAAAAATTGTAATTTTGTAAAGTGCATGTATAACAATGTATATAATTTATGTCAATCAATTAACCACGTCATTGACTCTTTAGATTATAGCAAAAAATACTTGAATTTTAAAGAATTAAAAAACTTATTAGCTAGCTACAAAACGAAAAAGGTTGACCAGTATAATGAAAATAAGTTTACACAGAGTTGCAAGGGTAAAATAACATACTACTTTAAGCGTCAATATTCTCAACCCCCTATGGAAAATGTAAGGCCAGAAGCAATAACAAAAAAAACGACATTACTTTATTACTTTCCGAAAATTGAAAAATCAAAATTTTTTCGTATCTAGTGAAACGTTAAGGTCAAAAATGAAGAGAGATAAAAATAATGAGTTCAAAATTTTTCACCAAAATATAGCAAGTATTCTAGATAAAAAAGACATATTAGAAGTAACGCTTGAGGAACTTAAACAACAAAATAAACACCCGGATGTAATGTGTTTTTCAGAATCATTTCTAAAGGACGGGCGTGAAAAATTCGTAACTATGAATGACTACGAATTTGCTACATCATACAATAGAGATAAATGTAGAGGAGGTACATGTATTTTAGTTAAAAAGGGGTTAATTTACAATGAATTTACTTTACCAAATAAATACAAAGCACAATCTACTTTCGAAGTTTGTGGAATAGAAATACCTCTTATTAAATTGATTATTATATGTGTCTACAGAACTCCAGACTCAAACGCTATCATATTCTTGGACAAACTTAATGAATTATTACACGAACTGTCTAAGAAAAATAAACTTAAGTCCAAAGTAGTTATAATGGGTGATATAAATATCAACACACTCCAACCAAGTAAAGAAAGTAATTATCTAAATGACCTATGTAATAATTACTCTTTTAAACTCCACATTAATGTCCCCACACGAAAAAACTCATGCTTAGATCATATACTTAGTAACATAGAAAATGCTTCGACTGATGTTTTACCCCTCCATCTCTCTGATCACGAAACAGCACAGATGATTAGCTTTAACATAGAAACGAACTGTACCAGACCTAAATCATATATGATCTATAGAAGAGATTATAGTTTTGATAATATTTGCAAATTTCGTGAATGCCTCCGTGGTATCTCCTGGGCGGAGATCTATGAGGAATCAAACATAGATAACGCATTCAACCGCTTTCATGAACTTTTCTGTCTATTCTATAATCTTTGTTTCCCTAAAATAAGGATAAAAATTAATGACAATAAAAATAACAAAAGAAAATGGATTAGTCTAGGTTTGAAAATTAGTTGTAAAAGTAAAAGATTATTAAGATACCGTTACTATAAGAATAAAACTGAAATAAATAAGAAACGCTATCTAACGTACTCACATTTATTGAAAAAGTGTATCGTTAAAGCAAAAAAGAACACAAATATCGCTTTCATCGAGAAAAGTAAAAACAAAACTAAGGCTACATGGGCTGTAATAAAAAACGAAATTTCTAATAAAAATACACCGGACAATATAACTGAAATTAAAGTTAATAATCAACAATTAAATGAACCTAATGACATCGCAAATGCATTTAATAACTTTTTCATTAATCTGACTAATAATAATATGACTACTAAAAATATGTCAAATAATAATTTGACATTAAATGGAAGTACCCAAACATGCTCAAATAAAACGTTACCTAATTCCTTCTTTTTAGAACTAATGTCGGAGAAGGAGGTGATAGTAGAAATCTCTTCCCTTAAAAATACTAATTCAGAAGGATATGATGGAGTTAACACAAAAATAATAAAATATTGCTGTCCTGAAATAATCACGGTGCTTACTCACCTTATAAATTTGTCCTTCTCTTCTGGCACCTTCCCGAATGCACTTAAACTTTCTTTGGTGAAACCGTTATATAAGAAAGGATTACGAAATGATATGAACAACTATCGACCAATTACCCTATTATCAATATTTTCAAAAATATTTGAAAAATGTATGTTTAAACGGTTAATGAATTTTTGTAACAAATATGACATAATAAACGAAAATCAGTTTGGATTTCAAAAAAACAAGTCCACCAATCTGGCAATATACACACTAGTAAACGCAATCCTTAGTAGTTTAAATAGTAAGCACTTAACTACCGGACTTTTCTTTGATTTGTCTAAAGCGTATGATTATGTTTCACACGATAAGCTTTTAAATAAGTGTGAAAGGATTGGTATAAGGGGGATTGCTTTGCAGTGGATATCGTCATACTTAAATGATCGGTATCAAGGTGTTATGGTCAGTAATATATCAAACAATGAAATGTATTCTTGTACATCATCCCATAAAAAAGTAAACAGTGGTGTACCTCAGGGCAGTGTATTGGGTCCGTTGTTATTCTTAATATATATTAATGACATTTTCAGTATAACAAATCATAATTGTATTTTATATGCTGATGACATTTCTATAATTGTAACAACTGATGTGAAAAAACGTAATAATAGTGAAATTATTAAACATGAAAATGACATTAATAACACGGTTGACAAAATAATTAAATGGCTACATGATAACAATCTAAACATTAATCTAAATAAATCAAATTATATACAATTTAATAATTCTAAACACCCACGCTGTAATTTTACGTTAAATGTATATAAAATAAATAGAGTAACAAATACTAATTTCTTAGGAGTCATAATTAATCATGACTTAAATTGGAAGGACCAAATTGATGCCATCTGTAAGCGAACTAATCAGTTTGTATATGCGCTCAGGCAGGTCAAAAAGGCAACAGATACTAAAACGGCTATTAAATGTTACCATGCATATGTAGGGTCGGTTCTGCGCTACGGTATAATGATGTGGGGCTATAGTACAGACTGGCATAAGACATTCGTAGCTCAGAAAAAATGCATAAGGGCTATATGTGAAGTACCTCCACGCACCACATGTAGACCGTTATTTGAAAAATTGGGTATTTTGACATTACCATCACTCTATATTTATGAAATATGCTTGTTCGTACATAAGAACATAAAATTATTTAAAAAGGCTGGTGATGTAAGTAATAGACTACAACGAAACCCACATAGACTAATATTAGAGAATGTATCAACATCTAAAAAATGTTCTCACAGCCCACTTAATATGTGTATTCGTATCTACAATTCTTTACCGGATAATATGATACATTTGAATACATATGAATTTAAAGAGAAACTGAGCGAATGGCTATGTAAAAACACATTTTATGACATTAATGAATTTTTTGACCATGATAAGTAATTATTTTTAATTTTTTAATTTATTTCTTTGACATTGCATGTATTTCAAGGATTCAAGGACATTTTGTGTTATAAGTTTAATGAATTCAATTCAATTATGCTTGATTTAATTTAATTATGAATAGCCTAATTATTCGCATGTCATTAAATGTGACAAAACATGTGATCCAATATGTGAAAATTGTAACACCAATATACATACCATGTTTTTCGTGAATAAAGATATTTATTATTATTATTTATTATTATTAATAAATTATATAAAAAACTAGCTGACCCGGCAAACTTCGTACCGCCTCCGAATATATTCACCTTTTTAAACCTTCCCTGGACTTCTACAAATAATTCAAAATCAAAAATAGTCAAATCGGTCCAGCCGTTCTCGAGTTTTAGCGAGACTAACGAACAGCAATTGATTTTTATATGTATAGAAGATATTGTATTTTTTTTTTAACAAAAGTGTTAATTTTACTCTGGTAATAACTAAACCCATACAAAGTTTGCCGGATCAGCTAGTATTCAAATTCATCTCAAAATTTTAAAAGCGACGGGTAATTTGAGCGAGTTTCCCAGCTGTATCTTCAACTTGTGCTCCAGAACTCGGAGTAAGCTCTAGATTGTCTTTGATTCGGCCGTACCACCTTGTAATTACTATAAATCGAATGCATAAAAAAACTACTAGTGGCGATCAATCAATGTTAGTTGCTTAGATTAATAATGGGTCTCGCGCGCGCTCGACTAGATACCGCTCTATGAAGAAAAATCAATTTCCAGAATGCGGCAACTTTATATTGTAGTGTGTGTAAGACAATGTGCAAAGACAAAAAGAGAAATAGTTATTTCTTGTACTATTATTTTTACATAGTTTGAATACGCAAACTGGCATTTTGCTTAAAATTTTAAACTTATCTCGACTTCCAATTCACTTATCGGTTGCGGCGTAATTGACGCGGGTATGCCGCAAATAAATACGCCGAATTCGCGTAGTTTTAGGTGCCGCATTTGTCTAGTACGCCGACGGTATCTAAACGAGCGCGCTAAAAACCAATTATTAATAATAATAATAAATAACTCTTTATTGCACCAAATTGTAGAAAGTACATGAATATTATTATTATCTATGGTAGGTACAAAGGCGGCCTTATCGCTAGAGCAATTTCTTCCAGGCAACCAACAGGTAGGACTTCATGATATGAAACAGGAAGGTAGGCGCAAATTAACAATTGGAAAAAGTGAAACATAAAACATAAAAGCATAACTTACCTATGCAGCACATACAAAAAAATATACCAATGTAAATATAAGTATGTGGTGCACATATACGCATGCATTACACAACGTAAATAAATATACATACTTATTTTTAAGCGTATCAATAAATGAACAATTTAATGAGTGAAAATTACAACTATGGCGGGTAATATTCGAACAGCAGACAAAATGATTTTCTCGGGATTATATTAATCTATGGTTAGTTGTTTACAATGTCAAGACTTACGACAAAAGTAAAACATCGTATTTTGGCGGGCTCTGATTATTGCAACTGGGTTAACGCTTAGTTAACGATGAGCTTTTAAGAGAGATAGGACATTTTGTAAGGAGTAGTCCGTCTGGGGAAGTACCTCCACCCTACAGAAGACCGCAGCCAAATAACACTGTGATGCAGTGTTGTGTTCCTGCTGGTGAGTAGGGTCGCCAGGCTCCAGAGGGGTCGCTGTGCTGACAGCGGACAGGTCGGCAACGCGCTCGTGACATCTCCGGTATTCATAGGCTACGGTAACCACTTACCATCAGGTGGGCCGTACGCCTGATTGCCTACTTAGTTGTATATTAAAAAAAAACAGGTTTTTATCCCATCTCATATATTATTAAATATTCTGTCCACAGTTTCACAGAGAAACCATGAGAAAAACATTGTACTCAATTAATCTATACAATGAGCGATTGGGATATTCCCAAAGGTACAATGAAACTTTATATTAATAACATGAAGTTAAAAATACCGTTAAGATGACTTACAGTACATTCATACTCCATACTAACTATACTAACTAATATTATAAATGCAAAAGTCTGTCTGTCTATTTTTCTGTCTGTCTGTGACGCTTTCACGGCCAAACCGTTAAACAGATTTTGTTGAAATTTGGTATGAATATAGTTGAAGACCAGGGGTCAAACATAGGCTACTTTTTGACGCAGGCGGAGCTGCGGGAAACAGCTAGTTTGGAATATTTTAAAGTATATTTTTCAATTTTTATGTAATTAAAATTGTCATGTTTTTTCCTACCAGCGCGCTCACAGAGAACTGTTACATTCTTAATTCTTACTAACATCGATAGTGACGACCTCTGTAGGCTAATAGTTAACATGCCTGCCCGCTACTCAAGAGGTCACGTGTTCGATCTCCGCCCAGGTCGAAATAGAAAATGGTCTTTTAGCGCGTTGTCTACTTATGACCGAATATCGTCCCCGAAATCTAAAACAACAGTATAAGCGCTGTTGTTTATAGGGGCTGTTAAAAATAGAGTTATTTGTGTTATTTTTGATGATAAGTCCTTACAAAGAAAGTTTTTTTTTAAATTAAAATTCGTGGAAACAACAATTAATTCAATTCACTTTCTTAACAACCAAATGCGATTTAAAAATAATGCTACTTCTTTCACCGATAACCAATAGTCTGCAATTGACAGTTCGATAAATTAATTAACAATATTCCACGCCTCAAGCGCCCTCTATGTTTATGAGTACAAAACAAAGAATAATGTAATGCAAAACGTGGAGAACTACCGGTCATTACGCCTTAATTCATTAATTTTACGCAACACTTCACCACGAAATGCTACCTAATTCGCATGCCTTAAGGCTTAAATTTAATTGAGGGCATTTTTGACCAACTTTGCGCAAGCTAACTTCAGTGTTCTAAAAGGGGTTGTCATAGAAACTGTAATGTACTGCGCGCGCATCACTCACACTAATATTTGGCACTCACACCTCCTCGCAATCTCCCCTTATTGTTAGAGCGAGATAGATATAATGGATATATGGATACAAAAGTGCTATAATAAAGTGTAATACTGGTTTGTAATTTACATATTATCAAATTACATTTTGCACATATTGTACTGATAGTTTTAATTATAAAATTATACTGCGTGAATCGGAATAGTTCCCAATAAAAATTTCAGGTGGTAGTTTGTAATCTTATGACATCAAAGACAAATGTTAACTTAGTCTGCCTGCGACCATGAACGCTGAAAAGTGTTTGAAACGTCAGGTGTAAATAAATAAGTAATAAACGCGATAAAACCGTATCAAAATAGTTTAATTTAACGAATAACAATCGCGAAAACATAAGAAATCATCATAAAATTATGTTAATACTAAAGTTTTATTTATAATAAAATTGACAGTTATTGTGAATAGGAATTGATATCTAAGTAGAATTAAAAGTGTATTTACTAAGGACTACCTTTTAGAGAATATAAAAACTATTGTGTTTAATATCTTATATTTTAATATTTTCACTATAATATTAATAAAAACTAAAGCTAACTTAAATTAGTATAACTACTAAACTATAATATGTTATAGGGTTTATTAATATTTCCTTGCCAATCTGACGACAGTCACACACACATGTCAATAATATTAAGTCATGAGTGTGTTCGCTGACTCATAACTAATATTTTTATACTTTTCCCAGTAGCTCTGTAATATATTTTAAACTAAGTAATTAAAAAGTATTGGATCATCAGCTACTAAAAATCATCATCCAATCAAGCTTATATTTTACTAACAAAATCACTTTTGATCTTTAACTATAAAAATGAATTATGCCTTTATCTAAATCTAATCTAGTATTCAGCTAAAACGTTTACCCTAAGTTTCCGACAGAATTCGGAAAATAAAATCACTATACCTATTTCCTTATTCCCTGATTTAAACATTCTGTAACCGACTGTATCTAACGTACAGTCCCTTATGAACACTACCATCGTAACGTGTACGATAACATTTTCTAATGTGTGCGTGTTTTATACCACAGATTCTGCGCGATGGACCCCAGTATTCTTGCAGCCATGGACAAAGAGGCACTCAAAAAGCAGATCGAAAATATGAAGTACCAAGCGTCTATGGAACGCTGGCCACTATCTAAAAGCATTGCAGCGTGAGTAAAACATTCCATTTTTAAATTTAAAAAAGGAACGTGTAGTGTTTATCGTCATTCGTGAAGTGAAATAGGACGGGTTCGCCCGGGAGTGTCCCTGTGCAGTGCCCCCATACAATTTTGGTGCTTTTTCTATACGGATTGAGGTACAAAATTGCGTGTACCACCACTATCGGGTAGGCGTTTGTCGTCGCATAGAATTGTGTATGATTTTTTTTTTTTAATTTTTGCTAAATAATTCCTAAGCCTATTTCGCTTTTCGTACTCTCAAATTTTGTGTATTTTGTAAATTACCCGTATTCTTACAAATTGCAATCGTATTTTATTTTTATTGAGTTTCATAATATTTTAACAAAAATTGCGTTTGAATTGTGTAAATTTCTATACGAAGTATTTTCGGATGGCTACTAACTCTTCTTTTAGTAGCATTTATCGTTTTATTGGTCATCATAAAAATTTAGTATCTGTATGTTACATGTTTTATTTTATAGGGAATCGATATTATCGCCTTAACTAGGTTATGTTTTTACACTTATAGCCTCGTTTGAGATACACTAAATGATTCCCTAAAGCTCAGTGATGAACCATTTTTCACTTTTATAGGATACTAGCTGTTTCCCGCAGCTCCGCCTGCGTCAAAAAGTAGCCTATGTTTGACCCCGGGACCTCAACTATATTCATATCAAATTTTATAAAAATCCGTTTAGTGGTTTGGCCTTGATAGACAGAAAGACAGACAGACTTTCGCATTTATAATATTAGTATGGAACTATGGATTTTCATGCATTTTTTAAACAATGCTAAATTTTTCTCTGGGTCTGTTTATCTATATGCGTTTTTGTTATAAAATATAGTATCGTTGAGTTGGTATCAAACTTATTTTGGGGCTAGAACTCAATCTGTGTGATTTGTCCATATAAATTTATTTATTTATTTATTCTCTGTCTTGCTTTAACTCCTGCAAATGCGAAGAAAATTAACCTGAAATAAACAGAGACGTAACAATTTTAGTTTTGAATTACACACACACCAAATGCTTAAATATGTTTCCTTTCCCATCTATTGAGACGTCTGTCACGCATTTTATGTATCTTGTACTTGTAAAACCTTTCTAGTGTGTGATGGATTAATCGATAAAGTTTTATTCTATTCTATTCTATTCCCATGCAATGTTTAATGTATCTATGTATTTGTCAAACAATACATTGATACAGGTGTAACCTTAAAATAAAGGAAAATAATTAAAATAAACCCCATTTTAAACATTATATATTCTTGAATTAAATTAACGTTAACTATTATGATGATGATGTCGTGTTGTCAATCGACCATGTAAACTCAGGGCCCTGTTTAGTAAACATTACATATTGTAATTGTATTTTACAAGATACAAATCAACAACTTTCTGTTTATTTAAAAAAAATTATAAATATAAACTGTAAATTTAAAAAAAAAAAAAAACTTACAAATTTGTAAATTTATAAGTTTTTTTTTTTTTTAATTTTTGGCGGAAAATTTACAAAATTGTCAAATTGTAGCTATAATTTTACAATGTTCTGTTCAATAAAGTTTTTCTCTTTACATGTGACAATTTACATGTTTGTAGGGAAAACTGCTTTATTAAACGCACAATTTTGATTGCAAGCTTACATTTTTTGTAAATCGTATTAAAAATTCTACTGGGGGGGGGGGGGGGGGGGTCTGTAAAAAATGAATAGTTATCATGTTTACTTTTAATTATTAATTTTGCAGTGAATTTTAACATCAGTCGTGTGAAAATTTACTGAATAGTAATAACTAAGACATCCTGTAGTGGTTTTCCTTTTTCGTTTACTTCTTTATTGCCGGCAATACTGGCAGAAGTTGTAAAACTCATTTTAACTCTGTCTATCACAAACGAAACGAGGTAAATAGCAATTAAATTCCATTCAAACGTAATTTGGGGAAAGAGCATTGATAGATTGTACGATGCATAAGTTTACTAGTGCACTTTCAGTTATCTAAAAAAAAAATCAATTTTGTTAGGAAGTTTGAAAAAGAACAGGAGTGCAGTTTTTAAAAATTTTACTCTTAGTACTTTTCTTTGGTCCTAATAAGCCACCCCTCAAAATATTTGCACTAAATAAAAATTCACTTTATAAAAAAATAATTTTATAACCATATTATGAAAAATAATTTCATGTACTTACAGTGAGCCACATGGTATACCGCTTTGCACTTATAACTTAGGTGTGTAAGGTCTGATAAATTAAGCTAATATTTTGGTTTAATCCACTTGAAAAATCCAGATTATCAAACTCCATATTTTTATGTTCTGGAAGGACCCGCTATCAAATCACCTGGGATCTCAAATTCCACATTCCGCATTGTATGACCTTTTTTTTTAATAAGACTTTTTAAACATTTTTGGTGGCAACACCATTGCGATAAAAAAAAAGTGAAGTTTGACAGAGATCATGGCGCTGTCAGTTGATTTGTTGAGTAAAACTTTTGAAATATATAAGTTGAAAAATTTAATCAGAGATACTTAGATTTGTCGCAAATTCACGTGATTTACTAGCTCTATGATTATAGATGATTTCATGTTAAGAACTCTTAAATTTGGAGATTTTCTCATCAACTTAACGTATCCATATAAATATTATATGTGCAAAAGTCTGTCTATCTGTCTGTTACGCTTTCACGGCCAAACCGCTAAACGGATTTTGATGAAATTTGGTATGAATATAGTTGAAGACCCGGGGTCAAACATGGGCTAGTTTTTGTCGCTGGCTGAGCTGCGGGAAACAGCTAGTTTAGAATAATTCGTAAAGAATCAAAATAGCTTTAGAATACTCTAATGAGCAAAAAATACTTAAAATCCGACTGTGAGACTTAAAATTAAGACTTGAGACTTGAACTTGAGTTTGTATTATAACAATTCAAATTCATTTATTCATCTTTACATTTCACAATAAGTAGGTAGCAGAGTCTCACCTGTATTAATTTAATTTTAAAACTTCACGGATATATATTAAAATAATACGAAAACCTTGTACCTCTGCCTTGCAAAACGTTTCAGACCAACTTTTTAATTAATTTCAATTTCAGAGTTATAAATCTATAGAGCGAGCACATCGCTTGTTCTTTCAAATTACAACAAGAGTTAGATGTCAAAACTAAAACCCTACTATTGCGATGGTCTGTTAAAAGTTTGAATAAATTTTGTGAAAAAAGTAACGAAATTAAAATTTTCCTATATCTTTTAATATGAACTATCAAGACCATGTTAAACTAAACTTATTTTTAATTTCATTATATATATTTTTTTGTTAATTATCATATAATTTTGTTGTGTAGTGAAAGGCTACAATTATAATAACACCAAAATTAAATGAAGACTAAAGGATTTATATGCTCATTGTATCAAAGATCGACATTGCGACAAAAGCCACAAAAAAAAATTTGATGGGGTTCCATAATGTATTCGTAATAGCATGTGTGCGAAAACAAAAAATTAGGTTAATTCATGTTCCATCCTGGCAGTGTATTAAATTTCAGCCAATACCGTTAACCGAACGTAATTAAGTAACAAACGTCCAAATAATTCATCCAAGTAATTGCCCAATTCATTTAATTTCGAGGTAGCTCAGGTGAACAGACAACATTTTCCGTGTTTTGAATAGATGCGTACAATTTTATAAAAATGTTTACATAATTTAAAAAAAAAAAACATTAAAAATTCAGTTATTTTTATTAGAAATAAAGCTCCTTCTGGCGCAGTCGGGTAAATACAACATAACATAATTATACATGTGCACTCATTTTATTATAGGATTTGAAAAATACTTTTCATTGTCATGGATCAGTAAGCAGATATATATGTATTCTCAGAAATAAACTGAAAATAGGTGTCGTCAAAGGCAAATTGTTATGTTCCTACAGGTAATTTTTCTTTCGCTGAAAATACTTTTCATCGATCAAATCAATTATATCTATCTAGTACAGTAAAAGCATGAAGTCAATGTATTTACCCAACTAGTAACTAAAATAGTAAAATTAAATGTACTTTTGCTAAAAAAAATCCCGATAATGATCTTACTAACGTTCTGGGTAGCTATCATAAAACATGAGACAATCTACACTCTAATTAGTCAGTTTTGTTAAATTTTCAAAGGAAAAAAAATCGCTTTTCATCAATCAAGTCAATTTACCTTACAGGAAAATTGTCTTAGACCAACCCGCTTTCCTAACGTTCTGGGTTGCTCTATAGCAAAAATACGACAGATACACACTGTATACTCTAGTTCACCTATTTGCAATTCACTTCTACTGAATATTTGGACCTCACAAAACCAAAGCGAGTGTGAATTTAGCACGTGTACTATCAAACATCTACGAATAACTTACACCCTTCGAATTTGAATATTCATGGTAATAGTAGGATTTACCTTTACAAGACGTGGATATGGGTATTGCTTAAGATGCCCTTTTTGTGGATATTTGTATTACAGCGCAGTTTGGGATTGTATGTGTGAGACATGTAATAATACAGTTATGTCTTTTTGTACTATTTTTTATTAAAATGATCAAATTTTATATTGGTTTATGGAAATATCGAATCAAAATCAGAATCAGAATCATTTATTTTGCTAGAATACATGTGTAAAAAGGTTTACAAAATTTTTCCGTCCAGTGTATTCTGTCTGCTAGCAGCTGTGCAAAATTATTTATAACATTAAATTTAATAATATAATATTGCGATGTTAAAATAAAAAGAAAACAATAATAAATTAATTAATAATAATAAATGTGTCTATAAATTATTATAAAAATTATTTTACATACTGGCGGAATTATACATCAAAAATTATAATTTTTTAAGTGAATTGCAATGGTCAATATATTCTTTTACAGAATAGAAGCAACGTTTTTGTAACCATTTTGTCAAATCTTATTTAAAATCTTCATCATTTAGTAATTTGTATTCATTTGGCAGTAGATTATACAAAAATATACACATGTTATGTTTCTTTAGTAAATATTCTTATGACACGTGGTTTGATATAATTGATTCATAATCGCGGGTCGAGTTATTCTAGCATTTATTTGACTTCTTTCTCATCGTCAGTTCTTACTTAAAGTCTGTTGTGTGTCCTCATAGTTACATATTGTTGTTCTTCTTCATCTATGTGTGTTCTCCTAATTGCGTCCTCAGCTTAGGCTTCGGAGCCTAGGGTACGCTGTAAGTTCTTAGATTTGGCGGCACTGGTTATAACAATAGAGCGATTTCCGTCTGACCTCACCCGTTTTACCGGAAAACTAGATTAATAGGAAGGAAGGAACATGACCCACTTTTTTTCTTGATCGAAAGTTGTCCCATCGTTTTTTTTTAGTTCTGCGACCTTCTAGATATTTCTAAACCGTTGCTTCAGTGCATGTGTGATCTTCCTCTGCCAAACTTCAGGGTAAATAATGTCTCTGTTTTTTGTCATTGTTCAGTCCAAGTAGGGCCAAAACACAAACTTTTATTTCATTCTCAATGGACTGAAAAGGACAAAAAATTAAACATGCAAAAGTGAACGTTTTTCAATCCATTTCGTAATTAAAGTAAGTAATGCAGCGGATACCAAGTTTTTTAAGTTCAGGCACAATTTCAGAGGGAATTCCCAATTTAAATGGAGAACTGGGATTGCCTTTCAATACATAGGGAATTTCTTTGAACATAACCGAAACTAAAGCCAGATAAATCGTCAGCCATTTATTAATAGTGAAAATGTGGGCAGATTTGCTATAAATCTTTCATTGGCGCTTAATGTATTGAATGCGAATATATCTTATTGGATCAGATAGCTATTTTTTATTTATTTATTTAACACTTCTTTGCACACAGTGAAACAGAAATTAAATATGTTACATAAAATGTGAATACACATTATTTTTAGTCGATTATGACTTTGTTTCTAGAGCATTAATCTTTGGAACAACTAAACCGATTTTGAAAATTGCAGGATAATGATTTGTTTTTTTATTATTTGTAAATATTTTGGTAAATAAACCAAATTAATGTACACAGTCAATTTATTATGATGTTGTACAAAACACAAGTAATTAGTATACAAAAGCATGACAAAATAAAAGTACAATGACGAACTTATCCCACTTAGGATTCCTTGGACAAAATTAGGGATTGGTGGTAGGTACTGCGAGGACTAAGTATTATGTAGATATACCTTTCGTATTATGTACAACTATGTGAAACTTTGTCAAATTCTACATACGATTGATTTAATACAGGGAAGTGCATATAATATAATATATTATAACAAATAAGGAAATATTATTATTTATCTATGAGACCATAATTTTAATTCAAACTCAAAATAATTAAATGGCTCATAAATTGTTTATTTTCCTTGTTGATAAATTTATTAAACGGGACAACAATTTATTAATTTTAAATGTGAGAAGTGTTAATAATAAAATTGTTTAATTACAAGTAAAATGTAAACAAAGGTCAGTGACTTTGTTGTTTCAGTCAATCAACTTTATTTGCAAGAATACATCACATACATATATTTTTTAGTCAATTAAACTTTTTGTATTTCACTTAGAAAGAAATTTTGAATAATAACATTTGTCTTTATTTCGTTTTATTATTATTCTTACCAAATTTCATGCTTCGTCGTTTTCATTTCAACTAAAAAAGTTTTCATCCTTTTATTTGAAACGGGTGATTTTTTATAGCGTGAAAATTTTATATTTTTTAAAATATTATTTTAAAATATTTTTTAAATCAATTTTGTAGTAGATTTAATAAAAATATGTTCACAACACACACACAAACTGTTTTAAGATTAAACAGCATATCATAAAAAAGATAAAGAAAAGATATATAAAAATAGATAACAACATCGATAAACGTAAAGATAAAAAGTGTAAGAAAAATAATAATAATATAGATAATAAAAAATTTAACAATTTTTTTTTAAAAAGGAAAGATGAAAGTAGCAAAGTTGCCAAGGGCGCACCTTTACCTGTGGGGCGGAAAACAGAGTAAAATCATTAAATAAAAAATAAAAAACTGTTTGAAGATAGAACACATCCATAAGCCTTGTTTTCATACAACTGCCAAAATTTCGTCACTTCGTCACGTATATAGGTCGATTGTTATATGTTTACGTTGTTTTAACAGATTGTTTTCGTTGTTTCGATAGAGTGGGAGTTGCTATGTAAACAACTATTCTTAGTATGTTTGTAATATTACATTCTTTACCTGGTGATTTATGTAAACTGTACGTGGTTTAAGGCGCTGTGCATGAGAGGAATACCGTAAAAAGTCTATTTTTTCGTCGCGCAGTTAGCCTTATTTTACATGGAATACTAGCATGAAAAAAATATGAAGTACAGTTCAAAGATCAAAATAAATTATTACATCAAAATATTTTCAAAAAGTATTTAAAACCTAGCAAAATAAAATAGCAAAAAAGGTATATCCAGAAAAAGTTTCGCCGCGAATTACTTGATATTTTCAGCGACAACTACATTTTTTTTTTTGCATCTATAAAAAGTATAACTTAATGAGCAAGAGGGATACCTAAAAAAATTACAATATTTGGTTATAATTAATGAATTATTAAATTAAAAGTGAAAAAAAAAACAACCGGCCAGGCCAACCGGTATCGCCACTTTCAACCTTATTTCATTACGAGTACGTACTATAATCAAATATCGCGATATCAAATACCGAAGGGTTAAGGAGTACAGCGCCAAATTGACACATAATTATAAATCGTAGTACCCATTGCCTAATAAAAAGAATTAGTTCCTCTATGTGATGTAAGGAGGCGCTTCAGATAGGTAAATATTTAAATTTAGTATTTTTGGAGAGAAAAAAAGGTATTTTAAAACACAATTTTTTTGCGTAACCAAACTCTATCGCGAGTTGTGTTATAAATATTAATTTATAACTTAACATGTTTTTTTTATAAATGTCGTAACAATCACTTAGTATGAGAGTAACCAAAAGTAACCAGAAAAGTTAGCACGTTTGAATATCTGAATAGCATATATTCTGTATTCGGCCCTACTTACTCCGCTGGCTCAGCGACACGAAGTGGATCTTGGCCTCCGAAACGAGAGAGCGCCAGAGTGTTCTATTGTTGATGTTTAATGATTGATTGATTAATATGCGATGGCTCGACGAGTCAGCTCCTATATGTCACATAAAACACAAAAAGGTGTACGGCCCAACACTAAAACCTCAAATGTGGACAAAAATGTTTGAACCTGTAGTCACTGGATACTTTTATTTAATTTATTTCAATAACGTATCAAAACTTTGAATTTTATTTTCTAAACAAAAAACAACTAAAAAAGGTCGAAGCCCTTTTAGATCAGCGGACTTTAAGTGCCAAATTGATTTTCATTAGGTAGCGTGCTCGAGTGTTTTTATCTTGCCCGAACAGCAAATTGTGTTATGGTGTACATTGTTGGAATAAAGTAACAAGTACAGTCACGTGCATTCACATTGGTTCTTAAATCATTGAATTATCGCATATCAAAATACTTAATATATAATCAATGAATATATATATATTTTGATATGCAAAATCAAACATTGAATGTCATGCTTTGGAGTCCTATTTTTAAAAAGTGTGATTTACGCAAAATCGGCGAGTTGTACAATTTTTGTTCGATATCAAACTTTTTCATTCGACATATATTACGCCATACATTTCAAAAATAGGGCTTCTGTGGTCGGGTAGCTTTTTTGCTAAAAGGAGATTGTTATCTACAGTATGCATAAAAACAGTTTTTTTCGTAAATAAAAATACTTACCGAATGTATTTAGGTTCTAGCACATAACATTTTATGCATGTACATCTTTGTATTCATTTTTAGGCTGTGCTCCACAAAATTTTAGTGAATTTGGCATTTTGCCCCTGTATTGAATGAGTTTCGGTAATGAGCAAGCATATTTCGACAAAAGACTTGAGCGATTCAGTCCGTAATAGTGAATGCAGGAAAATAACTTCGTGAGAGAGTAAGGAAGTTAGTTTTAAGGAAATGATTTAACATTTTTTTTTGTTTGGGGTGTTTATCCATCTCTTTTATATTTCTCCTCTCTTGGTTTTGAGCTCCTGGGAAAAATAATTCCATGTTGGGATGTTTATCCATCTCATTCTGGTTTTTCTCCTTTGGTAACCTACTGATTTAATAAAAAAAAAAAACAGTTATCTCATCATATTATTCATTTATTTCCCAAAACCATATTGAAAGTCGACGTAGAGTAATCCCTTAGGGCTTCCGGAGATCGGCTGCCATGGCGCGTTCATCAAAATTTATGGGCTATATCTAAATTAAATTAGTTTAGGGATAACTTGGCTATATAATGGGTACCCCTGGATGCGAGGATTTGAGAAATAAATAATGCAAATTGAATAAAAAGATTTTTGTTTGTAAATAAATTAGTTTCTGGGCGAAGATCTGGACGAATGGATTTTTGCGCTGACAATATTCTCGTTTTCTTGTGTAAATAATTTTTATTCATTAATATCATGAAGACTAGGCATTGTCCGTGACTCCGCTCACATGATGATCCTATATCGTGATTATATTTTTCTAAATGCCATTACCTGACTTTGTAAAAAACTTCATCCAGTTTTATTTTTCATTCCTATTATAATTTTTACAATGAATATGAATCTAACGATACTCTACGGCAAAAAAAAACTTTTCAAGCTGAAATCCCCGCTATCCGCCGTATAGCCCGCTGTCCCTGCATGAGACTAATATATGCCACACGAAGTAGATGAATCGGAGTGTTGTGGTGGTATCTTCAGTGAAAATGCACAAATCTGCTTCTTTACAGAACTATATTTATTTTATTACTGATCTCCACACATTAATCAATTATTAATAACTGAAGTTAGGTATTTACAATAAAAAAAATACACAAAGTAGGAATGGAGATCTTGCTCTTCGAGAGGAATATGAAATATTATGAGATGACGTAAAAACAATATGGGAAAAAAAATATTCGAAAAATTTAATATTTAAAATGAAAATGTGGTGAAGGATGGTTATGAAGTGAAAAAGTATGGAGAAATGAGAAACGATGCAAGCTCATCGTTACAGTATGTTAAGGCAAGAGAGATAGATAGATAGACATACACTACACAGGGCAACAAAACATACCTACATCCTAAAATAAAACACGCCTCATTGTCAATAATATCATCTCTGGTGCAGTGGAAAAAAATATATTCATCAAAAGTAGAAAAAAAAAACAAATAAAAATCATGCCGCCGAACGTAGAACTTTCCCCCTTGTTTGAAGTCGGTTAAAAATGGGAGCATGCATTTTATAAAAAAATGCTATTTACTTGATAAGAAATTCCGTACTTGTTTAATAAAATATTGGCGTGACGTCATCCCATTGCCATATTGTTTCGAAAACCCTCGCGTACAGTCACAAGCATTAACGTATATACAATAGTATTCAATTTCAGACCTTCTTTCAATGGCTTAAGGACCAATGTGTGTACGCGGCGATATTTCTGGCCGAACACTCGCCGAATTCGTATGGAATTGAATAAAAATAAAATGAATACGAGGTAGAGCTGTAGTCACGTTTAGGGCGTAAACAATATCGAGAATTCTAGAAACTTATGCGTAGTAACACGTCGTGTGAACCGAAAATTCAGCTCCGTAAGTGAGCATCGAAACCGAACCTTTATCAGAAATTTTATTCCAAGTGAAATAATACCAATAGCCTATTAAATTAAACTATTTTAATACGGTTTTATCGCGTTTATTACTTATTTATTTACACCTGACGTTTCAAACACTTTACAGCGTTCATGGTCGCAGGCAGACTAAGTTAACATTTGTCTTTGATGTCATAAGATTACAAACTACCGCCTGAAATTTTTATTGGGAACTATTCCGATTCACGCAGTATTGGCTCACAGTATCTAAGGGTCTTGCAGTCTGCTTCCGAGTTTGCGATTTTATTAAGTTAATGACTGGGTCCCAAGCTGGCGGTACCTGCCATCCATCCTCTCTATTGAAATTAGGATGTTTTTTTTTTTAATTTCAATAGCTTCACGTAACATCCTTGGAATGAATCTGTTTTCCTTTGCAAGGACTTGAGGATTATCGAAACGCATTTTGAGTCTGCCTGCGACCATGAACGCTGTAAAGTGTTTGAAACGTCAGGTGTAAATAAATAAGTAATTAACGCGATAAAACCGTATTAAAATAGTTTAATTTAATGAATAACAATCGCGAAAACATAAGAAATCACCAATAGGCTACTTGACTCAATATTTTTTTGTTATTCATTTAAGGAAAACTGTCAAGAAACAAGAAAGGGACGCACTTAATGGTGGAGTGACGTCACTGCCACTTGATTTCGTACGTACAAAAGAGATAGCAAAACGTCCCCACCACGCTTACACTTTTCTTTATTAGAAAACTTGAAATGTTAATTACTCCTTTAATTAATTAACAATTTTGTTGTAGTTTTCGGCATCCGTTACTTTTTAGGGTATATATTGTTTCGTATAAAAATATTATCAAAATGTGAACACAGTCAAGTAGCCTATTGTTTAAACTACGCACGTGTTTAACTTGGCACCTACTCAGTGTTTTTTTTATTCAGAATTTCTTCAAACCTCTTTTCCTTGAAATATTTATATCAGGTTGGCTCACTGGCTTTATGTTGTTGCTTATTGATTGATAACTTTAAACTTATTTTTTAAATGAGGACATAAAAAATGTACTTTCTTCTTCGTCCTTGTCCAAGCGTGTTTCCCATTTTTGAGCTTACGCTTCAGTGTACAATATTTATACAAACGAAACACCTAATCAATGTGTTTTTATAACTATAAATGATAATAAGCACAAAAAACATTTAAAACTGAACGAATGAACAAAAATCTTTTTAAACCTCAAAACCGCTAGCAACAAGACCAAAGCTCTCACAGCTACTTACCAAGAATAACTGACCCAAAAACAAAGCCACCCCTTGTCACTTGCCAAGGGGGGGGCTGATCCGGGGTGGGGGTAGCCTTCTTATTATAATGTACAAGCATGGCCGAATTCCATATGTGGCTTCTGATTGGTTAATTAGTGGGATGTATAGTCATAATACTAATATTAGTAATATTAGGTTGAAACTATATATTATACTCTAGTTTAATATTGTTAATTTGTTGTACTTAGATATTTTATTGTACTGTTAATTTATGTTTTCATAACCGAATTTTTCAAATGTTTCATTTTTAAACATTTCCGAAAAGAAGGAGGCTTTCGGTTGTTTGTTTTTTTTGTATTTGTTATGACTCAGTCTGTTTCTGTTTGTTTTTTTAGCATAACGATTACGACGTTTTAACCACGGAATTTATTCTGATAAATTTTTGTAGGAGCAGTAGAATTAATGTAGGTATTTAAAGTTGTTATTCACGATACAAAAATTAGTAGCTTGTTATCTTTATTGTTTAACAACTGACGTTAATGTTTTCTTATGTTTTCGCGATTGTTATTCATTAAATTAAACTATTTTAATACGGTTTTATCGCGTTTATTACTTATTTATTTACACCTGACGTTTCAAACACTTTACAGCGTTCATGGTCGCAGGCAGACTGACGTTAATTTATATAAGCATTGATGAAGTATATAGGAATATTACTAATGATATTGTATGAAATACACGTGTTGCACTTGCAATATAATTGATTTACAGCCGTGTACGGAAAACTGAAAAACTGCTATATGCTGTATGAATACCAACATTAAGTGTTGTACTCAAAAATATCCATATTTACAACCTCGTTACGCTATTTTTACTGTATTTATATGAGTATTCATTATATCGGCTCAGTAATAAAATATTTTACACGCCTACGGGTTCCGTATTAACTGACGCGAATCTCGCGCGACTAGACGTGACGTAGCGTAGGTACGCCAAAGTTGACTGGCCCGCTAATAAATAAAAAAAATTCGTTTATTTCGGATTACAAAGATCCATATTCACATCGATAAAAATTAAATAAAAATAAAAATGAAAATTTACTATAAAAAGAAATAAAATTAAAATATTAATAAATCAAATTTATAGACCAAATTATTCAAATACTAGACAGCTATTGTACTCGTAACTATTGATTTAAAAATATATAATAATTGAAATTTATAATTGGAATGAATAAATAAAAATAATAAATAAAAGTCATGTTAACCTAATACTAAATACTAATGTATGTGCTAAAATGACACTTGTATATATTCTTATTTCTGTGGGCGTCCCGTAAGTCGCACGGGATTCGCGTCAGTTTGAATGGACCCTTATGTCCGTCCCTCATATAATATGGACGTTTTTACAAAATTACTCAGAAATTGGAGAGAATGTGGGTATTTTATGAAGTGGTTCTTTCAGTACTCTTATCCTAGCGTTCACCCAGTGGCTCCCTATTTGGGAATGTTCGCATGTCATTCAATGATAATTCGAAATCTTCTTTGTCCGAGTGTGTTTTCCTAGTTGCGTCCTCAACTACCACTTCGGAGCCTAGGGTACGCTGTAAGTCATTTCATCATCGTCTTAGATTTGGTAGCAATAGTTATTGCAATAGAACGACTGCCGTCTGACCTCCGTAACCCTTTTTACAGGGAAACCAGACCAACAGGAACATTATCCAAGGTGTGTTAGTGGCCAACACTGTCTGAATTTTTCAGGCTGCCTAATGACTGCCACATATCAATAAAAACCGATTCCAAGACTTAACGTGCCTTCCTAAGCACGGAGGAGCTCGTGATACAAAATGCCACTAAATAGCAATCAATCCCATACGAGTCACGTCTCACCGTCGCTTTACAAGCGCATTCTCTGTGGATATGCGCGTCGCACTCAGCTAGCGACCTCCTCCGCTCGGCTATCGAGCTGCTCCGCTCGACTATCAAGCTGCTCCGCTCGGCTATCAAGCTGCTCCGCTCGGCTATCAAGCTCCTCAATTGTAACACGAAGTGATGAACAAGATTGACTAAAACATCATCTTTTAAATTGTAACGTGCGGAAAAATCGAAATCATAATGAGAGTTCGTGCTAATAAGTAGAAATGGATTTTTTGACTTATCAGGCAAACAATCAGCGTCCATATTCATGCAATGCATCATTTAAAATGTCGATCTGCATAAAATTGGCACTACAGCACTAACGTAAAACGGAACGCACAAAAGGCGTCGACAGCCCGGATCCAATATATTCGGCAATCAATTTCACCTACCAAATAAACTTGAGAATATTGCTCCTACCCGATTCTGCTATAAATCTGTCATACGTTATTTATGTTAAACGCTAGATGGCGCGATAATTTCGTTATTGCGTTCCATTACACGCAATTTATAACACTGAAATCCGTACCTTCAAATTTGCGCGGTAATTTTAGGCGATTAAAAAGCTTTGAGTTTTAATTGATTTACATCGAAGTGAATTGAAAAGCATTTTATAGCTAAAAATATAACCATAAAACAAATATTAAATTGTTATAAATATTATAAACTAGCTGTTTCCTGCAGCTCCGCCTGCGTCAAAAAGTGGCCTATGTTTGAACCCGGGTTATCAACTATATTCATACCAAATTTCATCAAAATCCGTTCAGCGATTTGGCCGTGAAAGCGTAACAAACAGACAGACTTTCACCTTTATAATATTAGTCCATACTAAGGATATGGAAGTATGGATATAACTACAACTCTAATAAAACAGTATATTTAATTAATTCATTCATTCATATCGAGTGGGTTACATGATCAAACGACTACTACTAAATGACGTAATATTTCTTTTTAAAATTCTAAAGAAGAAATGGCTTGTGGCAGCCATTTTGATTAGGAGGTAAAATCTAAACTTCACACGGTAAAGTTAAAAACAGGATTGAATTTGTAAATGCTTATTTTAAGGCATTTTTTTTCATTATAATTATATTTTTTTACATAAAACAAGAACAAAGTTGCTGTAAAAAAAGTCTGGAAATTCAAGTAAGTTAATGTTACCCTTAAATCTACAATGAATAGCCGACCTAAGAAATCAATGATATTTTCAAAAGGTCAAAAATAAACCCTATTTGATTAATATCACAGCAACATATTATAAATAAATATCTTTAGTGTGAAAACCAATAATTTGGACGGGCTCCAAATTTCCATCATATCTTCTAGACCAGCTGTTTGCAAAAGGTATATCTCGTTGAATAATTTATAGATAAAATGCGGACCCCAGCCCTTTTAGAAAAACAAGCTTCAGTTATGGTTCGATTTTTGCGCTTGATATAAAATTTATGAAATTCAGCCACTTGTCGCTGAATAAACAAAGAAAATTGACGATGTTGTAAAAGTCAATAAATCTTGAATTGCCTATTCATTCGATTGTGTGAAAAATGAGCGAGATTTTTTAGAATTCCGCACTCGAAGGTTGTAATGGCAATGAACTTTGTATCAAAGTAACTTTTGTTCAGCTAAAAAATCTATTTTTCGATTTACATCTTTCGATTTATTACACACACGTAGTTGGAGGATAGGCCGAAATTCAAAGAAACCCTGACATCATCCTTTTTCTTCGTTAATTTTGTTAGTAATGGATTCCATCAACACTTCAACGGCATTATCAAGTAGGGACAACGGAAAAGGAAAGAAAAAGGGGATTGGCACATAACACCAAAATGCTAAATAATTTTTCCTTATGACGGAAAATTACAGCGCAGGTTGTTTACAAAATTATAATAGAGAAATTACCTTTTTTTCATGAAATGAAAAATGATCAGTGCCGAAAAGGGTATCCTTCCATCCCCATTTTTCCTTGTATCCCTCCATTAAGAGATCCATTTAAATCACTTTGCCAATTCAAAAATGTTCTGATGCCTGTTTGAAACTATTTTAATACGGTTTTTATCGCGTTTATTACTTATTTATTTACACCGAATGTTTCAAACGTATTCTACACAAGTATTACAACACATGTATTCTAGCAAAATAAATGATTCTGATTCTGAACGTTCATGGTCGCAGGTAATAATCTAAGCTAACATTTTGTCTGTGATGTTTGTTAATTTTAAACGCTTAAAAATAATGAGCGACTCAAGAAACTTTCAAAATAAAATCCGCAACAAAGCAGTTTCACGATAATAAATGGAAAATGTTTCTTGAGCGGACAAAAAACAATTTTGAAGAGTTTGAAAAGACATAGATTGATTGTTTATGAACAGGACCATAAAGTTTGAGATGCGGTAGCATTTTGACAAGCTGTTTTTTATTATCTATCACAGGGCAGACCCGGATTATGATCTTATTTGTCTTGTTTCCTTGTAAAAAGGGTTACAGGTAAAGCCACTACAGGCAGCGTGCCGATTCTCTTATTTTACATAGTGCACAATTAAATCGTAATTGGAGTGCAATGGCAATTTTTGACGTTTCTGGTTTTTAAGTTACTAAATGTTAAGACCAATCGTATTCCATTGGCACGCCATTAAACTGCAACTGGAATATTTTGCTAATCAAAAACTCATCAATTTTTTTAAAAGGGAGGCCGATTTTTAGACTTAATGACGTGTTTCGAAAAATGTCAATTAAAATCTCTATTTATAAAAAGTTTATTCCCGATTCTGCCAGAGAAAAATGTCGATTACACAATTGTTTATAAATCCTACTTATATTATAAGTTCAAAAGTCTATCTGCCTGTTAGGCTTTCACGGCCAAACCGCTGAACGGATTATGACGAAATTTGAAGGCCCGGGGTCTAACATACTTAGGCTATTTTTTTACGCTGGCGGAGCTGCGGGAAACAGCTAGTAATTTATAAATTAATTTTGTGTGTATTAATTCTGTATACTTTGTATGTTTGCACAAACAAGAACAAATAAATATCATTTCAAATGTGCAATACCAGTTATGTCCCTTTGAGGAAACTCTGAAAAAATCAATATTGGATGACGCTTCGTAGAGCCAACTAATTGATACCCTTTCACCTGGCGGCAGGGCTTTTGTAAAACAAACATCCAAAATACGCCCAACCCGGTCGATTGATTGAAATTGACGCCTGAATACGGCCCTGACATATTGAAATCGGACTCGTCTGAATACGCGCCTGGAGCGCTATTTTTGATATGCATGAGTCATAATTGTCGATTGAAATTCTTCGTTAACGAACGATAATCATTGGATATTGAACAAAAACCATTCGTTTCGTCGATATTGATACATTCATGGACTTGTTTAAATTATGAACACAGTTTTGTGCAGAAATTCGATTTTGATAGCAATTATTCATAATTGATTTGATTTTTATGTGTTTGAGATTAAAATTTGAATTGTGTCGAGAACGGTGCGTCTCTCATTTCTGCATTAGTATCTACTTTTTGGGTCTTCCCGTTCTGTTAGAAATTTTGGTATTTAAATTCTTAGTCTCTTGTTAAAATTAAAAATTTAGTTTTTGAGATTGCATGTTTACTTTAAGTCTGAATTTTCGATTTATCTACATTTGAATAGGTACATAAAATTGTTTTAGTTTCTTATTTATTAGGTTAGAAGTGCTAAAATCATTTGTACCCACATAGGTACCACTTTCAAGAGTACGGGCATGTGTTATTGTTATCTATAAGCTTTGTTAGTTTCAGGTTAGCGTTAGGATCTATCAACGTTCTGCTTAATAACAAACGTTTCACATCAGAATTGCACCGGTTATCGTCAAAGTTGCAAGTTAGAATTCATTCGGATTGCAAAACAAATAAAGCCGATTATTGCCAGTGGTCCCCTCTAGCACTGTGCCCTGGGGTGACAACTGTGAATTTTTTTTCACAGTTGTCATCAAAATTCATTTTTTTTTATTTGATTTTATTTTGTTATGTCTGATTTGATGTAGATTTCATTATTTATAACAACTAAATTTTTATAGTTATATTAAAACTACTTAGATATGTTACTTAGATATAAACTTTTTACGTTTCGTTCATTTTAAATTCTAAATTTAGACATGTTTAGCAAAAATTACATTGTATAAATTTAATCCTTAAAAAAGCTTCTGAATTCCATAACTTATATAGATAACATCATTTAACTACCATATATAAAAATGTCCGTAACACACGACCGGCCATTAAACGGTCAAGTGGACATTAAACCTTCCGATGCATCACAAATGAAACTTAAATGGGTAAAAATAACATGGACTGTATGCTTGTTTGATATTTATACTTAGACGCTGGATTGTATGTTTTATTTTTACCCAAAAAGATCTTACAACACGTCGCAAAGCTGTATATGGACTCTCTGTCAAGGATACTGAAGACCGGGCGTAGTGGATATGTAAAAGACGTGCCTAAATTAAAAATGTTATTAAGATGTTTTATATTTTGAACTGGATTGACAGCACAGTTGACTGATTCGCTGACTAGAGCTAGATACCATGGTGGCATAGATCATTCACAGACTATAAACTATAAATTATTGCCATAGATTATATATAGGTAACAGTATTGAATAGGTGGATTACTATCATCTCTTGTTTTCGTCCGGGTGCGAGTGGGTGGGCGGGATTTGCAATATGGTGTGTAAGGCGATATCTCGCTCACTTGCTTGCATTTGGATCTCAGATTTGGATGGGGATATGAGATGATAGTAAGACACCAGTCAAGGATTATATTCACTAAGTTTGGGTTTAAATCTTTGTTTTACGATCACTTGTTCCATGACTCATCAGAAGGTGGTGGCTGAAAATCAGTGTTATTCATGCTTGCATGTTTAGAGTATCACTGAGCCGCCACCTATTGAGTCCTCTGTCACGTATACATTATTAACATGTAGCTTATGTTTATAAGACCTTTGCTGTACCTACGTGAAAGCTTTCTCAATAAAGATGTTTTCTATTATATTCTAAAAACAGGAAAGCGGACCGTGGGCTCCAAAGTGAACATCTGAGCATGCAACCGGGAAGGCGCTAGGATGATGACTGGATTATATGTTTTACGACTCGTAATGGTTAATATACCTGAACTCAGGATCCAGTCTCCAGCCAGGTCAAGATGGAAAATGATCTTTTTCTGATTGTACTGGGTCTTGGATATTTATCTATATATATATTTGTGTTTTAATATAAAGTGTCGTTGAGTTTGCTTAACACAAGTCTCTAACTTACTTTGGGGCTATCTCAATCTGTTTGATTTTCTATATAAAAAGGCCTCTCTACATTCAGGCGAGGATCTCGCGAGAATTACGAGTACATTATATAAACAGTGAATCTTTCTCGTATATTTCTTGTAAATTTCTCGCCATCTTTTCGGAACCGCATATGAACTATGAATGCGGAGCGCTTTCTCGTACCTTTACCGTACTTTTCTCGTCATGTTCTCCGAATTTTGTCGGTTTTTTAGCAAAGTCAATAATAGAATATTTTATATATTTATAATAGAATACTTTTAATACATGCGTCACACCAGTGGCTCGTGGTAACTCCTAAAGTTTCCTGGGCTTAGCTTAAAGGATCGTTCGTCATGTTTCTATGTATACCCTAGTGGCTATCGCGTGTTGGAGACTTCTTCCTACTACGTTATAGTACCAAACAAATATGTACCAAATTATTAAGTACTAGCTGTTTCCCACAGTTCCGCCTGCGGTATATAGCCTATGTTACTCAGGGTGAATGTAGCTTTCCAATGGTGAAAGAATTTTGGAAATCGGTTTATTCATTACAAACATACACACAAAAATACAAATCTTTCCTCTTTATAATATTATTGTAGATATAGTAATATAGTACCAAACTATTAAGTTGTACAACACAGTTTACAACGGTACCTAATAGGTGATGTAAATTTGCTATTATTATCACAATGACCTACTTACTTCAAATAGTGTTGATACATTTATCTCCTATTGATCACATAATATATGAAAAATGACGCTGTTTTTCAAAATTAGTTTCTTGAGAACGAGAACTACATTTTTAATGTTTAATTGATTCAGGCGTTTCTTTGTGAAAGTTAAAGTTACAAGCATTTATCAAATAATTTTGCGTGCTTCCGCTACCAGCTAATTCATGCAAACTATTGCCGGCCGGCACCCACCCACTACTGTTAGTCCCAACATGCCCACCACCATTAGTTTTCACATGCGATACGTGTTTCGCCTCTACGCGAGACATCTTCAGGCACTAGATCAAGCTGTTAATAGTTCGACGCATAAAATAGTTTGCATGAACTAACTGGTGGCGGAAGCACGCAAAATAATTTGGTAAGTGCTTGTAACTGCATTTTTGTAAAATTATAAACTTTGTGCTTTCAAATAAATAACAATTTACAACATAATAAACTTCACACATAAACCACCGTAACAATTATTTCTTTAGCTCATTTTTTCTCGAAAACTTCATAAAAGCTTTATCCAAAGTCTAAATTTATCGCTCACAAAGTCATATAAACGGCAATTTATTCCAACAAGAGAACTTTCAATATCCAACGAACAATATATACTACCCGAACTTTACCGTTTAATTTTATTTAACTTTCAAAATTCATTGATTCATTTCCTCCTCATACAGATTTGCTAAAGATATGTTTGTTAAACGCAAACTTTTTAATAGGACTGGCAAATATATAATAGCAATGTAATTAACGTGACATTATGATGAAGATCTTTTCCGTTTCCCTTTTTCTTTTCATTTATTATACAAAAATTACAGTGTTTCTACGGACCGGTGTGCCAATTTTCGGCCCCAAATTGGGAGGGTACTCAATTCAATAAACATTGGGCTTTGTGCATACTATTTTGTATGTTTTGTAAAAATAGTTTGCTTTAAGAAATTACTCGTTTTGGCAAGTTCTACCTGCCACGTTTAAACGGGTGTGCGATATTAAATTGATGTGTCCGGAGCACGTAAGCTCAACATAATGTCAACAACGGTGACCAATCTAAGTGCCACTGAGATCACCATTGCTTATCACCATAAAGCTACATTATTACAACACAACGCCCCGCTTCTTTTGATTAAAAACCTTCTTTGCTCAGTTCTAACGTATGTATATTATTTATCACCCTTTTTTTTTACGAACGAAAAAGCACCAAAATTAAATTATGCCTTCGACAATAATGAAAACACATACGCAGGGCTATAAAAACGTCAAACGGAAACAGCGATACAGTTTTATTATTCTTCAATAATATAATAACTTTCCATTGTTCCAGGATGCGGGAGTATGTGGAGGAAAATGAAAAGAACGATCCCCTCATACACGCGCCAGACAAGAAAAACAATCCTTGGGCTGAAAAAGGAAAATGCATCATCATGTAATCTAATAAAATTAAAGTAAAATTTAAAATATCACCAAATTCTAAAATACAAGATTCCGGTACGGATGATGGCGCTTGTCTGGTTGAAATAAATGAAGCGATTAGTAATGCTCAAGATTTTGTTGATAATGATAATGAAACAGATGTTTTGGACGAGCTAAATAATGATACTGCCAGACAATATTACAACTTAGAGTTGTACATCAACATCAAGCTTAGTGAAGCCAAACTCCACACGTTACTTTACGTTAATGTAGCCTTTCGTTCCAAAATAAACAAATCTAGTCCTTATAATTCTAACATTGTAAAGAATGTACATTTTGACTGTGCGTGACGCAAGGATGTACTTATGAATGTTTTGTTAAAAGGTTAAAAATGGTTGTAAATACGTTAAATTTTGTATTTCTAGTAATAGAATGTTCGGTCATGAGTCTATCGGTAGAGGTAACTGGGAAGATTATAGCGAACGCGATTAAAATGTAATGAAACAATGTAAATTTATATTATTTCTATATTGAATGACATATGTGTTAAATTGCGTAATTTTGAGAGTATTGCTTTGAAAATTACCTCAAGTTTTTGTTTATTTTATAATTGAATACTAATGAACCCATGCAGTTCCATACAAAGCAAAGCAACTTCCTCTTCCATCTCTTTGTATGGAGTTGAAGTGGATTCTAGTATGCATCAATTGAACTGTGCTCATTCGAAGACAGTTCATTTGATTCGTGAAAATTTTAATGATTTTGTCTAATTTTTTTTTGAAACTAACAACAATTAGGGTAAGAGATCACCTTCGCTGTCTGTCATCAGTAATTAAAAAGGTAACGTTAAATGTAAAGATTTTTTGAGCTCAAGGATCTTCGCATTTAAGGAATAATGATATAATTAAACTATAGGGTAAATCGCAATCACAACTTAACATATATTTGCTGAATCATGGAATTAAGGTATGTTTGAGAGTAAATTGGCAATAATGAAGAATGGAGTGGTTTAAACGAACAATGATGTTAAATGTAGTGCAGTGAAAGTAAATTTAAGTTAGGTAACTCGAAAGATTAAAAACATAATCTTGGTTAAACAAATCGTTAAATGTTAAGCTGAATTAGGATACTTTTTTATGAACACAGGTACATTCCGCAGTGCCATTATCTAGTAAAGCTTATATAAAATATCTCTTAGCAGCCTTCTATATTCCAATTTTAATGTCATATTTGTATAACCTGCATTAATCATGATCCCTTTTGCATTTATTTTCCTCGAAACAGCCTTTTTTGTTTCAGCTTTGTTTAGGTGTTTCTACTCCTGGCATTAAAATCATAAGTAATTAAATTCTACTATCAACTACAATTTTAAATTTAGCACTTGATTAGCTTAGTATAATTCAAAATTAAATTGAAAAGAATACCTAAGTCATTCAAAGTTTACTTATTAAAGCAAACTATCGTAGTTTCCTAATAAACTTCTTCTAAATTATATCTAAGATTTCTAGGTTTGAGATACTGAAACTTTTTCTTATGATACCAATTGTTCGGCGTTTTAAAATTTCTATCAGATGTAAAAAAAAGTTTGGGTATTTTCAACCATGTAGAGCTATAACTAACATTCCATTTAAAAGGATTGCCTTTAATCCTGATTTTGATTAAAATAGAAAGTTTAAACTTACGCACTGTAGATAATTATAGATTAAAATAAAATCTAACTTTAATCTTAAATTTCTAAACTTAAAAATCCTTCCCATTACCATATCTAGACATGAAGTATGGAAAATTATTCTGGCTGTGAATACTTCAATTTTTTTAGACGCTTCACCATCGTCAGTAGTCAGTCCGTCATCAATGGATATGCTAACACCGACAATAATTTTCATTCATGAAACCAGTACTGGTACTTAAGTTTCCGCCAAATCTCTTTGGGGTCTACGAACTATGTCAATTCATTATACGTACTATTTTAGATTTTCATCTTCAGCTACATCTTTCGAACACCTGCTATCTCTTTCTATATTAGCATTATCATTTATCTCATCCCTTTCTCTCTTATCATTTCCAAGTTATATCCTTTTATTAGCATTAAAATAGTCATAATTAGGAAATTAGCAACTAATTAGTAGAGTTACTTAAGATACAAAAATCAAAGTTGTTTGTTAATCTATATGATAAAATTGCAATTCAGAGAGTTAACCTTAGATTATAAACAAAATGATGTAATTGTTAATTTAAAATGTAGATAATAAATAAGGGGGTCTCTTACTTGAAAAAGATGGCGAAGATATATCTCTTGGGAGAAAATTTTAAATGTTTAAAAAATGTGAGGTAATTTTTAAGGTAAAATCTCAATTTATTTTATTAAGTTTTGTTTTAGATTTTTTTATATAATTTATTCCACTGTTATGCTAAGTTTTAACCAAAGATTTCCTTGTAACGTGGGTATTGTCACCGCAAATTAAAAAAAACAGAATAGAAATTGAATAGCTCATTGTATTCACGTCATTAATATGTAGCGTTTAGATTAAAAATCGCTTTGCGCTATTCAATAGCTATGTTTTTAAACTAAGTATAACATAAACAGTAATTTTAATGGATTAATCTGAAATTTAATAACTAGGTAAGGGTGATATTGGAAATGATTTTTTTAGAATCAATAGGCTAAGGTACCGTATGTTATTATTAATTATGTAATCAGTAATCACTGAAATAAACGAAAATCTGTAATTTTGCGGTTTCATTACTTAGACTTACTCCGCTCAGCGACCCGAAGTGGATTTTGGCCTCCGAAACGAGAGAGCGCTAAAGTGTTCTATAGGTACTACGCGAGGGCTCGCCAGTTGTCAGCTCCCATCTCTCGCAGATCAGCCTGCACTGCATCGTTCCAGCGGTATCGGGGACGGCCAACTGATCTTCCACCTGACATTTTCCCCAGATAGGTTGTCTTAGCGCTCGTAAGTCGAACGCGACACGCGCATCGACCAGCGTATCCGTAGCAAATGCGCGTGTCAAGCGACCACTATTGGATTGGTCGCCGTTTAGTGGCATTTTCTATCTTGAGCTCCTCCGTGCTTTTGAAGACACGTTAAGCCGTTAGTCCCGGTTGTTATGTCAGAAGCCTTAGGGCAGGCGAAAAATTCTGACGGAGTCGGCCACTAACACACCTCGGGTCATGTTCCTGTTGGTCTGGTTTCTCTGTAAAATGGGTAACGGAGGTCAGACGGCAGTCGCTCCATTATAGTAACCAGTTCCACCAAATCTAGGACCATGACTTACAGCGTACCCTTGGCTCCGAAACGTAAGCTGACGACGCAACTAGAAATACACGCTAGGATGATACTGAGGTTGTCTTGGCGCAACGATCCTCGCCCATTCTCTTGTAGTTTCATATGTTTTGTTTGAAAATCGCTCGGATACATTATGCTGGTGGCTTTCAAGGAGTGGAGAAAAGTTGACCGAACTTAGCAACCTGCTGAAGTAGGAACCAGTAAAAAACTAAAATTGATGCAGTATTAGTTGTTAAATAAATAAATCAAAATTGAATGAAATCCCTGCCATGGTTTTCCTTAGTGATTATAACATGGGAGCCTTCAAAAAGGGGCGTGAAAAAATCCTTTAGGGTCGGCAAAGCGCTCTTGACATCTCCGGTGTTGCGGGCTTTCATGGGCTACGGTAATCGCTTACCATCAGCTGGGCCAAAAGCCTGTTTACCTACTTAGTTGTATAAAAAAAAAATGTTGGCCCCGATTTCTCGTTTAGGATACAACCAATATGTAAATATAACTAATCTTCAAAAAAAATTTATAAGTAATTTAAATACGAGTAGGAGAAACTTCATAGCGCCTGACGTTAGCGCCAAGCATTTTGTTCATTTTTGCTATTATAAACTAACAGGCGCTGCATCAATTAATTAGATGACAAAGGTTTAAATAAAAATAAAATAAAAAAACAAATCAATTTTAAAGATGCAAGATTACAATCCTCAAGATGTCACGAGTGTGTCGTCTTTACACATTCAGTCCCAGAAACACACATATGCGTTGTAAATAATTGAAAATAAATTATAATTATATAATATATAATAATAAGCATATTAAAATAGTTTAATGTGAAAATGAATTGTTATAATTTATTGACAGCGAATGTGTTAATATTAGGTCCTTACATATGAAATTGGCCTTTTGTATGGGAGGAGCAAAATGTAGAATATTTTTTAATTTAATATATTTATTTAATCAAAGTATGAACCATTGTTATGTATGCACTATTGCCATCTCATAGGTAGTTCATTGATCCCTTTACTAAAAAAACCATTCGGACGGAAATAAAATAATATCTTTGAAGGCGGTTTGGACTGCCTCATGGGAATTGAATTTTTTCCCTTACAAGAAGTTACACAAATTTCGAAACAAATAGTAATCTATTAGAGCAGGGCCCGGGGAGTACGGTGGGTGTCGTACACATTCCAATTGAAGCTCTTCTAATTTGGTAGCCGTCTGTTTTGCAGTGTGTGGTCTAGCGTTTTCGTGAAGCAGCAGTGGCGTAGAGCGATTGACCAGCCTCGGTTGTTTAGCAGCTAGCTTATCCATCATGGTTTGAAATTGCTGACATAGACGTCTGCCGTTATCGTCTCGGCAGATTTGAGAAAACTGTAATGAACGACACCGGCACTAGTCCGTCCACCAACCGCTTACAAGTAACTTTTTTGGGTCAATTTTCGCTTGGGGCAGGATTTGACTGGCTTGCCAGGGTCCAGCCATTGCGATGAGCACTTCCGATTATCGTAGAGAATCCACTTTTCATCACAAGTATTGATTCGATTAAGAAACCCTTCATTATTGTGCCGGTCTAATGTAACGCAGCAGTCTACGCACGTTTGCCGGTTCGTTTCACTCAATTCGTGAGGAACCCTCCTTTCAAGCTTTTTAATCTTCCCAATTTCAAGTGGATTAAAACAGTTTTCATTAACACCGCAGCCTGCAGCTAACTCGAACGTGGTTTAGACGATGGATCCGCTTCCACAATAGCCTTCAATTCTTCATTGTCAACTTGGGGCTCCGGCCGTCCACGGGGCTTGTTCTGCAGGTCGAAATTTCCAGAACGAAAACGTTGGAACCAAAAACGCACTGTGTTTTATTTTGCGACACAAACAGTGTACCTAATATTTTCCTTGACGTACATTTGAACGATGCTAGCTTATCATCAACTTACCTTAAACATAAGCATGTACTTAACCAGTCTGAAAATGTGTGTAGGTATATTTAATTTGTAAGAAAACGAAAAGATTGCTTTACTGAAAAAAAAATTTTTGAGAATCAAAAATATAGGCAACAATCCAGATGAACATAGATAATATAAAACTATACTGCACAGAAGTAACATTTAAGTAACTTTGGTACGTAGGTAAGTATTTTCCAAAAAGTGAAATGTTATTATTAGTAAGTTTTTCAACACCTTTTTGATTCAATACAGTGTACTAACTTGCATTGTAAGAAGTGAGTGACCTCTGATTTACAAAAATACTAAAATTAGCTAACCGTATCTATGTCCAAAGCCTATTGTACAAGGTTTCAAACACAACGTAATCGAGTAAATCCGGCATTACATTTGATATTCACGGGGTTTACTGTAAGCTTACTCATTAACTACCGGTTATAGGCTAAACAGTCGCAAACATGGCGATTATATCTGTTGATAATCCAGAATAATTCCAAGATGTAGTGATGGGTTTTAATATGGTATGGTATGTCACCAAATTTTTAATTCGGTCATACTTTTACCGATAGTGTACAATTCTACCGTCTTCTTCTCCTCTTCTTCTCTTTTGTCGACTCGAAATTTGTAACCTTTTTTACACATGTATTCTAGCAAAATAAATGATTCTGATTCTGATTCTGAAATGGCTAACTCGTTAAATTGTGCCAGACCAATAAGTCGCCACACCCACCGCTTTATCGTTGGCTACTAAAAGATAATCCTAAATATAAGATAAAAAGAAATACAAAAATGTAAGGGAGATTTTTCTACCATGCTTAAGGTAAACAACCGTAGAAAACGGTTGGGAATGTGTTTTTTCCATTTTGGTTTAATACCAGAGATTTCAAGAGTGTCCATCACTACCAGAATGCAATCGATGCAAGAGGATGCAATTATGCTATTTCTATCCTAATCCTATCCTAAACAATATTATACTCATAAGTGCGAAAGTCTGTCTGTTAGCTAAAGGATTTTGATGAAATTTGGTATGAATATAGTTGAAGACCCAGGGTCAAACATCACCTACTTTTTGACGCAGGTAGAGCTGCGGGAAACAGCTAGTGGTTTATATATGAAGCGTCAGCATAAAAATTTACAATGTTTGTTAAGCCCATTACTAAAATATTTTTATAATTTTTAAAATTAGCCCATTCTCTCTTAAAGATTTTTAATGAAAAAGGTCAAGACTGAACATATTTTAGCTAAAATAGGCTTAACAAACGTTTGTTAATTTATATGAATAAAGGGTGCCTCTTTGCTCATCACATGTCATACAAACTCTCACCCTTAATTTAATCACGGAACACTTGAATTTTCATTAACTTCACCCATTCTTCGTTAAATAATCAAGTGTTTCCAGAGTTTGGTTAATTTAACCTTAATTTAAAACCTTAGGTGTGTACAGTCACGCAGACAGATACGTTATAAGCATTGAGAAAGGAAACGTTTATTTTCGTATGCAATTAGCACGAGAATATCTTTGAGAACAACTTATAAACAACATATATATTACAGGATAAATTGCATATAATATATATGCACTTTATTCTTCCGTTGTTACAACCATGTTAGAATGGCCGTAGTCACGGAACAACTTCAGTCAAGGTATTATACGCACTTAATCTTGTAATTTTATGTTTTAAATATGCAATGCGTTAGTTCAAAAGTTAATTTAAAACAACACATCCAAAATTTGAAGAGATTCCACCAGGAATCTCTGTCCAATGGTCGACGGCGTCCAAGCGTGTTTTACCTAGATGCGTCCTCAGCTTACGCTTCGGAGCCTAGGGTACGCTGTGAGTCATGGTCATGGTCCTAGATTTGACGGCACTGGTTACACCAATGAAGCGATTGTTTTTTTTTTAATGACCTACAATTTTAGCTCCTGTGAGCTTTAAAATTTACAGCGGGACAGTTTGAGGTGAGTGGAAACAAGATCAACAAGAACATGACCCGAGAAATGTCAGACCAAAGGCATCTGACATAGCTTAACGACTGCCATTAATCGATAACAACCGAAACATACGGCTTAACGAGCCTTCCGAAGTACATAATAACTAGGGATAGAAAATAAAACTAAGGTAGTGGAAATAACAGTAAAAATAATTGCATTATTTTACTTTTTCTGTTTTAAAATGGCCTATACTTTTATACTGATCCATTGAGAAAGGAGCGTTGCGGTTTTGATGCTCTTTGTACAGACCACGTAAGAATAACAAAGAGGAGATGCAGTATCGAGAGCTGCCTTACAAAAATTGTGTGAGGCTACTCGGGGCGGAAGGCAGACGTGAGGGGAGCTCGGTTGGCCGTGGTCCGCCCCTATTGACAATCCCCTCTACTTACCAATAGATGTCGCTAGCAAATCGAAAATTTCAACATAAATAAATATATTTATATTTCTTTATATTACAGATATTTTGAACATTAAAAACAGATACATATTTTGTGTAACACAAAAAATAAAATAAAAATAAAATTGTGTAATTAATTTAAAAACATGTTTTTCACTTACGTTTATTGTGATCACATAACAGTACAGTATTGAAACACATAAAACGAAATAATAAGCTGAAACGAAACGTAAATAAGAAAAACATTAAAGCTCGCTCCACGTCACGCATCTTTCATAGTTGAAAGAAAAATGACGTAAGGCACGCCCCCTTCGACGTCACTGCACCAATGACCGAAACGGTCCACCAGTCGATACGCCGTCTTCTCTTTGTATTTGCTCCATGATACAGATCCTACCTATCTACATCTTCTAATGTTTTAGATATAAACATAAAATAATATTCCCAAACAGATGATGAACTTGTGTATTTTTGTCGCTGACTGTACTAATTATCTCGATTCGCATTAAAACTTGCAAAACATGCTCTTATTAACCAAACAGAAAAGTTAGGTAATATGCTTATGATTAACTGAAGTTAGCTTACAGCCCTGGGATAAATTGCAGCTCAAAAGTTTGGGAAAGTTCATTTATAAACAGTACAAAATTTTTCATTATATTTAATTGAAACTCTTCTTTGCAAGTGTGTTTTTTTCAGTTAAATCCTTACCCAGGGTATACTTTATTATTTTATTTGTCAGAAAAACTAACTGAACGAATGTATGTCTATGGACTAACAACCCATCTATTGATAACATTGAGAAAGGAACAGGGGAGTTTTGTAGATCTTTGATTGATAATAAAATAGGGTCAAAGCTCAAAATAAAAATACTATAAACTAATGGAGACCAATCGCTTAATCTGTCAATCGTTACAGAAATATATTAAAGTACTTAGGTCATCATCATCCTAGCATGTATTCCTAGTTGCGTCGTCAGCTTACGCTTCGGAGCCTAGGGTACGCTATATGTCATGGTCCTAGATTTGGCGGAACTGTTTATTACAATGGAGTGACTGCCGTCTGACCTCCGTAACCCTTTTTACAGGGAAACCAAACCAACAGGAACATGACCAGAGGTGTGTCATTCTTCACTGTATAATATCCAATGCCGCCAAATCTTGGACCATGATGACCGTAAAACACGCTTGGACGAAGAAGGTGCTTAAATATGCAAATAAGCTTATTAAGCACTAGCTATTTTCCGCAGCTCCGCCTGCGACAAAAGTAGCCTATGTTTGACCTCGGGTCTTCAACTATATTCATACCAAATTTCATCAAAATCCGATCAGCAGTTTGGCCGTGTAAGCGTCACAGTCAGAAAGACAGAAAAACAGACAGACTTTCGTATTTATAATATTGGTTTGGAAGTATTGATATGGAAGTATGGATTATGAAGAACTTAGTTTTAATAGGCAATATACGTCCATGGATTGTAAAGTGTTATTTAAGGCGAGTATTAAAATGAAGGCTTCACAGCACAGCTGTCACCATCCAAGCTGCAGGTAGACACGATCCTGGATACCTGCCAAATTTTCTGATATGGACAGCTTGGCCACTTGCATTTACTTACCGAACTAGGTACTTTATAACCCTCCTTTTTTTGGTTTTGTCGCAGTCGGGTAAAAACATATTCTACCGCCGCCGGGTTATTACAAGCAAAATATGAAATTAAAAAAGATTTTTCACATTTACACTTTCGTCAAACACATTTTCTGTCTCGTACTTTTCTCTTAGATAGATAATTATTTGTTGAGTTAATTATAATATCTACACGTATTTTAAGGTGTTTCTTATGTAATTCTATACTAATGAGTATAAATGTAAAAATTCTCTATGTAATCGAACATTCTTCATCATCATTTTGTTTAGGTTACATGGTCAATCGACCATGTGAACCCTGGAGTCAGGGTTATGCGGAACCGCCTCTCGACCTCTGACGTGGTTCCTTTAACGACCACCAGATGGCAGCCTTTATTTATTTATTTATTAGGAAGACCAACAACTTTTTTTGTATAAAATCTATGCTACTGGAGTAAATGTTATTTGTAAGTTTATTCTTATTATTTATTTATGTAAGTTTATTATATGCGTCTTAATGTAGGCATGTACATTTAAGCTTTCGAATTAAAATGCATTTAATTCGGTCAAAAGGGATACCTTGCTGAATGAAATCAAATTACACGTACCTGAATTATATAACTTTTTGCTCCAATGCTATCATAGCCCTTCCAAATTAATCTACAAAAACAATGAGATCCTTTCGGCCGTAGGTTGTCAGCAAGGTGATCCCCTCGGTCCAGCCATTTTTAGTTTGGCTATAAATTCAATAATTCAGAAACTAAATTCAAAACTTAATGTATGGTATCTTGATGATGGTACCCTGGGTGGAGACTCTCAAAGTGTATTGGCGGATTTATTGGAAATCATTAAAAATTTTAGTGCTATTGGTTTAGATTTAAATTTTAATAAATGTGAACTGTACATACCTGACAGTTTAAACCCTTCTTTGGCATCTCAAATTATTCAAAAATTTAAGGACATTGCTCCCAACATTAAAATAATTCTAAAAGATAGTTTCCACCTACTTGGGTCACCAATATTTGAGGAGGCCATACCTTCCACTCTGAGTAATTCAAAATCAAAATTTAGCAATCATTCGGACCGTCTTGTCAAAATTAGCAGCCACTCTGCTCTGTTCATTTTAAAATATTGTTTACTCGTTCCAAAATTCAATTACCTGCTCCGTTGCTGCCCCATTTGGAAATTCCCCCAACTAGTTAATCCTATCGACCTTGTTTTAAAATCCAAAATTGAATTAATTTTAAATATTCGTCTAAGCGAGCAGGCCTGGACCCAAGCTTCTTTGCCCATAAGGCATGGGGGCTTGGGGACTCGCAAAATTTTCAGTGTTGCTCTGCCAGCATTCTTGTCCTCAATCCACAGCACGTCCGACCTCGTAGGTAAAATCCTTAAGGCTTCAACAGCTACAAACTACGAGATCGCGTGCTTGGCTGAGGCCACTAACGCTTGGCTTTCTGGACCGAGTCCAAATTTCCCTTCTACCCCTAAAAAACAAAGGGCCTGGGACTCCATACAATCAGGATCAATCTTTCATACATTATTAGACTCATCATCGGGCAGGGATCGGGCGAGGCTGTTAGCTGCTTCACGGCCAGAGTCTGGTCACTGGTTGCATGCCTATCCCTCGCCTGCACTTGGAACTTTCATCGACCCAGTCACACTTCGTATTGCTGTTGGTCTCCGCCTCGGTGCTGAAGTTTGCGCACACCACAGCTGCACTGCCTGTGGAACCCCTGTGGACCGGTTGGGCCATCATGGCCTTTCTTGCTCCTCGGGCGCCGGTCGCCAATCCCGTCATGCTGCGCTCAATGACATCCTACGAAGGGCGCTCATTAGTGCTGGTGTCCCTGCGGCCCTCGAGCCACAAATAGTGCGGGATGACGGCAAGCGCCCTGATGGGATGTCCTTGATACCCTGGAGGATGGGTCGCGCGCTTGTTTGGGACGCTGCCTGTTCCGACACGCTCGCGACTTCATACCTTCAGAGTACTAGCGGGCATGCTGGTGCGGCGGCGGACGCCCGGGAACATTTTAAAATAAATAAATACAGTTGTCTCGGCACACACTACGAATTTGTAGCTTTTGGTGTCGAGACACTGGGTTCATGGGGCAAAGGCGCACAGGGGCTTCATAGGGAGCTCAGCAAACGCCTAAAGGAGATAACAGGCGACCCTCGCGCGGGCAGCTTTCTCGCTCAACGGATAGCCATCGCTATTCAGCGCGGGAATGCTGCCTGCGTGATGGGAACCCTGCCAAGGGGGCCCACTTTAGATTAAATTTAGTTTTTAAGTTTTCTTTTTCTTTTGTTTTAGATATAGTTTAGTTTTATTAAGTTAGATTATTTATTTTTTTAATTACTATTGTCCAAGTTAAAAAAAATAAAAAGAGAATCAAGTAAACCACATTTTAAGAAAAAAAAAAAAAAATTTAAGCTTTCTGCATCGCTCACGCAAGTGTTTTTTCAGGTTGGCTGGAAGAAATTGCATTAGCGATAAGTCCGCCTTTGTACCCATTTAGTTGTATTGGTTTTAACTATGTGCTTCTTTTGTTTGTAAATGGTGCAATAACGTGTTCATTCATTCATTCATTCATTCATTCAATGTTCATAAAGTAAACGCTTTGCTTTAGCTATGCTTGTGGTGAATAAATCCAGATCCAATGTCCTGGAGAAAATATTGAAATTATTACTTGCGCGCAATAAATATGAATTCTGCCGATAATTTGTTGATACATTTGGTACGTAGAGAAGAGGATTAAATCGAAAAATTTTAGGGAGCTAATAAATTTATTTTAGCTAAGAGTTCTGGAGAGTCAACTACACCAGAAGCAATCTTCATTAGGAAAATTATGTCAGCGACATCACGGCGATCCTTCAAAGATGGTGATTTTTACATAGGTCTCGATAGTTATCCGATTTGTAGTTTAGTTTAAGGCGGTAACATAAATATTTCATGAATTTTCGTTGAATATTTTCGATACGTTCGACATAAATTTATTGTGATACAATCAATTATTCTATTAATCTCTATTGTGATTCAAGCCTGCAATGTCCTAACCAAACTGGAAACAACTAAACAAAGTACCTATGCTTCCATGGGAATCGAAGCCACGACCCCCAGGTCGAAGGCGAACATCGCCTCTTATACGGAAAATTTATCAATATAAACTTTTGTTGTTTGAAGAATTTCCTTAATTTTTTTACTCTGTCACAGATCAAAAATAAGTTGCCTTCATAACAGGTCTTTGATAAATTTGTTTGCTAACCTAATTACTTCGAAAAACATATTTTTCCAACCCTGGACAACATTGTAACACACAGTTGGGACAGTGCCAAACCTCGCAGTGATTGAGCGACACGTTTTCTGGACAGGGTTAAACGATGGCCTTAACCCTTACAAGAATAGTGAAATGTTACTTTGGTAAAAATGTGGATTGAGATTGTTCAATGAGAAAAAAAAACACTTTATAGTGATTGAGCTACACGTCTTCTGGACAGGGTTAAATGACTACTGATGTTCGTCACTACTACTCATCTTAGCGTCTTATCGGTCGCATCCTCGGCTGATTGCCTCGGAGCCCAGTGTCCGCTTTTCTACCTTTTCTCCTCCATTTCCCCCGGTCTTCGGTATCCTTGGTTGTAAGTTTATTAGCACGCATATCTTCCGTTGCGACGTCGAGCCAGCATTTTTTGGGTGCGCCCCTTCTACTCCGACTGGAGACGGCATGGTTAGACACTTGTTCCCCACATAATTAGCAGGTTTCCGTAAGACGTAGCCGTACCATCTTAAGTGGCTCTCCTGAAGTTTGTCCGCTATATCACAAACATGAACGTTGGCCCGGATACGTTAGTTTCATATGCCATCTGAAGGGGATCTGAATGTAGGGTTAATGTTCATTATTTTTTATGAATAAGGGGGTTAATGTTTGGAACTTAACTCATGAAATTTATACCAATTGTACGAAATGCAAATAAATTTATATAAAAATATTTCTTTCCTTAAGGACATTAATGTTATTGTGGTAAAAATGTGGATTGAGGTTGTTATAATGAAAAAAAGGATTGAATTGAGCTCATGACGATAGGGTTCCGTGCATTGAATGAACTTTTAGAATATTTCATGAAAACTGTGGAAACAAAGTAAACAACCACTTTTTATGAATTTAAAGCCAGTGGTAAGTTATCATGTTTCTTAAATAAAATTTTTGTTTATTGCCACACAGTCACAAGTTTTTCAATTATAAATAAACAAAAGAATAATGGAAGAAAAAGAGAACAAAATATATATAGAACGTGTAGCAAAGGATAGCCTCAACCTTGACTGAAGTATAGCTGTTTTCAGGCATTTTTCTACTTCTAGAAAACTTTTTGATTAAAAATTTTAGAAAAATATATTTGAGATTCTTCCAATACTATATACAGCCACTTTTTACCATCGCACCTCTCGCCATCGATCGTCATGGATTTCATCCCCATACCTTGCATCCCATGTTATCGCGTACAGTACGCTTTAAACAGAATTTCCTCCCTCGTACACTGCGATTATGGAATGAACTCCCTGCCATGGCTTTCCCTAGTGACTATAACATGGGAGCCTTCAAAAAATACCTTTAGGGTCGGCAACGCGCTCGTGACATCTCCGGTGTTGCAGGCGTTCATAAGCTACGGTAACGACTTACCATCAGGTGGGCCGTACGCCTATTTGCCTACTTAGTTGTTTAAAAAGAACATTTAGGACTAGTCACATCTGGCATACGAGGAAAATGAATGATTGACCTAACCAATAGGGCCACGATGTGTATGTACGAGTATGTTAAAATACCAATATGAGTACTCTTTCCATTTTACTCGATGTAAAAAGCAGAAAAGCAGAAACATAACAGTAAATATAACAAGATAACATCTCTGTTATCTATAAATTATTAAAATCCTATCGAAACATCTGTTTCGAGCAGTACAACAAAATTATATTTTGAAATTGAAACCAAACAAATGCACTCTGCAATTTCAGAGGAGATCGCCGGCTGGATATCGTAAAACCGGATAAAACCGGTTCACACTGCCGGGTAGTAAATTAAAGAGGGTACAGAAATAACATATTACTGTCATCATCATCATCATTTCAGCCGCAGTCAGTCCACTGCTGGACATAGGCCTCTCCCAATGATTTCCAAAATGATCGGTTGGCAGCGGTCTGCATCCAGTGTTTGCCTGCGACCTTTTTTAGGTCATCTGACCATCTGGTCGGTGGATGTCCAACGCTGCGCTTACCGGTACGTGGTCGCCATTCGAGAACCTTTCTGCCCCATCGGCCATCGGTTCTCCGCGCTATGTGCCCCGCCCACTGCCACTTCAAAGAACTAATCCGCTGGGCTATGTCGGTGACTTTTGTTCTCCTACGGATCTCTTCATTTCTGATTCGATCTCGTAGGGAAACACCGAGCATCGCCCTGTCCATAGCTCTCTGGGCGACCTTGAGCTTTCTTATGAGGCCCATAGTCAAAGACCACGTTTCGGACCCGTATGTCATATTACTGTGAATCACGTGAAAAGTATCAGGCCCCGTAGCCAAAGTCACGATTTGAAAACGGAAATTATATTAGAAAAATAATGTAATGTAGTTGACAAAAGCGGCGCGAAAAACGTGGTCGATTTTTATTAAAATCGAGTCAGATCGCGATTGCCTATGTCGTTATCGTTTTTCAAATTGTTACTGTAAACTATCCAGTAGATATCGTGATACAAATTCTTGATCAATTCGCTATCCAAACTACAATCACAAAAATATTTATAGTATACGGTCACTGAAAGAAATCGATGGCAGTCTCAGTAATTGTGAATGAATGAAGAACGAATGAATGAAAGAAAAATGAAAAATGAATGAATGAATGAATAAAACTTTAATGGCAATAAACTTGGTAAAATCAATTATCTCAGTACTGGCAAATGATTGTGTTTTTCGAACGAAAGAGAAGCCTCGAGCTGTCTCTAAGACTTTTAAGAAGTTTCTCAATGTCTCACTGTGCCTCTGCCACTTTTAAAATAGATTTAAATTTTATAAATGCTGACGCTGATTAATCTTAGGGGCTTTGTATCGAATTTCTTAGTTACCATACTATCCGACAGGGGGTATACAGATTCGTTATACAAAAGCTAAGAAGTAGCTAGTAGTACTTAGTGCTAGTAGCTAGTAGTACTAAAATTTTTTTACAAACTGATTTGGGTTATCATTTCATTACCAATACTTACATACAGTCAAGACAAACAGTGGTTTCAAATGGCAGAATCGTCTACACACTCGCTATTCCCACTGGGACAAGCGGCCTTGCTCGCTTGTGCATAACCTAGGTAACAATGCATCATGAATTAATTTGTTCATTAAGTCATAGTTTGACAATGTCTTAATTTTTAAAACACATATTTTTTTATTCCTGTAAAATCTTATCTTGTATTAATATATCTTTGAATATTTCTTAAGATTGTGTCTATGAAGACTCGCCAATTGTTGAGAAATTGGAGGAATTGATACATTTATAAATTCTACTTCGTATACAAACATTTGACGCAGTACAACGTCACTCTGACGTAAGTCACGACGGCAAGACGTATTGACTCGTTCGGATATGTAATTACCTTTAGGTATAAATAAATTAGATAAGAAATATGTTGCGCAAAAGCATACATTACTGAAAGATAGTATGAAAATGTGCTAAAATGCATCATAGATGGATTACTCATATCATTAAAGATTTTTAATTTTGCATTAAGTTCGCTACTGCCTTCCAAATATTTTATGGTAGATATGATGGATACATTGCTCATCATTATCATCATCATTTCGTGTAGGTTACATTTTCTATCCACCATGAACACCCCAGGGTGTCAGAGTTGTTCGGAATAGCCTCTTGGCCTCTGACGTGGTTCCTTTAACGACTACCAAATGGCAGCCGGGACCAACGGCTTAACGTGCCTTCCGAAGCACGGAATCATCATTATTATCAGACAATCAGGTGATTCAAGCCTGCAATGTCCTAGCCAAACTGAAAACTACAAAAAGTATGCTTCCCGTGGGAATCGAATCTGCCACCCCCTGGTCGATGGCGGACGCCTTAACCACTGGACCACGGAGGCAGTTACTTCTGTGTTTCCTTATTTTGTGGTCTCAGCATCAGGCGCGATTCGCTGTATCCGAGAATCCGGATTTGAGGATTAGCAAATGACCCGGGAAGCTTGAAACAGGTGTTTATTTCCTGACAAGTCTGTGATACACATTTTTTGTGATTTCATAAAATTTTGTACCAAGTTCATTCATTTATATCGAGTAACCCACTCGATATAAATGAATGAACATGATCAAGCAGCGCAAATAAAAGACCCAAATTGGGTCAAAAGTGTGATGATGTGGATGTGAATACAAGTTAAGTTATCCATAGTCACACTAGTGTGATTATGGATAATAAAAATTAACCTTACTAAAAAATCTGTTATTTTTATTTTGTTTTAGGTTTTTATTAATATAAGTAGTTTTATTTAATCATATTATTAATTTTACATTAAACCTAAATATAGATAAATTATTAAATAAATTACTAAACTTAGTCACACTGGTGTGGTGAATTGGTGTGACCATGGAGCGGTTGGAAATCGATCATGTACTGTGCACCCTTTTGACAGAATTTTTAGGAGCTGTCTTTCATCCTCTGACATGCACCCTTTAACGACCACATAATGGTAGTAGGGACCAACCTTTTACATATTATCGGTACGTAGTGATTGTTCCTGTTGGTCTGGTTTTCCTGTAAAAAAAAGATTACGGAGATCAGACGGCAGTCGCTTCATTGTTAGATAACCCGTGCTGCCAAATCTAGGACACCATGACATGACATTTATATTCATTTACTTAAAAATACAAATTGTATTAACATAATATGTACTCTTTGTAAGTGGCACAATAAAGTGTCCATTCATTGTTAACTTACATCCTGGGCTCTGAAGCGTTAGCTGAGGACGCAACTGGGAAACACGCTTGGACGAAGAGGAGACTGCTCTCATACACAATACAATACAATACAATGTACAAGAAAATGAGGTACAAAGGCGGAATTATCGCTAAAGCTAGTGTTAGTGAAAGGAAAAATGTAGAACAAGGCGTTGGCGCAGTACCTACATAGATATATACCATATAATATAAATATATTAATAAACAAGTACATACAAAACTACATAAATACTATACATAATTATATATAACAATATTTAAATATAGCAGTAATCAGGAAATAAAGAAAGTTAGATTACAGGTATTAATCTGTTAATATAATCACAATTTAAACGACTTGTAAAATCTCATTACATTTTACAAGTCTTTTAAATTGTGCAAGAGACTGAGCATTCCTGATATCCAAGGGGAGGTCATTATGTAGTCGAACCGCATGGACAGGGAAAGATCTGGAGAAGAAATTCGAAGTATGGATAGGAAATAATAAGCGAAGAGCAACTATGCTTCGCGTATTGCGATTAGCACCCCGATCATCGCTGGTAAAACTGAATCGGTCTTTTAAATATTGAGGACAATGTGGATGAAACAAAATAGAATATAACATATCTAAGATGTGAGAGTTACGACGTAATCAGATTGCAAGCCAATTCAGTTTAGAAAGGAAATCAGAAACATGGTCGTATTAACGAAGTCCAAAAATGAACTTTATAGATAAGTTCTGAAGACGTTCGAGTACATTCTTGCTATACAAAATAAACTCAACGATCTTACAACTCACGTCAACACCTTACCATCTAAACCAGTGATTCCCAAAGTGGTCCAGGTGGACCCCCAGGGGTCCACGGGAGACTTGCTGGGGGTCTACGTAGGCGTGAACAAAAAATGGGGGTCCATAAGATGTTAATGGGGGTCCACGAAAATTTATCTGCTTTTGATAGTAAAGAGCAAAAATGTAAGCATAGTTTTTATAAGGGCCTACCTACATTGTTTTAAGTACCTATCTAAGCAGATAATATTTTAATAAGGCAAGCGACTGTTACTTGTCCAAACTTGTGTATTCGATATTACGTACAATTTCGTGTACAGACTTGCAAAGCGCTATCCGCCCGACAATGCTTAATGCTTGTTCAGACATGAACTTGATCAACACTATAAATACTTGATGCCAAAGGCAACCAAACGCATTCATTTGTTTCCGGAATTTCGAAAACAAGGCGGAATTTGGAAAAAAGTTGTGAGAAAATTTATATCTGTGTTTGCTAGTGCCGGAGAAAAGTAAGTAACCTACCTTTTTTTGTTATAGTACTTAAGTATTTTGTTTACGTGTACTAGTCGGTTGATCACAACGGCCTGTATAGATAGGTAACTTAGTAACTTACAGATATTTTAATTGTCCTCTTTCGATTTGAAGACAAACACAGCACGTTTTATTCAATTGTTTTTTCACGAGAGAAGCACTGCCTCTCTAAAAAGGCCGAATAAGCAATATTGCAGAGCAATTAATTTTGTAATTTTTCTTGCAAATAACTACTAATTTTATAAAACAGTAATTTCATAATCATGTTAAATTGATTTTGAAGTAACTATTTTATCAAAACTATTCCTTTTCGGAAAGAGCGAGCGGTGCGCGGGCGACGGGAAAAGGGCGGGACTTGAACTTGAACTTCGATGCCTGTTTGTCACGTTTTAACAATGAAGCCGCAGACAAAAAATACGCAAATACACGGAGCGCGTGAACTCATTGATTTAATAAAATGTTAGTTATCGTTTTTATGGACAATTTTGGGATTTCGACGTTTATTTTTTCCTACACAAATATGATCAGTATTCGATACTGAGTACACTAATTTTTATTTATACTATTAAAAATTAGTGGTAAATTATGTACTTTAAAATTGATACCGTTTTGTGAAAACGTTTGTATTTGTCTCAGCGGTTTATTAGTTGGTCCCTTTACAAGCCGTAATTCTATTTCCGCGTGCTGACAAAGGCTGCGGTGTGATACCTATATTCAGAAAAAAACTTGGTTACTAAAACATTTTTTTTACAGGTAAGGTAACTGACACGAAACATGGCTACAGCAAAGAAAAAATGTCGACAATATAGTGTCGATTATTTGAAATATGGTTTTGTTCCATCAGAGGCAGACAAACAATTGCCCATGTGCCTATTATGCAACAAAGTTTTGAGCAATGACTCTATGAAACCATCAAAGCTCGAAGATCATCTAAAAAGGTGTCATACTGATAAAATAGGTAAAGATTTAAAATATTTTCAAACATTGAAAGAAAAATATGGAAAGAGACCCACCATGCACAGTATGTTCGCTTCAACATCTCAAAGTAACGATGATGGCTTGCGGGCATCTTACAATATCTCATTACTTATAGCAAAATCTGGAAAACCGCACACTATCGGAGAACAATTAATTTTACCCGCTGTTGAAGAGGTTTTAAAAACTGTTTTGCACAAATCTCCATTTGACGTACTAAAAAGAATTCCATTAAGTAACAATACTGTACAAAGACGCATTGATGAAATGAGCTCTGATATCGAAAGCTTTTTGTGCAATCATCTGCAAAAAACTCATTTTTCTATACAACTGGACGAGTCAACGTTACCCAGTAATGAAGCATTACTATTGGCATATGTCCGATTTATTGTTGAGGAAGAAATTCACGAAGAATTGCTATTTGCCAGAACTTTGGAGACTGACACTAAAGGCGAATCAATATTTAATGTCCTGAGTAATTTTTTTACGGAAAAATCGATCCCATTTACAAACATTATTTCAGTGGCAACAGACGGAGCTCCTGCAATGGTCGGGCGATATCGTGGGTTTATAAGTCATCTCAAAAGAATTATACCAGGACTTACAGCTATTCATTGCGTAATCCACCGACAACATCTTGTGGCAAAACATTTAAGTGACAGGTTGAACCAATCTCTTCATTTTGTAATAAAAGCTGTCAACAAAATCAGAAGCAATGCATTGAATACACGTTTATTTGCTCAATTGTGCGACGAAAATGATGAAGACTTCCAACGACTGCTCTTACATACTGAAGTACGCTGGTTGTCGAAAGGTGCATGCTTAACGAGATTTTACTCTGTTTTCGATTCCATATTAGAGTTCTTAGAAAGTAGAGATCCAGATTTAAAAGAAAACTTGATCAAATTCAAAGCAGACATTGCGTATTTGACAGATTTGTTTAAAAAATTTAATGATATTAACTTGCAGTTACAAGGGGACAGCCTGAATTTAATAAAAACAAAGGGGATAATTTCGGCTTTTCTTGGGAAATTGAAATTTATGAAGCAAAACATTAGTCGGCGCGAATTCTCTCAATTTCCAAACTTGTCGCAGGTAGAATGTATTGATGAGGATATCCATACCTACAGTCAACATTTAAGTGCCCTGCATGATGACTTCAAAACCAGGTTTGAAGATATACTGACGATGGATATACCACCATGGATAATAAATCCATTTGATGAAACGGAAGTGGCCAATGTTGTATTACAAGAGGAGCTGCTCGAGCTAAGCACTAATGAGGAGCTGAAGGTGAAATTTAGAAAAGGCTACCCAACATTTTGGCTGCAAGCAGAAATACCCGAAAAATATCCTGGACTGTGGGAAATCGCAAGGAAATTTTTAATAGCTTTTCCCTCGTCATATCTTGTCGAAAGGAGTTTTAGTGCCGTTACAAACCTCTTAACAAAAAAAAGGAGCAAATTAAACATCACAGAGCGGGGGGATTTGCGATTATTGCTCACAAAAATAAAGCCAAACATTGATCGTTTGCTGACACTCCATCAGATACATCCTTCCCATTAATTAAAATTATGACCTGAACCTATATTACCTTAATATTTTTTTCTTGTAATTCTATTCTTTTAATAAATAAAGTGATATAAAATGTACCATTTTACGTTTTTATTTTACATATCGAAATATAGGGACAGAACTCAGAAGTGACACAATTTTTATTTTTTGGCGACTTTAAGAATGTGGTAGAAATGTAGCAGCAGGGGGTCCACCGAAACCAGTAAAATTTTGAAAGTGGTCCACGAGAAAAATAAGTTTGGGAACTACTGATCTAAACGAATCAGACGCTATCACCTTGCAATTTTTATACCCGTATTATTCATTCCACCCACGCTCTAACAAATACCAACGATTCACCCTTATACCAAAGCCTTACAGCTTAAAATCCAACAACAAAACCTGTTCATCACGTGCCAAGAGTGAACTTTATACAGTAATTTGATATGGACTTGGTAAATATATTTCAGAGGAAATGTAGTTTGTCTTGAAGGTAATTTTGAGAAAGAATTTGCAGTTTCCGCTTTGAGTTTGAACAGGATTTTGTTGCAAATTGAACAAGTGAGATGGACTAGTTACAAGGAAATTTGTTTCTGTTTTCTTTTAAACGACAGATAAAAGAGAAGGGTAAATAATACTCAACCTGACCTGTATACATACGAGTATTGTATATTCATATGTTGGGAAATGTTTGTCGCTCCATTACGTACGCTACTGGAAAACCTTTTTTTTTTTTTTGTATTCTGTAACTTTTATCTTTCAATGTCAATTTTCATGTCGGCCATAACACACCAATTTGGCTCTAAAAACAAAATTTATATCCTAAAATCCCATACAAACCCTCCTAACCTTAATCATCACTGACACTACACCGAGTAAGTTCCATTTAAAATTCTATTCCGTTCCAGGCCCTTTGGTCCATTTTCATAACTCTTTTTTTTTAAATAACCCTTAACGAGAAATGTGTAACGAACTAAAATGAATAACAAACTATAATCTTAAATATCTAGGTATATACATTAAACTTACAAAAAACAAGGAAGCTACTTTGTATAAAAAAAAAAACATAATTTAGGCGTCGTAGTCGTAGTATGTAACACGTTTCCTGTAGGAGTCAATTTTTGTGTCGGCCATAACACACACCAATTTGCCTCTAACAACAAAATTATCGAAATCCCTAAATCCCAAACAAACCCTGCTAACCTTAATCACAAACAATAACACATAAAGAATCAGTGACACCGGACCGAGTAAGTTCCATTTAAAATTCTATTCCGTCCCAAGCACATAAATACACGTTTACGTCAAAACTTGTCCTCTCGGTCCCAGAGCTCAACCTATCCAATTTTGTAGCATTATTCATGAAGCTCTGACGTAGTTTATATATCTGATTTCGCGGAAAAAACGCACATTATGTTGCAAACTGCGCGTTCATTACGTAAATGATTTGCGCCTGGCAGCAAATTGGATGAAAATTTGAGTTTACTAACATATGAGCAGCAGAAAATATTTGTAATATTTATAGAATTTAGTAAAAAAGCTTTTGATTAAAAAGATTAAAAGTGTGTTCAAGAATATATGCACAGCTAATATATATCCGTGACACTACCTTTCCTTGTTCTTACCATATAAAGATTTGACAGTTTTGGCTTTTATGAGAGCGACTGCCGTCTGACCTCCCAACCCCGCAGGGAAAGCCGCCGCCAGAACCTTGTCCGTTGTTCAGCAGGCGCACCACTAGCAGGCGAGGTTGCCTTGGGCCCCGAAGATATTGGTGAGGCCCCAGAAACGGCCCCAGCGGGAAATAGTTAGTGCTAAAATGTTTTCTTTTTATAACAGCGGCCATTAATTTCTTACCAGACGTATCCATACCACAATCACGGTCCAAACATAAAGTAAAGTCTTTCTTAACTTCTCTGCTTAGTTAATTATTATTTGGCGGGATCAGTCGAGCAAATTTACACGCCGCCCTAATTACGGGGACCGGAAACCAACGCAACTTATAAGACAACAGATGGTTCAAGTCATAAGTTACAGCAGTTTAACTTTATAATATCCTACAATACTGACGAAATCGATTGAATAAGACGGAAGATTCAGTTTATGTCAAAAATTTTGTCAAACAATTTTTTTTAAAATTCATTGCACGTTGGAAGCTGCTATCCATACTAATATTATAAATGCAAAAGTCCTGCAAGAAGAAAATAATATTATTAAAGGCAAAGCTTATACGCCGTGGCTCCGCGCTAACTCATAACAAAGGTCAGTACATCAGAATCAGAATCATTTATTTTCATCATTAACTGGTGCGTTGCAAATAATCCATATCTATACTAGTATTATAAATGCGAAAGTCTGTCTGTCTGTCTGTCTGTTACGCATTCACGGCTAAACCGCTGAACGGATTTTGATGAAATTTGGTATGAAAATAGTTGAAGAAACGGAGTCAAACATAGGCTACTTTTTGACGTAGGCTAAGCTGCGGGAAACAACTAGTAAATTATAAATATATAGTTTTAATAACCGTGTTAGTCAAGTGGTAATAGGTGTGCGGTCACCGTAGCACAGGCTAGATATCACTAGCGTGAGTAAGCATACTGACAACTTGTAAAAATCTAAATTTGAAAAATCTACCGAAGAGTATCAGTTTCAGCACAATTTTCCCAGACCCGTGCTTCGACTTTAAGCAAATGGAAATGGACAAAAACGCACCCTCCCATGACTTAATACAAACGGGTCTGTCGAAGGTCGGCCCAGTTAGCAAGTGAATTTGGTATTCGCACCCTAACTCGCCACAAGAGCTCTTCCCAAAGTTTATTGTGGGATCGAAGTGAAGATCATTCATAATGGAAAGGTAGGGAATTGGGGGACGAAAATCATGTGGCTTTTTATTGGAAGTAGATTTGTCTATACGCGAAACAACAGACCTAAAACCAGAAACCATATTTTTGAAAAGTGACTCACCCGCGTGATTCGAACGAAAATCGTTTGACTTATCGATTATGTCGAATGTAAATTAATCGATATCGAATGTTCGCCAGTTCTATGTCAAACATTTTTTTAAATAAGGCTCCAAAATCATTACCAATTGAGTGGGTATCAAAGTTACATCTAATCGACAACTTTACAGCACGTTTCATGACAACTCTAAATAGACACTGTAAATTTATTTAGACTTTATGGCACAAAAATGTACAAATTTAATAAATACGTTAAAGAGGCCTTCAAGTTGTTTTTAATGGAAGTGATATTTCTTTTAAATTTAATTTGACGAAGTATGTCGCTAAAAAATAGATGTACCATCCATACTTAATATTATAAATGCGAAAGTCTGTCTGTCTGTCTGTTACGCTTTTACGGCTAAACCGCTGAACGGATTTTGATGAAATTTGGTATGAATATAGTTGGAGACCCGGGGTCAAACATAGGCTACTTTTTGACGCAAGCGGAGCTGCGGGAAACAGCTAGTATGTAATATGTAAGTTAACCTTTGGCGAACCTTGTTGCGAATGTTACAGTAGGTATGTTCATGGCTCGATGGTAGGCGAAGGCGTTTCGACAAGTTAAAAAAAATGTAAAATAACTTGATTACTTAATAAAGATAAATTAAATGTTGAAATGGCATTATAATTTATAGACTTTATTTTGAGTCTAGATAACATAGGAAATTTTGTAGCTAATTGATCAGATGTGGCGGAAGCAGATCTTGGTAACCTTTTCCCAGCGAACGTCAATTAAAATAAAAAAAATACCAAAAGTAGTTAGTCATTCCATTTTGTTTCATTGACTTTACGGCTCTGGATAAAAGGATCCTTTAAGGCCTGCAGCTTGTTCTATTTCATTGTGCAACGTCAATTTTAGTTGTTGACGACAAAGACAAGCTTCGTTTCATATGAATTCAAAATAGGACATTTTGAAGACAGTACGAGACTAGCATACACCCTCTATTTTTGAAAAACAAAGCGAGTGTGTTGGCTTAACACTTCACAAGTTGCCTACGAATAGGATCTCTTGCGACCTAAGGCATACAATAGATATAATAGTACTACGCCTGAGTACATTTGTACAGATACGACGAATAGAGAACCCCTTATTTTTTAAAGTGAGGTAATTTTAAGGAGCTTGTTACCATACTTGCACGCTTAGCAGGCGCAGCCGGGTTGGCGAGCGGACTTTAGGCGGCTTATTATACTTCCGACCCTGCTGCCCATCGAAAAGATGTAGGTAACCAAAGATTGGGTAAAAATTTAGTTGAAGTTTTTAAAAGTCATTAGAAGAGGCCATTATCCAAAAGTGAATTAATTAAATATGAAACAGAAGAAAAATAAAAATAAAAAATGTATGAATTACAATAAAATATATATATTTTTGTTTTTGAGTGTAAAAAAGAGTTATAAAAATAGTCATCATCATCATCATCATCATCATCATTTCGTGTAGGTTACATTGTCAATCGACCATATACACCCTGGTGTCAGAGTTGTGCGGAACCCGCCTCTCGGCCTCTGACGTGGTTCCTTTAACGACCACCAGATGGCGGTCGGGACCCACGGCTTAACGTGCCTTCCGAAACACGGAATCATCTTTATTATCAGACAATCAGGTGATTCAAGCCTGCAATGTCCTAACCAAACTGGAAACAACTAAACGAAGTATGCTTCTCGTGGGAATCGAACCCACGACCCCCGGGCCAAAGGCGAACGCCTTAACCACTGGACCACGGAGGCAGTTAATAAAAATAGTATAATACGAAAACAAAACTATTAAAAACTAGCTGTGCCCGCGGCCTCGCCCGCTAGGAATTCCGTTTGTGTCACGGAGCCTATGTCACTCTCCAGGTCTCTAACTATCTCCACACAAAAAATCACATCAATCCGTTGCTCCGTTTTAACGTGACAGAAGGACAAACAAACAAACACACTTTCACATTTAAAATATTAGTATGGATTGCATTAATAATATTCGAGGGTGTTACCTACCATATTATTGTCATAATGTCACAACACAATAGACAAATGCAATCTCCCAATATCATCACAGACACTGTACGCTCCGTTCCACAGAACAGTACGCATACATGAATAAATTTAGCAGAAAACATTGTTACAGAAATGCAGTTGCATATATATTGTATACATGTTATTTATAGGATAGAGTTTTCGCAAAATCAGAACGTGAAACAGAATGAGTTTGTGTAAAATAATAAAATTATTTTGATAGGTACGTGCTGCTTTCGTTGGTCTTTGACGAAAAAGAGGAATGTTTATTTGTTTGATGTGTCTATGCATCGTTCGTAAGTGATAGAATGTCAAGCTCATCTAATGAATTCTCTCTAATTTCCAGACAGAATCACCATTTCTCTGCATTAAAATCTATAAATATATATGTATGTATATTATACTTCCTATTTGTGTAAATCTATGTATGTTTATTTAGCTGTAGGGTTCTTTTTTTCTGTAATATCACACGCAGCTTTTTTGTGCCGGTTTGTATTTTTTCTGTTTTTCCTAATGGTTGACTGGGAGAGAATGCTTTTAGCATTAAGTCCGCCAATTGTATTTTTACTTGTGGTACAATAAAGTATAAATAAATAAATAAATAGACATACAGATGCGTTGACATTTTAACACCGCTATTTTTCGCATGGGTCAAATTCGCAAATAACCTAAATCTTGAAATAACCTAAATTTGTGGAGCTCGATCTGAGGTTAAAATAAAAATCGCAGCAGCTTAAAGTAGCATAAATTTGTGCAGTGCAATCTTGAAATCTTAGTGACCTTAAAACTTGACGTCATTAAGTGCCTTATTTTTTTTCTTAATTGGCCAAATTAGTTTGGCCATTATGAGGAAATGCTGCCAGCATCTTTGGCACGATGCCGCAGGGATCATTGTTGTATTGAGTTATTATTTTCTTTTAGGCGAATATTAGTTTAATTTACAATACAATACCAATCATGCAATAATAATACCAGTCATGCAGAAACAAGCCGCAATACATACAACAAATATCCTAGCAAAGTTTTTAAGAGATTCAATCTTTATCAGCGGGAATGCTGAAAATCCTGCTCCCTGAAGGTTTCAGGGCTGAATTTCAGCTCAAAACCGATCTACATACGAAATACAATGAACATTACAATAATATACAATAATAAACAGATTTTATTTAATAAACCTTTTCAAGTCTCATCTACATATAAAGTTGGCGTGATGATTATATGATATAGCATAATGCTATCTTTTGTCTTAGGCTTCCTAAATTTATAGAGCTAATACTGCAGCTAGCATTGAATAGAAAGCCCACATAAATTCGTAACTCGCGCTGCACAACTATTGTATTCGTAAAGTGATGAGAAATCCTGATAAAATACTCCAAAACCAACCGTTTACTACCGGACATTAAACCAAAATAAATGTGAAAAAATTACCATACGTTTTTGGAGTTGCATTCGTATACCGAGGAACCAGGGGTGCTTTTAAATTTGAGAGCTTGAAAACCATATTTTAAGAAATTCAAAAAATATCTTGTTGCACAAAAATAATAGAAAATGCCCTAATACAATACAATCCATACTATCCATACTAATATCATAAATACGAAAGTCTGTCTGTCTGTTACGCTTTCATGGCCAAACCGCTGAACGGATTTTGATGAAACTTGGTATGAATATAGTTGACGACCCGAGGTCAAATATAGGCTACTTTTTGACGCAGGCGGAGCTGCGGGAAAAAGCTAGTACAAAATATCTTTGTGGCCCACATACAGTAACAAATAATGTAACATTTACGAAGACTTCAATATAATATGAGCAAAGGCGGACTTATTGCTAGTCTAATCTAAAAATTTAATAGGCTATTTTATGTTTAATTCATAATTTACTTTGTAATTTGTAAAACACCAATGAATTGCGCATTATATTGTTTCATTTAAATTTAGTTTGAAAAGGTTTTCGAGCGAGTTTTTAGTTTAATACCAATAGTGAATTGTTGTATAACAAGTATAACCGTTTCGGTTTAATACCATATTTAAACCCATCACTAACTCGTAGTTTTGAAATCGGCTCGTAGACCACTCAATGCACCGAAGTGATTGAATTTGAAATTCACTCTTTGACAGATGTTGCCTTTGTTCCGATGCACTGGAAATTTTGAATATAAAGGGCTTTATTATTCAAGCTTTGGAATATTGAAATGTAGACTAATTAAGTACTGCAGGTCTAAAATGGCCACTTTGAGCAATTCATCAAAACGAATTATTTCATGAATTGCGAAGCTTAGCAATTCTGCAAATTTTGACATTGACGTTTCAACTCTAATTCAATTCATTTCGTGAATCATTTTAGAATCACTTCTCGTTTATGTATTACTATAGTAATAAAATATAAATAGATTTTAAAATTATAATATTTTTATTAATATTTGTAATTTTATAGTTAATTTATGATAGTAAATCAACATTATTGGTTAGAAAAACTTATTTAACAAAGAAAGTCGTAAAAGTACGCACGCTATGCAAAAATAAACATTATTTTTACACCTGGCAATTCACAAGCAATTCACGAAAAGTAAGCCATTTTGAGGCTTTCCGTCAAACAGCAGAATTGCCATGAAATGATTCATTTCATGAACTGTCAAAATGTGTCAATTTTAATATTTCAAATGATTCATAACGTGATTATATTGTAATTCATGCAAACTGGCCATTTAGATCCAATGTACTATTGTAATACGAGTAGCTAATATCATGATAGCTCTCTTCGCTAACAAATTGAGTTGACGATAAGGTTCAGAAATTGTAAAAGTAATGTAATAGCATACATGTCTTTAAATTGTTGTTCAAATTTTCCACAAGCAATTTTTATAACAATTTAAAAATTTATGGTGTCGACTGCAAGAAACTTGGATACTGTTAGCCAATACTGCGTGAATTGAAATAGGTTTCTGTAAAATTATATGTAGTAAATAATCGGTAGTTTTGTATTCTTATGACATCACAGACGAATATGAATTTAATCTACCTGCCACCATGAACGTTGTAAAGTGTTGAAACGTTAGGTATAAATAAATCCATACTTTCATATCCATACTTCTATACCTAATATTATAAATGCGAAAGTCTGGTGTCTATCAATCTGTCTGTGACACTTTCACGGCCAAGCTGCTTAACTGATTTTGATGAAATTTAGTATCAATATAGTTGAAAACGCAGGCGCTAAGTTAAACAGGTAGTAAGTAATACACGCAATGAAAAATAAGAAATCATTATAATATTATGATCGTATATATTTATCAATCTTTGTTTCTCTTGTACTTCCTATTGCGATAAGGCCTTTGCGCAAGGTTATATTTCTTGTAATTGCTTGTATTTGACAATGTATCCTTGTTGTGTAATAGAGAGTTTTTGTATTGTATTGTATTTTCTTACTATTTGTACTTCATCTTACAGCTTTGAAAATTTCATATTACCTAAACACAAAAGCACTGACACTCCAAAATACGGACCACTATAAATAGCAAAGAATTAATTACTCAAACTGGGAAAAACAGCAGTAATCCTAGACCCAAATTAATTAATCATCTGTAACAAGGAGTGTGTAAAAGTAACTAATTTTGAGAAGGCATAATTATTTTCACACTCAGAGTTGTTAATAACCATTAATTAAAATTTTCAAATTGAATATGAGAGATTTAAAAAGAACATACTCATTAGTATAGATTTGCCTATGCAACTTCTTAGTATCCAAAGTCTACTAATATTGTAAGTGCAAAAGTCTGTCTGTCTGTAACGCTTTCGCTGCCAAACCGCTGAACGGATTTTAATGAAATTTGGTATGAATATATTTGAAGACCCGAGGTCAAACAAAGGCTACTTTTATTCACATGCGGAGCTGCGGAAAACAGCTATCCAATCTTATAAAATTTGAAGTTCCTCCGTGGTCCAGTGGTTAAGGCCTTCGCCTTCGACCCGGGGGTCGTGGGTTCAATTCGAGTGGGATTTGGAGGATATTTTGCAGACATAGACAGTTTGCAGGCTTGAATCACTGATTTTCTGATAATGAAGATGATTCCGTTCTTTTGAAGGCACGTTAAGCCGTTGGGCCCGGCTGCCATTCGATGGTCTTCGTCAGATGCCGAGAGGCGGTTCCGATCAACTTTGACACCAAGGTGTACATGGTAGATTGACAATTTATACCCACACGAAATGATAAAGATGATAAAATTTGTGCCGAAGTATAATCCAAACTCTTTAATATCCAGTTCTGTATTTCCTCGACGATAAAAGGTTCTATAAATTACATCAGCACCGAGTAACATTCAAAGAGTATGAATACAGAGTCGTATTTTAGAACGAGTCATTAGAAAAATTTAAGGCATAGCAAAGCCATTTTGTTCGATTTATAGCGATTGAGTTCTCGTAATGTGCAAGTTCCGCCAATTGAAGACGAATGCTTAGGACTTCACGTGGTGAGACATTTCTTTAGTGCAAGGATTTCTTAAGAACCAACACAGTTCTTGTAATGTGCAAGTTCCGCCAATTGAAGACGAATGCTTACTTCACGTGATGAGACATTTCTTTAGTGCAAGGATTTCTTAAGAACCAACACAGATCTCGTAATGTGCAAGTTCCGCCAATTGAAGACGAATGCTTACTTCACGTGATGAGACATTTCTTTAGTGCAAGGATTTCTTAAGAACCAACACAAATCTTGTAATGTGCAAGTTCCGCCAATTGAAGACGAATATTAACTTCACGTGGTGTGACATTTTTTGGGAGTAAAGATTTCTTTAGAAGAAATAATATTCTTCTTTGCGTGTCGATTTCCTTCCAACGAAATAAATTACCCTGTGATGGCAGCGATTTGGGCTCCATTTTTTATTTAAATTAAGAAAAGTCTATTATTTATGTATTAATTATTTATCAATGTCTTTTTAGTTTATGGTTTAGTTTTATTTTTTGTTTAATATGTCTTAGTTTTAGTGGTGAAATATATGGAAATTACGAAATAAATCAAAATTTTCCCAAGTAGTATTCTGTCACATTCACGGCCTCATCGGTAGCTACAATCAGGTCATCCTGAGTGCAGGAGTTAGGGTACAGGGGGCAGGGCAACCAGTGCTTCATCTGTCCCTACACCACGAAGTTCCCAAACGCTCAACTCCCGATAGAGAGAAGTAATGTAAAATATATTTAGTGGTAGGTTGCTTTGAATATCGAAAATTTGCATATTTTACTCTCCCTTTTTCTCAGGAACGCGTGGAGGTATCAAGCTGGAATTTATATCAAATGCTCAGGTCCAGTCCTTAGAGCTGTGAAAAAATCACGCAATCAAAAGATACAGCCGTTTATGCTGCACATTTTTGACACTCGCAAGGACCTACCTAACCTACAGGGTACTTCCCGTGAACTCAGAATCTTGAAATTGCAAAATCCGTAGTTTTTTAGTGACATCATATAATAAAAATATTTTTAATAATTTTTAACTTACTACCCCTTTCCTCGTGAACGCGATACCTACAGACTGTACAGAACCCTTGGAGCGCGAGTCCGACTCGCACTTGGCCGGTTTTTTATATTTAAATATCAATTTTACTACAATATTTTAACGACCACCACACTCCAATTTAGCAATTAGTCCCTACCAGGCAGATCTAGAGTTTAGCGTTTGGCCTGTTGGATTTTACACTTAAAAGTTATAAAAATGTATCTCACAAGACATGTCTTATATTACAAAGGACTTGGATTTCTCGATATCATCAGCTATGAGGCAACGAAGGAAATTGTCTTGAATCGAAATCAGACGGCACGAGACGCTGCGTCTTGTCGTCGAATCACGTAATATAAGGAGTTTATATGTTCATTCAAAAATACATATACATAGAAAACATATATGTTATAGCGGATAATTGAAATTTCATAAACACGCTGTTAATATACATTGGAAACTTAACATTAGGAAAACTGGGTATTACTATATTTTTTTTAATAACCCATTTTATGAGTTTTAAACAGTGGAGATCTCTTGTGTCGGAGGCCAAGGTCCTCTTTGGGTCGCTGAGGCATCGCAGTTACAATTCTTGAAGGACAATTATTGCGCTTCATTTATTGTTCTTGTATGTTCAAGAAAATATATATATAATTGTAAAAGTATGAGATCTTAAAAATAGTACTCAAGTTCTTGCTTGTGGACACAATATTTGGCCACCTTAGTCGACGTTTTGTGACTGAAATGATAATGAATATATCATAGATACATACATACATACCATCACGCCTTTTACCCGTAGGAGTAGGCAGAGACTACGGATTTCCATTTGCTACGATCCTTACAGACTTCCCTCGCTTCTTCTACGCTCATCATCACGCTCGTAGATTACGGGTATCTCCCTTTTTTAATATGTCTGCGATTTTTTTTGTTAACGGAGGGGAAATGCATTTACACACTGAGTGTGGGACTCCCAGGCAGAGTGCCTGGACTACCCACTAAAACCCCTTCGGCGTTTCCGCACCGGCTGTTGAGGGCGCCATGGGGTCGCGTTAGCATTCTACCACGACGCCCTCCAGCCATGGCCTTTCGGCCCCCTCTTGTTGGCCTTTCGGCCCCCCCACATCCATTCGCCGTCTCATCATATATATATATATATATATATATATAACTGATAGACCCTTGCGCAATAAAGATAAATTATTTTTACCTTCCTATAGACTGTGTAGGGTTAAAGACTCTTTTGTGGGGAACTGTATACGTTTCTACAATAAGCTTCCTGAATCAATCACTAGTTTGCCTAATGGACAATTTAAAGCCCATGTTAAAGATCTACTTTGTAAAAAGGCTTATTATAGTACTGGTGATTTTCTTAATGACGGGAATGTTGAACTTAAGCTTGGTGCAGAGTCCTCGGCAAATTGACATATCATTATATGTTCTGACATTTCTGTTCGTTTGTCATTTTTTTAAAATTATTATTTAATTTTTTTAATCAATTTTTATTTAATTTAAATAATCTGATATAACCATTGTGCTAAATGTTGACAAACATGTGAATTCGTTCATTTAACTAGGTAATTAAGCAAAGTTTTTCTTATTTGTAAATTGACGTTTTGAAGAAAATGCTGCAGTGGAGTTTGTGGCGCCGCTTCTTCTCCACTTGCGCTTTGGAAGTGGTGGTAAACTTAATATAAGTAAATTGACATCAATAAGTGATATTTATATCCTACATTGAGAATAAACAATTTCATTTCATTTCATTTCATCATAGACGGCGGTGGAGTGGGCTGTTGGCAGAAATTGGCCGACAGTCAACAAGACCCCGACTACCACTACCAGGGAGTTATTAACTGTCACCCAGGGTGCACCGTCCCGAATCCCTTGTCAGCCCGCCCTCTCACCGGATCCTTGGGATCAAGTGAGAATGCAAAGCTTTCAAAGGACCGGGCACTCGAGGAGGTTCTCTGCCCTGCACCCCAGCAGTACGTTCTCCTTTTTTTTTTTTTTTTCTTGTGTGGAAACGGCCCTCGCCTCCCACCCAGCCAGGAACGGGAAGCTGGGTGGTTATGTGGGACTCGAACCCACTAAAAACCACACGGTGTCAAAACGCCTACCGCGTATTGCCGGGACCATGTGCTTCTTGATGCTCCACAGCCCCAGCGCGGCGGCCTCGGCTTAGCCGCTCTCCTAGGAGCGGTCTGCGGGTGGGCCCGCTACCCTTCACTACCCGCGAGGGTAAAGGCGCGCTTGACACGGGCGCGCCTTTCAACCCAAGGCCGTTCAGGTCGAGCAGTGGAATCCCGCTTGTTCCACTGCCCGATCGGCCATGCCGGGCAAGCAGTACGTTCTCCATTTTTTTTTTTTTTTTGTTTTGCGTGTGGAAAAGGCCCTCGCCTACCACCCAGCCAGTAACGGGAAGCTGGGTGGTTATGTGGGACTCGAACCCACTAAAAACCACACGGTGTCAAACGCCTACCGCTTGTTGCTGGGACCATGTGCTTCCTGATGCTCCACAGCCCCAGCACGGCGGCCTCGGCTCAGCCGCTCACCTCGGAGCGGCCTGCGGGTGGGCCCGCTGCCCTACGTTACGTTACGTTCTCCTAGGCCAGCCCTTACCAACTTTTTCTGTCACCTTTAATTTGTAAATACCTTTCGTAAGTCTCCTTCCATCTATCTTTTCTATATGCCCAAACTATCTTAACATCCCTTTTTGTATCTTAAATACTTATCCATATCCATGCTAATGTTATAAATGTGAAAGTGTGTTTGTTTGTTTGTCCTTCTTTCACGTTAAAACGGAGCAACGGATTGATGTGATTTTTGTATGGAGGTAGTTGGAGACCTGGAGAGTGACATAGGCTTTTATCAGTGACACAAATGGAATTCCACGCGGGCGAAGCTGCGGGCACAGCTAGTAATATATAATTTAGTCAATTTTCTTTGAAAAAAACCACATCCTAAAATTCGATGTTACTAGCTCTTTGTACCCCATCAAATAGGATTTCATTACATCGACTGACACGAAACAATTATGAGACAAAATATATCTATCAATCATCGGAGAGTATTGTGCTATTGCGTGTACAGTCAGGGGCAAATAAACAGGACCCATCTACCATAATCACCGTAATCTTATGGTACGCTTAAGACCAGAAGTTTGTGGGTTCGATTACCTCGGATAACTTGTTTTGTTGTTTCCAGTTTGGCTAAGACATTGCAGGCTTGAATCACCTGATTGTCTGATAATAATGATTCTGTGATTCGGAACGCTCGCTTTTGCTCTGCTGCCATCTGTCGTTAAAGGCTGAAAAGTGGTACTATTTATAAGGAGTTCAGGATTTTCTGCCCCTGACTGTACATAGCTATTGAATGAAAACCTTTGTATTTTGGACTTTGATGTGGAATGCAGGCGGAATCGGGTGGAAATTGTTTATCTATTATGCCTTAGAGATATGTACTATCTATGTATTGGAAACATAATCAATTTATCTACACAACAAATTTAGCCGAATTTAATATTAAAGTAAGCGATGTATAGATAGAAATAAATAAATTTGTTGTTGATAAATTTAACTGTTATTTCTTATTGAAATTAGAAAAAATTTTCGGCAAAAATAGATTGTTATTAAATAAAGTGAAACGGCCCTTTATTGGCATTTATATCGATCACAATAAGTAGGGATATTCGATATACACACTTTTTAGTGAAAGTAGGGGGTAGGGGCGATAATCTATAGCAATGACATTAAACTATATATAATAGGCCAGCAGCGGCGGCCTTACCCATTGCGAGGCTGCGTGCGGCAGGTCTTTGCGAGGCCCTTTGTCCATCGTGAAAAGTATGTGTTGCGAAAGTAAGTCTGGTTATTTGATTTAGGTAAATGTCATATTTGAGGAGAAATGCTAAAGTTATACAAATGAATAAAATTTGAATTTTAAAATATTTTTCGGGTCGTAACAAGGTATGTTTCCACGGAATTTCGTTAGAATTTTTTTTATTGTAGGCGATGAAAATAAAAAAGCAAAAACCTGATGATTTGAATTTTTCACATAAACTTTGAGATTATGTAGAAACAAAGTAAATATAAAAATTGCAGATCTTTTTATTACCTACAGCTTTGCAATTCAATTTTTTCCCAAAGAACTTGTAGTTTAGCTTGGAATTGAGACAATCGACCATTTTCGGGTTGTCTGATAAATATGATCATATTCTGCTGTAAATTCGCAATAACTCTCGAACGGTTAAAGATATGGAAATCATAGTTATTAACAATTTCGTAGAGAATTTAATTCCCTACAAAAAAGTCCTTATCCATTTTTTTATGCTAATTATAGTTTTGGAGTTGTTCGAAAAAATAAATCAGCTTATTTCCTAATAAATCGGTGATATCTCTTTTTATCGTTAATGGTTCGAGATATCAAAAACATGGTCATTACCATTTTTGTAGAGAATGAAATTTCCCATAAAAAAGTTTTTCTGCATTTTCCGTTGAGGCGTGTAGTTTTCAAGATATCTGGGGAATAAAACATTTTGACGTTTTTCAACAAAAGTCATATTTTAAAAAAAAATTGAATAATTTTTTCTTCATTGTTTTTTAACTAAAAAACATAAAAAAAAAATATCTGGAGGTGTGCCGGGATTTTATAGAGGTAAAAAAAGCGGAACAAAGAAAAAAAAAATGTTTTTCGTGAGGTTTCTATGGGGTTTCGGCCCCCATATTTTTTTCGTTGATAGCTCTTAACACCATAGAAAACATATTTTTGGAACTGGTAAATCGGCCCAGCCGTTCAGAAGTTATGAATTTTTTAGTGAAAAACTTTAAATAATTTTTTTCTCGGAAACCAGTGACTTCCAGTGATATCCTCCAAAGGGCGTTGCAAAAGACGCGGGGCAATTTTCTATAGCTTACCCGGCTACGGCCTTTTTTTAAATATTAGCTTGGGTTGTTGCGCGAGGCCCCTCCGAGCGCGAGGCCCTGGGCGATTGCACAGTTCGCCACCCCCTAAGGCCGCCGCTGTAGGCCAGTAAAACGCAACATCCACGGCCGAGTTTGAGGCCACAGCCAATCACCCCGCGTACATGATGCAGGGCAGTTGAGGCACGATAGCAAATGTTCCATCGCTTATATTGCTCCAGAAACATATCTATCTATTAACATATTTAACTTATTACATCATTGTAACCGGCGGGTCCAGCTCTGTCAGAGAACAAGCACAAGTCATTCATGATGTAGGTAGTAAGGTATCCAGCACACGCTGTCGTGTGATGATAGTTTGAGGGGTAATACCACAACCCCACTGTTTTTGTGTGGTGTCAATTATTCCCCACTTGCTTAAGTTGTCTATACATCGATATCTCTTTCTACTGACTGCCTTATATACTCTTTTCGCTTTATTCATAAATGTTCATCATCATCCTAGCGTGTATTCCTAGTTGCGTCGTCAGCTTACGCTTTGGAGCCTAAGGTACGCTGTAAGTCATGGTCTAGATTTGGCGGAACTGGTTTTTACAATGGAGTGACTGCCGTCTGACCTCCGTAACCCTTTTTATAGGGAAACCAGAACAATAGGCACATGACCCGAGGTGTGTTAGTGGCCAACACTGTCAGCACTTTTTAGGCTGCCCTAAGGCATCTGCCACAGCCTAACGACTGCTATCTATCGACAACAACCTAGATCAACGGCTTAACGTGCTTTCGGAAGCACGGAGGAGCTCATGATAGAAATGCCACTAAATGACGACCAATCCTATAGTGGTCGCGGCACGACGTCGCTTTACACGCGCATTTGCTACGGATACGCGGGTCGCGCTCGACTAACGTGCTCCTCAAAGCTTTATTCATAAATGTTAATAAGTTTTAAATAAGCAAATTTTAACTAAAGTATGTTTATGATCAGTCCCTTTCACTTTTATTATGAAAGAAGGAGAATGAAAACATATCCTTGGTTAAAAATAGACTTTAAAAAAAAATTACAATTTTAATTATTAATGAGAGTTTTTAATTAAATATTTTAAAATTATATTTTCAGGGATATTTCAGAAATATAAACAATCTTAAGAATATCAAATCTATTTTTATATCTCTATAACTTATACCGCGTCACTTGAATTTTTTTTAGAGATTTTACTCCCGAATAAGTTTAAGAGAGGTATGACATTTTGTAAGGAGTCCGTCTGGGGAAGTACCTTCACCCTACAGAAGACCGCAGCCAAATAACACTGTGATGCAGTGTTGTGTTCCTGCTGGTGAGTAGGGTCGCGAGGCTCCAGAGGGGTAGCTGTGCTGATAGCGGACAGGTAACGCGCTCGTGACATCTCCGGTGTTGCAGGCGTTAATAGGCTACGGTAACCACTTACCACCAGGTGGGCCGAACGCTTGTTTGCCTACTTAGTTGTATTTAAAAAAAAACTGTTAGATACGGGAAATCACACTAAAAACTACAGCATGACAAAATTGTGCACTTAAAACTCTACTCGGTAAAAAAGTTTTAACGAATGCAATGCGGACTAATTTCACTTGCCCTACAAATTTGTATAGATGAAGTTTTACCATAGAGCACTCATACATACAGAGCGAAATAAAGTTCGTTAGATAGCGCGAATGACTTATTTCCAGACGTAGTAAATTACGAATAGGCAAAAAAAATTACTTTTAAAAAAGCATTTTTTTTTATTTTGAAGCAAAACTCGTAGCACGCAGATGTATTGTATTCAGTCATAATTATATTATTATTATTGTAAATTCTACCAGGATAAAGAAACTTAAAGTGCTCTGCCTGAAGCCAGTTAAAAGTTACATAAGGTGCAGGTATTTACATCACACCAAATTTTTATTATGTGACCAAGTACACCAAGTTATGACAAGCGGCCCCACAGTTGACAACCACTGTAAAAGATTGAGCAGCCCTGCCCGCAAAAACTTCTCGTACAATCGCTGCTTGCTTCCATTCCACGGGAATAATTGCGCGAATGATCTAATACATCGCTTGTCTCGCTGTGGCATATTGCTTTGTCTCACTCTCACGTGTTCGCGAAACTGAATGAACGAGATCAAGAGTATCGAAAAAGAGACATCTCTCTTACTCTTCAGAAGTAATTGAGATCTGGGTCTTCCTCCATAAATAGACTAGATTTGATGATAAAATAGATTTGAGTAATTCTTTCAGTGTTGGATAGTCATCCAACACTGAAAGAATTACTCAAATCGGGCCAGTAGTACCTGAGATTAGCGCGTTTTCGCGATAAAGAAACAAACTCTTCAACTTTATTATTAGTATAGATATATATTAACCAAATACATATAAAATACAGTGAGTAAAAAACGAACTCAATTCTAGAAGCATTGATTTGTCTGACATTTTGAATGTCTGAACTTAGCTTTGTCAAAGCTTTTACTTTAAATCTCTCAGGCACTCTATTAACCACTAACTCTATGCTTTTTACATGCTCACATTTTATTGCCAATTAGTTTTTTTTCAACTGGCTGTAAAGTTTATATTAATATTATCTCTCATGGGGCATCATTCCTACGAAAATATTATGAACCTATTTTGTTCATCCACATTAGTGATATTTTAATCATTAAAATCATGAAACTATCAAGGTATAAGCTATAGCTATCGAATTACTGAACCGAGCACTACTCCATACAAATGATTTTTATTTATTCCCTAAGCTTCCTATTCGTAAACTGGCTCATTTTACCAAAATCATTTTTTTAAAATTAAAAAGTATTTGAATCACAGAAGCTTTAACAAAAACAATGCACGAATTGTGTCCAAAGCTCAAGATTTTGATACTTATCACAAGAACTTTGCTTCCACGAGCTTGTCATTCTGAAAGCTCACGAAAGCTTCCGGATCGCGTCCATTTCATGCCGCGTCGCGTTCTGTTAGCGTCCGACAATATTATGTTCTTCCTTTTGTAGGGACACGCGCGGCATACTTGTCAACTTTTTGAAACAGTCTATTGACTTTTTGAAACCGTGTTCCTATTAAGGTTTTTGTACATCTTTATATTTGTTGTATAAGAATGTATTTTGTATGAAATTAATAAATAATTAAGGGTTTGTAAGATCAATGCGAATAAAAATAGGTACATGGTAGTTATACAAACTTAAAATTTTACACAACTTTTCATGTGTCGACGTCAAAACATTTTTATATCACTTCTTAACACGAAGTATGTTTTCGCGATGTTCACATATTAAATCAAATTATTTTACTCAATACGTTTAAAGCCGCGTTTGTTACTTATTTATAACACTTTTCAACATTCATGGCTGGTAGGCTGAATGGGACAAAAACCACATCAAAATAGTTTAATTTAATGTACACCTTTATTAATCAAAAAAAGTAAAAAACAGGTCTTAGGCTGATCTGAGCAGCACCAAAATAAATATATAAATTGTAACATTTATATTCACGGCACTCCGGTGTCGTTCTTGCATGTCAGTGATGAGTATGACTAAACATGTGATACCAACATTGTACCTTTTATATTTAACATCTTATTTGTGTGTATTTACCATGTTTATTGCAAATAAAGTTTCATTCATTCATTCATTCAAAACTCTGTCCGTTTCATTCATCATATATGGTTTTCACCACAGATTTAGAAATTTACTACGCATTTACACCTATAGGTCTCAAGAATATACTTACAAAATCTTCCTAACGCATCATCGGGACACCAAAGAGCATCGAATTCTTCGAATTAAAAAGTTCCTTTCTTAAAATTCGCAACAGTCTCCTTTGTATGTGACAAAGGAGACTATTTTCTAGCTTCACTATTATTTCGAAACTCCGTCTATATTTTTTTAGGTCTGTGTGCGAAATGCATGTTTATTCCGTGCCTAAGACAACTAAAACTAAATTAAAATTTAAAGCAATAGATTGCACACGTCGAAAAGTTTAAAAAAGAAAAAATGCTTGACACTTTTGACCTCGCTTCTACCACCCGGCTGTCACAGAGGCTTTAATGGAAAAACTTTGACATACCGTTTGTGAAGAGAATCAATGAGACCCTATTATGTACGAGGCTTGAATATGTACAGAGTTTGTATGGTCTTTTGTTGGGAAAGTTAAATGACACATTATGTGGACTGCCTTTGATTAAGGAAACTTGGTATGATAATGTAAAGTTACAATTTGGGTTTCTGTTGTGGGAAACTTGCTCATTGAAAATAATTAGAATAGAAAATAATGCCAATAAATATTAAAGAAATTACCACGGATCATATTACAGTCAGTTTTTAATTGAAAAAAGTGACACTGAAGCTTTTTTCATTAGCCAAGTAAAATATTATAAGAAATACACAGGATGACAAGACATATTGGATTTTTTACAGCAAGTCATAACACATTAATATTATAGGTGACGGATGCAGACTGATCATAGATAACAGGTGCCTACATCAGATTAGGATACTAGTTTTGTTTTACTTTCATACTAGAGTACATACTACTACTAGGTACTTCATTTGCCTCCGTAACAAGTGGACAGATTCGCAAAGTGGACAGATTCGCAACTGTACGGATTCTCAACTGGACAGATTCTCAGGTGGACGGATTAGCAGCTGGACAGGACATGTACAGTCCATAACATAACGATAACCTCTTGTACTAGACAGTCGTTTGTGTAATATTGATTTGATTTTATAGCCTTAATATTTGGCAAGTTTTAAAATATTTATCTAAATTAATTATGTGGTCCGTACATCCTCTATCAAGTAGCCAATCGATTTGGTATTTCATTTTTACATTTTCACTCATAACCGAATTATAAGCAATAGTAGTATGAAAACTATTACCTTGTTGATAGTAAAAATAGAGAAATGAAGTTATGTAAATTTCACGAATAATGCATATTACATGAAATACATGTACATGTCCTGTCCAGCTGCTAATCCGTCCACCTGAGAATCTGTCCAGTTGAGAATCCGTCCAGTTGCGAATCTGTCCACTTGCTACGGAGGCCTTCATTTTCTATGATTGATTTTCCTAAAAATGTCCATAAAATAGCGAAACCGTAACAGACTATACCCTCATTTTGCATGCATAGTGTCAAAGCAAGGTGACTATAGCAAAATGTAACTATATCAATAGCGACACTATCCTTTCACTACAAAGGTAGTGTAACGCAGCAGCCACTCGGCCCGGATTGACATTGACGAGGTTATTGAACTTGAATTGTAGGGTCAGCATATTATCTGCGATGATTTTCAAAAAATAAGGCAGTAACTCTGTGTGGCTGTCGCAATAAGTTTATTACAAGATTTTTCCCCGAAAAAGCAAGATTTTCCCCGGAAAAACAAAGGTTGAGTGTAGAATGTAATACATTTTATATGTTGGCTTTGAACAAGCACTTACTCGTATGTTGAAACCCAAATAACCTATTAAAAAGGTTTATATTTTTGAGTTTTGCTCAGTTTTACCAGTTATTGCAGTTACATAACAAAATAATTTTCATTAACACTTTACGTACGTTTTCTATGCTCGGAGGAATTGTTTGACATGATTCCAACAGCCACTTTTTACTATCGCACCTCTCGCCATCGTCAGGGATTTCATCCCCTTACCTTGGATCCCATGTTATCGCGTACAGTACGCTTCAAACGGAATTTCCTCCCTCGTACACTGCGATTATGGAATGAACTCCCTGCCATGGTTTTTCCTAGTGACTATAACATGGGAGCCTTCAATAACGGCGTGAAAAAAATCCTTCAGGGTCGGCAATGCGCTCGTGACATCTCCGGTGTTGCAGGCGTTCATACTCGTAGGCTACGGTAACCACTTACCATCAGGTGGGCGTACGCCTGTTTGCCTACTTAGTTGTATAAAAAAAACGTAATAATAATTAAAAAAGAAACTGTTTTACTAAGTCGTAATTTATATAGTCATTGATTGAACAAAAGTAACATGGAATATTATTTATTGCTAAGATTTATACAGGCTAGTTTTGGATGATTGTATTATAGACAATAGTAATTATAAAAAAATCTAACTTAACAAAACTAAACTATATCTTAAACAAAAAGAAAACTTAAAAACTAAATTTAATCTGAAGTGGCCCCCTTGGCAGGGTTCCAATCAAGCAGGCAGCATTCCCGCGCTGAATAGCGATGGCTATCCGTTGAGCGAGAAAGCGCGAGGGTCGCCTGTTATCTCTTTTCAATACATGACATACCAATTACGGTTAGTAAGTTCCCATTAATAGACAAATTAATAGTTACTAATTGATCATTTTTAATTTCTTTTTTTTTCACTAATAAATAAGCTTTTAACTGCCACAAAAAAGGTCAAGCATTTTATAAATGTCATTAATTTTCGAAATTTTAAATGCATTTTAAAAATTTACAAAACCACTTGTTTTGTAATCTGTACATAGTCTGGCACATCAATGGCGCATGGCGTAAGGCCGCGTTGTATGCTCATTTCGTCTCCCGTGGTTTGTATGTGGCTTTCCTCACTTTTCTGCAACGCGTTGGTGTAGTGCAAGTTCTAAAGATAAAGCGATTTTTAGCAAGAAAGAAAGAACATCGCGGTTTGAAATTTAGGAGGATTAGGATAGAAATGTAAATTTTTAACACATGTGTTGCCTCAAAATAGGGTAAGATTTCACAATTGGAATCATGTAATGTAAAAATTAAAGTCCACTCAATTCTGCCCATCAGTTGAGACCTACAGAGTAAAAAGCCTAATTTGACGTACATGGGTATATTTAAAAAAATGTATAACCATAAAACAGCTACTTCGTGAATGGGATGAGGTTATAAATGGAGTGAAATGACAGATCAAATCACTCTTGCAAGAGGACGGTAAGAGTTTAAAATTTGTTGTAAAACATAAACTTCTTCTGCTTTGTCCTCCTCTTATGGTAATTCATCTGGAGTCGATCTTCTACTACATCCGCGCCAGTGGTATCTACTCCAGGTTGTCTGTATGTATATCCAGTCTTTCTTTTTGGATCCCTATTCCATATTGTTAGTTAAAAAACAAAATGTTGATACTTTCCATTGAGACGAAGAGATACCTGTAAAAGCTTATAACTTGCACCACAAACAAGGTGCAAAGTAAGCACCGCATGAAAGGTTTTCTAGTCGGGATCTAGGATCGTCTATGTCGTTGTCATCTCAAGCACTTTGTCTACAGTTTTCAATGCAAAATGGTAAATACTGGCTTTGTGAGGTGAAAACTGTAAAGTTACTTGAAAGGTGTAAATAATATATCCCTGATACCGCTAGAGCAATGCAATGCAGGCTGAACTGCGAGAGACAGAAGCTGACAACTGGCAGCCATCGCGCAGAACAGTACACGGGCGCTTTCTCGTCTCGGAAGCTCCGCAGCGGACTAAGTAAGTAAGTAAACACTGGACTAGTCGTTCGTTCCAAGTACCGCTGGAGAGACGAAGTCGTGTAGGATCTGAAAGTCCTCAAAAGAGCAGACTGGCAGGAAGTCACGCTGAACAGGGAACAGTGGAGATCTCTATATGCCAGAGGCTAAGATCCTATTTGGGTCGCGGAGACAGGAGAGACCTTTGCCCAGAAATGGGACGAAATAGGTTAAAAACACAAATCTTATTAGCCCGAATTTACTTCATCATCCTAGTTTGTATTCCTAGTTGCATCGACAGCTTACGCTTCGGAGCCTAGGGTACGCTATGAGTCATGGTCATAGATTTGGCGGAACTGGTTATTACAATGGAGCGACTGCCGTCTGACCTCCGTATCCCTTTTTCAGGGAAACCAGACCAACAGGAACATGACCAGAAGCTTGTTAGTGGCCAACACTGTCAGAACTTTTCAGGCTTCATCTGACACAGCCTCACGACTGCTATCTATCGATAACAACTGAAACCAACGGCTTAACGTGCCTTCCGAAGCACGAAGGAGCTCATGATAGAAAATGCCACTAAATGTCGACCAATCCAATAGTAGTCGCATCGCATCACGCCGTCTCTTGACACGCGCATTCGCTACGGATACGCGGGTCGCGCTCGACTAACGAGCTCCTCTTTACTTACGTAAATTAAATGAATGGTATTGTCACGTTCTTCAACCTAAATGGAAAAACTCAAACACACTGTACAGAGTCGATTGACCACGTTACTTTAGATGTGTTTCCAAGTTCCTCTTGTTATCGGAGGAACTCCGGATTCGTCAAAATATAGTCATCAGTTTCTTGATTGCAAATTATTTATTATTCAAGGTATCTAGATTAAATGCAAAAACTGAAAATCATCAATCAAGAAAGTGAGCCATTTTGGTAAATAATCCAATTTTCGTCCATATGTATCACTGTAAGTATGTTTTCCCGCCGTTTCCTCCAATATTTCCTTTGAAGGTCTCATTGTGAAAGGGTTGTCAAAAGCTTAATAAAACAGAGAACATGTAATGTTTGTTATCAAAATTGTAAACAACAATTAACCTAGCGAAATTTTTATTTCACGTTAAAACAGAGTAACGTTCAGAGATGCAGTAGGTGCTTATCCGTTGTTGTTGTAACATGATTCTTCTTTATCAGAGTGTGTTCCTCAGTTGCATCTGAAGATTGCTTTTTAGCTATTAAAATCGTGGCCCTTAATTGTAGAATTAGTCATTAGAATAGAGCCACTATAGTCAGGACCAGGAAAACCAGAACAATAGGAACATGATGACCTTTTACAACTGCAAAAGTTTATTTTCCAAACACGGAATACATAATCATAAATCACGATACAAAAATATTAGCAAAATAAGACCCCAACCATTAACATAGTTGAAAACTACAAATTATGTAGGTACTTATCGATATCTTTTTATAGGTTTCCATGTAAAAATAATTAGTTTTCTTAAGCAAAAGCCCTTCGAGATATACAATTTTGAAACGAAAACTGAAGATCTTGATAAGGTAAAGAAAAATAAAATAATTTTCTAAATACTGCCAACCCTATATCCATCGTATATGACAAATATGATAGATAGGATCATCCGACAATCTATCACAGTATATTGCTGTCGTCGCGAGCCATTTGTTACTGCTAATGTTCAGGCGTATACGAGTGAGATTCAAAAATAAAATATTTATTTATTTCGAGATATATGTACTAACGTACTAGAGAAGCTACGTAGAACATTTGCATTATTCCATTTTTGGTAATTTATCATAATAACCGCTGCAGCGATGAAACAATAATACATCTCAAAACATCATTCAAAAATGCAGCGCTACATTTGCTATAAACGTGTATTTTTTTCAAAGATGTCTTCCCTATAGATAATGGCAGGTACGGTACAGAATGGACAATGTAGGTATTTCAACTACGTGGTTCTAAATTAATAAAAAAGACAAATTGCTTTTTGTGATTATTTTTATTTGTTTCCTTTATTAATTAAACGATGCGAACTTAGTTATCTTTTGTATATTTGACGTGGTGTAAGTTTGTTGGCAAATCTGAGACCATTTTTGTTTGGATTTTACTAAAATTTATCAGTGAATTGGCAATTTATTTTCTATCCATCTTGGTTAAATAACAATCTCTTATTTACAAATCGAACAACATCCATATAATGGTATATTTTAGAATTACGCCGCATACGCCTGTAGTTAATAATTAACTCGTTTTCTAAGTTACTGAAACACATTGAACTCTCTATTTATAAAACTACTAAACAGATTAGAAAAACAAAAAATAAATTACAATTTGAATTTGGATTAGGAGATGTACCTATATTAGTAACATGTTAGATAAATACAGTTTTCACTATCGGACTAACTTTGTCTTTAGTACCTAATTAGTTTTTTCTTTTCATCACTTAACATTTATGTTCACTTAATATTTATTATATTAAAATCAGAAAATTATACTCTTGGCATTATGTCAGTCAAACTTATCTACCTACGACATATATACATTTCACTGTGAATTACATAATCTATGACGAATGATTTAAAATGGCGCGCGTCAATATATTGGTGATATTTACATTTAAAACAGTGAAATTAGATTACTTACCGATGAAAAGTTATTCCTTTGCGCTTTGCCGTGTTCCTTGAATTATTGCTACAATACCTTGACACACACCAAGGCATTTTATAAAGATTTTCACAGTGTTTTTGATTTTTAATTGTCGGAAGCACAAGCGACTGAGTTGCGGCGCGTTTGCCGCAGTTGAACGAGACATCGTAAGGAAGTGCGGTGTCTTCTCTAGTACGTTAGTACATATATCTCGATGATTGAAACTTATTGTACTAAATACAATTATATAGCATAACAGGCGAGCTTAATGCTAAAAGCATGGCAATAGAACATAAAACCGCTATGTTTAGTGCAAGTGTTCTTGGCATAGCAACTAAAATATTTAATAAGATTCCCAATGCAATACGAAGTCTTAATGTAAATGAATTTAAAGGATGCCTCAGAAAATCCCGGACCGAAAATGTTATTATACTGTAAATGAATTTTTAAATGACAATTTTAATTTGGATATAATTATTTAATAACTGACATGAATATACTTCACGATAATTAATTTGTAATGACTATTTAAATTAATTCAGTTGATAAAATAATAATACTTAAATTGTAATATATTTGTTTAAGAATTTGCACACCTTTATCGGTAAAATGTATATGGGATTGTGCATTTTCAATTAGAGGGGACTGGAGACTGAAGTAGGCAGGGCCTACAGTACCCCAAAGAAAGTCAAGTAATATGTGTCATTCATATATATAATTCAATTCATTCATAATAAAAATTCATTCATTCATTCATTTATATATTTTTTTTTTCATAATTGTAGTCAGAACTGTATTAATTCTAACTACATACAATGTCACTGATGAACCCGGTCGGGTGTCGCATTTTGTTTAAAGGTAGAACGGCGAGCGGATATTTTTTGTTAGTAATCGTCATGCAAATATATTTCATGTACACACTCTAATAAATACATTGGAAACTTTACATTAGGAAAACTTGGTCTCCATCATCATTTCAGCCGCAGTCAGTCCACTGCTGGGCATAGGCCCAAGGATTTTCAGAATAAACGGTTAGAAGCGGCCTGCATCATATCCCATATGTACTTTCTGTTTATTTTTAACCCGTTTTGGTTAAAAATCCAGACAAAATGGATATCCAAGTTTGTCATGGGTCAGGTGTATCTACCCTCTACACTGTATTCGCATTCACCCAAGACTAACGGGATTCCGATTTTTTCAGCCGTTCCGAAAAATCTCTGGGATTACAAGATCTCTCTCCACTCCATATTGATGAATGAGTGAATAGCCATAGCCATTTCAGCTTTCCTAACGGTAAAATAACCTGCGACTGGCCCGATAAGGGTAATAACAGCCGAAACCAACGATATAACGTGTCTTCTGAAGCAGGGAGGATCTCTTAATAGAAATGCTACTTATGTCAATCAATCCAAGTCAGGCCAAGCTCTTCGTCGCTTCAAACTTTAACTTGTCACGAACTCGCATGCCCCGCTAGGTAACCAAACTATTTAAACTGACGAAAATCTACTACAAAAGGTAAATAACCATGACCGTATGTTTCCGACAATTTTACGCGGGAACTCGACTGCCCTCTCTTTATGGCTACCATAAACAAAATTTATACCGTCTACAATGCGGCAGAAGTGTAAGGATATTTTTAAGAGTTTATTACTTTACATACCTAGTTCAATTTATATTTTTCTATGTGGCAATGATAACAATGGCGTCAAAAGTGATCCAAATTCCTTTAACCCAGATAGACCGACCAACCAATATATGGGATTTGTAAAATAAAAAATTCTACCTACATTACATTGATGATTTAAATGTAAGTTACATACATTTTTAGAAACATTATTAATTGACAGTTGATGAAATGTACAAATAACTTTGAGGATCGTATAGTTTTTCTTCTTTTTTGTCAAGTGAATAAATTTGAATTGTCAATTGTAAAACATGTCTTCAAATAGGTCAGCTTAGGTAAGATGCTAACTAATATTTTTTGAATCTTATATTGAAAATAAAAACTACAAAACATAACCAATTAATATTGCGAACAAAGTTTTAATAATTTTGTTTTCTGCATCTTTTATATTATCATTAATTTCTTAATCCCATATATGGGTCCATCGGCACAAGATGGCACAACCTTAATTAAAAAATATATATATCTAGTTGATGTAATTTCAACAAATATCATTACATTGCATACCCTTTTAATCAAAACATAGTATATGGTAATGAATGTGATCCAATATTTAACATTTAATCCACCAAATTACCCTAGCGTCTTACTGTTGAAGGTTCTGGAGAAGAGCGTAATATTTCCAAAATTTGATTACCTACCAGGTTCTAACTTACAGGGGCTACATTCTCATACAATAAATTGCAATAAAAAGTTATTAAAGAAATTTAAAAAAAATGATGATATGGTTTTTTATTTTTTACATGATGTGTATCATGGACTCCATACTAAAAATATTTTTAAATTACTAAAAGACATTGTTTTTTTAATTAATGTCAACAATTTTGCTTTAAACTGTAGATAAAACCTATTTTTATTGATAGCAAATGTTGTACTACTTTTATTGATTTATTCAAAACGTATAATGGAAAAAGTAAAACGAAGCGTTAGCGACCCATATATGGGATGTCATTTTCCAGCTTTTTCAGAAGAGTTAATTTTTTTTGACTATTTTTCCTAAGGTACTAGGGACATAATAAAACAAATATAAAAAAATGCGTCTTTCTGCAAAGAAAAAAGTTTCAGGCTTATTTGGGTTAATAGTAGCATTCTTAAAAAAAGTTTCTAAGGAAGGCGCCTGGATATTGGATAATTCTTTTGCCATTCATAATCATAATTCATAATTTCGCTCGCTCAAGTTATTTTTTATTCTCTGCTCCTTTCTACCATAAGGTTGGCTGGAAGAGATTGCATTAGCGATAGCCTTTGTACTCATTTCTCTTAATGTTAATTGGTTTCTGTGATGTATCTTTTCCTATATGTATGTAAATGGTGCAAAGTGTTTATTCATTCATTCATTCATATAATAAAGTTTTATAACCTTTCCTAATTAAAACAATTATTGCATAAATAATGTGGTAGGTTACATGCGATCTTAAAAATAATGCGCAAAACGCAGTCCTATCGCTAAGAGCAATTTCTTCAAGGCGAACTTGAAAAATACTTTCCTGTTATAAAAATGGAAGAAAGTATCTATATTTTGTTTGTTCCTTCTTCACGCTTCATCTTCTTTACCAATTTTCCTGAAATTTCGCACACACAGAGATAAATCAATTTTTACCATCGCACCTCTCGCCATCGTCAGGGAATTCATCCCCATACCTTGGATCCCATGTTATCGCGTACAGTACGCTTCAAACGGAATTTCCTCCCTCGTACACTGCGATGGAATGAACTCCCTGCCATGGTTTTCCCTAGTGACTATAACATGGGAGCCTTCGAAAAGGGCGTGAAAAAAATCCTCAGGGTCGGCAACGCGCTTGTGACATCGCCGGTGTTGCAGGCGTTCATAGGCTACGGTAACCATTTACCAATAGGTGGGCCGTACGCCGGTTTGCCTAATGCCTATTAAAAAAAATAAGAGTACTGCGAAGAATATAAGGTACATTTTATCCCGGAACAAGGACCGTTCCCATGAGATTAAAATTGCGGGCAAAAGCTAGTATCGCATAAATCCATATCCATACTTCCATACTAATATTATATATGCGAAAGTCTGTCTGCCTGTCTGTCTGTTACGCTTTCACGGCCAAACCTCTGAACGTATTTTGATAAAATTTGGTACCATTATAGTTGAAGAACCAGGGTCAAACACGGGCTACTTTTTAACGCAGGCAAAGCTACGGGAAACCGCTAGATTAAGCTTCTATACAAAATAACTTTAGGTACACAGTAATCCTAATTCAATTTATAGTATTAAATTACCCTTATCGTGTTTCATGAAATAGCCTAACATGAAGGCAATGCGTTATTAGGGTGCTCCATAAAGCGAGTTTCGTTACATACTGTATATAAGCTCGGTTTCGTTAATGGGATGAACATGATACGATTAAGAACAGAAACCCTTTGTGTCCTAGTGTGTTTGGTCCAAGTCTCAAAATATGAAAATGCTGCAGTAATAGAAAAAATGCTGCAGTGGAGTTTGTGGCGCCGCTTCTTTTCCACTTGCGCTTTGGAAGTCTAAACTTAATATAAGTAAATTAACGTCAACAAGTGATATTTATATCCTATATTGAAAATAGACGATTTCATTTCATTTCTTATTATTAAATGACTGTTTAAAAAAAAATCAATCGTTAAGAAAACAAATTCGAAACTATGGATATCGTCAAACAGAATTTCGATATTTTTTAAGAAATTCACAATTTTGTTTCCATTTTAAACCGACCTTCAAAAGTTCAAAAGGGAGGAGGTTCTCTATTCGTCTGATTGTTTTTTGAGTATCAAATACATAAAAATTGCTATTCATAAATATTATTGTTTTTAAAATAGTAAGATATTTCATAATCAAAAATGTTTTTGTACTTATTTCAAAATCTTTATTAGCCGCAAGTAAAAATACTTTGACATAATGCTGGCAAGCATTCTCTTCCAGTCAACCATTGGGTAAAATCACAGGGCGTGTAGCAGGTTACTAGCCGGCCTTTATGATAAGGTAATAAAACTGTTTTGTACTCGTAAATATCCTGCAAGCTCTTACCAGTGGCTCCAAGAAGCTGTTGCACGCAGCGGCCACACCCCGGTAAACCACGTCGGCTCGTGGGCTAAACTGGCAGAGGAGGCTTGTATTCCTTTTTGACACAAGTTTATGCGGCTACTTCCCGCATAGTGCAACAAGTCTACTTTGGCATTGAGGCAACCTACCGCTGATAAGCATTATGTTGGTGTAAATGGCGAAGTAGCAAGGCATTGTGTTAGGCCAAAGGCGGAAATGGGAGGCGTAAGTTACTTGCTGCTCTGAACCAATCGTAGCGGTCCCCTTTCCATTGGATAAAAGAGTGATAGGACAAGACAGTGCTTTTGTGGTTATTTTTTTAATTTATTATTATTTATTTATTCTCATAAACAATTAAAAAATACATTTACAATGTTATATAAACCGATTTTGCGCGCCTATTCAAGCAAACAAATATTTCCTGCGTATATGACTGGCTTTGTTTAATAAAAATTTCATATTTATCACAGTGTATAATATACTTTACAGTAAGGGAACTTACCTCTCTCTTTTGCTCACCTGACGTGAAAATTACAATTTACTTGGAATCTTTACATCGCTACCGCTTGTAATTTACGCTACACAAATTACAAAGTGTGAACTAGTTAATGTCGTCTTAGTTTAAGTTGAGCGAGGCGCGGTTCTTGCTAATTAGTTGTTTTTGCAGTTTTCCCAAAGTTTGCCGAATAAAAAAAGATGGGTTTGTGGGAAAACAGCGGCTTCCGTAATTGGATTTCGTATTTTGTTCGCTTATTTCTTTATGATGGAATCTGAAGTCAGATTTTATGGAAGAAGGTTCTGTTGTCGAGATTAGTTTGTTGTTTTTAAAGTTCTGTGACCTTTAAGGTCAGGAATTGTCAAGTCAACTAAAAATATAATTGTGTATTTTATTAATAGAATAGACTATTTCGGAGATACAATTTGAAGAAAAATATTCTAAAAATTATATATATTTTTTTATTAATTTTAAAGATTTCATAGTGATGACGTCACTTAGCTATACTGGCCACCTCGAACCGCAAAGTATAAAGCAAAAATTACTAAGACATTAAGACGTACACAGACGGAACATAAGTTAATAGATATACTTATGTAGCAAGTAATTGTTGTTATCCTTTTCTCACGTATTCGGATCTATATGGCGATATCTCTTTTTTACACCTGTAGCAAGTATTTTTTAAGAAAATCGCAGAAAACCCAATGACTTTCATTTTTTAGCAAAGTTAACGTATGACGTAGCCGGATAACTTCCGGCTATTCACATTTATTATATTTTTTTAGGTTGGTAGCACAGGGTAGTGAATAAATATTTTTTGTTTGGTAGCGCTAATTAGGCGCTTCACGTACTTGTCACCCATGTCAAATGTCATCTCTGTTCAAGTAAACATAACCCATACATACCTAACTACATCTACATTACATTCATTTATACATTATAATGAAGAATCGGTGTCCAATTATTGAAAAATCAGATGTCAACGGATGAAGAGACGGCAGTAAAGTCCAATGAACAGGCCAATATGCAATAGATACGAGAAATGGGGTAGGTAGGTACCAAGATATTTGGCGATTGTAAACAAACAAGAAACCAACTCGCGGCCTTCGGTCCATCCTGACTTTGACTTTTGCCACTGACATACATATTTTTTAATACCTTAGTAATTTTTGCTTTCTTGCAGTTCGAGATGGCCATTATAGTTGCGTGACGCCATCACTATAAAATCTTTAAAATTAAATAACAAAATAAATATAATTTTAAGAATTTTTTCGTTTAAATTGTATCTCCAAAATAGTCTATTCTATCAATGAAATATATAAAATACACAATTTAATTTTTAGTTGACTAGCCAATTGCTAAGTGTCAGCAGGTCACGATACTGTCATTATACTATCGATAGACTATCGCTCTCGCAACAACACTAATGACGAATACTCCTGAAATCTCCTTTTTTTAAAGATGTCTGCGATTGGGTCGCGCAGTTGGTTCTTCAAAAGAGATTATAGGTGTAGATCATCATCAACCTAGCGTGTATTCTTAGTTGCGTCGTCAGCTTACGCTTCGGAGCCTAGGGTACGCTGTAAGCCATGGTCCCAGATTTGGCGGAACTGGTTATAACAATGGAGCGACAGCCGTCTGACCTTCGTAACCTTTTTTACAGGGAAACCAGACCAACAGGAACATGACCTTGTATAAATGTCCAACACTGCCAGAATTTTCCAGGCTACCCAAGGCATTTGACACAGCCTCACGACTGCTATCTATCGATAACAACCAGGACCAACGGCTTAACGTGCCTTCCAAAGCACGGAGGAGTCTAATTAAAAATTAATTTTAATAAAAAAATAATAATTTACATAAATACTTACTTACGTTAGTACGATTTTATTTTACAACTAGCTGTGCCCGCGACTTCGTCCGCGTGGAATAGTTATTTTGGGAATCATGGGCTAGCGCTCATCATGCGGCGCGTGTAAATTTTGTTTCAGAGTTATTTTAAAATTGTATTATCTTATAAGATGTTTATTGAAATAAGGTGATGTCAAAGACAATTTTGTTCACAGTTAAATACTCTTAATCAGTAACACATTTATTTGGATAAAGATTAATATTATTATGTTGATACAACTCTGACAAATAATTTGTAATAATGCATTAATTTCGACGAAATTTGATTTTTATGAAAACGGTTATTGTAAGTTAATCTTAAAAGATAGACATATACTGTCGCGGACATTTTTTTAGATAATTTAAAAAGGAATCATTCTTTCATACATATTTTTTGGGTATCTCGAACGGTTTTCGCAGCGCACGCAACGGAAGCCCTCAAAGATCAATAATTTTCCCCGTTTTTTTCCACATTTTCGGCTGTTTTTTCGCTCCTTTTAGTCGCAACGTGATGTTAAAAAGCCTAAAGCCTTCCTCGATAAATGATCTATCCAACACAAAAATAATTTTTCAATTAGAACCAGTAGTTCCTGAGATTAGCGCGTTCAAACAAACAAACAAACTCTTCAGCTTTATAATATTAAGTATAGATTTCTACTAGTCCAGCAAGACTGATTACTTGTTATGTAAGATTAAATACATATTTAGTTTAGGTAATATAATACTATACTTGCACTAGTAGTTTAAAACGCAATAAATTAAACTTTTTTGTTTGTCCCGATCTGCAACCCTAAATCCCGATTTTTTGACCTCATGTACCGATTTAAAACAAATCGGACCTGGCAACACTAGCCTCACCCCAGGGCAAATTAATTTATTTATTCACGCTTTCGACTAGGCTCGCCCCTAGCCACGCATCTCTAGGCACGGCTTACCTTAGATTGGCGGAAACAGGAAGGAAGGGGTAATGAAATAGATAAAGGAAATAAATATATATATATATATATATATATATATATATATATATATATATATATATATACAAGGGATTTATTTTAAAATGACTCGGAAGACATAAGGATTGAGTCCGTAACAGCTCGGGAAGTCGGGGTCGCATGCCCGATGTCATACCAAAGTAGTACTGGATGACACCCCTGACTGAAATGTTCCTGTGTAGATATTCTATAGTTAGTTTGTCTATTCTCTTCCTCAGCTATAAGATTTCCCGATGGCAACTTCAGCTGGGGTTCTAAACCTTTAATTATTTTTATTGACTACTCAACGTTTTAAAATTTAAATTTAATCGTTCTACGTGGGGCGCACTATGTTTCCGGAATGAATATGAAAAAATACTATTAAAGGTACAAAATTAATTTATTGTTTTTCAAAATAATCTCCCTTGGCGTCTATGCACTTTTTCATTCGATGAAACCAGTTTTGAAAACTTTTGTGCCACTCCTCTGTGGTGACCTCTGAAACGTGTTTTTCATACTCCTCGACAGCCCCTTCTGGTGATGAAAATCGTTGACCGCGTAATTGGTTCTTAATTTTTGGGAACAGAAAAAAGTCACAAGGTGCCAGGTCGGGACTGTATGCAGGATGACTCATGAGTTCTACATTTTTCGCCTTCAAAAAGTCGTTTGTCTGTCTGGCCATGTGAGAACTAGCATTGTCGTGGTGCAGGATGATACGGCGTTTACGGTTATTTTTACGGAGTTCGTCAATAACTTCCGGCAAACAAATGGTCATGTACCAGTCACTATTCACTGTACGACGATTCTCTAAAGCAACAGTAGCCACGTGTCCAGTTTTATTAAAAAAAGAAGCAATCATCCGCTTAGATGCACTTTTCACGCGCGCCACTTTGGTTGGTTTCGGCTCATCTTGAAAGACCCATACGCTCGATTGCTGCTTTGTTTTGGGATGGTAGCAATAAATCCATGTTTCGTCACTTGTTACTATGTCCCACACCAAATTTGACGCACCTTCGTTGAATCTGGTAAGCATGGCACTGCACCAAGTGACGCGGTCCGTTTTTTGAGCCTCGGTCAAGTTGTGTGGGATCCACCGCGAGCACAGCTTTCTCACACGCAAATGTTTGTGTAGGATTAATTGTATTTGACTCATGCCTATTTCTAAGGATGCGCGAATTTCATGGTAGGTCACATGCCTGTCTGTTTCAATCATACGGCGCACAGCATTGATGTTTTTGTTGGTCACAGCGGTGGACGGCCGACCATCGCGAGATTCGTCACTGAGATTGATACGACCACGCTTGAATTCTGCAAACCAGCTATAAACAGTTGTCTTGCATGGTGCTTCATTGCCAAAAGCTGTTTCAAGCCGAGCGATGCTCTGTTGAGCTGTCAAATTACACTTAAAATCGTAGAAAATCATACTACGAAAATTTTCCCGAGTTAAATCCATGTTGATGTAGACACACAATTTTTTAAATGGCGCCACAAGGTAAAAACAAAAGACAGTCAGATGAAACAAACTGCATTCTACAGCCAAAGAGTTCTATTTTCAAATGTTGCAATAAATTTTTAAATATTGTTTATGTAAGTGGCCAGTTCCGGAAACTTACAGTGCGCCCTATGTAATCCCATGAGATACGGGTTTTTTAGAGCATGCTCAAGTTATTTCGCAATGAATCTCCATTGACTGTCTAAAACATCTTGAAAATAATTGTTTGCGCATTGGTGGCATCTAATATTAATGACACACACCAAAAGATAGGAAATCCCAGGTCAGGGAGTTCTGCCAACACATAAAATAGAAGCAAGTTCAGTCATATTTTGACAAACCCCCAAATTTATCGTTGCTGTGCTAGGAAGTTACATGTCGCAGTTGAAAGCTTGTTATCCAGTGTAGAAGATATACTAAGATTAAAAATATATCTTCAGTAAAATTAAGTAAAATATGTCTTGCAATATTTTTGTTCTCTCATTTTACGACAAAAGTGGCTCGCTGCGAACATAGACCTCGCGTTTACATAACTATATTAATATAGATAGGATCCAAATAGTCGTAGAGTCGGCAACACGCAAGGAATGTTACTTGCGTATTGTCAACCCTTACAACATTTGTAGGCATACGTATTGCCAGCTAAAATACACCGTTTTAATTTGAGACTGGCTAAACAAAATAGACTGAAATTTTGTACCTGCTTATACTGGTAAAATATGACTAGATTGACCAGGAATAATATAAGCACTTACCAAATTATTTTGCGTGCTTCCGCCACCAGTTAGTTCATGCAAACTATTGCCGGCCGGCACCCACCCACTACTGTTAGTCCCAGCATGCCCGCCACCATTCGTTTGCACATGGGGTGCCGGCCGGCAATAGTTGGCATGCTGGGACTAACAGTAGTGGATGGGTGCCGGCCGGCAATAGTTTGCATGAACTAACTAGCACGCAAAATAATTTGGTAAGTGCTTGTAATGTTAACTTCCGCAAAGTAACGCCTGAATCAATTAAATATCAGGAATAATATATACCTTTGTTTTTGCTCCATGATGATTTGCACTTAAGCTACGTTTTAATTTTATTATATTAATAGGATATATACGCAGCATGCAGATATGATCCCAAATGCCTTTATCCGTTCCCCCAGTCCAAAAACGGTTTCGATGAGTAACGTCGGAAGTTGAACAAACTGCGCGTTGCTTGGCAGACGGTATGAGTGAGTGAGTGAGGTGAGTATAGCAAAATACCACAAATGAGAAAATTCTTATGTCCAGCAGTAGACTTCTTACGGCTGTTATGAAGATGATACAGATGTGAAAATTGTACAGGATGACGGAGATAATGCGAAGTAGAGAAGAAAAAATGGAAAAGCTTACTCTAAGCTCCATAGGGCCCAGCTGACGATGCAACTAAAATATTTTGCAAAAGAGAGGTTTTATGAAACGTAGCATATCTTTGCCTGAACGACTTACCAAAATACTCCTTTAAGACACTGCCGCAAGTTGCAACAATAAGGCACAAACAGTTGGCGGGATGCCATTCGATTTCTCGAGATTAGAATGTTAATGTGTATAGTTTGTCATGTGCCTCCGACATTAGTTATATATGTGCAATATACGGCACATATTTTAGCAGCATATGTACCTAAAGAGTATTTTTAAGGACTGTAATTTGCTGGTCGCGAAAGAGGCCGAAAGGCAGTTTAAAGTCTGTCTAGTGCGAGTCAAAGTCGCGCTTGAAGAGTACCATTATCTGTAAACACCGCAAAACACATAATCTGTGGAAATTTAAACTGTTTAACTAAACATCAGGGTTCATTAGATACAGCTTGGAGACAAACAGACGGGCGGACAGCCTTCTCAGTAACGGAACCATACTTTACTTACTACGATGGCGCAGAAACACAAAGTGGATCTTGGCCCCCGACACGAGAAGGTGCCATATCTTGCGATCTTGTACCAGTTCCCGCCAGTCGCTCACTCCCAGCCTCCGAGGGTCCTTTTATTTATTTATTAAAACTTTATTGTACCACAAGTAAAAATACAATTGGCGGACTTAATGCTTAAAGCATTCTCTCCCAGTCAACCATTAGGAAAAACAGAAAAAATACAAAGCGGCGCATAAAAGCTGCGTGTGATATTATAGAAAAAAAGAACCCAATAGCTAAATAAACATACATAGATTTACACAAATAGGGAGTATAATATACATACATATATATTTAAAGATTTTAATGCAGAGAAATTGTGATTCTGGTTTATAAATTAGAGAGAATTCGTTAGATGAGCTTGAACCTTTTTCTTGAAGGCAAATTTAGTTGAGGTCTCTTTAATGTCTTTGGGCAAAACATTCCACAGCCGAATGGTTTGTACAGTGAAATATATCCTTTAAATACCTATCTTTAAAAGTCACCCTGTATAAAGGCGTGATTCCAAAACGTACCACAGGCCGCAGTTTGCAGCTGGAAGCTGCAAGCGACACTACTTGTTTCTATGAAATTGATTCCAAACGCGACTTCAATGCGGTCTACGGCCGCTGCGCGTAACGACCGCAGACTGCAGCATCAGTGATGTCGCAACCGCAGAAATTTGACACGTGTAATGTTGTCGTTTTCGAAAGAAGAAATATGTAGTTATAATTATTTTTATGCATTGTGCCATGCAGCCGCGTCATACGGCCGCGTTTGGAAATAGAAGCGACAGCGACCGAAGACCGCAATGTCGCCTGCGGTTGCAGTCTGCCTTTGGTCACAGTAGTTCCTTTAGCAGTTCCCTTGAAGGAACTAATGAGGAACTAAAACTAACACTCAGTTTTCTCAGAAGTTCCTTTGATTGAGCACATATCGAAAAATATATAAATAGTACAGGTATTTTTGCTAGAAGTTTGGGAAAGGTTCATCCTAATACGCTTGCGGCCCATTTTGGAATCACAACTAAAATCTAAGAGAAATTTTGGATATAAAAAACGCAATTTGTGAATTGCACAAAACATGGTGGGAAAAACAAGTATTCCCGATGTCTGACTGAATCTCTAAACTCCCAAGATTAGGAAAGTTTTCTACAAGCTGATTTAAAACTTTTGTCAAGTTGCGAAATTCAACGTGCAACTAGTTTTAGTAGTTTTAAACTATTTTAATATCGGGTGCCGAGCGGTGTTTGTTCTAACTTATTGCTGCTAGTAAATTATACTAGCTTCTGCCCGAGGCTTCACCCGGAATTTAGGCCTAAAAATAAACTAGTCATTCATTCATATCGAGGTTACATGGTCAGTTGATCCGGTATCTTTGTGTCAAAATTTTGCAGAACCGTCTTTGGGCGTTTAATAGGAAGGAACCATTAACGATCACTAGATGGCAGCCGGAACCAACGGCTTGACGTGTCTTCCGAAGCACGGAATCATCATTATTATGAGACAATCAGGTGGTTCAACACTGCAATGACCTAATTAAACTAGAAAAATCGAAGCAGAGTTATGATTGCCATGGGAATAGAACCTCCCGGTCTAAGTCACACGCCTTGACCACTGGACCAAGGAGGCAGTTGTTAATAAACTAAATTATTTAAGGATCAAATCTGACGTGCAAACTTACGGAATTTTTTTATACAACTAAGTAGGGAAACAGGTGTACAGCCCACCTCATGGTAAGTGGTTACTGTAGCCTATGAACGCCTGCAACACCGGAGATGTCACGAGCGCGTTGCCGACCTATCCGCTATCAGCATAGCGACCCCTCTGGAGCCTGGCGACCCTACTCACCAGCAGGGACACAACACTGCATCACAGTGTTATTTGGCTGCGGTCTTCTGTAGGGTGGAGGTACTTCCCCAGACATACTTACAAAATGTCCTACTTCTCTTATTGTTGCAATTTTTCTTTTACGCTGATATTTAAAAATACGGAAACTTTAATAAACTTAACATTTCAGTTCTCTCAAAAACGTTATTACGTTTATTCTGTTCCGTTTTACCTAGTAAGAATCAGCCAATGTTTAAATCAGTAAACTAAACATTAGTTAAGCAGCCAGTAAATAAAAAGCATTCAAAGTAAATTTATCTAAAGGAAAAATAATGTTAATTTTCAAACACAATTTAAAGATAATTTGATCAAACTGCGTGTTTGTAGTCTACAGAGATGGCAGAGATGCAACACACAATTTAAATTTTACACACGAGCCAAAAGCTCGAAAACATAACTAAGGTAGTAATTTTTATTTAAGATGGCTTAATTCAGAACAAAATCCAGTTAGGTGTTCAAACCTGGCCATATTCCAAACTCCTTTATACCTTGTCAAGAGATAAAGATGTGGTCCCACAGTCAAGGATATTATTGATATAGGAACCACGCCACAGGCCGTAAGGTGGTTCTGAAAAACTCTGACACCAGGGCGTACAGGATCGATTGACCATGTAACCCACTTGATATGAATGAAATTATTTTAATACTATACTAGCTTTTCCCGCAGCTCCGCCTGCGTCAAAAAGTAGCCTATGTTTGACCAATACCAAATTTCATCAAAATCCGTTCAGCGGTTTGGGCGTGAAAGCGTAACAGACAGACAGACAGACTTTCGCATTTTAATATTAGTATGGATTCTACAATATATAATGAGAACAGTACAAAAGGCGAGCTAATAACATTGTCTATCAGGTTAACTTTGGGTTATGCAGAGAACAATAATGTGTGCGTGTGTTTTTTTTTTATATTACTAGTACTACAAAAGTAAAGAGATTTGTTCTGTTTGTCTACTCGTATTGCAAATTTTCTCCAATAATTAAGTTTATAAAAAAAACTATTAAAAAATTGAAATCGAAAGAATGTTACAAATAAAATAATTGCATAGTGTCTGTCATACAAAATTATTATCATAAAAACGCCAATTTTAGCTAATATGTTTTTTTTCAACAGAGAGTACGGCGTAGTAAGTCGGCATAAAATTAAAAATGTTATCAAAAGTATTATAAGTTTGCATGCACTTTATTTCAAAATACTGCCTGAATCGATTGTTATATTTTTTCTCTGCACCAACACTTACTTGACTGGTAGAAAAAGCCCTTCTTTACATTATTGTTATAATACATATTAATGAAAAATTTATAAACAAATTTTCATCGCTAACAGTGAAAGCCCCGCAACAGCGAAGAGTCCGCATCCAACATTTATCTTTTAGCTATTTTAAAATCTCCTGAGGACGACAAGTGTATCACAACGAGAAGTTTTACCGCAGCATGTTTCTTAAACTTTTACTGAGTGAGGTCTATTATGCTTGATATCAGATGGTCTGGAATTGCGGCAAAATTCCATGTTGATTTAACAATAGTAATGGAAAGTAATTTCACAGAATGATTAGTACTAACGTACAGAACGGACACTCACACCCTCCCACCCGAAACAGATACCGCAACTCACCGCGCAGGGTAAAAATGGAATGCAAGGATGTCTTTTTTTATACGACTAATTAGGCAAACAGGCGTACGGCTCACCTGATGGTAAGTGGTTACCGTAGCCTTTGAACGCCTGCCACACCTGGAGATGTCACGAGCGCGTTGCCGACCTGTCCACTATCAGCGACACCTCTGGAGCAGCGACCCTACTCACCAGCAGGAACACAACACTGCATCGCAGTGTTATTTGGCTGCGGTCTTCTGTAGGGTGGAGGGAGGTACTTCCCCAGACGGACTACTCCTTACAAAATGACCTACCTCTCAAAACTACTATGACGCAAATACAGTAATAATTAACCCTATGACTAACACGCATCCACGCGTCGCGGCCGGAAAGGGCTCAACGCTGTTGTATGAATGACCGTGGTGTGACTGTTAACGCACATACTAACGCCATCTCTGGAGCGGCCCACGTAACTAAGACAGAGGATCGATAGCAGGCAACAACTCGACGACGGACATCAGCCATTACCTGTTACCATTACTGCTCTGTTCGCTACCCGACGACGACACGGCCTTTTTTCATTTATTGTATTTTTCATTGCCTTTGTTGTAAATTCGCAAGGAATAAACGATTATAAATCATATTCAAATATATCATATCATATATAGTACTTCAACTAAGTTTCTTTCAGGTAACAATAAAAGCTTTTTGCGAAAATGAAACTTAACCGTATTCAATTACCTTTTCAAGATTCAACCTAAGAAGTTTCCATACTCTTCATAAAAATAGTTTATGCATAAAACTTAGAATATTTGACATGAAACAATATTATCTATCCCTTCTCAGATAATTTAGTTTTCTAAGTCGACAATCTTCTCTTCAGAGGCTTTCAAACTTTGTGCGGTAAATCATGCGGTCTTCGGACTACCTCTAAGTTAGAGTTCTCTTTATTTATTACTAGTAGCTCGTCCCGACTTCGCCCAGGACTTTCATCCTATAGCCTTCCTCAATAAATAGGCTATCCAACACTGAAAGAATTTTTTAAATCGGACCAGTAGTTCCTGAGAATAGCGCATTCAAACAAACACTTTAGCTTTATAATATTTACAGTATAGATTGGTATAGTGTATTAGTACATAGGGCGCACTGTAAGTTTCCGGAACTGGCCACTTACATAAACAATATTTAAAAATTTATTGCAACATTTGAAAATAGAACTCTTTGGCTGTAGAATGCAGTTTGTTTCATCTGACTGTCTTTTGTTTTTACCTTGTGGCGCCATTTAAAAAATTGTGTGTCTGCATCAACATGGATTTAACTCGGGAAAATTTTCGTAGTATGATTTTCTACGATTTTAAGTGTAATTTGACAGCTCAACAGAGCATCGCTCGGCTTGAAACAGCTTTTGGCAATGAAGCACCATGCAAGACAACTGTTTATAGCTGGTTTGCAGAATTCAAGCGTGGTCGTATCAATCTCAGTGACGAATCTCGCGATGGTCGGCCGTCCACCGCTGTGACCAACAAAAACATCAATGCTGTGCGCCGTATGATTGAAACAGACAGGCATGTGACCTACCATGAAATTCGCGCATCCTTAGAAATAGGCATGAGTCAAATACAATTAATCCTACACAAACATTTGGGTGTGAGAAAGCTGTGCTCGCGGTGGATCCCACACAACTTGACCGAGGCTCAAAAAACGGACCGCGTCACTTGGTGCAGTGCCATGCTTACCAGATTCAACGAAGGTGCGTCAAATTTGGTGTGGGACATAGTAACAGGTGACGAAACATGGATTTATTGCTACCCAAAACAAAGCAGCAATCGAGCGTATGGGTCTTTCAAGATGAGCCGAAACCAACCAAAGTGGCGCGCGTGAAAAGTGCATCTAAGCGGATGATTGCTTCTTTATTTAATAAAACTGGACACGTGGCTACTGTTGCTTTAGAGAATCGTCGTACAGTGAATAGTGACTGGTACACGACCATTTGTTTGCCGGAAGTTATTGACGAACTCCGTAAAAATAACCGTAAACGCCGTATCATCCTGCACCACGACAATGCTAGTTCTCACACGGCCAGACAGACAAACGACTTTTTGAAGGCGAAAAATGTAGAACTCATGAGTCATCCTGCATACAGTCCCGACCTGGCACCTTGTGACTTTTTTCCGTTCCCAAAAATTAAGAACCAATTACGCGGTCAACGATTTTCATCACCAGAAGAGGCTGTCGAGGAGTATGAAAAACACGTTTCAGAGGTCACCACAGAGGAGTGGCACAAAAGTTTTCAAAACTGGTTTTATCGAATGAAAAAGTGCATAGACGCCAAGGGAGATTATTTTGAAAAACAATAAATTAATTTTGTACCTTTAATAGTATTTTTTTTATATTCATTCCGGAAACTTATAGTGCGCCCCACGTATTACTGTAGATTGTACCTTATGTTCTGCTAAATTTATGCTATAATCAACCGACTTACATTAAAACGCGCCAACTTTCTTGGTTACTCCTTGGTCATTGTTATGCCATCTATCGACAACTTTTCTTAATCAACTTAGAATAGAATGTACGTAAAAATTGTGTTTTCAAATCAAATCAAATCATTTATTTGTTAAAACACAGTACAGGAAGTTCTTTAAAACAGTTATGTCGCTCAATGTATTTGACCTCATATTAAGGCATGCAAATGTCAACTAAATATCTAACCAACAGTTAACAAAAATAAGTCCAACAATTATGAAATATACTCTAAGTCCAATTACTAATTTGAAAATTCACATTTCCTTTTTCGCCAAATATAAGCGAGCTCAATTCTTAATTTTCTAAATTCTGGTACCTGAACGACGGAACTTTAGGAGGTAAAGTCGACACAGTACGAAACGACTTGATTAGAGTTATTGATAATTTTCTGAAAATAAATCTAGACATAAACATGGGTAAATGTGAATTATTTATATCAAAAAAATTTAATATTTTGGATAGAAATTTAATAATTCAAAATGTTCAAAACATTGCACCAGGAATCAAAATTTTAGAAAACAACTCACTTTACCTCCTTGGAGCTCCGTTACTCGAGGAAAGTATTAGGCCTCTTTTAGAAAATAAATCCAAAACATTTTCTGATAACGTCAGCAGATTGGGCCTTCTAAATTCCCATATTGCATACACCATCTCGAAATACTGCTTATTTGTCCCTAAATTCACATATATTATAAGAGCATGCCCAATCTGGAAACATACTTACCTTTTGGAACACCTAGATGCCACGCTTAAAATTGCCATGGAATTTTTTTTAAATTTAAACCTCGAGGAAAACACCTGGATGCAAGCTTGTTTACCAATTAGATATGGTGGCATAGGCATACGAAAAATTTCCAGTTTCGCTCTCCCAGCTTTTTTGTCGTCAATGCACAGTGTGTTAAACACTTGTGAAAAAATTTTGAAATCTGAAATACAATCTCCTGCTGAGATACACTGTATAATGCCGAGCTAGTCTTTTAGCAATACTCGACGTTATACGTACAAAACCCTAAGGTTTCCTCCTATTCCTACTAACACCCTTGTGGATGTGGAAAATGTATAATGTGTAAGTGGATATGTGTGTATGTATGTATATCCTAACCCTAGCCCTAACCATACGGTGTAGTAGATAAATATATAGATAGTGCAGGATATCTGTAACCATGCGACCTACGGTTAAAGACGGATAGGGGGTAGGGAAAGGGTGTTGTATACGTAGTGCAATGTACACAGGAAATGAGTTCCCACTGCCGATCCCGCAGGCTCACGGGACCGATCAGGATGACGGCTTAAGGTAGTCTTGGCCGCAGTGGGGGGATGCTGTAACTGGAGATGTCCACCTCACTACTGAATCCGTACGTTCGGAGCAAGGGGAGGCTCAGGAAGGGATGAGAGCCTCCAATGGTCTCAAGTGATGAATGGCGCCACAAGTGGTACTGGGGGCTGGTACAGAGGTTACTCTGGTGGACTGTCACACCACCTCCGGAGTGTACTGGAGAACCCACTGCCGATCCTGCAGGCTCACAGGACCGATCAGAGTGACGGCTTAGGGTGTCATGGCCGCAGTGGGGTACGATGAGGAGAGAAAATAACAACTCCAATCGCAAATGAACACTAACTTTATTACAAAAAATATTACTATATATACAAAATTAAGAGACTATACACATTGATTGTCTGGTACTGGTGTGCCGTCGGTGTAACTGCCGATGCAGCATGCAATTCGCTCGCATCTGAAGTAGGTTGCAGTGATGTAGATTTGGTGCCGATGCAGCTTGTACTTTAACCGCATCTTAAGTGTATCGCAGATGTCATGGTTTTCTGTTCACGTGTGAACAACACTGTTGCAACGACGCAATTGAAGCCTGGAAATCTCTCTGCCCCAACGAAAGTATCCCGGAGGCACCATCAGTGTCATTCAGTCCTCTCTCCAGTCAGTCGAACGCCATCAGTGCCTCTGTGGCGCCGACGTCGACAGGAAAGGCCTTCATGGACTGCACTGTTTCAAAAGTGCTGGCAGGTTCTTCCGCCACGGCTCTTTAAATGAAATAATAAAAAGGGCGCTTGCCACTATCAATATCCCTAGTACGCTGGAACCAGTAGGGTTAGTTAGGGATGACAGCAAGCGTCCAGATGGTCTAACACTGGTCCCTTGGGAGCGGGGAAGGGCACTCGTATGGGACGCAACATGTGTCGATACGATGGCTCCTTCCCGCCTCAAGGGAACAGTCTCCAAGGCCGGAACCGCGGCGGAGGCTGCAGAGGGTGCCAAGCGGCGCAAATATGAATCGTTATCTAGTGATTACATATTTGCTCTGCTTGGCTTTGAAACGTTCGGTCCATGGGGGCCCAGCATGAAATCATTTTATAAAACTTTGGCCCCACGACTGGTCGACGTCGCTGGTGACAAGAGGGCCGGCTCATATCTCGCGCAAAGAATAGCAATTGCTATTCAGCGCGGGAATGCAGCTGGCGTTCTTGGAACCATGCCACAGGGACACCAGTTTTTAGATTTTTAAGTTTTTAGTTTTAATTTAATTTTAGTTTATGTTAAATTTAGTGTAAAGTTGATTTAATAAATTAGATTAATTACAATTACAATAATTCTACAATTCTTAAAATATTTTATTTTCGAAGCTTTTTCTATCATTAGATAAGGGAACTACTTCTTCATTTTTATTTCCGTACTTAATTTTAAAAATAATCTATGTTCTAGTAACAAAATAAATGTTAATTAAATATGTTGAATTCTTAATTTTGGCCTGTGTTATCCGATTTTGATGTAATAGCCGTAACACTTTTAACTTCTTACTAGCGCATTGGGAAATCAAGTGAAAAAAATATATCCAGACATTTTGTTTTAGTTGTTTTTGTTTACATTTAAAATATATAAATCTAGTTATGATGTAGGTGTAGGCGACATTCATCAACATCGCAGCGTGCATTCCTAGTTACGCCGTCAGCTTACGCTTCGGAGCCAAGGGTACGCTGTAAGTCATGGTCCTAGAATTGGCGGAACTGGTTATTACAATGGATCGACTGCCGTCTGACCTCCGCAATCCTTTTTACAGGGAAACCAGACCAACAGGAACATGACCCGAGGTGAGTTAGTGGCCAACACAACACTGTCAGAATTTTTCAGGCTGCCCTAAGGCATTCTGACACAGCCTCACGACTGCTATCTATCTATAACAACCGGAACCAAAGGCTTAATGTACCTTTCGAAGCATGGAGGAGTTCAAGATAGAAAATGCCACACACACACAATGGCGACCAATCCAATAGCGGTCGCGTCTCGTCGTCGCTTGACACGTGCATTCGCTGCGCTTGACTAACGAGCTTCTCAGTTGTAGTCGACATTATTTTTTTTTTTCTTTTTCACAAAAAACGTTAAACATTGCAGTATCTAAAAGCGGCTTAAAACTGTATGTGTCCATAACTATTAGACTCAGGTCTCGAAAACATATAGCTATCTCAGCTATTGCAATTGTCGGCGCATTTCGTGAGTTACATCTTCAGTGGAAGAATAAATATAACTCCATGGCTTATATTGAATATATTGTTACCTAACTTGTTAGACTCTGTGGTCTATTTTTTTCTTTTAAAGTTGCAAGGTGCCTTCTGCTATAAGTTTTTGCAAAGTTTAAGATAAGGAATGCTGTAAAGTGCTTGATGCGTTTGATGTAAAATAAATCCATATAAAAATGCGAAAGTCTGCCTGTTACGGTTTTACGGTTAAACATGAAAATCCGGGGTCAAACATAGACAGGGAAAAAGCTAGTCCATACTTATTATTATAAATGTGAAAGTCTGTCTGTCTGTTACGCTTTCACGGCCAAACCGCTGAAAGGATTTTGATGAAGGCATGAATATAGTTGAAGACCCAGGGTTACACATAGGCTATTTTTGATGCAGGTGGAGCTGCGGGAAACAGCTAGTAAGTGATAAATGCGATAAAAAGCATAAAATAGTAAAATTTTTCCAATCATCTGAAGATCATTTGAACATATCGTGGTCCACATGGACCAGAATACATATTCTGCTTACCTTGTTAGTAACCTAGTTTCCCTGTTAAAAATGTTACAAAGGTTAGAAGGCAGTCGCTCCATTATAATACAGAACCATGGCGGTATATGGTATCATTTCTATTTATCCTGTGGCAAACTCAAGCGGACAGATTTGGCGAGCTCTGACGTCATCGCTCAAGCTTAGCTCAGCTCAGTCCGAGCTGCACGACAAATAGCTGGATTTTATCCATGGTTTTATCGTACTGTGTTCTGTTTCGTTTACTCACTTTCTTACATGGAAAGTCGTTTAGTATTTTTATGATTTTGTCTTCTTTTTGATAAAGTGTTAGTTGTTTTTTTTTATTCGACTAAGGTGGGTTAAGCTTTTCCCCTCTTTTCACTTAGAGCTACCGCTACAGCCACCAGTGGATCCGAGGATAGTTTTTTCTCCTCTTCAATCCACCAGTGAGTGGATTAAGACACTTTAATTTTTTCGATGTAACAATGTTCAGTTTTTATATAATATTTTTATTTCTAAATAAATTTTATAGACAAACTGAATATTGTTTTTCTTTCTAGTTAGGTCATTCTATCTGTAAAGATTGTCTAACTTTTCTTAAAGCCACACTATAAAAATACAATGCAAAAATGAAAATATAACAAAAATTATATAGATTTCTGGCCGCAGGGAGTCAGTTCCGAGGACGGTTGCCTGCTGAAACTGCACCACACGTCGCCGATGTTTTGTGTTTATAAATTGATATATAAATACATATATATGTTACATCATAAGGTATATATTATATGAGCCAATAATATTGTATTTTGTACGTATTTTGTTGCCTGAAATAAATGAATAAATAGAAAATAAAGATATAGAAATCTACGAACATTACTCCATTCTCAAACAAAACCTATGACAAATGTAAATGGAACTCCGTAAAAAAATTACTCCATCAACGTGGAAATCCACGTTATCCCGCATTCAAAGTAAGGAGAATAAATGAAATAAATGCCTCTATCCCGACCCAGGACTGGGAACATTATTCAACCAAATCCCTGGATTTCACGGGGCTACCCGGGAATCCCGCCACGTTGCCGCTCAATTGTTTTTATGAGAAAGAAACTTTAGTTTCGAATTAGGCTGTTTTCCGATTAGTTTAGGTATAAAACTGTGTCCATCTATAAGAAGTTGTCTTTCACAGTATTCATCCAAGCGTGGTTTTCAGTTGCATCCTAAGCTTACGCTTCGGAGCTTAGGGTATGTAAGTCAAGGCGTTGATTTGGCGGCACTGGTTGTTACAATAGAGAATCTGACTTTTGTAACCCTTATTACATGGGTTTTAACGAAAAAAATTCGGCCGAATAATTCGGCATAATAAATCAGCCGAGACATCTATTATTTTATAAAAAAAATAATATTTTAATTTAATTTAAAACGATAACTATAAAGAAATGTAATTTCTAAATATATTTTTTTTTTCTCACTTAATTATATTTTTAGAAAAAGTCCATGAAACTGAATTATCTGCCCATTAAGGAAGCCTTTATTATATTTTTTAACTGACTTCAAAAAAGGAGGTATTTACGTGATATGTTCGTCAACCGTGAACCGATTTTGATGATTTATTTTTTATTTGACAGCCTTTACTGCCAAGTTGGTCCCATATTAATTTGGTGAAGACATGATGAAGAACTTTGGAGATATGAAAGAAACTCCTTAATGTCATATAGCAAAATCAACAAAATCTTATTCTTTACTATCTCTTTGATGAATTATTACATTATTTACGATGAAATAAATAACCGGCCAAGTGCGAGGCAGACTCGCGCACGAAGGGTTCTGTCCCATTATCTATAAATAATATGTGATGTAACTAAAATTTGAATTAACTAATGTTATTAATTAAAGTTTTGAAGTCGGTTTATTTAAAAAAAAATATATTATTATTACCTTATTCTTTGGATGCTATGAATGAAACCTTAACAACTTTAAATTGGTTACCTCATAAAATAATATAAACTTTGAGTACCACTTTGCCCTGTGACTTTGATGAGTGGAAAGAAAAAGAGGCCTTTACCCAGCAATGGGACATACACGGCTGGAAAAAAGAATTGCCTTACATTCGGTGATTTAGCCGAATCTTCGACCGAATACGAATATTCGGTAAACCTGCCGAATATGCCGAATACCGAACATAAAACGAATATTCGGTCCCGAGATGTCTTAGTTGCCAACACTATCAAATTTATTGGCCTCAAGAGATCCGACACAGCTCACACAGCCTACCGACTTTCTTCTATCAGTAACTGTAGCTTGTGATCATCATTATTATCGAACAACCAGCTAAAGACATTGTCAAAATCTATGCATAATTTCATGTAGACATAGTCAATCGATAATGTACACCCTGGTGTCTCATTTGTGCGTAACCGCCTCATCATCTCGTTCTCTCATCATCTGTTATGATGATACAAGTATACCAGAAGAGAGTTACTGAATATGGTTATGGCTGGCAACTATTCGTGACGTGTCAAATCATCTCCCTTTAGGGTATAATAACTTTTACAGGGTTTTTCTAGGGTACAGAACATTTCGGAGTAGATACAAAGCTTTGAATCCATACTAATATTATAAATGTGAAAGTCTGTCTGTCTGTCTGTTACGCTTTCACGGCCAAATCGCTGAACAGATTTTGATGAAATTTGGTATGAATATAGTTGAAGACCCAAGGTCAAACAAAGGCTACTTTTTAACGCAGGCGGAGCTGCGGGAAACCGCTACTATTACATAACTTATATCATTAGATAGATTCTGTATAATTATAAGTTATATCGTTTGAAAAAAACTTAATATATTCATACAAGTAATTTATGTCAATGCTTTTTTAACTAATATTTCATATTATTCTGTACTTATTCATAGTGTGTGTATATGTCTATTACAATTTTGCTGCTAAACAGCCGGACCAAATTTTGACGAAATTTGTTATGGATTTCGTTAAAGACCAGCATAAATATTCGTAGACTACTTTTTTTATAAATCAACCGTCATGGATTTTAGAGGGATTAAGTGTGTGTGTGTGGAAACAGCTAATTATGAAAATAAAATAAAGAAAATATCTATACAATAAGGCCAATGAAGTTAATAACATTTATCCTTGTTCTAGGTACTCCTGTAAAGATAAACTATACTCGTGGCTATTACCTAAAAACTACTTGGAGACTGAGAAACTGTTAGAGTTCATCGTATAAATTGCAAATACTATTTACCTCTGCCAATCTTCCTGCACATAAACTCACTTATTTTACACACAAGTACACATCCATGCATACTTATTTTTTATTACACGGCTCGAACTCCCTAAATTTAAAATTAGTTAGTAATCGTAATATATAGTACGAGTATACTTTTAAAACAATGTTTTCTTATTCCCAAATTACAGTCTTTAACTAGCTTGGGAAATAAGTGTTCTTTTTAAAAAAAACTCTTAGTTTTAAGGTATAATACTCATTATCTTGAGAACATGGTTCTCAAAAATGGAGCGGAGCACATGACTTGTCGGATGAACAGAACTGCCAAAATACAGGCTAGTCCTAGTTTGGATTCAGTGGCTGTGAATTTGTTAGGTACATTCCACTTCGCTCTCGGTTTGCTTTGTTCTACATATAAAATAGTCATAAGTTATATTGTACCTTTTCAATAAATGTTTTTTTTTTTTTGTGTAATAAAATCTTACAAAGTTTAAGTATGTAAAAGTTCTTTATTTAGTAGGTAATTAGATATATATTATAAATTATTATAAAATTACCTTATTTTTATTTAAAGCTTAAATAAAATAACATTTCATATGTTTTCGCGATTAGTACACATTAAATGAAACTTTTTAAATAGCGCTAAATTTAAAATAAAATTCATTCGGTTGATTGCAGAAAGCTTTGTCTTTGTTCTATTCCCTACTCTGCAACGTGGCTTACAACATTCACATATATTGGCAGTGTATTGCTATTTAGCTACTCTGTTTGCCTAAACAAATGTTCCATGCTTATTGCATTGCCCTCGTTATTGGAAACCACAGAACGTATAGAAACCTCTACATTTGCAAAATAGTTTATGACATGTGGCTTTAAGAGACATGCGACTTTTGGCGGAAAGTTGTGAAGAACAGTATCGGCGCTGTATTTTGTTTACCAATATTTGATTTTTTTTTTGAGTGATTGTGCATAATAATGGTGGATTATTATTCGCAAAGTGTTCGATAACAAGCGTGAGTGTTGGGAAGTGATACAGTGTTTGTTTTATGTGATTTTCATGCTGGTTGCCAAAAGATCCTAGTAATCGCTAAGTGCAGTTTTTCTACCACTTCACTTAGCCTGATTTTTCTGACTAGACTTGACTACCGACTAGACTTTAGACTTGACGAAACCACACTGTAGGACTGAAGAAGAAAAATTAAGAAGAGCTATAAAGGACTTGTATCCATGGCCGTAAAACTCAATAATAATAAAAAAAGACATGCTTGTTTGACGTAACTGCCTCTGTAGTTCGAGTTTGGGAGTTTGTCTGCACAGGTTCAATTCCCACGGGAATCATACTTTTTTTTAGTCGTTTCCAGTTGCTGTCACTCAGAAAACACAACTTACTCTGACAACACTGTTAATCCCATGTTACATTGTTGTGATCTGCCCCGTTCTTTCACGTAAAATATCGATAGGGGAGAAAAGGACAGAAAAAACTTTAGTTAAGAGCTTACATGCGTTTTTAAAAATTGAGATACGATTTATTTCGTTGATTTGTACAAAAGTGGCTCAAAATAAAAACAAACATTGAAAGTTTTAAGAAATTGCTTTTTTTTTATACAACTAAGTAGGCAAATAGGCGTACGGCCCGCATGATGGTAAGTGGTTATTTGCTATGAACGCCTATAACACCGGAGATGTTACGAGCGCGTTGACGACGCTGAAGATTTGAAGGTTATACATAGGGCGCACTGTAAGTTTCCGGAACTGGCCACTTACATAAACAATATTTAAAAATTTATTGCAACATTTGAAAATAGAACTCTTTGGCTGTAGAATGCAGTTTGTTTCATCTGACTGTCTTTTGTTTTTACCTTGTGGTGCCATTTAAAAAATTGTGTGTCTGCATCAACATGGATTTAACTCGGGAAAATTTTCGTAGTATGATTTTCTACGATTTTAAGTGTAATTTGACAGCTCAACAGAGCATCGCTTGGCTTGAAACAGCTTTTGGCAATGAAGCACCATGCAAGACAACTGTTTATAGCTGGTTTGCAGAATTCAAGCGTGGTCGTATCAATCTCAGTGACGAATCTCGCGATGGTCGGCCGTCCACCGCTGTGACCAACAAAAACATCAATGCTGTGCGCCGTATGATTGAAACAGACAGGCATGTGACCTACCATGAAATTCGCGCATCCTTAGAAATAGGCATGAGTCAAATACAATTAATCCTACACAAACATTTGGGTGTGAGACAGCTGTGCTCGCGGTGGATCCCACACAACTTGACCGAGGCTCAAAAAACGGACCGCGTCACTTGGTGCAGTGCCATGCTTACCAGATTCAACGAAGGTGCGTCAAATTTGGTGTGGGACATAGTAACAGGTGACGAAACATGGATTTATTGCTACGATCCCAAAACAAAGCAGCAATCGAGCGTATGGGTCTTTCAAGATGAACCGAAACCAACCAAAGTGGCGCGCGTGAAAAGTGCATCTAAGCGGATGATTGCTTCTTTTTTTAATAAAACTGGACACGTGGCTACTGTTGCTTTAGAGAATCGTCGTACAGTGAATAGTGACTGGTACACGACCATTTGTTTGCCGGAAGTTATTGACGAACTCCGTAAAAATAACCGTAAACGCCGTATCATCCTGCACCACGACAATGCTAGTTCTCACACGGCCAGACAGACAAACGACTTTTTGAAGGCGAAAAATGTAGAACTTATGAGTCATCCTGCATACAGTCCCGACCTGGCACTTTGTGACTTTTTTCTGTTCCCAAAAATTAAGAACCAATTACGCGGTCAACGATTTTCATCACCAGAAGAGGCTGTCGAGGAGTATAAAAAACACGTTTCAGAGGTCACCATAGAGGAGAGGCACAAAAGTTTTCAAAACTGGCTTCATCGAATGAAAAAGTGCATAGACGCCAAGGGAGATTATTTTGAAAAACAATAAATTAATTTTGTACCTTTAATAGTATTTTTTCATATTCATTCCGGAAACTTATAGTGCGCCCCACGTAGTAAAGCAATGACACAAGCTAAAAATAATGAGAAAAACATTTGAAAATTCTTCCAGTATTTTGGGCCAGATACCGGTGTGACTTAATTTTGTGATTTTAATTCAGTGCACTTTGATAACATAATTTTTCCACAAAATGCTGGGTTAGCTGGTGTTAATTCTAGTAGAAACTTGCTACAGAGCGTTTTGCTAATCGCTGGATATAAAAGAATTGTTCTTTTCCTAGTTATTAATTTTTTTCATCATCGTGTTGAGTCACGGTCAATCGACACTGCACACCCTGGCGTCAGAGATATTGGGCCGCCTATCAGACTCTAACGTTGTTCTTTTAACAACCACTAAATAGCAACCGGGGACAACAGCTTAATGTGCTTTCCGGAGCACGGAATCATCATCATTAGATATTGTATGTAAGTATGATCGCACCAAAAACATTTTCATGTAAAAAATTTGCCGAGACGAGTCTACATAGCTTACCCTGTGAACAAGTGGTCAGATCACATGTAGAGCCAAGATTCTTGATCTATGCGCCCTTACTTTACCAGGCCTAACTTCACATACTCTACATTTTAGTCAAAACGTGTGGCTTGGCCGTTTTATTTCACACACGATGAACGAATGCCTATGAAATCTAAGTGACGGTAGCAAAACTCCCGTGCCCCCAGATAACCACGGGAGAAGAACGGGAAAATGGAAAATTCATAATTCCATGCACATGACATTTTATCCATACTAATATTATAAATGCGAAAGTCTGTCTGTCTATTACGCTTTCACGGCCAAACCGCTGAACCGATTTTGATGAAATTGGTATGAATATAGTTGAAGATCCGGGGTCAAACATAGGCTACCTTTTGATGCAGGAGGAGCTGCGGGAAACAGCTAGTAACAAATAAATAGTTGTTATGCACTTTTCATATACATACCTTACAAGCAACACGTACGTTTTGTGACGTCATTCCACCGACTCTAATGTTCCCGGTGAAATAATTTAAATAACTGTTTCTCAGTACACGTGCTAGGAATTCTGTATTAAAATAATGAGTGCACAGATACATAGGAGAGCTTGATAGCATAGCCACACCCCGAACACTCCATACAATAGCGGCGAGCGCGATATTACTACTACTACGATTTGGTCGCGTACGCACTCGCGTCAATGTGTGTGTCACTCGTAGGGTTGGTTAATTTACAGTATCTGCGTCATAGTTGTCCGTCGCGGCCGAAGTGTTGTCCTTGCATTGTTTTGCCCTCGATTTTTACCCTAAATCTGCGGGGTAAGGTATCTGTTTCGGGTGGGAGGGTGTGAGTGTCCGTTCTGTACGTTAGTACTATTAATAATTCTGTGGCCATGCGTATTCGTAACTATCGTGCATGTCAAGCGAAGGCAAGTGTGGCCTGAATTGGATCGTTCACTACTGGTTGCTTTTCTATCTTGCACTCTTTCGGGATTTACTATTGGTTCCGGCTTTTGTCACTACCATGATTCAAGCGTACTCTCGGCTTCGAATATTATTTGAATAAGGTGATGGAAAGCACGCTCGGATATAGATGATTCTTCCGAAGACTTTTCAATTTCATCAGCTAAATGCTTCATCGTTGTTATCTCGCTTTTATTCTGAAACTTTCAAGAGATACTTTAATTTTCACATAACAATTTTATGATGTTTTTACGACATAACTAGAATTACTAGCATTATTTCACTGACTTCAAAAAAGGAGAAGTTTCTAGGTTCGTATGGTTGTGTACAATATTGTAGTTTAATATACATAACAGATTTATTTTATAAAATTCTAAGGTCATAAAGAAATAAGTTAGATTGTACATTTCCTTTATTAAATCTTATTATTTCATTCTGAATTTAAAGAAAAGCGGAATAGTTTTTCAGTCCTAAACTCCTAGGGCCGAAAACTCTAGGAAAAAGGATGTACTGTCACAAAGTAAATATCTTTAAATCTTTTCATGTGATACTGTCATATGCCAAAATCAATATATTAATACTTACTTACTGCATTGGCTGAGCAACCCAAAATGGATCTTGGCCTCCGACAATAGACTTTTCCATTCCTCGCTTTTCGGCGCGATTATACTAAAAGGTAGCATTTTTCATCAGGTGGGCTCTATTAGCCTACTATTGATATGAATACAGCCGAATCGTAAACCTTACAGAACTTTTGAAGTTGGGACAATTTTGACTTAAACTAAAAACGTAACGTTTAACTTGCATAAACGTTTACAATGTTTCGATTCGCAACACATGTATCCTAGCACTTCTCTTTCCCGTCTAGGGTTAAAAAGAAATGGTAATGACGTTTGGCATTCTATCGCTAAGGTATTTGCTGAAACTCGTCCAATTACAAACGGAATGCGACTGCGAAACAGCTGTATACCGTCCGCGTACGTGCACCATGCTTTTGTTTGTCTTTGGGATATTAGTGTGACGTTACAAAATAAAAGCAATGTAGAATTGCAGTATTACGTAAACGAACTATCTACAGTACCCGCACAGTTTTTGAAATATGTATTTATAAGAGAAATGCTAAGAATTTTAAAATTCTACTTAATATATATAATTAAGTAGAATTTTAAAATTTTAATATGTTGTCATTTTAAAAAATGACAACATATCGGAGCTCAGATAAACTCTATGAGGCTTAAGAAGCGCGTTTTTTTTTTGTAAATTTTCATTTGTTTTTTAAAAATAAATTGATTTAAAAAATCCTACCAACACGTCAGTACACAGTAAAAGTTGCATATTCGCTATCAACAAGCCTCTTAAATTTAGCATATATGTAATGTGCAACATAGATAGTTATCGTTCTACGAAACCGAAAGGTGGATGTGCTGTATTGTACATTATCCCAAAGAAAGTGTAAAAAAATCGGCCATAAAAGCAACTAAGCGGACCGGACACGACCTCAGATGGAAGATAACGCTACAATTATATAGCACATAAAATATAAATTAATTAAACATTAATTATTTAAACTTCATTTTACAAATATAATTGTAAAGCACAATAGGTGGACTTAATGCTAAAAGCATTATCTAACAGTCAACCTTTGGGTCAAGATATCTGCACTAATCAAGATATAACTGAACGAGAAGTTTATTCAAATTCAGTGTACTAGTTCTGTGCTTTCGGTATTTTATAAATGTCTTGTTGACTAAGCTCGTGACTGCTTAGTTCTTGTTAGCACTGAGCAGACAATCTAATGGCCTAAGTTCAGAACTCACATCAAATGATTTTCTCAAAGGGTTTTCTCATAGCGTATTCTTAGTTGCATCTTTTATTACAATTCTATTAAATGCACGGCGAGGTTTTGATGACTTCGATAAGTTTTTTTTTTAGTTGGCCCAAGTTAATTTTAACTCTGGTAAAGTTGCAGGAAACAACTTGTAAGATAAAGCTCCTGTTTCAGACTTAGTTATGATCTGCTTCAATTGCGAACCTCTTTAATTTTACGTGTTTTTTCTCTTTGAGTAATTATTGCCCCACTGTTGGGCAAAAGGTTCCCCCCGTATTTCGTACACATCGCGCTATCCAGAGCCATTTATTTCCATCTTTTAAAATCATCTGACAATCTTGTTGCCCGTATCAGCTTAACTCTCTTTCTACACGTATCAGTGATTCAGCTAGTCAATCTTTTAGCCTATCGTTCCGGACTTATCCCTGTTTTCAACATACATATTGTCACCCCACTACAGCGGCAACAATGTGTTCGGCGATGAATCGCTATTTTGAAAACTATTTGGTCTCTATTCGATTTGCGATTCTGAGACTATTCAATTTATCCGGACTACTAATTTTAACTCTAGAATAAGTTTTACAATGTAACTAAAAATAAAAGTATTAACTAAATAACTAACTGATATGCAATAATTTGTGGCAAATTGCAACTTTTGTTGCAACCGCGATATTTAAGTTCACCTGTTTTTTTGTTGATTTTTAGAGTTCCGTACCTCGAAAGGAAAAAACGGAACCCTTAAAGGATCACTTTGTTGTACGTCCGTCCGTCTGCCTGTCAAGACCCTTTTTCTCAGGAACGCGTGGAGGTATCAAGCTGGAATTTATATCAAATACTCAGGTCTACTGTCTCTTGGAGCTGTAAAAAAATTAAACTTCTAAGCCAACGTAATCAAAAGATACAGCCGTTTATGTCGCAAGCCTAGACTTGGATTGATCACCGTTGTCCGTTGTCCGGTCTTTTACAAACAAATATATAGCCGATTTTTAATAGCATTTTATCAGTTAATACACTGTATTTTCTTTTAGTTTGTAATCAAACATATTACTGAATTTAAAACACCTATCAGTTAGGCGTGTGTTTTTTTTTTCTATTTTTCTTATTTTGTAATTGTCACATCTTATTTTAAGCATGAGAACATTTAGATAGAACATTGAAATGGGACCTATATCTGACAATTTAAATTATTGTCACGTGAAATTGTTCAAATATCCCCTCGGCAGCAATAAAAGATAAATGGATACTCATTTCTGCAAATTACTTCATTTTTTGTTAACATCCGTTGAATATTAATTTTAAAACTGTCTTCTACATACACATAGCTACAGAGTCTACTACATATCCTACAACAATTGTTGGTATCACGTATTGAAAATGCTGTAGCTGACTGTACCATTGACGAAATTCCCATGCTTGATTGTGTTTGGTTGTCATTGAAGGAAAGTCGGAAGCCGAAAGGCGGTTCCGAAAACTCGGACACCAGGTGTACAGGGTCGATTGACCATGTAACTCGATATGATTGTATAATGTCAAAAAAAAAAAACGAAATCTATACTAATATTATAAAGCTGAAGAGTTTGTTTGTTTGTTTGAACGCGCTAATCTCAGGAACTACTGGTTCGAATTGAAAAATTCTTTTTGTGTTGGATAGATCATTTATCGAGGAAGGCTTTAAGCTATATAACGTCACGTTGCGACTAATAGGAGCGAAGAAACAGTCGAAAATGTGGAAAAAACGGGGAAAATTAAGTATGAAACGAGATACCCAAAAAATAAGTATGAAAGAATTTTTCCTCTTTATATGATCTAAAAAAATGTCCGCGACAGTATATGTCTATCTTTTAAGATTAACTTACAATAACAGTTTTTATGATAATCAAATTTGTTCGAAATTAATGCATTATTACAAATTATTTGTCAGAGTTGTATCAACCTAATAATATTAATCTTTATCCAAATAAATGTGTCATTGATTCTGCCACAAGAAAATAAAACTAAAAATATAATTTACGCAGAAGTACTTTAAAATATATCCTTTTTAAAACTACTTTAAAATATATTCTATTAATTATGTAACTAAATCGTCTAAAATAAGTCGTGGGTAACAGCTATAGGTAATTTATAATAAAGCTGAGGAGGTAGGTTTGTAAACAAAAAATAAGTATGATTCCCAAAATAACTATTCCACGCGAACGAAGTCGCGGGCACAGCTAGTTTATGGTAATGGTTTCCGGGCGGATATTTAAATTATGTACATTTCTTTTCAATTTAGATTAAGTTAACCATTTGTGCAAGCCAAAAAAATTGTCTCAAAATTCGTAGTTTGTTTCTGTTGTACGAAATGAAGCCAGAGGGAATTACAGATAACGAGGGTACAACACGGTTCCTGCAAGAAGAAAATAGTATTATTAAAGGTAAAGCTTATACACCGTGGCTCCGGGCTAACTCGTAACAAAGGTCAAGACATCACTAACTGCGTTGCAAATTATATTACAAATGCGAAAGTCTGTCTGTCTGTCTGTCTTTCTGTCTGTCTGTCTGTCTGTTGTTGTGCTTTCACGGCCACACCGCTGAACGGATTTTGATGAAATTAGGTATGAATATAGTTGTAGACCCGGAGTCAAACATAGGCTACTTTCTGGCGCAGGCGGAGCTGCGGGAAACAGCTAGTACTAAAATATTTATTCATTTTAGTATTAACTAGCTGTGCCCGCGGCTTCGCTCGCGTGGAATTTCGTTTGTGTCACGGAAAAGCCTATGTCACTCTCCAGGTCTCCAACTATCTCCACACAAAAAAACCACATCAATCCGTTGCTCCGTTATAACGTGAAAGAAGGACAAATACACTTTCACATTTATAATATTAGTATGGAAGTATGGATTCCAACGTAGCTTTACTTAACTTCTGCAGCTATCAGAGGCAGTGCCTTCTCCCTGGGCATGACCTGCTATGACTTACTTGCTTACTACTCCACTAGCTCACCGACCCAAAATGGATCTTGGTCCCGAAACGAGAGAGCGCTGGAGTGTTCTATTCTGCGCGATGGCTGCCAGTTGTCAACTCCCATCTCTTGCAGATCAGCCTGCGTCCCATCCAGCGGTATCTGGGAAGGCTGCCTGGTATTTTTCCTGATATCTCTCCAGATACGCTGCCTAGAAGCAACGATCTTCACATTTTCTCTGCAGAATTCTGCCATAGCTTACATAGATGTTTGTAAATAGACTACGTACTCAAGTAAGCTGAAGAAGGGGAAAGCTTGTGCAGCTCGGAGGATGCCGGCCAGTGTGGTGTCTCTCCTCAAGCAATAGCACATCTCGTGTCATCTCGCGAGAAAAAAAAATATACCTTCAATACAAACAATTTAGATGGTCGATTTTTTCTCAGTTTACAATTTTACGTTATTGTAATTTGTTTAGTTTCACGTACCTACTAAAGACACTATAAATTATAGAAATATGTGATGGTGTTTAAACCCACTATAATATTCTGTATGGTGTTTAAAAAGTCACTCTGTACACGTAGATAATATAAAATGCTATGACGTCAAATAACCTTGCCTCAATATCCTACCTGTTTATACAGCTCATTTCACAGGAGCTTGGTCCTTCGTAATACAGTTTGAAATGTATAATACGCCGCTAGCATATGCAAGGGCACGCGCGGAGTACATACACGCGCTTAGAATATAGATCAATATCTGTAGAAGGACCTTCTTGACGTAATGGTAAGAATCCGTGTCCAGTAAGTGGGAAGTCTATTCTTATTTTGGATTGATCCTCTCCGTGCAGAAATGCAACCTTTAAGAAAAGGTCAAAAAGAAAATGCCAAAAACCCTTTATAGGACGGCCCATACAAAGTGGCTAGTAAACTGGCCAGTCACATTTAGGTCGAGAATTCAAAGATTTTTATAGCAATATGGAACCTTATGACTCTAAATGATAACTAATGAAGCGCACTGTCCAGCTAACTAGCCATCATTGAAAGACGTCTCAGGCCATAAAAAAATTGCGCCTTTTTTAAAGGTGACCAGTTAACTAGCCACTGTGCACACCCAGACTAGTGTTCACTGTCATTGCATGCTGACATCATTTATTTTCAAGTATAGTTCAATGAAGAAACATGTCTTTATTAAAAAGGTGAGTAAAACGATTATTTTTCAGTTTATTCTACATTAATATATATTAATCCATACTAATATTATAAATGTGAAAGTCTGTCTTTCTGTCTGTTAGGCTTTCACGGCCAAACCGCTGTACGGATTTTGATGAAATTCGGTATGAATATAGTTGAAGACCCAGGGTCAAACATAGGCTACTTTTTGACGCAGGCGGAGCTGCGGGAAACAACTAGTATTCTATAAAAACAAATATGTTATTTTTTCAATTAACGACCGACCGGTGTGATACGTGTAAAACAACATAACCTAGAAATTATATCTATAAGTTAATTAAGAGATAGTATCTTATGTATATATTTTAGAAGTATATTTATATTGGTTCGGCAGTTATAACCAGCTGTCGTAATTGTTTAGGTATTTTTTCACCTCAATTTATATAGATCTACATTAATCCTGATTTATTTCGTGTTTGCTATCGTTTTTTCTTTTGTTTTAGTAATAACATCAGCTATCAGGACTTGGAGAGTCTGAAACTTGAACAATGGGCAGTAATAAAGGCCATTAATGACCTGGCCATCCATTCTGATATTAGCGGAGATTCTGATGCTGATGACAGCTTTGAAGATGTTATGTCGAATACCATCAGCCATAGCACACGTGTTTGTTGTCACCAATCATGTTCTGATTCAGAACCCCAACATTGAGCTTTATCCCCAAACATTTCCACCAAAACTTCCACCACAGCTTTCCACCGCCACCCTAAACTCACCGCCGCATATCATCGCCTACTTATAGTTATGGATGGACACCAAGATGTTCATTTATCAATATGATTCAGTTATAACTTAGAATTTTAAAGAATAAATTCTTCTATTTTGTTTGTTTTGTTATGTATTTTTTGTTTGAAATTATGCTAATTATGTCATATCTTTAAGCTGAATAGAGTGATTAAGAAATACACAATTATTTCATTTTATTATACCTCTTATATTATTTTTTCTTCAAAATCTTTAATATACAGACCTTCGACCTATTACAATTTTATGATATGTATATATGTTATTGTCATAAAAATGCCAATATTTATGACTGGCTAGTTTACAGGTGATTACGCATAGTTTCTAGGAAAAGTAAGTGATACAGAACGGTCGGTGGTCAGTATACTGGCCACTAGCTTATTTTCTCGGAAAATAATAATTTTCTAAAAATTTCGTTAATACATGTAATTATAAATAACACTATAGAATATAGATTCATGAGAAAATATAGAGAATTCAAAAATTTGTCAAGGAGTCCTATAAAAAGTTATAAGGTTGGAAAAAACTAACTGCCAAATTGGATTAAGGTAATCATGATCGAAGAAGAAGAATTTGACAGCCCCATTTTGCACATTGGACCATATGTAAGTTAACATATTCGATTATGTAATCGAATTCACAAGATTTTGCTAAGTACTACGTTTACCTGAGCCATGGATAGTATCGAAACTATTAAATGTATAAAATTTCAGACGACTTCATGGGATAGTTTTCCGTCTTCGTCAATAATAAAAATATTTCGTCCTTCATCAAAATTACAGGTGATTTACATAAAGTCTTACTAGAGCGATCATATTCTTCTTCACCACAATTTCCTTCTTTTTTGGTTGCTTGTTTTTGATTGCCTCAGAACCCACAGTCATCTTAGCTAGAGTGTAAATATGCAGGTCAATTCTTTTTTTACTTTATAAATCAATCAAGTGAAGGCACTGTACCTTCTGTATTAAAAATATTCTTTGTCTAAAGGTACACCTCATCTTCTGCGTGACATGATAAAACAAACCATGTTCTTGTTAAAATAACTGCCTTTAATATCGAAGAAATTGGGCTACCAAATTTCGTTTAACGTTTTCTATTAAGTGAAGACGAATACCTTTTATACATAGACTATAAAAATATTTGATTTAAAGGACATTATGTAAGGACAAAGTTTGGTTAAGACATTGCAGGCTTGTGTCATAATGATGATTGATCATCATCATCATCCTAGCGTGTATTCCTAGTTGCGTCGTCAGCTTACGCTTCGGAGCCTAGGTACGCTGTAAGTCATGGTTCTAGATTTGGCGGAACTGTTAATTACAATGGAGCGACTGCCATCTGACCTCCGTAACCCTTTTTACAGGGAAACCAAACCAACAGGAACATGACCTGTTAGGTGTGTTAGTGGCCAACACTGTCAGAATTTTTCAGGCTGCCCTAAGGCATCTGACACAGCCTCACGACTGCTATATATCGATAACAACCAGGACCAACGGCTCAACGTGCCTTCTGAAGCACGGAGGAGCTCAAGGTAGAAAATGCCACTAAAACGGCGACCAATCCAATAGTGGTCGCGTCACGTCGTCGCTTCACACGCGTAATCGCTACGGATACGCGGGTCGCGCTCGACTAACGAGCATAATGATGATGGTACGTTGAGCCTTTGATCCCAACTGCCGGTAGCTGATCATTTTTGCCGTTCGTTAAAAGAAACGCATTATACACCGCAAGGCGGTTCCACAAAAGTCTACACCAGGGTATGCGTGGTCGATTAACCATGTAACCCACTCGACTCAATATTCGCCACTCGTTAGACATCAAACAAATCCTATCTTTGATTTAAAATTCCTTACTATCGAAAATTGACATGAAAATAGTGGCAGCTCTGATTCACGTCATAGCAAATTTGTCCGTAAATGCAATTTTAAATTGCAGTCAAATGCACTCAGTGTAATGATAGAAAGTACAGTCAGCATGCCACTGAGACAATAGAATTTTATTTGGTCGGATTTTTAGGATTTCGTTCAAGCGATATAGCTGCGATTCGAACTTTTCGAATTCTTGCGATCATGAGCTCGATATTTGAGTAAAAATTTCTCGGAATCATAGATTAATAATTGGTCTCCGCTGCGCTACGACTAGATACCGTCGGCATACTACATAAATTCGCAACTAAAACCAAGCCGAAACCGGCATGGTTGCGGCATACCCGCGTCAGTCATGCCGCGACCGATGAGTGAGTTGGATGTCTAGATAAATATAAAATTTTATGTAAAAGTAGACGCAAAATGTGCAGTTTGCGTAGTCAAACTGTGTAAAAATAATACTAAAAGAAATAAGGAAAATACTGGTATTACATACCATCAATAAGTATTGTATTATTTCGAAATATGAACATAAATTACTCACGAAAATAATATAGTCAGCCGCTCGCCCTATGCGCGCACGCACGTAATTAATGTTGCAATCCCCGCTACGCGCGGTCAATATGGCGGGTGATAATATTCCCAATAAACAATGTTGTGACAAATGCATCAAGTGTGGTGTAATTATTAACGAATTATTAACATTTATCGCTGATAAAGTGGACAGTTTACCGGAACCTGCTATCATTCAAATATGTTTGAGTGCATATAATATGGAAACCATTGAAAATGCCCGGCACTTAGCTATGTCATTACTCGCTCCGAACAAAAAGTTAACCAGAAGAAAGGATGGATCTGAGCAGAAGAGCCTTCAGGAAATAATCAAGCTCATCAAGGAATTTGAACCCGACAGCTTGCCAATATTTGTGGCAAAGAATCTTAAAAAACTACCCCCCGTGACCTTTGATCACATAGACATCACGGGTTTCCTGAAGGAAATGGCTGTATTAAAACAGGAAGTGGCGAGGCTTAAGGCAAAACAGGATCCACAGGGACCAACTGGAACAGGGTTGAATTTCGAATTGGAGGCAGTAAAGTCGGACATAGCTGAAATTAAGGCTATGTTACATGAGCGAGAAAAAGAGTGTGAGTCAAAAAGAAAAAGTGGTCATGAATCTGTGCCAATAAGAAACAGTGATGAAGCAACGGCGAAAAGACAATCTAACAAACAAGTGCAGAAAAAACGGCCGGAGAAGCAAGTTTTAAATGTACCTACAAGCCTTGAAATAAAGGAGCCGGCGACGGTCGAGCCGGTGCTACGCAGCGATGCGTCACCACAGTCACCTGTTTCTGAGGCGACACATATTACAAGTTATCGGGATATTGTAAACAGACAATCGCATCTCACTGCGGTATTAAATTATAAAGATGAGGAAGGTTTTACTGAGGTAGCCCGCATTAAGAAACGAAAATCAATGAATAATATGTGTGGCACGGCGCTGGGTACCACGAAGATACAAGTGGCTGAATCGAGACTAACTATTTATGTTTCAAGGCTTGCGAAAAACACTAGCGACGAGGATTTAAAGCTATATATTCATGACATGGGTGAAAGTGTACTTGACGTGCAACGGCTAGAACAAAAGTATGAAACCAACTTTAGCTCTTTTAAAATCATTGTTGCTAAACAAAAAATTGACACTTTTCTTAAAAACGACTTCTGGCCGGAAGGAATAAAATATAGAATATACAGGGAACGTACCAGATATAATAATGTAAACCTTAAAAAATAAATATGGATAATACACCTATGACAATATTATCTTACAATTGTAAATCGATAAAGAGATCATGTAACTATATAAAAGAATTATGTAAAATCGCAGATGTTATATTATTGCAAGAAACCTGGCTCTTTTCTCACGACCTGGATTTTGTGCACACCATCGACCAGAACTTTGGGTGTTCGGCTACAACTTCGATGGACACTTCAAAAGGGATAATTCGAGGCAGACCATACGGCGGAATGGCTATAATGTGGAGAAAATCGTTATTCTCGCGGGTGTCAGTGATTAACACCATGTGCGATAGAATCATGGCTGTTCGAGTGTCTGTGAGTGACGGTGACTTCGTTATAGTGAATGTTTATATGCCTACGGACACCGACGATAATCTGTGTGAGTTTACTTCGTGCTTGTCTCGGATAAACGCTATCATAGAAGAAAGTGACGTGCAGGTAGCTTATGTGTTGGGTGACTTTAACGCCCACCCGTCGGCGACGTTCGGTAAGGAACTTTTTAATTTTTGTGCCGAGCAGGATTTTTGTTGTGCTGATGTCAAGCTATTGAACTTAAATACATTTACTTTTATAAGTGACTCTCACGGTTCCCACCGGTGGTTAGACCACTGCCTTGCGACGCAGGCGGCATGGCCAACGATCTTATCTATTGACGTGATAACGGATGTACAATGGTCTGACCATTTTCCACTAGTTGTTAAATGTAGCTATAACATTAACATTATAAAGCGATGCAAGGTCGCTGGCGGGGAACAAATTAGGAGCAATATTAACTGGGGTGTGCGAAATAATAGCGAAATATGTGCATATCATGACTATTGTAAGGAAAAATTAATGTCCATACAAGACAATCTACAATGTGATAACTGTAATAATAAATTAGAATGTGTAAATTTGAAGCTCCATCAGAAATTTATTGATGATTTTTATGAAAATATTATTAACGTGCTACAAAATGCAGCCAGTTCTACTTGTTGTTCTCGTTCTGGTGGTAAAATAAAAAATAAAAATATAACCGGGTGGAACTATCATGTTAAACACAGCCATCAGCTGTACCGTTTATGTTTTAACTCTTGGACTTCAGCGGGCAAGCCTACTGAGGGGCCTATGTACACAGAGATGTGTAATAAACGACGCGATTTTAAAAATAAACTTAAATGGTGTCAAAAAAATGAAGAAAATATTAAACTAGATATTTTAGCAAAAAGCAGAAGTCAAAATAACTTTGTTAAATTTTGGAAAGATACGAAAAACCTGAATTACAAGCAGAGTTTGCCAGTGTCTGTTGATGGTCTGTCCGAGCCGACTCAAATAGCCAATCTTTTTACACATAAGTTCAAGGCTATACCTGTACCTATCAAGTGTGCTACTGGAACGAACATTAATGGCTGTAAAGATAGCTCTCGCGATAAATCTTCAGCTCTTCGCTTTTCGCCTGAAGAAGTGGCTATGGCAATCAAAAATATAAAACGTGGTAAATCACCAGGCCACGATAGATTGAGTATAGAGCACTTTGTCTACGGAAGTGACATTCTATGTTTCAAACTTAGCAAACTATATAACCTGTGCATACGGTACTCATACCTTCCCCACGATCTAATGAAAACGTTAGTTGTTCCACTAGTCAAAAATAGGATAGGCGATCTTACATTGGTTAATAACTATCGTCCGATTTCATTGGGTACGGTGGCAGGAAAAGTATTGGAGCGACTTTTGCAGCCCCAACTACTGAGTCATATTGAGTTCGATGATGCACAGTTTGGTTTCCGTCCAGGCCTGTCTACGGATTCTGCTATATTAAGCTTGAAACACACTGTAAACTACTATACCTCAAGATGTACGTCTGTGTATGCATGCTTCTTAGACTTGAGCCAGGCTTTTGATCTTGTGAACTATGACGTTCTCTGGGACAAAATGCAACGGTCAGGGGTGTCTAACAATGTAATAGATCTTTTTCGGTTTTGGTACGGAAACCAAACTAACTTTGTGAGGTGGGAGGACGCGACTTCTAATTGCTACAAATTAGACTGCGGTGTTCGCCAGGGTGGGCTGACTTCTCCGGACCTGTTTAACCTGTATATCAACGACTTGATAGGGAGACTGAGGGGCACTCGAGTGGGCTGTCACATGGCCGGACTCTGCGTTAATAACTTAAGCTATGCAGACGATATGGTGCTGCTCAGTCCCTCTATTAAGGGCCTAAGGCAGCTCATTTCAATCTGTGAGAATTATGTTAATTCGCACGGGTTGAAATATAATGAAGCTAAAACAGTCGCAATGGTGTTTAAAGCTGGGAAAGGTCCGGACAATGTGCCGTGTTTAAAATTGAATGGCACAGTTGTTGGGTTTGTAAATCAATTTAAATATCTAGGTCATATACTTACCCCTGATATGACGGACGATTTAGATATTGAAAGGGAAAGGCGGGCGCTTTCGGTTCGTTGCAATATGCTGGCGCGTAGGTTTGGACGGTGTGGCAAGCAAGTAAAGTTGACATTGTTTAATGCTTACTGCCTTGGTTTCTACACCGGCCAACTCTGGGTAAAATACAAACGTAAGAGCTGGAACGCAATAAGGGTTCAATATAATGACGCATTTAGGATTCTTATGGGCTTGCCAAGGTACTGCAGTGCGTCCAGCATGTTTGCCGAGGCGAGAGTGCCCGACTTTTTTGCTGTTTTGAGGGCGCGCGTCGCGTCCTTTTGGAAACGACTGCGCTGCTCTCAGAACGGCATTCTGAGTGCGCTGTGCGCAGACCTGGATAGTTCCATCTACAGGCATTGGCTCTCATTGCATCAGAGCGGGAACAGAAAGTAGTCATGTATAACTAAACAATAATGTAATAATATGTAATAATATATAATTATGTGTGCCGAATTTTAAATTTATAATGTATATTTTAAATGACTAGTACATATACATTGTATATACAATCAATGTTGTACGATTATTATGGGTTCATTGCCTGAAAATAAAGATATTTTTTTTTTTTTTTTTTATTTATATAACCCTAAAATATGGCGCGAAGTACCGCTCGGTGCTCAATGTTGCCGTGTATTAAATAATCCCAAATTCCCCGAGGTTTCGATTTTTATTATTTAGATATTTTGTTTTTTAACTCCCGACTCCAAAAGAGAGATGTTGTAATTTTGACTTTTTCTGACAATTTTGTCTGTCTTTAACATCTTATTTCTTTAATGCTGATCTGGGAGAAAAGTAAATACGTGGAATGTACTACTGCTTCTCTTCCCGCACAGACCATATAAGCCGGCCGAGGAAGTGGGCGAAAATCGAAGAACCATACCTATCAGTAGGCGATGCGACTAGCAACCTATCACTATTTTGATTCCATTTCCACTTTACCCCCACCAACATTCTAAATATGGCCTTTAGGTAGTTTGTACCCCGTAGGGTATTGTTGCCGGATAATTGATAAATCGAATTTGGTTTTTTTTTTAAATAATCTATGATATCGAAAGTTAACTGCAATATCAAACAATTAGTCGATTATTGAAATGGGTTGATATAAATTATATGGATTTAATCAACAAAGGTAATCGTTTATATCAATGGTTATTAATCGATTATGTATCTGTAGTATCGATATAATCTAATCTGTAGTATTGATTTTTGAGAATGTATGAAAAATAATCGATTAATGGATTAACAACAATACCAAGCATTTCAGGCACCGATACTATACAGATATACCGGAACTCGGCGGCGGGATGTACAGCGGGCATAACACAAATCATCGTCATTCAACTCATACAGAAAAAAATATTGTACTTACAGAAATATATTATCGATACTATCGATATATGATCACTATCGATACCTTAGATTATATTTTCAACTATCAAAGAATCGATTATTATTCGATGTGTAATGTATTTTCCGGCAACACTACTGTATGGAAAAAGGCCATGATAATATCTACTCGTATGTAGAAGATGTTTACCGCAGCTCCGCCTGCGTCAAAAGGTAGCCTATGTTTGACTCCGGGTCTTGAACTATATCCGTACCAAATTTCACGAAAATCAATTCAGCGGTTTAGTTGTGAAAGAGTAACAAACATCCATTAATACTTACAAACTTTCGCGTTTATAATATTAATAGGATGTGTATGTCATTAAATTAAACTATTTTAATACGGTTTTATCGCGTTTATTACTTATTTATTTACACCTGACGTTTTAAACACTTTACAGCGTTCATGGTCGCAGGCAGACTAAGTTAACATTTGTCTTTGATGTCATAAGATTACAAACTACCGCCTGAAATTTTTATTGGGAACTATTCCGATTCACGCAGTATTGGCTCACAGTATCTAAGGGTCTTGCAGTCTGCTTCCGAGTTTGCGATTTTATTAAGTTAATGACTGGGTCCCAAGCTGGCGGTACCTGCGATCCATCCGAACGAGTATTAATACTCGTATAAAAGAACATATTGCTGACATGAAAAATTATTTATCTGTATTTAAACCCGGGTTACAACTAAAAAGAGGTCAGTAATCAATTAGCTCCAAGCTAAATAGAAAATTAAAGTAACGTTTAACATACTGTACTGTGTAATAATAAATCAAAAGAAAGTTTTTCTGCAATTTTAGGATTCAATATTAGAATTATAAAATAAAGTAGCGTAAACTAACCATTTCCCCTACCTTATCTCCGAAACTATCGATTCCAGAATTTCGATTCATAAATTACAGAAAAACCTATGAGATAATTTTAAATTTGTTTAGGAGGTCCAAATGGAGAAAAATAAAAAATAGTACAGAACCCTCTACACGCGAGCCGACTCACACTTGGCCAGTTTTATTTTAATTTCATTTTAAAGGTTTTTCTGAGCTACTTTTTATAATACGTAACAAGACCGCAGCAATTAATAATTTTCCCATTGGTCGGGCACCAGTCAAGTAGCTGGCAACACCATAATCGACGCTAGTGTGCGTCTTTGCACATTGTTTTACACACACTTTCCTATTAAGTGGCCGCATTCTGGAAACTGATTTTTCTTCACAGCGCGGTATCTAGTCGAGCGCGCGAGACCAATTATTAATCTATGCTCGGAATCTTATAAAGTAATAAGTTTCTCTTTTTTTTTGTTCTAGGGGTTGTAATTAATCCTAGTGAATCAATCTAGTGATGAAGGAGTTTGAAAGAGCTTCGGTGTAATTCCTTGTGACGACGGACAATCAGCATAATGGCCATTTCTATCTTGATCTTCTCCGTGCTTCAAAAGACAAGTTAAGCCGTTGGTACAGTATAAAAATTTAATTTCTTAAAATTGTGCCCTCTTCTGTGCCCATATGTCTATGTCCTATGTTAGTTTGGTTGACCGGAAGAGATTCCTATTTGGGATAAGTCCGCCTTTTGTTGTAACCTGTATTCTGATACTATGTTCTTTGTGTACAATAAAGATTTTTACATACATACATACATTAAATAATTATTGAATATTGTTTAAAACTATTTTTATTAAATAAAGTGAGTGTTGTTAATGATATTAGTGAATCATCACAGACCACATATACATTTAACAATGATCAATTGCTAGTCGTAAAATAATGTATACGCATGTCAACCATACTCATAAATAAATATCAGTAAAAGCAACAATATATACATCGACGCGACGAACATTTCGTATCATTTTCATGGATTTTACGACATAATGAAGACATCAGTGTTGACCGCCATGTTGTCATTAGTTGTAGCTCTAAATCAAAATGATATTGAGTTTGATATTCAATATTTTAAGTACAGAAATGTGAAATATGTTTGTGTGGTGGTTTGTGAAGAGAAGAGAATATGTAAGAGTTTATGTATACAATTTAGAAGATTTCATTATCTCTAGTTTTACGAAAAGGGAGGCTTTTGTCCAGCAGTGGGAGACCTAAGGGCTATTAAAAAACCATATAGTTTAACCTTTTTGCATCAATGTTTTTTTTACGATTTTTGACTAAATCATACAATGGTTGCTGAAACGGCTCCAACGGAAATTTTGTCGATTTCTTTTTTGTTTTATGGATTCAGCTTCAAAAAATTAAGAATAATTTATTTTGCAAGAAAATGTGTGTTTTATATATATATATTTTTTTTTTTGTTTTAGGGACCAATCTTTTCGCAAAATATTCCACAAGACTATCAATCCGGGTCTCGGCAGTTTTTCAAGATAATTTTGACCAAAGAAAATTATTAGCTTGCACCTCTCATTACTTGGGGGACGTCGGGATTCTTCTGGATGCGAATTGTCCAGTTTATGAAGATATTCTTTATTATGTGAGTATTATATTATGATCGCATTTTATTTTATGCCTGTGAGTTTTAAAAATCGATATATTATTAAAGGTGGCCTAGAAAAAATTGCTACCAGCAGTAAGACCGCTTTTTGCACATTCTTTTTAATAATCAATGTAACTCTCTGACACAATCCATCCAAGCGGTCTTACCGTGAAAGCGTAACAGACAGACAGACAGACTTTCGCATTTATAATATTAGTATGGATATTAATTTAGTTGTATTTTTCAGGCTTCAGAAAACTTACTTTTAGAATCAACACACAAATGGTTGATAAAGGACAGTGACACCAACGAAACTAATATTTTTAACTCCACTTTTTCACCGAAAATAATTGGCACGCTCAAAGATCTTAATGTGAGCGTAAATGTTGACTTAATTTTATCGAAAGGTAAGAAATTTGCATGGCTTAATAACGAAAATTAATGAATGATTAAATCTTAGAATCCAGTAATAATGGTCAACGGCTTAAAATGCCTTTCGAAGTACAGAAAAGGTAAAGATAAAAGTGCACTTCTTCTTATTTTGAGTAAAATTGTCCATAATTTTTTTTTGTAAATTAGTTCTGACCAGTGCTTGGCCATCTCTACCGCTCGGTTGTTTGCCTCTCTAAGTAGAAGTGTACTACCAATGGCAACAATCCAAGACAGGCTGCGCTAGCCATCGTTTGACACGCGCAATCATTGATCTTGTATATAAATATTGTTCTTCAACAGCTGAATCGTCTCAGAAATTTTCTACCTATTAAAACGAAGATTCTTTTGGTTCAAACCTTAGTTTTTCCAATTTTAGACTATGCAGATGTATGCTATCCGGACCTTAATCAAGATCTTCTAAATAAGCTAGATCGTCTAGTAAATAACTGCATCCGCTTCATATTTTGCCTCCGTAAGTATGATCACATATCGCCTTACCGCTCCGAGCTTAGATGGCTACAAATTCGTCAACGCAGAGAGCTTAGGCTTCTCTGTACACTCTTTTCGATCCTAATGAATCCTCAATCTCCTGATTATTTAAAATGTGATTTCAATTATTTATCCGACTCTCATGACCGTCAACTTCGCTCTTCTAATTCTCTCTTACTAAGTACTCCTCTTTTTCGCACCAGTTTTATGGCTAATTCCTTCACTTTACAATCTACTCGACTTTGGAATGCTTTGCCTGCTGATATTAAGGAAAGTCCTAACAAATTTTTATTTAAAAAGCGGGCTCGTGTGCACATTTTGGACTCGCTCAGTTAATGAAAACTTCTCAATGTGACTTGACTTCATCATTGGTATTTGTGTAGGTATATGTATATATATATATATATATGTAGGTATATATTTAAAATGAAACAGTATTTGTGTATGTTTTATGTATGTTTACGTAGTCTATGAACTTAAGCTTTTGATAAAATTTGCTCTATAAGTAATACATTTTTCCCCCTTAACTTTTTTGCGCCAAACTATCTTTCCGTTTCTCCCAATGGTTGACTGGTAGAGAATGCTCTTAGCATTAAGTCCGCCAATTGTTATAAGTATATGTGTACTTTGTGGAACAATAAAGTTTTAATAAATAAATAAATAATAAATAAATATATACATATGTGTAACCTCTTAAAAATTTGACTGTCATACTAAACTCCGACTTTTAAAATATCGGTGTTCATGCTGGCTTGAATCGCCTGATTATCTGATAATACAAATGATTCAGGGCTTCGGAAGGCACGTTAAGCCGTTGGTCCCGGCTGCTATTTGGTGGTCGTTAAAGGAACCACGCCAGAGGCCGAGAGGCGGTTCCGAACAACTCTGACACCAGGGTGTACGTGGTCGATAGACAATGTAACCTACACGAAATTATGATGATGACAGTATTCTTAATATATAGGAGCGATTTACATGGGCTTGAAAGGGTTATCACGTTATCCTCATGGACTAACTGTAATGCACAACTAGTTGTGCTATAGATAATTGTTCCTACTGGCACAACTGAACACAACTACCGTCGCAATAGGAAATATATACGATTACCGTAGAATTTCTATGTAACCTAAAATATATATTTCATTAGAATAACGACAAAATATGCTTTGCCTGTATATATATATAAGCCTTTTGCGTTACTTTGCGTTCTTTTACTTTACTTACTACTATTTCACTACTCCAAAAATCAATATGTCTATATAATAATAGTGATCCTACCTATCCTTTATTTCATACTTCCATATCCATACATAATATTATAAGTGCGAAAGTCTGTCTGGCTTTCTGACTGTCAGTCTATCTGTTACACTTTCACGGCCAAACCGCAGAACGGATTTTGATCAAATTTGGTATGAATATAGTTGAAGACCCGGGGAGAAAACATAGTCTATTTTTGACGCAGGCGGAATGAATAAATGAATAAATGAACACTTTATTTCACCATTTACAAACAAAAGAAACACATAGTTAAATCCAATCCAATCAAATTGGTACAAAGGCGGACTTATCGCTAATGCAATTTCTTCCAGCCAACTTTAGGGTAGAAATGAGCTGTGGTAAAAAAATCATTTGCGTGAGCGGTGCAGAAAGGTTATATGTACATGCCTACATTAAGACGCATATAATATATTTACATAAATAAATATTATGAATAAACTTGCAAATAACATACCTACATACGGAGCTGCGGGATACAGCTAGTTTAGGTATAAATTAATGAACGAAGTTAGCTTGGGCGTATCTCTCAATTTTAAAAGGTCAACCGATTGAAAATTTTACGATACCCTTTTAAATTATCTATAAGGCTTTAAAAAATTATTGAAGTGAAAAAACAACTCTTCCGTAAGAAAATCACGAAATGAGCACGCTTGAGAAGAATTCTTTAGAAAATTTTAAGCTAGTCAAGATGACTTCGAAAAATTTATTAGAAAAGATCGGACAAAATTCTGGAAAATATCTATACTTAATTACTTTTATTTCTTTTTTAAGGATTCCGTACCTCAAAAGATAACCTTAATATTCTCACTTATAATAATAAACTCTTTTATTCAACCAACCAGGGATCATTTTGTTAGTAACAATGAAAATCTTACAAAAACTAGCGTTAGTAAACAAAAAGAAAAACATCAAAAAATAAATAAAATAAAACGCGTCACATTTCTCTGTTATTCAATATGTGGACCATTGAACAATGGTTCACATACCGAAGATCAGTTCGAGACGCAAACATACTCAGGATAGTGTTGGGGCTGGCCCGCATCCTGCTCGCCAGGGATGTGCACCGCTTGCGCATGGTTGTGTAAAAACAATCCACACGTCACACCACACGTCGAAGCAGCCCCATCAGCACCCTGTAAGCATCATTGTATTGGACACGCAGGGCACCGAACTGTTTCCGCGTATAATGAACCCACAGGCTGCTCGTATAAAACGATGAGCAATATGCTCTAAACAGAGTTATTTTAACCTCCCTTGTACAGCGAGCAAACCTACGGGCTATCATGTTAGCACGTACAGACAGCGCCCTACGTTCCCTTTCAATGTCCGTATCGTCTTTCAAGTCTGAAGATAACCAATGCCCAAGATACTTAAATTTATCTACCATTTGCAATGCAAAACCATTTAATTTGATTGGTGGAATGGCATCTGGATTTTTTCTTCCGGCTCGAAATACCATACACTCACTTTTCTTTACATTATATTTCAGGCCGTGAACGAGGGCAAACCACAGACAGAGGCACTCAGCAGAGCCATGTCGTCCGCATAGCTAATATTATTTAGGCAAATGTCATCAACATGACAGCCGACATGCAAGCTACTGAGCTCCTCTATCAAAGCATTAATGTAGAGGTTGAAGAGTTTAGGCGAGGACAGCCCCCCCCCCCCTGCCTTACTCCGCATTCCAACCTGTAAGGTTCCGAAAAGGCATTCGACCATTTCACCACATTGACCTGGTTGAGATAGCAGAACTTCAAAATATTACACAACTCTGGTGGCACCTCCAACTCCTCTAATTTCTGCCATAACTTGTCATAATTAACTAAGTCGAATGCCCTTGTCAGATCCAAAAAGCAGCCATAGACAGGGGTGTTACGATCAGTGTAGTACTTAACAGTCTGCTTTAAACACAATATTGCAGACTCTGTAGACAGTCCAGGTCTGAACCCAAACTGATTATCATGCAATTTAATAAATTCACCCAATTGTGTATTAATCAGACTGTCAAACACTTTTTGATACTACTGTAGCCAGCGAGATCGGCCTATAGTTGGCTTTATCACCGGTATCGCCAGTCTTATTCTTCACGATTGGAACCACCACAGTCTTCATCATCTCAGAGGGCAAGTAAGAATGACTCATACACAATGTGAACAATATGGTGAGTATCCTCGGTAGGTGCGGTCCACCATAAAGTAGGTGTTCAATGCTCAGCCCGTCATGGCCAGGAGACTTGTCTCTTGATATACACTTAATCACTTTATCTACATCCTCAACATCGAAAGTTATGCTCATCTCCTGCCCACCCGGGCCCACATCACAGATCGACTGTGGTGGCCCCAAGGGCGATTTAACGGAGAAATGTTCTTTAAACAACTCTGCTATGAGTGAGGGCTCGCAAACACTATCAACACTCACAGGGAGGCTCGGCTTAGATTCAAGTTTATTAGTTGCCTTCCAGAACCCTTTAAAATCCTTATTTCTATGGTGTGAGACTATATTATCCATTTTAAGCTGCTCTTCATGTTTTTGGCACCACTTCAAGCGAGATCTAAAAATTTTGCGGCTTTCAACCATCTCATTAAAAATATGACCACTTCCTGGTTTACCATACAGAAGCCACACTTGTTACTTACTCCTTGCCTCCCTGTGAGCCCCACCAACATGCTTGTTCCAGCCCACAACTGGCTTCCTTTTAGGTCTATGGAGTTGCGTAAAGCTGCCAGATGCAGATTCACTCAGGGCACAAATAATATCATTATACAATTTCTCTATAATAGTTTTATGGTATATATCATCACATGAAACCCTACGACAATCATACAACTTGTTGGGACAAAATATATGGTTAAGTCTGTCATTGCATAATCTAGTGTACAACTTAATTTGCTCTACTTGTCTATCTCCCCATATGACTTTGTTATTAACAGATAGTTGCTGAACAGGTAATTTTCTATTTGTTAAGTTTAAGTTACACTGCACGACCAATGGGTAATGATCGGACCACAATACGTCATAAATAACATATGTGTTAACAATTGTTTGCAACGCTGAACTCGTAACCACACAGTGGTCTAGCCAGCTCTGCGCTCCATTCAAATCACTCACAAAAGTAATTGTACCTGTCGTTAGGCCTAGTCTGTCAACATCTACACAAGTCCACTGCTCATCATTACAAAAAGCTAATAGTTCCTCATAAAAAATTTTTGTGGGATGCGCATTGAAATCTCCCAAAATATAGGCTGCTTCAGCATGTTCATTATTTATAATCGCACTCACCAGACTCAGAATATCCGTATACTCGGTCAAGGCTTCCTGTTTTTCCACCGGCATGTACACACTGAAAACTAACACTGACCTCGCTTCCAAAGCAATTTTTATGGCGCACACTCGGGGATTTTTGCACTGCACTACCGATACATTGTGAAACACCCGTTTGTCCCACAATAGGGCAACTCCGCCGTATGGTCTGCCACGCAGCATGCCGGCCTCCGCATCAATAGCCGATGCCCCAGTACATCCGAAGTCACCGTCAATGGTATCCAGAAAAGGTATTTCATTATGATTTAACCAAGTCTCCTGAAGCGCAATAATCTCTGATTTTTGACACAGTTGTCTCACGTAGTCAACAGAACGCTTAATACCCTTACAGTTAAAAGTTAACATTTTAATTGTATTGTCAGTCATTTAGTTTCTAAATTGTGGCCGTCAACGTCAATGTTTCTATGTTTAAAATGGACAAAGCGACGAAAAACAATTCCTTGCGGCCACAGCTTGTCATTCAAAAACAAAGGCAATTTAATTTTGGGAACAAAGAATTTATAAGAATTATAGTTTTTATCTTTTCTAGAAGCGATTTTTTCGAGATGGACATTTTCCAGAGTCTTCTTCTGTATATATTCGGTTATATCTTGCTCCGTCGTTTCTTTATGTACTCTCGTAATAAACATAGGGACTCTAACCTCCGCAGCCCTGAACTTCCCATCCTTTTCATTACAGGCACCTGTTTTGCCCGAATATCGGTAATTTAATCTAGGTTTTCTACGTTGTACTTGCTGCCATTCACCGTCTGCCTTTATAATTTCAGCAAATGTTTGTCCATCACTACTGTTTTCTTTTGTTTGGTTTTTACCCGCGAGCGGTCGAATAGTGCTTTCAGTTTGTTTAACTGCTGGTGAGTCCGGCGGCGGTGGCGGTGACCACAGAGTACTTTTTAGCGGTGACGACTGCACAACAACAGCTGATCGGGTCTCCGCCTCCCCCCGCCCCGTACAAGCTGCCCTGCCATCTCGCCTCTCAATTGCCGACGTATGACTCACGTCATTTAAAACAGAAACAAAATCGCAACCGTCACTTAAATTTCGGGTAGCAAAATGAACTTCTTTAGATGAACCTCTTTTTGGTGAAATCGAGTTTATCGAATTGTTACTATTGTTTGCAATCGTCATATCAAACTGCGAAATACCTATAGGGCCACTGTCCATGTTGTAGGCAGACGCACCTCTTTTCAGATTCACATTCAAATCGCGGTATCTATGAGGAGTGAATTGGTCTGATACTGCCTTAAGAGCTTGGACTTCCTTCTTCACTGTATCCAGCTGCTCAATTGATACATAATTAGATTCTACGGTACTTATTTTCGATTTTAACAACACTAGATCTTTAAGCAGTTTGGTGACGTCTAGGTGGTCAAAGGTCACAGGAGGTAATTTGTCTAGGTCGTGAGCTACAAAAACTGGCATTAGTTCCCGATTGACACTCTTGTATAGTGATATGATGTCTTCAATATCTCTATTTTCCTTTCCTTGCTTCTTTCTTGTGATTTTTCGCCGATCCGTAGGTAGCGATTCGAATAGTAACGTTTGTGATCTCTTTATTTGTTCACTCTCGAAAGCGGATGCACATATTTTAACAATGCTATCCTCATCGATCACTGATATTTTGTTTTGCACAAAGGCTAATAACTCGTCTATTACGATATTGCACGTATTGCACTTCACGATCGCGGCCATTTTCGCCAAACAGCTGCGCTTATCTAACGCATCTGACACGGAACGATGCGCGCGCGCGACTGTGATGACACGTTTTTTGTCTCTACGCGAGGCATCCTCAGGCACTTATGTCGGCTGTCTGTCCGTCTGTCACAGTCGATCAAGTTGAAATTTGGTCATCATCATCCTAGCGTGTATTCCTAGTTGCGTCGTCAGCTTACGCTTCGGAGCCTAGCATACTATAAGTCATGGTCCTAGATTTGGCGGAACTGGTTATTACAATGGAAGGGACTGCCGTCTGACTTCCGTACCCCTTTTTACAGGGAAACCAGACCAACAAGAGCATGACTTGAGGTGTGTTAGTGGCCAACACTGTCGGAATTTTTCAGGCTGCCCTAAGGCATCTGACACAACCTCACGACTGCTATCTATCTACAACAACCGGGGCCAACGGCTTAACGTGCCTTCCGAAGCACGGAGGAGCTCAATATAGAAAATGCCACTTAATGGCGACCAATCCCATAGTGGTCGCGTCACGCCGTCGCTTGACACGCGCATTCGCTACGGATACGCGGGTCGCGCTCGACTAACGAGCTCCTCAAGTTGAAATTTGGTACATATATGCATATCTGTTACCCGAAGATATACTAGTGATAAAAATAAAATATTTTTGAGTATGGGGATATGTTTTAGGGGTAATGTAGTCGATTAAAAAAAAAAGTTTTTCGGACAGTACTTTGCTATATATTAAATGACAGAGCTCAAACTGAATATATTCATGATATTTTTCAGTATATTTTAAGATAATTAGGAAAGAAGACGAGAAATACCTCTTTCCCACAGCTTATCTCCGAAGTTACTGGACTTAAAATTTCATGAAAATCACAGCAAAATAGATCTTAATTTTCTTCGAGAGACTTCGCTTTCTCTCAGTCAGTAAATAAAATTATATGTTAAACAAAATATCGCTCATTCATAAAAAAATACCAAAAACAACATCGGTATTTTTAATTAGCAATCCTGACCTTTTGCTACGCTACAAATTGCTACGACTTTCGTAGCAGTCGTAGGCGAGATCGTAGCTAATGCTACGATAATCATATACGATAAAGTTTTTATTATGACTTTATATTATATTGTTTTTTTTTAGCGACTGATATAGGTTATCAAATGTATGAGATCTATAATTATGGAAAAATACAAGGTGGCGAGCTGATAGTAAAAGATTTAGGTGTTTGGAACGAAGAAAAAGGTTATATTTGTATAATAATGACATGATTACAATTTTTATTTATTTATTTAACACTTCTTTGTACGCAGTTAAATGAAAATTAAATATGTATGTATGTTTTATACAACAGACATACTATAATAATAAAATATTTTGCCAATATATTTATTTTTAGGTTTTAGCGAAGAATTAAATGGCTACATTTACTACAGAAGATGGAATTTCCAGGAGTTACCAATAAGGATGGTAGTTGTCGTAAGTAATTCTTATCTTGTTTTAAGGCTCCTATTACGGACCTAATTAAAAAAAAAGTCTTATTAAGGGCCTATTTTTGTTTTTTTTTTCTATTGATCACCAAAAAATCAGCTGGGACCAATAGCTTAACTTGCTTTCCGAAACAGAAAATCAACGTTATTATCAGACAATCAGATTATTCAAGCCTGCAATGCAAAGCCTTATTCAACTAGATAGATCTAAACTAAGTAAGGGTTCACTTGGAACGACAATACAATACAAAATATATTTATTCCCCACATACAGTAACAAATAATATAATATTTACAAAGACTTCAACACAATATGAGCAAAGGCGGACTTATTGCTAGGCAATCTCTTCCAGTCAACCCTTACGAGGTGAAAGAGAAACAGTTAAGTTAGGGTGGGTACAGCAACAGATACAGTTGAAAATTGTAAACATACACAAATATTGAATATAAAATAAACATACATAAATAACTTACATAATGTAACATTCATACGTAAAGTATTAATATCTAAGCGAAAATAACAGCAGTATCAAGTCAAAGCGAGAGATAGTATTCTTTCAAGCGACTCTTGAAACTGGTTATAGTCTGAGCAGTGCGAATATGATAGCAAACGTTTTACCCACTGGCACTTTGGACGAAAGCACTTTAATTTCAATGTATTTTCCAGATGACGTCATCAATAGAAACCTTTGAACCCACATGGCTGACGGGCAGACGCCAAGTACATGGCTTAGCTAATATACTAAGGATATCTGGGACGGTGTTGAATGAACTATCAACTATCCACAATTTTAAGTAAGGAATTCTTAAAACATTAAATTTTTTTTTTCTTTTGTTTTCACAATTGTTATACATGAAATTAAGCTATTTTATTTTTTAGGATGCTGTGAGCCTATACTGCGTAAATCGGGATAGTTTTCAATAAAACACCCACATTTAAACTGTCTGCTTTACCCAAAGGTTGACTGTTAGAATTATCTTACAAGGAATTATTTTAATCGTACAATGAAGGTTAAAGAAATAAATAAAATGATAAGCGGTAGTTTTTGTAATTTGTACTTCTATAACATCACAGACAAATGTTATTAACTTAGTCTACCTGCAATCATAAACGCTGCAAAGTGTTTAAAAAGTTAGGTGTAAATAAATAAGTTACAAACGCGATGAAAATCGTATTAAAATAGTTTCTGTTATGTGTAAAAGCATACATGCATCGTGTCGAGCTGGCAGTACGCGCTCATAAATAAGATTTCGAAAAGCTCAGCCGCATTCTCTTTGATTCTGACGATCCCATCACGGTGGCGAACCATCCCTTCGAAAACCCCCCGACTCACTAATAATTTTGTGATTAAAATGTTTTAGGTTTACATTCACCGTTGTTGATAGATGGATAGGCAATTTTGACCAAAACGACTCGCACATGGTAAGTTTTCACAAAAAATGCTGTAAACGATGACGATTATAAATAGACTAGCAGCCCGTCCCGACTTCGTCCGGGTTATACAAATTATGTAGTAGTAGGTTAAAGCTAACCTCTTCATTTAGCAATTATATCATGTATTATACATATAAACCTTCCTCTTAAAACACCCTATCTATTAAAACAAACCCCATCCAAATCCAATGAGTAGTTTTAAAGATTTAAGCATACATAGGGACAGACAGACAGAAAAGCGACTTTGTTTTATACTAAGCCTGCTTAATCTTGTTTAAGTAGTAAAACTAGAAAAACGCTTAGCATATCTTCCGTACGTCATATCCCACTCCATTAAAGATAGGCATGTCTGTCTGTTACACTTTCACGGCTAAACTGCTATAATTTGAAAGGATTTTTAATTTGTTATGGATACAGTTGATGACTTTAGGTCAACATGAAACCTTTTTCAAAAATCAACTCTTGAGAAATTGTAACTGAGGTTTTGGTTTTCTTGATTGACTTCCTCGATACAGGCCTAGTAAAGAAATCATATAGATGTTAATAGTTCCTACCAAATTATCCAGGCCTGAAATATACAAACATTAATACAAAGTTGAGTCCGTAAACCATGGAGCAATTACAAAGAGGAGATGCGTTGAAATGGCGCAGTGATGTGATCATTGGCGCTTCGCCGACACAAAAGTCGGCGGAGCTTGTCATTGCTCGTGCTTGTCATTCGTCGAAACCAAGTACCCCGCACGTCTGCCTTCCACCCCGTGTAGCCTCACAAATTCTTTCTTACAAAACGCTTATTACGGCATGCCGTAAACTATGTACATATTGCAGTAATTTTTTTTTATTTTAATTGATTCATTTCTTTTTTCAGGTAGCAGCAACTGCAATCTACTACAAGTTTCAGGATATAACTCCTGTGCTTAGATTTAATACCGATTTAATATCTAAGCTCGATTTGGTTCACCCACCCTTAACTTTTATTGAGTAAGAAGTACAAAAGTAAAATACCCGGACGAAACGGTATTCATAAATTACTAGTAAATGTAAATTTATGAATACTATTTCGTCCGGTCGATGTTTATTTTTTTATATCCATACTAATATTATAAAGGTGAAAGTCTGTCTGTCTGTCTTTCTATCTCTCTGTCTGTCTGTCTTTCTATCTCTCTGTCTGTCTGTTACGCTTTCACGGCCAAACCACTGAACGGATTTTGAAGACCCGTGGTCAAACATAGGTTACTTTTTGACGCAGGCGGAGCTGCGGGAAAAAGCTAGTTTATTATATACAGGATCGAATAAAAAAATATATAAAGAATAATATTAATGAAACAAGGAGTAATAGATATGATGGAAGAAAAGAGTAAAGACTTTTGCTACAAAAAATACAAAGAGTTGAAAAAATTGCCCTTAAAAATTCTATTCTATACTTTAATGTATTTCTGGTCCGTGATTGAACCGTTAGATACTCAGATGAATGTGTGAATGAGATGTTGCGAATTCGATTCCCAAAGAACACTTTTTTTTAAATTGTTTCTAGTACGGAACATTTTGTTCTGATAACGAGGATAATTCCGTGCTTTAAAAGGAAAACCGGCCCTGTTGCTGTTAACGATAACGTTAACTGATGATATAAGCTTAATATGTGGAAATAACTGTCCCAACTGACAGGTAAAGAAAAGGAAAAAAACCAAGGCACTCGAAGTCTAAGTTCTCGAACTGGCAAGAGAGTGCTATGTCCAGAGACTTATGTAAGACGAGCGGGAAGGCTTACTCCCAGCAGTGCGACATACAGAGCTAACAAAAAAGTGTAGAAGTAATGAAAATGTTGTACTGTACGAATTGTATTTTAAGCAAATCCATACTAATATTATAAATTTGAAAGTCTGCCTGTCTTTCTGGCTGTTGGTCTGTCTGTTACGCTTTCACGCCCAAACCGCTGAACGGATTTTGATGACATTTGGTATGAATATAGTTGAATACTTGGGGTCAAACATAGGCTACTTTTTGACGCAGGCGGAGCTGAGGGAAACAGCTAGTGTTTAAATAAATTAATAATGCTCTGATAAAGGAAAATTCAAGAAAATTTTACATTTTTCAGGACCCGATATTACTACAGAATACCAACTAACGGGCCTGGCAAATTTGAAAACCAATTCCTTCGGCCGCTCAGCTCTGGCGTATGGTTATTTGTGTTTCTTGTCGGAGTATTGTGTGGGATTCTCCTGTTTTTGTCGGCTAAGACGGAGAGGAGGGAGTCTTCAGGACAATACGCCTTCTTCTCTGTTTTCGCTTCCATTTGCCAGCAGTGTAAGTATTTGAAACTGGTTCAAGTGTGGGAGGGATTCGCGTGCATACCTCTTGGTGCTTACTTCAAGCCAAATAAATTTGTAAGTTGACTTTTTATTTGGTGAGACACATTAAAAGCCAAAAATCCATGCTAATATTATAAATGCGAAAGTCTGTCTGTCTGTCTCTTACGCTTTCACGGCCAAATCGCTGAACAGATTTTGATGGCATAGGCTACTTTGTGATGCAGGTGGAGCTGCGGGAAGCAGCTAGTTAAAAATAAATTTAAAAATAAATAACTTTACATTAAGTCTACAAGCACCAGATGACGCTAAGGGCTTTCTTTCGTTGAATTTTTTTCAGATTTTGAGGACAATAACGATAACGGCACAGGAATCGCTTCAACTGGTAAGATTTTTACCTGACTAAATAAAGTGGAGGGTTATGTTTTTATGTAAAGTAATCATATCCTCACCATGAAAAATACAGGCAAATGCTGGAGCGAGTGCAGAAGAGATTCGCTCGTTCTTTATATAAAAAAAATGTATGGATATTATCCATTTCTATATCCGTCGCTGTATGTATCAGGTATGGTAGGCTTAGATACATTGGAGCTTAGACGGAAATGCAGCATACCCATTCACTACTACTTGCTACTAAATGGAAAAATTGACAACCCACCGGCTCTGGCTAGGTGCAGCTTTTATACCCCAGTGGTCTATAGGCAATTACGCAACCGGCCACTGCTCGTGGCTGCGACGTCGGCCACGGATACCGCACGGTACGCGCCCACTAACCAGGCCATGGTACTCTTTGGCGCCTTGATTGCTCATTTGCCAAACGTAGATATATTTTATGATAAGCTGAAATTCTTTGTTCACTCATGTATAATATATGTGTCTCATAAACCTGTATAATTTGTCCTGTCCTAAGTCACAGTACGCATTGGGAAACTGTAAGTGCTGTCAGTATTTGTATAAAATAAATAATTATCTTAAACGTCCGTTACCAGCAGCAGTGTAGTATTATGACAATAATACTTTCTTTATAGCTCCCTCAGGAAGTCAACATAGTTATCATGAACTCGAAACACGGTTTCGTTATCGGGATTTTAAAGAAATTGGGAGTAATCCACTAAATTTACAATAGAAAAATATCAGTGAATAGGAAATATAGCGCCTTGTTATAATTCATGTTCCTCCTAAAGGTTGTTAATTAGCATTAATTCCAACCCCTTGTACCATAAAATCTTTGAAATAAATGAATAATAAAATTTCCAGTATTAGTACTAAATACAGAATTCCAAATAATATTTTTCAGCACGAAAACTGACAATCGTTGTCACTGGTATATCCTGCTTGCTAATCTACAACTACTACACCAGTAGCGTGGTCAGTTGGCTCCTCAACGGTCCACCTCCTTCCATCAACTCCCTCCAAGAGTTGCTGGACAGCCCTTTGGAGCTGATCTTTGAAGATATTGGTTACTCAAGGTCTTGGCTTAAGGTAATTTACTAACTTACATGTGTTATTCTATGTAAAATAAACAATTTCAAATACTTACTACATTGGCTCAGCGAAACGAATCTTAGCCTCCGACACACAACTGCTCCACTCCTCCATGTTCTTGGCAATTGCTTGTCTGGTAATTAATTATTAATAATCCTATAGTTTGGCATCCTAAGCTTTCGCTTTACAGCCCAGAGCACGCTATTTAATCATGGCCTCACATTTGGCGATCTGGTTATTCCGATGGAGCGACTGCCGCCTGACCTTCCTTATCCTTTTAACATGGAAACCAACTGGATCAATTATGAACTGAGTGAGTTTAGACAACCACCATTATACAATTGGGCTCTTCTGAAGCACGGAATCATCTTTTGTCTTCGTTCCAGTTGCGTAATAAGCTAACGCTTTGGAGCCAAAGGTACGCCTTAATTCATTGTCCTTGATTTGGAGGTACTAATTTGTACGATGGAGTGACTGCCGTCTGACAGCCATCTTTTTACATGGAAACCAGACCAACAATAACTAACAAATGTACAAGCATTACAATGATAAATCTTTCAAATTATTATAATGATGATATTTAATGAATTTCTGTTACTGTATTTTGTGTACAATAAAGATTTTTATAGCCCGACCAGGAGGAATTAGCAGCCTTGGCCATATTGCGGAAAAATATTAGAACTAATTTCTTTTACTGGCAACTAGGTATTCAAGTAACATTCCGTCATCTCAATGTCATCTGCCAAAAAGAGGCAGGTGTCGACGTTGTGTATTTTGTGATTATCAAATAAAAATATTTATCAAAATGGTAAAATAAACATATAGTAACGAGAGAAAAGTGATATAAAAGATGTTATCATATTTGATGCAAATGAAAACGAAGGATTGATTTATATTTCATTAAATGACATTGTCAATTTTGTTGTTGACATGACACATACAACATGTTGCCACATAAAGGCGATCAGTAGCGACTCCAATGCAGGGTTTTTATTTTCCTGGTCGGGCTATACATACATACATACACTAATATTTTATTTGCAGTCCCCCGATTACTACTTTAACAAGAGAAACGCCGAAATAGAAACCCTACTTCGTCAAAAGAAGGTACTGAATAAGAAAAATAAAAATGTACTGACTGATATAGATCAAGGAATTGCTATGGTTAAAGCTGGTGGTAAGTACATAAGTATATGTTTGTTTGTAATATCTTCATTGCAAGTGCAATTGCGGACCGATCCCACTTAGGGATCTCTTACAGTCAACTAGCGAGAGACAGGAGTGACATGTTTTTACCTCTGTCAATATTTTGGTAAATTTTGAACACAAATTAAGATATAAGAAGATGGGCCTTAGCAAAAGCATTTTTTAAATAGATATTATAAAGAGGTAGACCAAGGCTGCGATGAAGCGACGACATGAGGAAATTTCAAAGTGGATGGGAGACAGTAGCTGTGAAGCGGGATGAGTGGAAGAGAATGGGGGAGACCTTTGCCCAGCAGTGGGATAGTATAGGTTAAGGAAAAAATGCAACGATATGTCTCACTTCTAGATATTATGATCTTTCTTCTTTTACCTACGTTACTTTACTCTCGTCTATGGATTTTACCTGATTTCCGTCCAAAACGCTGACAACTATGTTCCGAAAATGTTCTAGGACATTATATTAATTTATATTACGTAAAACTAACTTTTAGCAAATATAACTTGAATACGTAAACATGAAATTACTTGTGTGTAAGGTAACTGTACGCTAAATGCCCTCAAGGGAATAATTGTTTCGTGCCAGTTTGGATCTACCAAGGGAAATTCCAGGACTACGAACATAATTGTAAATACCTAGCTACTTTATATATTTTATTACCAATTTTATAGCTTGGTAACAGGCACTAATTAAAAACAAAAGCCATGAGAAGTCTGAAACTTAGACATATTCTCCATGTAGGTAACATTTAAAACACGTATGATTTGTATATCTTCGGCCAATACCGTTATGCTGCAGAATTCCGTTCAAATTTTGCGTATACAAACGTACGTAAACGTAGCTTTTTCCTGCAGCTCGGCCTGCGTTAAAAAGTAGCCTATGTTTGACCCCGGGTCTTCAACTATATTCATACCAAATTTCATCAAAATCCGTTCACCAGTTTGGACGTGAAATCGTAACAGACAGACAGACAGACAGACAGACTTTCGCATTTATAATATTAGTATGGATGTATCATTGACACGAAAAGAAGAATCGAATAAAAGTACCAATAACATACATTATTCAAATAATATTTGACGATTTTTAAAGGTCTCAAGTTTATTTATACTACCACTAGCTGTTTCCCGCAGCTCCGCCTACGTCAAAAAGTAGCCTATGTTTGATCCCGGGTCTTCAACTATATTCACCAAATTTCATCAAAATCCGTTCAGCGGTTTGGCCGTGAAAGCGTAACAGACAGACAGACAGACAGATTTTCGCATTTATAATATTAGTATGGATTTACCATTTAGTAGTAGATAAAAACTAGGAAAGCGGACCCTGGGCTCCAAAGCAAAGAGCGGAGAATGCAACCGCGATAACACTAGGTCTTGATGATGATCTTGTAGTAGAAAGATAGATGATGAATGGTAATGAAGACGAAGATGTAACTGGTAATCTCTTGTAAGCTGATGCTATTGCTAATTTTAATTTGTTCCAGGTTACGCGTTCCACACCGAACCGGATAGCGCGAATCGTTTGATCTCGGAAACCTTCACACAGGAGGAGTTATGTGAGATGGGTTCCGTACAGTCCATGGAGAAGACCGCTCTTTATGCAGCTGTGCAGAAAAGAAGTCCCTTTATTGAGTTTCTGAACTGGAGGTAAACACTTACAAAGTTATTAATAGTACGAGTAGTTATAGTTGTAAATAGTTTGGGTAGGACATTGCAGACTTTAAATCACCTGATTGTCTGATAATTAATAATGAATCCGTGCTTCGGAAGGCTCGTTAAGCCGTTGGTCCCGGCTGCCATTTGGCGGTCGTTAAAGAAACCACGTCAGCGGCCGTAAGGAGGTTCCGAAAAACTCTGACACCTGGGTGTACATGGCCGATTGATCATTTAAACCATCCGATATAATGATGATGTTCAAGTTATTTGGCGTGCTTCCTCTATCTTCCTCGGCAACGAAACAAGCCGAACTGCTCTTAACCAAGCCATGCCAAGCCAAGTGTGGTAAACATAGCAAAACAGGTTAAGTCTCACTACCTTTCCGAGGTAGAATAATCCTCTCTTTTATTGTGATAATATATCGGTTGTCACTAACTTCTCATACTTATTGACATTATTTATATATGTATGTTATTTGTAAGTTTATTCTTATTATTTATTAATGTAATTATATTATATGTGTCTTAATGTAGTGTGTACATTTAAGCATCCTGCACCGCTCACGCAAGTGTTTTATTACCGCAGCTTATTTCCACCCTAAGGTTGGCTGGAAGAAATTGCATTAGCGATATTAGCCTTTGTACCCATTTAGTTGTATTGGATTCAACTATGTGTTTCTTTTGTTTGTAAATGGTGCAATAAAGTGTTCATTCATTCATTCAAAACCATCCCAATAAGGAATATTCTTGGCCGGTCCGGCAGTGGAATTCTTGAGGCTGGGCGTTTTGAAAGAAAGCGTTTGTGAGGCTACACGGGGCGGAAGGTAGACGTGCGGGGTGCTTGGTTTCGGCCGTGGCTCCAATCATAGAGCACGAGCAATGACAAGCTCCGCCCACTGCACTGTCGGCGAGACGCCAATAATCACGTCACTGCGCCATTTCAAACGGCATCTCCTCTTTGTAATTACTCCATGGTGATGATACATAAAAAGCTATTGTATTGTTTCCAGTTTAAAACGTCTAATGGAACGCGGCATCGTCTCCTGTGTCCAACATCGCATCAGGTCTTCAGAAGTTAGGTGTGAAGGTAGTTCCCCACGAGCCCTGGCACTGGGAGGGGCAGCACCAGCTTTCTTACTTCTGGCAGCTGGATACGTACTGGCATTCGCTATTATGCTGTTGGAGCGGTAATTTCTATTTATATTTGACACTAGCTGTTTCCCGCAGCTTCACCTGCGCTATAAAGGAGCCTATGTTTGACCCCGGGTCTTCGACTATATTCTAATCGAATTTTATCAAAATTCGTTTTGCCAATTAGATATATTTTTTTTTGAATGACGTATGGATTGGACGGATTAAAGAGCAGAGTGCTTATTTTGAGATCAATAGTTCAGTCGAAATCTTATTCATTCACATCGAGTTACATGGTCAATTGACCCTGTACACTCTGGTCTCAGAGTTTTTGTGAATCTCCTTTCGTTCTTCCTTTCACAGGAAAAGTCGGTGAGGGCCGGCCTCGGAGAACATAAAAATATTTAAAAAAGGAGATGTCTGGAGTACCAGTAATCGACGAGCGTGTATGACGAGAGTGATGAGCGTAGAAGAAGCGAGGAAAGTCTGTAAGGATCGTAGCAAATGGAAATCCGTAGTCTCTGCCTACTCGTACGGGAAAAAGGCGTGATGGTATGTATGTATGCCCTTTCGGCCTTAGTTTATAAAAATAATTCGAAATCGAACGAAAATCATTCGGGTGGTGGTGAGCTCTTTCGGGATCGGAATTTGTTTGTTTGTATCACAGTTTTGCGGTATTAGTTAGTACTATTAATAATTCTTTTGGTACTAGTCAAAAATGATAGAAGAGCTCTTTAAGGTTCTATACATTTTATAGAAATCATTGTAGAGAAAGCTATATAAGACAAAATCAAATAAAAAAAAATGGAGAGAGAATTGAATGTGATTTATGTACGGACCTCGCATAAAATGGAAAAAAGATAAGATGATGATTAATTAACACAAAGAAGGGACGTAATTGTGAATTCATACCAATCCTAAATCAAACCTGAAATTTATCATCACACAATGATATGCGCCCTGCTTTTCCTGTTATGGGTTTTCTGAAATTTTATTGTCAAAAATTTGTCACGTGTGCATTGGTCAAGTGAAATGGCGAGTAAGAATTTGATATATCAGTACCTTACGTCCATCTTTTTTGTACAGAGAACAGTGATTCATTTATTCATTCACTAGCAGCCCGCCCCGACTTCGTCCGAGTTAAACAAAGCATGTAGTAGGTTAAATTAAAGATAACCATTTCAAAGTATCTCTTTCAAAACCGGCTACATTGCCGCGCACAATCTTTAATATCTTTACTCAATTTTCCGTAAGGTTGCCTGGAAGAAATTGCTTTTGCGATAAGGCCGCCTTTGCGCAAGGTTATTTTTCTTGTAATTGCTTGTATTTAACAATGTATCCTTGTTGTGCAATAAAGAGTTTTTTTATTGTATTGTATTGTACATTGATCTCCCTGACACCGAGTAGTTCCTATTAACCTATGAATACTATATGAATGTATTTCCAAGGAAGATCGGAAGCAAAGGCATATCCCCATAGAGCCGGAAATATCGATTTTTGAGTGGAATTAAATGTGATTATTTTTTTAAATTAATTGGCTAATCCAAAAATCTGATATCTTTTCGGATAAAAAGAAACCTTATTCTTACCACCAGAAAAATAATCAAGCGTATCAATAATTTTCATCAGGTCCCTCCACGGGGCAAAAGGTGTGTATGTGTAAGGAATTAAAATTAAACTTGTGATATACTAATTTATACTTTACTATAAAAAATATTTCGGATTTATAATATCAGTATGGATGAACATTACACGATGAACATTACATTTTTGACAGATGCTAGATAACTGGCATTTTTATTTAATAGTGTTATTGTCGAGAAAGACGTTTTAATACTTTAAATATTCAAAAGATATTCTTGTCTCGCGCAAATACTGGGCACTAAAGCTTTACTCGCCAAATGTAATCCTCTAAATGTCAGCTTAAATATACATCGACATCATTTAGCGTTATTCCGTTTTGTAAAACCATTCGTTGTTCATGTCCAGAACAGCAAAACTAGTCACGTTTTTTGTACTATAAAATAAAACGAAAGTTAAATCATTAATTAATAAACCAGTTGCATTTTTGTGTAGATTAGAATAGTCCACTTTTTGTCTTTTCGTTTGTAAAAGAATGATGGTGGATTTCGCAGGCATAAATATCCGCCGTGTCGTTATTTTGTTAGCTATTTTCAGAATCGTTGAAAATAGTTTAGTATGTTTTTTTTCAGAATGGCCGAGCAGCGTAAGCTCTTGACATTGCGGCAAATACTTCGGTAAATAAAATTTAGTATTTTTGATTTCTTATGTTTTCGCGATTGTTATTCATTAAATTAAACTATTTTAATACGGTTTTATCGCGTTTATTACTTATTTAAGTGTTTGAAACGTCAGGTGTAAATAAATAAGTAATAAACGCGATAAAACCGTACTAAAATAGTTTAATTTAGTATTTTTGTTTAAGAATTACATTATTTCTCAATGCTTCAAAAAAAATTGTATATTTTCGTGAGATTAAAGATTTGTTTTGAAACAACTATGATTATTGATGTAATTTTATTTAAAATTTACTCTCCTGTGAAAGGGCTTCCAGCATTGTTTGGAAAAACTCGTTGTCGTGGGCAAAATGGAAGGGAAACATGCCAGAGGAAAACCTCCAGCTAGATGGGTGGACAGCGTAAAGAGAGCAGTTGGAGGCAGCTTATAATGCGATTATGTACTGCCAATGGCGTACTATAGAAATACATATGTGATCATTTTAACCGTAACTCCGCATTCGTCAAAAGTACCCTATGTTTGACCCGGGTCCTAATCTATATTCATAGCAAATTTCATCAAAATCCGTTCAGCGGTTTGGTTTTGAAGGCGTAACAGACAGACAGACTTTCGCACTTATAATATTAGGTATGGATTTTGCAATCTTAATAAATTAACATTATCTTATACTAAGCTTACGTTGACAGAAATAATAATTTACGTAATTTGTTTTATTTTATAAAAAAAAGAATGATCCGGATTAAAAAAAAAAAGAAAATGCTCTGATTCAATCAGTCAGCTGGCATCACGCCACGGATTACACGTTGCTTTCAAAATAAATCTGGATATAACGAGAAACATATCCAACGTTATAAAACTGATGGAAACCCTCTCTGTTAAACAACACCGGCGGACTTTAATCCTCCAGATACTGTATATCTTGCATATGAAGTCCTACTAAGGAAGCACGTCGAACCTCTGGGTTCTTTAAAGCTAACCCCATGCCTTACTCACCCACAGCAAGGTTTCTGAAGAAGGACTGCACGAGCTTCAGAACATCACCTGGTGCGAAGTGCCTGTAGTCCTCTAGTTGCAGATACGCTATTCTGAAGAGCTCCATTCGCTTACTAGCCAATCATCATCATGTCGTATAGGTTGCATTGTCAATCGACCATGCACACCCTGGTAACCAATGAGTCGCAGTGACACAAAAAGCTACTGTAAGAAACAAAATAATATTACGCGGCAGCCGGATGTCGCAGGTCTTGTTGACAAAACACCCGTCTATAGATGAAACTTATAATCAATCAGTTAAACAAATTATTTTGTGTGGTTCCTCACGCACTGATCATATTATGTTGGTTGGTTGACCAATGAAAAAGTTTCCTCTTATTTTTAGTATTTGCAAGTTGTATCTTTCGCATCAGAGGTCCTAGATTTTACCACCAAAAGAAGCGAAATCGGCCTAAACAGTAACCAAACCCTTTTACAAGGAAATCAAACCAAATCATGTTCCCATGTGCTTTAACGACTGATTTCGACCACCAAATGCAAACGCAAAAAAAAAACAGACAATCAGGTCAATTAAAACCTGCAATATCCTTCCAACGATACCTTTATTTGTTGGAATAGAATAACTTTATTGACAGATCCATCACTTACAGGAAAGGTACTCGTATTACAAGCGAAGGTACAAAATAGAAAAGTGCATGACAGACGTCTCAATAGGTGGCGGCTCAGTGTTACGCTAGACATGCAAGCATGACCAGCACTGACAGCCACCACCTTCTGAGGAGTCACGGTACACGTGATGTTATTAAATTATAATCCACATGAAAACTACTTACACCACACTACAAGAGGTAATGTTAACAATTTTTTTACAGAAAACCAAAAATCAAAACGAGAGGTTTTCATCTAGTCCTGAAACTGATCGTTTTACCAACAATTACTATTTACTCTAACCTTACCTAAAACGTCACAGTTAGTTCATAAGGCAATACGGAATGATTTCCCTTGAGATCCATATAGCTCCGTCACGCACGATACAAGGATTGCTTTATAATTTCGTTACTCAAATATCAACCTTACGGGGGTCGAGTGGGCATGCAATGCCTTTTTCAATATTGAGGTACAGGGCCCAAATTTTCTTTGCGATTCGGGATGGCAATCAAGTAGGTGGCAAGTTACAAGGCAGTAAAGGTAGTGGAAGGTAGTAAAATACACGATATATTGCTAGTGTTGATTGAAATTGGCATCTTTTGAAGGGTTAACTTGTAGCATTTGGCAAAAATATACTGTTCTCGAAAGTAATGGACAAAATGGATTCTCTTTCCGTACTTGTCGTATGACTGAAGGAAATCCAGATGCAATTTACTTGTACCTGTAACTGACTGTTGGCAGGTCTCAACAACAAAACAACTCTTACAGTGGCACTCAGAGTCGTTAATAACTACTTAAGCAAATTTTTTTCAGCTCATATTTTTTTTTCTCTTTATTGGGGCAAGCAAACAAAAACACAATACAACATTACTTTAACAATCTTATGCTAACTTATAAATTATTGTGCTTTCAGCACCGCTTACCACATATTACTAAATACTTAATGTGTACCTATCGATTAAAAAATTCTCCATAAGAGGGAGATTTTTTAAATTAACGTTTCTGATTGCGGTTGTTGTAACGATGATTAAAGTAAAATCTAATAAAATGGTTAACGGAAAGAAGTATAATAAGCATCAATAATATATATCAATTCTCATCGCCATTAAATCATAAAAAAATCTCAAAACTGGATCGGTTCAAAGACCGGTCCTTATTCATAATTTAGGGTCATCCCCAAATCCTTACTTAACCAACTTTCAAAGCTTGCAGAGATATTTTTATATTTTATTATTGTGAAGCACAAGTTTGGGACATAATGTTTCATTGAATATGAATGGACTTCATGTAATCGTGACATGGATGTATGAATAGTTTGAGGTGACACTTTCAAAACAAAATCTTCTTACACGTATAAAAGATGGCGCTACGAGAATCATTCCGATCCGACGAGACGTCGTTGGAGTTGCTGCTCCCATGGAGTAATTACAAAGAGGAGATGCCGTTTGAAATGGCGCAGTGACGTGATCATTGGCGCCTCGCCGACACTGCAGTGGGCGGAGCTTGTCATTGCTCGTGCTCTATGATTGGAGCCACGGCCGAAACCAAGCACCCCGCACGTCTGCCTTCCGCCCCGTGTAGCCTCACAAACGCTTTCTTACAAAACGCTTATTACGGCATCTCCTCCTTGTAATTACTCCATGGCTGTTCCTTAGACATAACTCGATGTGACGGAAATATCTTCTTTGATCCAACGTATTTTGGAGAAGTTGATTTGTATGTGGTGCTCCTGCCAAAACCCGTTCTCTGCCATAGCAATAGAAGATAATATAAAGGTATCGGCAGAATGAGGAACTATTTGTAATTAATAAAAATTATTTGTGGATTATGGTGATGAAGTTTGGGTGGACTGTAACTGGGCAATTGCTATAGACAATTGAATACCTACAATAATTATGATTCTTATTGTCAGCGTAAATTCGCTAGTAATGGTGCTCCCACACTGTTGTTAGAAAATGTTTACTAACGTTAGTAAACATTTGGCATACATAAATTAATTATAATGTTAGTAAATTTTTTAGTGTTACAAGGTTGAAGTACCATAAAAAGATTATAAATTACCACCTCCAAAACAACAAAGTCGTCAACATACATAAATGTAGCACGTAAGAAAGTTAGGCGGGCGTGGCGAGAGCTTTGATTTACATGAAAAATTCAAATATTAATTTCTGAGAGCGGCCAAACTCCGCGCTAACTAAGTTTGCACTGGACTTGGGGTTTTTAATATAATTTTACACATTTGTACTCGTAAAAGTTGTACTCGTAATTATTTTTGTGTAAAGCGAAATGAGTTTTAGCTAAATCTGTACTGTATACGGTGCAATGAAACATTTTGTAAAAAATAACCCATAAATTTTTGTATCTAGATGGGTTCCTATGCACAAATGAGAAAGCGAGATGATCTTGTATTGCGCTATTTCGTTTGCTCACTCACTATCTTGGTGCAATAATTAGTTAATAACAATGGATTTTTTATTGTTATCTAGTTTGTAGCAAGCAAAGGGTAATAGACTTTATAACCAGCACGTTATGAATAAATGAAGATACAATTTTCACCACGATGTTATGATATCTACACATATAATAAAATTGTAACAGGTCGATGTCTGTACATTGAAGATTTATTGGAAAAACAATATGAGGGGTCATTATTGGATCAACAGAAGCCAAAACATTCATTTTGCAGAACTTTTGTCTGTGTATATGTTTGTAATTTCACTTTTTGCAATTTTATGTAGGTACCTAAAGATTTTTTACGAAAATTTTCTATTGGTTTGTAATTTGACTACTCAAATTACCTACGTAACAGATAGTGGTGTTTATTTTTAGTTAGGTCACATAAGCAATAGTATTTAGCTAGTTTTAATTAGGTAGGTACCACGGAGTAATAACAAAGAGGAGATGGCATATCGAGACCTTCTTTACAAAAATCATGTAAGGCTACGCGGGACAAATGGCAGACATGAGGGGAGCTCGGTTTGGCCGTGGCTCCGCCCCTATCGACATTAAAATCAGACACTTTTTTTGTGTAACACTAAATCAATGAAATAAATTCGGAAATATTTTATTTAGGTACTTACTTTTATTGTGATCTTTTTACAGTATTAAAACACTTAAAACTAAATGGTTTAAAAAATATTGTAAGCTGATGACTTTGTAATTGCTCCATGGTACTATCATTATCCTTTATTTAATGATACTAATTATTGCTACGCTTCACTCAGCCATCGTGCTCCTTTTTCATTCTATCAGACTTATTTCAGTTAAATTTCGTTTTAGTGATCTATCTATGTATGTATGTAAAAACTTTATTGTGCAGAAAGAACATTGTTACAACAAAATAGAACACAACAAGAGGCGGACTTATCCCTGATAGGGATCTCTTCTAGTCAACCCGAATCGCGATTCCGATCTACTTATGGCTTATCTTCTTCGAGTTTTTCTAAGTTTTATGAGTAAGACGGCATGTTAGCATTAGAGTATGTTTTGTGTTGTGATATATTTTTATGGCGGCAGGCAGATCTTTGGATTCACTAATGTGTAATTTAGTTAGCATTGTTTCCTTGATCACGTGACCGAAGCCGCGGGTAACAGCTAATTTGAATAATAAACTTGAGATATTTAGATAACTTTTTAAACAAAATCTCAATATAAACCGCATATAAAATAAATGTAACAAAGAGAATTATTCCGGTCGGCTACGCGACTACAACCTCTCTTTGACTTTGTATTTTTTCGTCATAAATTATTTTACTGAAGTTTATAATATCACAAGCTCTCTCAACTTGTTAATATAGGTACAAGAGTTTTTTGTTGATAGTACAGACCGAAGAGCATCGAAACCGCTCCTACAAATGGCGTTCCTTTCTCAATGTAAACAGACCTTTACAAAAAAACTGACATTATCACTTTTTTTCTAAATTACGATTTGTACATACATTAATGTATTAATACATATTATGTAGTACATACCTTTGTTTCTAAAGAATTTGATTGGGACTGAATATAAAAAAAAAAACAAAATTGATTTCGAGTTGAAAGAATTCGCTTTTAATTTTTCAAGACATTTCGCATCAATTCGCAGACATTTTTATTCTAGGGACAGTGTCATTGTACCGGAATTAAAAGTGGATTAACAGTACATTCTCAGGTGAAATGTAAACTTCATTAAACGATAGTAAATTGCGTTATTATTCTTGGAATAAAACTTATCCGGATTTAATGAAATCGGCCCTAAGTTGGCTTAATTATTAATTTTTATGAATTTTAATTTTAATGTAAGAGAACCAACTTTTGACAATGATAGAATTGTTTTTGATATTAAAACTGTTAATATGTTTTACAAAACGCCGCATTACCTATCTATCCGCGTATCTTATCTATAATACATACCTATCTAAATCCTTCGTACGCAGCTGGTATAAAATTTATGAGCCAAGTTGTGCCAGGGTCCGTCCTGCGAATATAGAGACTACGATTGCACATATATATATGTCAATAATAGTATTGTTTTGTTTAAGTTTTCTTTTTATAGAAAAAGAAAACTTAAAGAACTTCAACACGTGGACAGTTTTATACATAAGGTGTGGGTTTGTACAAGGATAATGATTGTTATACAACTAAGTAGGCAAACAGGCGTATGGTCCACCTGATGGTACGTGGTTGGTTACCGTAGCCTATGAACGCCTGCAACACCGAAGATGTCTCGAGCGCGTTGTCGACCTGTCCGCTATCAGCACAGCGACCCCTCTGGAGCCTGGAGACCCTACTCACCAGCAGGAACACAACACTGCATCGCAGTGTTATTTGGCTGCGGTCTTCTGTAGGGTGGAGGTATTTCCCTAGACGGACTACTCCTTACAAAATGTTCTACCTCTCTTAATGATTAATGACTTTAATTTATTTCTGTACGTGTGCATTATAAATATTTTGTATTGTATTGTTTTTGCTATGACCTCTGAAGTTATTCTATTGAGTCACGATTTTGGTATTTGCATTTTAATAAACTACTAGCTTTTTCCCGTGGCTCCTGCGCCAATAAGTATAGAGTGTTTTTCATACAAAAAGGTCCTAACTCAGCATTATGCAGGCCAATGGTATTGCCAGCGCTGATCTTCCATTAGGACCTCAGTCGTCTTCGTCAACGTGCCTTCCGAAGCACGGAATCGTCTTTGTTATCAGACAATCAGGTCATTCAAGCCTGCAATGTCCTAACCAAACTGAAAACAACTAAACAAAGTAGGTATTCCGTGGTAATCGAACCTGCGATCCCCGTACCAGGCAGATCCCCGAAGGCGAACACCTTTACCACTCAGCAGGATCTCAGCGAACATCACAGAGTGCGCGCAAAAAACTTCTTTATTTTTTTAAGGTTTAAAACAGTGTATAAATAAATGGCATTGTCCAAAAAGTGAACAAAACATCCAGAAAGCGCGCTCAATTTCAGTATGGGAAAGCTTTTTTTCCTAATGAGCGTCGCAAACACTTTTATTTGTAATTCATTGTATGTTTATATTGCTGAAAGTTTAATAAGGCATAAGCAACTTGTGCATGCACTTGTAACAGAAAACCAAGTATTCGTTTTTTTTTTCCTAAAAAAAATAAGTGAAATAAAATTTTGTTCAGCTAAGGTTGGCTGGACAAATTGCATTTGCTGTAAGTCCGCCTTTCTATTCAACATTATCAACAATTTAAGAGCTGGGCTCTTGTCCATTGCTCTTGATATAATCTTTAGTTTTTGATACGACAAAAATTCTTATTTACTAAAAATACAAAGTGTTTTCTATCAATTTAATTTAGGTATGTAAACGGTACAATGAATAGTGTTTATTCATTCATTTATAGTCCGTTTATACAAAAGTACACAACACAACTCAAAAGCAAACCTCTTTTTCAAAGCTAAAAATCAATTAAATCAATAAACACGTCTGCCAATTTTCGTAAAAAAAATGTGACCTATAAACCGAAACATACATACTCAGCTTTCACACGAACATCCCTAAAAAAGTAATCAACAACCAGTCTTGAAATGGAGACTCTCGCTCGCTTCGTTCGCTTCTACGCAGGACAAAGTAATGCTTGTTCCATTTCCGAAGACCTTCATACATTGGTAAGTAATGGACGAAATCTGCACCCAATTACCGAATGAAGAGCTCGACTTAGCGGCCCTAGCGATTAGCGGCGACCCTAGATTATACTGAAAGAGGATTCCGTCATAGTTCTATTATTTATTCTGTGAATAGGCCCAATACGATGGCAAAATTTCATGTTTTTCTGTTCACTAGAACTTTGACCTGCAGTAATTCTGAGCTTTAAAACATGTTTTGTAGGTTTGTTCGGCTCATTCAAAATTTTAACTACAACTATTAAAAACGTGTTAAGGCACTGTGCATCAGAGGAACACCGTAAAACGTCTATTTTTTCGTCGCGCAGTTAGCCTTATTTTACTTCGAATACTAGCATGAAAAACATATGAAGTTACAGTTCAAATATCAAAATAAATGATTACATCAAAATATTTTCAAAAAAAGTATTTAAAACCTAGCAAAAATAATATAGCAAAAAAGGTATATCCAGAAAAAGTTTCGTCGCGAATGACTTGATATTTTTAGCGAAATTACAATATTTTTTTAATTATTGAATTATTAAATTAAAACTGAAAAAAAAACAACCGAAATTGCAGACACGGGTTTTAAACTGAGACTAGTGACAGGCCAATTCAACTTTATTTCATTACGAGTCGTACTTTAATCAAATATCGCGATATCAAATACTGAAGGGTTAAGGGGTACAGCGCCTTAAGTAATTATATCTAAAAATGATTTTACTTCCATATTTCTCTGATTTGGAAAAAATATTTGTATTGTGAAGGTTGGTTCATTTTTTTTTTTCTTAAAAATTATATTTGTAAAATAAATCGTTTTTATTACAAAAACCTAGTATGTTAATTGCTTCGTATTGGGCCTTAATATACTATAATTCAATAATGCTTGAAAAGTAAAGCTTTTGTGAGTGAAAAGTAAAGTCATTGTGGTTACTGCTTGCATTTTTATTCATGATAAAACGTAAAAAATAAAGCGGCACATAATGTTAAATTAAAAGTTTGAGCAAACAAGATTTTTCGTAATTAATTCCAATTTTTCCGGAGCGCATCGATATTTACTTTCCCGGGGTTCCGTAAGCGACTTTAAATTAACAGAACCCTCATCAAAAAGCCATTGATTGCTTCATGCGGCATGTTTATCACTGCAGCCATTACGACAGTATGGCGCTGATTATTACTAATGGTTCTTAGAAGTTTTCTTCAAAGAATAATTTACTTATTCACTGACCCGACCATGGAATAATTACAAAAAGGAGATGCCGTAATAAGCGTTTTGTAAGAAAGCGTTTGTGAGGCTACACGGGGCGGAAGGCAGACGTGCGGGGTGCTCGGTTTTGGCCGTCGCTCTAATCATGGAGCACGAGCAATGACAAGCTCCGTCCACTTTTGTGTCGGCGAGGCGCCAATGATCATATCACTGCGCCATTTCAAACGGCATCTCCACTTTGTAATTACTCCATGGACCCGACAATCAGACGATCTGAAACGCTGGATGCAGCCCGCTTCCAACCGATCATTTCAAATCTTTGGGATTTTTTTTCTTTTTAGGGTTCCGTAGCCAAAGGAAAAAACGGGACCTTATTACTAAGAGTTTACTGTCCGTCTATCACTAAGCTCATGACCCGTGATAGTGGACAGTTGAAATTTTTGCAGATAATGTAGTCTGTTGCCACTATTACATCCTATACAACAAAAGTGAGTTTTTTTGCGGGTTTTATAGATAATGTTACCAGTGACGTGCTTAGAGATTTTCCATAGGGTAGGCAGAAACAAATTTCAAGTTACTATTACATAAATATAAAATCTTACGAATGTTTATCTATTGAAATAGGTTGAAAAAATAATATTTTTTGTATAATAGTAAGTAATAAATTATAGTTATTATAATTAGTGTACTCCACAGAATACAATTCCACAGGGTAGACAATGTCTAAACGTCTTTATGGTATGCATGCCACTGAATGTTACGGAACCTTAAGTGCGCGAGTCCGACTCTCGCTTGGCCAGTTTTATTAATATCCAGCTGTGGACTTCCTGCTGAAATGATCTTCTTCATCCTAGCGTGTATTCCTAGTTGCGTCGTAAGCTTACGCTTCGAAAACTAGGGTACGCTGTAAGTCATGGTCATTGATTTGGCGGCATTGGTTATTACAATGGAGCTACTGCCGTCTGACCTCCGTAACCCCTTTTACAGGAAAACCAGACCAACAGGACCCGAGGTGTGTTAGTGGCCACCACTGTCAGAATTATTCAAGCTGCCTTAAGACATCTGACACAGCCTTAAAACTGCTATATATCGATAACAACAACGCACGGAGGAGCTCGAAATAGAAAATGCCACTAAATGGCGACCAATCCAATAATGGTCGCGCTTGTCACGCGTTCGCTAGGATACGCGGGTCGCGTTGGACTATCGGCTCCTTTTCGTGCTGAAATGATGATGATCAATAATTTACTTCCACGACACAGCGCGACAATTCTAAGAAGTAGACTTAAATATATAAAATAATAAGGAAAAATTGATACTTAGGCATGTAAAGCAGGTAAATTAAAAGAATCTCGTCTTATTTCACGATGCAAGTGTAAAAACATGTATGTATGTATGTAAAAATCTTTATTGTACACAAAGAACATAGTATCAGAATACAGGTTACAACAAAAGGCGGACTTATCCCAAATAGGGATCTCTTCCAGTCAACCAAACAAACATTACCGGGATATTCTCGAAATTGTGAGTTATCATGGTAAGGCCGCCAAAAATGATCGGACAAAGTACCCTCGTTAACTAACTGATTTATTATCATAACGTTTTATATCAACACTATCTACTCCACTTAAACATCTCTGTTTCACGTCTTAGCGTTCTCCCAGTCATCGTCGTCTTGACTCGACTCATCTTGACTATGGAGGACCCTTTCAAATGCATCTCCATCAATCAGTCCACGGGGTTCCCTTCCCAGTGCAGTCAGTCTCCGCAGGTCAGCTTGTGGCGAGCTGTTGGTGAGTGGCGACACCGCGGACCTGAGTGCTCCCACGGGTGGTCTCCATCCCTCGCCTCCGACTTGCCTTTGTTGGTCGGTCGGAGTGGACACCGATAAGGGACAGGACCCCTACCTCTGGTTGGCCAGGGTGGAGTCGCCAGAGCTTCTACTCGAAAGGTGGATATGGTACGTAAATGGCGAGTGGGCGTACGTGATGGGACCCTGAGGAAGCAAATGATCATTGTTTAAAGTCCAGCGACACCTCTTCACCTTTAGACGCTCAACTAGTGTTGCCCTCTTTGCTGCATATTATATCGTGCAGCCGTTTTCGGGGGGGGGCATTGACTGAGATGGCAAGTCACCGCCTGCTTATTTTATCCGTGTGAAATACATTGGTCAAGCAGGTGTCATAGTCCTTTCCATAGCCCTAAAAACTAAATCACTAAAACTATCAACCTAATAGACCGGTATTAAGTAGAGTGTCCATGTCTTCCCATAGACTGGCACCTTCTGGGAATTGACCTCAAGTACATCTCTTTGATTTGCTTGAGGTCATGCCTTGGATTGTGCCCCACCTCAATTATATAGTAAATGTCTCACAAGGCCTCTACATGTTGGACCTGTGTCCCCTTGCAAGCCTCAAAGGACCGGGCTACGGCTCGTGAATACCAAGGTATAGAGACAATATAATAATCATAATGAGTACCACATGACATCAACTTCTCCAAAGGGCCTCCACGAGTTGGATTCATATCCCCTCTCAAAGGACCGGGGCAACCCGTGAATCCCAAGCGGAGTGACATAATAATAATAAACACTTTATTGCACTAGGAAAATACAATTTTGAGACACATATATGTAGATATTATGATGTGCAAAGGGGTCCTTATCGCAATAGCAATCTCCTACAGGCAACCCTTTTTGCAGGAGTCAGGTTTCAACAAAAAAAATTGCATTAAAATCGACACTTTAAGACGAAGATACGTTAAATGAAACATCCCTCTTTTCGCTACATACAAATTTAAAAATCTAATGTACAAGTCCTAACCTGGAGAACGAATAAGCCAATGTATTTTTGTTTGTATACCTTAGATGGGTACTCGGAAGGTTTTATGAAAAAAAAAGGCAAAATAAACGTCACAAAACCTACTACCAAAGAGAGGTCGGACATTTTGTAAGGAGAAGTCCGTCTGGGGAAGTACCTCCACCCTACAGAAGACCGCAGCCAAATAACACTGTGATGCAGTGTTGTGTTCCTGCTGGTGAGCAGGGTCGCCAGGCTTCAGAGGGGTCGCTGTGCTGACAGCGGGCAGGTCGGCAACGCGCTCGTGACATCTCCGGTGTTGCAGGCGTTCATAGGCTACGGTAACCACTTACCATCAGGTCGGCCGTACGCCTGTTTGCCTACTTAGTTGTTTAAAAAAAAAACAAATATAAGGAATGCAGAGAACGAGAAACAGTTATTTTGAACCAAGTAGTAGATGCAGTCCAACCACAAGGTGCACTTAAGTTCATTAAAAAAAAATTGTGGTACATTCATTCTGCCTAATGTACAGTAGGCTACTTAGTAAAAGTAACATTCCTAACTCCAACACCTTATATCCTTATAGCCTAAGTATGTTACCACAGAATTCGGCAACTGCTGTAACATACCTGCACATTATAAATGTCATGCGATACGTAAATATTACATGAATGCGACGCAGCCTGACCAATGCAGCAATAGAGTAATGAGGGTCTGGTCCGATTTGTAGCGAATTTCAAGAACAAGAAATGTTTCAGGTAAGTATTCATTAAAAATTAAAGTTTTTGTTTGAGTATGTGGAGGAAGAGAAGAGGAGGAATGTAAAGGAAGGAGTGTAGGGATAGTAAACGAAAGTATTTTTAACACACAGCACTCTTTTTACATAAATATAAAAGTCCACAATAGAAATGAGTAAAGAAAGAGTATGATGAGCAGAATAGGAAGAAATAAACTATATTAACGTTAATCAAACTGACGCGTATCCCGAGCCCACAGAAATAAGAATACGTAGAAGCCATAAGCAGGCCAGCTGACTTTGGCACACGCTATAGCACTTCTACCGAATTTTATTTCCATGGGCTTTCCGCAAGTCGCGCGGGATTAGCATTTCAATAGAGCATTAAGTTGACTAAAACAGTGAATATGGTGACATTACAACCGCTCACACTCGCTCCACACCAACGCCACACAGCCATACATCAAGCACTCGAGCCAACACACACAACTTGCCAAGTATGCGACGCGGTTTGTGCCACCGGCCGTCGACGGAACCATTCCAAATATGGAATTTATTGTAGGTACATTGTTTATCCCGAATTATAATACTGGCTATTTATTGTTTGACATAATTTTGTTGTTATCGCCATCATTGCATATGGCGTTCAGTAAGGGAGCATCTACATCCAGGTTCCTCAGTCAGCTTACCACAGCAGATGTAAGATAGCAAATAGCCACTCTAGCACTGTCGCTTTCTATAGCCTAGAGATCAATCAATCAACCAACTTTATTGCGTATTATGGGTGTACAATGATGTTATATATAGCAATTACAAGATCTTAGACCAATATCCTCGATTTCAGTAATGTTCTGTTGTAATTTGTTTAACATTTTACAATTTACATACAAAATACACTCTGTCGGAAAAAGGAGGTTCTGCATCTTCTTTCGATTAGACAAATATAATTGTATGTTCTTTCTAACAAACATTACCCATTCATATATGTAAAGTGTTGGTAAAGTTAAAAAAAATGTGACTAAAGGTGTGGCCTACAACTGTCATCATGTCGCAATTTATAGACCGATCTCACACATCGTTTTTGAGCTTTAAAGGCTTTGCTCTTTGTGTGTTGCCACAATAGTACCTGGCAATTTTACTGCATATCCTTCTACGAAAGTTATGCAATATTTTTGATTAAAATTACAGTTACCATGGCTTTCATGTATATAGCCAGCAAAAGATGGATCACCGTAGCGTTTTTACGCTCGTGATACCTTGAAGATGTCACGTCATGATACTTGACAGTCAAGCGATATTGCAAGCTTGACTAATCTGATTGTCCGATAAAAAAAGTACCCTGAACCTTCCGAATGTCATTGTTTCCGGCTACCATCTGTAGGTTGTTAAAAAATCCTCGGCAGAGGCCGATGGGAAAAACTCCATCGACAAGACCTCTTAAATTTATGATGAAAAGAGGTCCATGACAATATCATACACTAAAATCAAGGTGAATTTAAATCAAAAAAGAAAATAAAAAAATTATTTATTTTAGAAACACACAAAAAATAATAAAAAAGAAATCATCATAACAAAAAGAAAGGATGCATGTGTCCAAAAAAGGTCCTAACTCAGCATTTTGCCGTCTGATGTAAAGTCCCCTTCACGAGAGGATATAAATTATGTAAACAAATGCTCAGGGGTTCGCAACATTTGAATGAAAGAAAAGATCACGCCTTTTTCCCGTAGGTGTAGGCAGAGACTACGGATTTTCATTTGCTACGATCCTTACAGACTTCCCTCGCTTCTTCTACGCTCATCACTATCGTAATACAATCTCGTCTATTACGGGTACTCCTGACACCTCCCTTTTTTAATATGTCTGCGGTTTAGTATTTTTGTGACATATTTTAATGTTTAAAGACAATTTAAATTTATGAGTGGTTTTAGATGATTGTGTTGACCGCCGCAACCACCCGCGTGTTGTTCATAATTCATTAATTGTATTATTTTTCTCTCATTTATTTGTTTCAAAAGTGAAAAGATAAACTGTCACCAAAATTAAATGGCTGACCAAATGTTTGCATTCACAGAGCTGGGCTCGTTCCTGTACCATACATCATTGACATATTTATTTATTAAAATTTAATTGTACCACAAGTAATAATACAATTTGCGGACTTAATGCTAAAAGCATTCTCTCGCAGTCAACCATTAGGAAAAACAGAAAATAAAAAGCAGTGAAAGAAAGCTTCGTGCGACATATCGCATCTAATCTAATTGGAATTGGTCGTACCCGTATAGTAATTTAAGTCGATTGTATTTGGTAAACTGATAATATTGTCGCTAGGTAACCATTAGAACTCACCATAATAGAGATTAGTTTGTTTACTAAATTTATACCTTCTCGTGACGGCGACTATAATTGACAGCGCTGATCTTCCGTTAGAACCTCGGCCTCGACCTTGTTTCAGACTTTTATATGGCGATATACGAAACTCCCGCCACATGAGAACTTTTGGCGGGAAGCTGTAAAGAGCTGTATCGGCGCTGTATTTTATTTTCCAAAATTTGTGTTTTTTTCATTAAATTAAACTATTTTAATACGGTTTTATCGCGTTTATTACTTATTTATTTACACCTGACGTTTCGAACACTTTACAGCGTTCATGGTCGCAGGCAGACCATGAACCAGAATCAGAGGCAGGTCAGAGGCAATTTAATGAATAACAATCGCGAAAACATAAGAAATCATTTGTGTTTTTTTTTAGTATTTGTGCGTAATATTGGTAGATTTTTATCTGCAAAGGGTTTTTATTAAGCGTGAGTGTTGGGAAGTGATCAGTCTTGCCAGAAGGTTACTTTTGTAACCTTTTAGGTGATTTTTGAACCGCATTGGTTACTTTTAGGTTACACTAATGAAAAGGTAACTTTTAGGTTATTTTTCGGACTTTGTAGAATTAACTTTTAATTTCTTACTTATAAGCAACGTGAAACGGCAGGCTCGTTTTAGAATTTTTCATGTTGGTAAGCTTCGGTAGCAGTAGAACTAAAACCACAGACCTATATGAACAATCGTAGTCGTACCTATTGGAACAAGTCGTTGTACTCTTTCACACTTACACCACTTGTATCTCGCTCACTCGCTCGATCAGTCGGATCGGATCGGATTAATTCGTCGTTGTTCGTTTGCCGTCGTGTCGTGCTTACCCGTTGCCGCCCGCCGCCACTTTACTTTGTTGTCCGAAAGGTTAGTGTTTGTATTTTATGATTATTAATTACAATACAACATAATTTCCTACCGGACATTTACTGGAAGCTTGGTAAGTGTATCTACAAATTACAGTGCATATTTGTGTGTGTTTGACTTTGTACTTTTTCTATGTTAAGGTTATGGACTAATAATTAATGATGAATTTGAATCTGACCAGTATGTAGGTACCTATTACACACCAAGAACGCTTTGTTTTTTTTTAACTTGGTTTTAGTTAGACAATAAAATAGTAAGTAGGTACAAGTCAGTTAGTAATAGTACAGTTTATGAAGTTACTGAGATTAAACCAAGAGGCTTTATGTTTTTTAAATGTTATGGCTTTGACAACAAGAGCTATCAGCAAATAAGTGTTGTAAAATCCAAGACATGCCGATAATTGTTACTTAAAAAAAAAATTTAATATAGAAATGTTAAATTACGAGTATATCTACCTACTTTTTTATATTTCATGATCACTAGTTGATGTTATTATTTTTTTATTATTTTTTTTAATTTTAAGTATTTACTTTCAATTAGTTTTTTTAAGTTTTAGGTTAATTTGTTTGTATATGATATTTTTAATTGAGTAAAAAATAAAGAAAAAAAAACTGCATATTCGGTAAAAATATTATCATTAAATAAATAAGTTGATGATATAAAATATAAATGTTGGAATAATTATAACAACTAATAAAGAAATTGAAATTAATATTTAGTTAGTATGTATCAATATGAATAAATCAAGAAATGCGGGCAAGTGCTTAAATACTCATGTTTACAATGTTTCTGTAAGTCAATACAACTAATATTCTATTCTATCAACTTATAACCTTAACCTTAACCTTTTCAGTAAAAAAAAAATGAAAGGTTACTTTTTATACAAAAAGGTTACATTTTGTTATATTTCAGGTAATTTCTGACAAGGCCCGACTGGCAACACTGGAAGTGATACAGTGTATGATTTATGTGATTTTCATGCTTGTTGCCAAAAGCTCCTAGTAATCGCTAAGTGCAGTTTTTCTACCACTTAACCTCATTCTTCTGACTAGACTTGACTACCGACTAGACTTTTAAACTTGACTAGGACTTGACGAAACCACACCGTGGGACTGAAGAAGATCAAAAAATTAAGAAGGGGTTTAAAGGACTTGTATCCATGGCCATAAAACTCATTACTAAAAAACAGTTCTCAAATATTCTTTTATCTTGCAACAAAAAATAAAATAATGTTCCTGTTCTCTGCAGATGTTGGTAGCTCGTCAGAAATGTACACTTCCGTGTCCCGCGTACTCAGTTTTTAGTTTCATTTTGTAGTCGGAGCTTGTCTATGCTAGGATGACCACATTGATACGCGGATATATAAAAAATCTACTTTATTTGGCTTCGCTGAGAAAATATTAGCAATATTATGAATCATTATTTCAGAAAGTAAGAGATGTTAATCGCGAATACGTGGGGCGCACTATAAGTTTCCGGAATGAATATGAAAAAATACTATTAAAGGTACAAAATTAATTTATTGCTTTTCAAAATAATCTCCCTTGGCGTCTATGCACTTTTTCATTCGATGAAACCAGTTTTGAAAACTTTTGTGCCACTCCTCTGTGGTGACCTCTGAAACGTGTTTTTCATACTCCTCGACAGCCTCTTCTGGTGATGAAAATCGTTGACCGCGTAATTGGTTCTTAATTTTTGGGAACAGAAAAAAGTCACAAGGTGCCAGGTCGGGACTGTATGCAGGATGACTCATGAGTTCTACATTTTTCGCCTTCAAAAAGTCGTTTGTCTGTCTGGCCGTGTGAGAACTAGCATTGTCGTGGTGCAGGATGATACGGCGTTTACGGTTATTTTTACGGAGTTCGTCAATAACTTCCGGCAAACAAATGGTCGTGTACCAGTCACTATTCACTGTACGACGATTCTCTAAAGCAACAGTAGCCACGTGTCCAATTTTATTAAAAAAAGAAGCAATCATCCGCTTAGACGCACTTTTCACGCGCGCCACTTTGGTTGGTTTCGGCTCATCTTGAAAGACCCATACGCTCGATTGCTGCTTTGTTTTGGGATCGTAGTAATAAAATCCATGTTTCGTCACCTGTTACTATGTCCCACACCAAATTTGACGAACCTTCGTTGAATCTGGTAAGCATGGCACTGCACCAAGTGACGCGGTCCGTTTTTTGAGCCTCGGTCAAGTTGTGTGGGATCCACCGCGAGCACAGCTTTCTCACACCCAAATGTTTGTGTAGGATTAATTGTATTTGACTCATGCCTATTTCTAAGGATGCGCGAATTTCATGGTAGGTCACATGCCTGTCTGTTTCAATCATACGGCGCACAGCATTGATGTTTTTGTTGGTCACAGCGGTGGACGGCCGACCATCGCGAGATTCGTCACTGAGATTGATACGACCACGCTTGAATTCTGCAAACCAGCTATAAACAGTTGTCTTGCATGGTGCTTCATTGCCAAAAGCTGTTTCAAGCCGAGCGATGCTCTGTTGAGCTGTCAAATTACACTTAAAATCGTAGAAAATCATACTACGAAAATTTTCCCGAGTTAAATCCATGTTGATGCAGACACACAATTTTTTAAATGGCGCCACAAGGTAAAAACAAAAGACAGTCTGATGAAACAAACTGCATTCTACAGCCAAAGAGTTGTATTTTCAAATGTTGCAATAAATTTTTAAATATTGTTTATGTAAGTGGCCAGTTCCGGAAACTTACAGTGCGCCCTATGTACATATCGATGAACTGAAGTGCTTCCCAGCGTTTTCCCAGTTGCGTCCTCAGCTGTTTACTTTGGAGCTCAGGATCTGCTTTCTTACTTTTACGGCTCCACTTCGCCCTGTCTTCGGCATCCTTGACTAATAGTCCATTAGCATGCATATCCTGCTTTGGGACGTCAAGCCAGCCTAGATTGTGCATGAGCAGGAACTTCGGTAGAAGCTCTTAACGTAGACAGCAGCAAGAATCAGTCGACTTATTTCGTTATAGCTTGACCACAACTGCTGTACCGCGCTTGAGGTATGCTAGCGGCGAAACGAGGGGGAAAGTGTTAGATGAACATGAGATAAAATATCTAAAGAGTACAGTTTCAGTTCATTATATTTTTTAAAATTGTTCGTAGCTAAACTCATATTGAACGGTAATTTATAAAACTAAAAAATCCGATTGCGTTTCTGTGTAATTTGAAAATGAAAAATACCCAAAAAAATCCGCCATTTTGTGTGTTTTTATATTTTTATATACCCAGTGTCACTCTGACAATAAATACGAATCTAGCGACACCTTTCAAATTAAAATCCATCTAGCCGTTCAGGCTGCAGAGCGTATCAAACAATTATACATACATTAAACACATACTCTCGAAAGACATAACCCTCTTTCTGTCGCAGTAGAGAAAAACAGGGATTGGATATAATTACACTCGTTAATATACAGCTTCAAAAAATTGTAATTCGATATCGTAAGATCTGTCTGGCACTACGAATCTCATGCTCTTTCTTTCCCACTCCCCCACCTACCCGCGCATACCCAAGGCGCGTACAATACCCAGCAGATAAGTTGACTTAGTATGAGCGAGACAAACCCATACCAAATAATCACGTTGGTATATGTTTGTCTCGCTCACACTCCGTCAACTTACATGCCGCTCATTATACAACGGTTGCGGTCAATCAATAATATAAACAAACAATCATAATCATAATGTAGGTCATCACATTACTATGGTCTCGTCACTATGACTATTTTCGTTTCTTACCTTACCACAAGGGGTATCGGTAGGAATAACAAAAAAAGGATGTTATATTTCTAGCTCATGGTCACCGAGTCATGTAGGTTCCGTACGTTATCGCGGTTCATTTAAAAATCAAAACAGTTTGGCAACAGTTGAACCGTGGTCGGATCGCGCTGCAGATGAAGGATGCGACATTTGTTTTGGGAAATATACAGAAATTCTAGAAATTGTCAGATAAACTTAGTTATTTTCTGATACAATACAATACAAAATATCTTTATTGCTTACATACAGTAACAAATAATTTAACAATTACAAAAACTTAAACATATTTTGAGCGAAGGCGGACTTATTGCTAGGCAATCTCTTTCAGTCCACCCTTACGAGGTGGAAGAGAATCAAGTTAAGTTAGGGTGTAGTGTGTGTAAGTAGGGTGGGTACAGCATATTCGTCCAGTCATGAGACAATGGTTGGCAAGGCAGCACGGCTTACTGACATTCCGCTTCACGCAAATACTCACCGGACACGGTTGTTTCGGCGGGTATTTGTGTCGAATAGCGGGTCGGGAGCCGTCTGCTGTTTGCCATCATTGCGATGTATGCCATGACGAGGACGCCCAGCATACGCTAGAGGACTGCCCAGTCTGGAAAACAGATCGTGCGGAAATGCGCGCGATAGTGGGGGACGACCTCTCGCTGCCGACCGTCGTGAAAGCCATGGTCGACAGTGGGACGTCGTGGAATGCGGTGCAGACCTTTGCGGAGTGCGTCATGCTCCGCAAAGAAGCGGCGGAAAGGGAAAGGGAGGAGAGTACCGACCATCCCATCCGCCGCAGACGCACAGGGCGCAGAAGGCGGGCTTATGGCCTGCACCCACACGCAAAAAGAAAAATAATAATAATAGGGTGGGTACAGCAACAGATATAGTTGAAAATTATATACATATATGGCAAACAAATATGGCATATAAAATAAACATACTTAATTCAAATTAAAATTCAAAATTTATTTATTAAAGACAACATGGTCCATTTTTGTTTTGTAAATAACAGTTATTATACAATAAATACAAATTAAATAACAATTATTATTACACCGTGAAATTTTAGTCGTTTTGGACCCATCGTCCAGTGACTCCATTCATGCAACCGAACAAATTTCCCCAAGGAACATAGCTCGAAACATGAAAAACAAATTTGGACTTCTCATAGTAAGTTAGGTCACGTGATGAGATATTTTGTATGGGAGGTCCAAAATTTACTCCATAATTCGACCCATGTATCTTGGGGAAAGTAGTTCAGTTGCATGAATGGTGGAGGACCTGTATAATTTCACGCAAACGGGCCCAAAATGGCCACCTGTCAAAAAAAAAACATTTAAATTGACCATCGACTCGCAAAAAAGTAGATCCTGATTTTGATTGTTAAACTATTTATTTTTTACTGTATGTGGGCAATAAAGATATATTGTATTGTATTGGATGACATTGCCGGAAAACGCGGAGTTCTGGAACATCCGCCAGTGAACAGGAATCAGAACTGTGGAACAGCTATTCAGACTCGCCATGGACAAGACGAAATTTAGGGAACTGACTGCCAACCTTCAGTAATGAAGAAGAACTTTTCAGCGTCATCAATCCTAGTTCTTTCACATTTCAATTGGGGTCGGCTTTCGGTATCTTCTTGCGCCAATGTTCTCTATCAAGCACCATTTCAGGGCTTATTCCCATCGTCTCCATATCCCTTCTTATAGTATGTGTTCAAAATTGTGCGGGGACGACTTCTGCTTGTCCCTTTGGTGACATTTAGGACGTGACGGTCTTCATTTTTAGTTGTAACTTAGTTACATAAAAATAAAAAATCTAATGGAATGGTGAATGGGAGTGCAGGATGACAAAGAAATGCTAGGAAATCATCGACGTAAGTGAATAACACTGTGATAAACATGCACCTTTTTGTGACATAGTTCTATTAATAATTCTATGGCATAGGCGTGCTTACAGTTACAGGTATCAAAGTTTGGATGCCTGAACACCTGCACCTAATCATAATAACCTGTTATTGACATCTAGCAAAGCCACAGATAAGGTAGCTTCTAACTGGACAAAAATTTGGCACGTGTCATCGACACAAATGGAGACCTACGTCATGTAATCTAGCAGCCGCACTCAGAGACCTAAATAATCCTGATTCTTCAAACTTAAGTTCAACTTTTACTTAATTCTTCGTTAGATGGGAGATGTTTTTAAACACAAACTCATTAAACATTTACATAAACAACTCCTTACTGAATAGGCTAGTTTCCAGTGTCAAAAGACTAACATAAAAATTAGTCCGTCATTTAGAAAATCAAAATATATTAGTGACGTATTTTTTCTTTTGTTAATTGAGCAATAAATTATAAAGATATAACGCATCAAAGTTTAGGAGTCGCTCGTAACGTCACATATTGCGAAAGAGTGTAGCACACTGTGACGTCACACGGAACTTTAACGCGCCATATCTTTACCAATCTTTGTTTTATTTTCAAAAGAAAAAATACGTCTTCAAATTTTTTTTATTATTTATCTGACGGACTAATTATATTTTTTAGGAAACTATCCTATTGCGGCGGTAAGGTTATTATATACATGCCTGACCTACGTCAGCTTAATAACCCCAGACCAACGGCTGTATATAAGATGGTAAGAAGTAAATAAAGATCGGAAGTATATTGCAAGTAATTGGCTCGTACGTTTATGTCAGCCGAGCACGAAATATTGCCACTACAAGCATTGAACTGGGAGATGTGAGTTGTGTTAAGAAAGTTCAGATGTGACATGACGAAACTATAAGGGTGACTTGTGTTTACTACGGAACACTAATAAAAAAAATTAAAAACGGAATAAATTACTATTCGTGGATTTAAATTTAGAAGAACTTGACAGCCGATCGAGATATGTTTATTCGTAACGATAGCGTGTGTCGAGCGATAATAAGCGCGGATGAATTGGTTTGGTTTCCATTAGTGGCACTTTTGTCTTGAGCTCCTCTGTTTGTCGGAACTTTGAGCCAATGATCATTATCATCATCCTAGCGTGTATTCCTAATTGCGTCGTCAGCTTACGCTTCGGAGCCTAGGGTTCGCTGTAAGTCATGTTTCTAGATTTGGCGGAACTGGTTATTACAATGGAGCGACTGCCGTCTGACCTCCGTAACCCTTTTTACAGGGAAACCAGACCAACAAGATCATGACCCGAGGTGTGTTAGTGGCCAACACTGTCAGAATTTTTCAGGCTGCCCTAAGGCATCTGACACAGCCTTGCGACTGCTATCTATCGATAACAACCGGGACCAACGGCTTAATGTGCCTTCCGAAGCACGGAGGAGCTCAAGATAGAAAATGCCACTTAATGGCGCTTGACACGCGCATTCGCTATGGATACGCGGGTCGCGTTCGACTAACGAGCGCCTCGCCATTTGAGCCAATGATACAGATCAATAACAAAACATACTTTTTCTTTCTGACAGATTAGATTAGATAATCCGTTGAAAATCATTCAGTATCCTATATTGGAGCGAGCCGTTCGTTCAGAATAATTAAAACTAATAGCCAAACGCGGTTTGTAAATTTCCCGGAATAGATTGATGATGACCACACATGCAGCTAGCCCAATGAAATACGATTTATACTCGTACTGATAAAACTATTTATTTACTTATCATGTGCATTACTAATTTACGCTCAAGGCGGTCCTTCATCAATCGACCCTGTACACACTGGTGTCAGAGTTTATTAGAACCGCCTTTTGGCCTTTGACGTTAACGACCACCAACGACTTTTCGTGCCTTCCGAAGCAAGGAATCGTCATTATTCTCAGACAATGAGATGTCTCAAGCCAGCAATATCCTAACCAAACTGGAAACAATTAAATTTTTAATAATTTTACTATTCTACTTTTAAAGGTTATACATGTTTTAGATTCAAATACGATACAAAAAAAAAATAAAAAAAATAATAAAAAAAAAGCGAATTATGATAAAGTATATTTCTCTAACACTATATCCCTGCACATGAATGACTACTATTTTGTCATTAACGACTCTGAGTGCAACTGTTAGCCTATAAAGAGCTCCATATAAAGTAAACTGGAGTAGAATCATGTCTAAACCACTTCATAGCTCTCTACAAAACAGACTGGGTACGAGAAAGGCGTCTATCAGCATTGAAGCGAAAGAACAAACATTGATTCTACTGTAAGCTACTAATAACTGCCCATACATACAAGCGATGTTAATAAATTAATACTTTTTTTTCACCATTTACAAAAAAAAAAAGAAACACAGTTAAATCGAATAAAACAAAATGCGTACAAAGGCGGACTTATCGCTAATGTAATTTCTTTCAGCCTACCTTATCGTAGAAAAGAGCCGCGGAAAAAGAAACGAGATAATCCATGCATCTTTCTATTTATACCTCATGGTAAGCGATAAGTCCGTGATCAGCAAGCTCTCTTGTACTTGCCGTTCAGGGAATGGTGAAACTTAGTACTTAGTACATGAAAAGATTATAGACTTTAAAATGGGTATTTTCCCTATCTTCGAAATAGACGTGTCATATGCTGGCCGAAAAACGTTTCCGAGTCACCGTTTATGACGAATGGAAATCATTTGATATCCAACGAAAATCATTAGTTCACCGATTTTGCGTGAGTCATACTTTTCAAAAATAACACTCCAGCCTTTGATAACTATGTCCACGTTATGCTAACCTGTGTTACCTGTGGTCGCAGTTTTAATGAGAAAATCGGCTTAAGTCTTTGTAAATGTTATATTATTTGTTACTGTTTGTGGGCAATAAAGATATTTTGTATTGTATTGTATATCAACCACTTTTAGTAATGAGTTTTACGGCCATGAAAGAAAGAAAGAAAGAAATAGTTTATTTGCAATGAAAGTGGTACAGTCTGGTGTCAAAACAATATGGCCGCACAATCAACCTTATTAGGTATGCAAATAAAATTAATTCTAATTCCTAAAATATTATTAAACCAGTCAAATATTATCATGGATACAAGTTCTATAAAGCCATTCTTAATTTTTCAATCTTATTCAGTCCTACAGTGTGGTTTCGTCAAGTCTAAAAGTCTAGTCGGTAGTCAAGTCTAGTCAGAAGAATCAGGCTAAGCGAAGTGGTAGAAAAACCGCACTTAGCGATTACTAGGAGCTTTTGGCAACAAGCATGAAAATCACATAAATCAAACACTGTATCACTTCCCAACACTCACGCTTGTTATCGAACATTTTGCGAATAATAATTCGCCATTATTATGCACAAACACTCTAAAACACACAAATTTTGGAAAATAAAATACAGCGCCAAAATACTGCTCTTCACAGCTTTCCACAAAAAGTCCATCAACCACTTCAGTGCACACCAAAGAGAATAAGACACCAGCTCTGATAAAAAAGTGCAATTTTTGAGATTCTGATGTTTTACATTAAAGCAGTTTCTTAGTGTATTATTTTACGAATTTCAATAGAAAACAATCACAATTTAAAACAGAAACTCCATATTCAGAGCAATCTCTGCATGAGATGATATATATTTTACTCTGTTTTTCTCCCTACAGGAACGTGTTGAAATGTTTTTTTTTATCATACGAAAACAAGCGTCTCACGTACGGCTACGTGCTTGCTCTTCACGTCAAACTAAATTGAGATTTTTGATTTACTTACTGTCCCCCGTATTGCTTCTACCCCGCCTGTGCCGAGTTTCGTGAAAGCCAAAAAAATGTAGCACTTACTTACTGCGATGGCTCAGCGACCCAAAGAGGATTTTGGCCTCCGACACAAGAGTTCTCCACTGTTCCCTGTTCAGCGCAATCTCCTGCCAGTCGGCTCTTTGGAAGGCTTCCAGATCCTTCACGAATTACCTCCAACGGTACCTGTGACGACCAGTCGCGATTTCGACTTGGTCGTCCAATTAAGTAGACAAAAAGGCATACGGCCGACTAATGTAATAAATACGACCACGACTTTCTTCTGTATCCATCTAATCTACTCCGCCGTCGCCAAATCAAACTGTAAAAATACTTTCAGCATAAAAGAAAAAAGATTTTATTCAGGGCTATAGTTTTTATTTCGAAAAAGAAAGTTCGCCTTTCGATGAAAAATATTTCCTTCAATATCCCGGTCAATATATCGCACATGGTTCATCAGTGCCACAGATGTACATCTAAATAGACGCCACAAGCTTCAAATCTAAGAGGAACTAATCTCATGCCGCTACTATGCAATTAACACTTTCAGCACAGAATAAATAAATTATACACAGAATGTAAAATTCCAAAGAACGTGCCGTGTATGATGCACTCGATTATAATTATTGATAAAACATATTGATATAATTAATTGATGCACTCGTCACTCGGACGACCTCCAAATGACAGCTGCATCGCATCGGCTTACCTGCCTACCTAATATATCTTTATTGAGAAAGCTACCACGTAGGTACAGCAAAGGTCTTATAAACTTGTGCTACATGTTAATAATGTACGTGACAGACGTCACAATAGGTGGTGGCTCAGTGAGAGGAGTCACGGAATAATCATTTTTTATTCAAATGCCTAAAGGCGTCCGCCTTAGAAGACCTGACTTTACAAAAACTAGAACTAAAAACTTTAAGTTCATTATTCTATTTAGACAATCAGGTGATTTAACCCTACACAGCCCTAACCAAACTGGTAACTAACAAATTATCCTTTACGTAGGGATATAGCGTCTGCGATGCAGAAAGCATACTTACAATATAGGTAATGAAAACATACTTTAATTAATGAAGTGGTTTTAACTATTTCGTAAATTCTGACGCTTGGTACTCAAAAAATAAGACGCAAGCTCTATTTAATTAGTTGTCTGTGGCCACTACTTGTGCACAAAATATGTATGTCACAAAAAATTCGCACGCACCATATTTCAGACCAAAAAGCAGTACAAAAGTTAAAAGGATCGACAGATCCAATGAGTGAACGATATCCCTAATACGATTAATAAGTCAAAGGCTTAGAGCGTGTTCTACTCACTGTACTCTCTACAGTAATAATTTTCTTAAGCTTTGAAAAGCGAAGCCTAAAGAAATGTCCGCTTTGCTCCATAGGTTTAAGCTATTATTATTGTACAATCATTTGTTTCTGTATTCAGTCATTAAGTACATGAAACAGAGTATAGCATTTCTCAACGAAGCTTAATTAATTAACAAAGCTTTTAATTAGGTTTCGTCGAGGATAAAATTTATTTATTTATATTCTTGAACACACTAGCAGCGTATTTTGCCTGATGCGTATACATCTTGAGGTTTGAAGTGGTTAAAAATTGTCCAATCTGTTTTTAAAAGTGTTGACTGAGGGTGCGCTGACGACACTCTCGGGGAGTCTGTTCCACTCTGCGACTACACGATTGCACAGAAAATGTTTTTTTCTGTTTTCTTCTTGCTCTTGTGCGACATAGTTCCAATGAAGGTTCCCCTCAAGCGTACGTTTTCCGAGAGTTAGAACATATCGCGCAGTTCTGGAGCATCATAATGGTTAAATAAAGGTTGCCTCTTCGTCTGCGACACTCTAATGTTGTAAGATTAAGAATTTCTAGTCTCTGGTAATACGGCAGATTGCGTATACATTTAACTATTTTGTTGCTCTTCTTTGGACATTCTCAAGAAGTAATTAATCTTTTTTGAAATAAGGATCTCAAATTACATAGGCAAACTTTAACAGTGCTATTATGTATATTTTATAAAGCTTGATTAAAGTTTCCGGTGACAGTGTTGCAAATGTTTTACGAACCAAATATAGAACAGAGTTTGCCTTCTTAATAGTGTTGATTATGTGTGTTTCCCATTTCAAATCAGATGTGATTGAAGCCAAGATCTTTTTGTGACTCTACAGGGGTCAACTGCCGATTGCCTAGATGGTAAGTCTTCCGAGGATTTTTCTTTCTTATATGAAGGACGGTACGCCCAATTGCCCATCTTTCAGGATGCATCCGACAAACGAGTCCCGCCCAATCCCACTTCAGTTTAGTTTAGTGGAATTCTGACGGGCGAAGAAAGAGAGGTAGACCTCGAAAAATATGAATAGATGATCTGAAAGATTTTGATAAAGACTGGAAAGCAGCAACAGTGGACAGAACTATGTGTAAACGAGGAGGGGAGGCTTTTGCCCGGCAGTGGGACTAAAATAAGTGATAATACCCACTCTTTAGTCCATTCAAATATGTCATCGATTACTTTGTTTGATTGGACAGAATTTCGTTTGGACAAATTCGACACTTGGTACTTAGATTTACGCCTACATAGAAAAGCATAATCAAAAAAAAAACACGTAAATTTCGTTCTGTAATACAATTTATAAGTTGTGCATACGTGTGGTGGTCAGCTGAAATGCTTTTGTCAGAGACTGTGACAACCAGTCGCTACCGCTCATGTTTTACACCAACAAAGATACCATCGATCACAGCGTTTCTCGTTACATTCGGCAGCCGTTTCTTATACTGTCACATGGGTGCGAGAAATAAGCCGAGAAATATGGCGGAATAATTTATGTCACTATTTTATGACTATGACACATTAGGGTGGAAGTGATTTAAGTCACGGTGATCTAACATGGAAATATCTCAGTAGAAGAGTCCTGTAAGAAAAATTCTTTTGAAAACTTTTTTTTAAATTTTCTAACCTTTATATAAAATTTAAAATTACTAGATGAGCACATATCAGTCACTTAGCTGTTGGTGAAATTAAATTATTTATTTACAACTAGCTGTTTCCCGCAGCTCCGCCTGCGTCAAAAAGTAGCCTATGTTTGACCCCGGGTCTTCAACTATATTCATACCAAATTTCATTAAAATCCGTTCAGCGGTTTGGCCGTGAAAGCGTAACAGACAGACAGACTTTAGCATTTATAATATTAGTATGTATTATCACATACTAGCAGTACATCCCGACTTCGTCCGGGTCGCCTATAGCCTTCCTCGATAAATAGGCTATCCAACACTGAAAGAATTTACCAAATCAGACCAGTAGTTCCTGTGATTAGCTCGTTCGAACTCTTCAGCTTTATAATATCCATACTAATACTAATATTATAAATGCGAAAGTCTGTCTGTCTGTTACGCTTTCACGGGCAAACCGCTGAAAGGATTTTGATGAAATTTGGTATGAATATAGTTGAAGACCCGGGGTCAAACATAGGCTACTTTTTGACGCAGGCGGAGCTGCGGGAAAAAGCTAGTTAGTATATAAGTATAGATTGACAATTAATGATTTCTTAAATAAAGTTGACTTCCAAAGCGCAAGTGAAGACACGATGCCACAAACTCCACTGCAGCATTTTATCCAAACCGACAATATATTAAATCTAGTAATATTCGTACTTTTCTTTGAAAAAATGTTCGGGTAATTACCTAAATATGGTGGTACTGAAAACTTTACATATACTTAAGCAGTTTTATAAATTTTTGTTGTAATATTCCTCTATTTTGTAATATCCTTACAGTCCCCTATATTTAATAGCTTTGTATGTTTTTTCTACTGTCAGATTATAATAACATATTCACGAAAAATATTAGGGTGCTCAACGCTAACATTTTTACATGAACTCGGAAAAAACACACGACATAGCTGTTTTTCCTCATTGCTGCTATTATTCTGACAGGCGTTTTCCAGGCATAACAATTTATTGACCTTTTAGGATTCCGTGTGTAGAATGTATATTGCTACTAGGCTTACCCATGGTTTCTTGTGCAAAAGTGATTTTAATTTAACAAAAAATTTCCTCGAACCATCCATACTTCTATACTAATATTATAAGCACGAACGTCTGTCTGTCTGTTGTTGCTTTCACAGCCAAAACGATGAACGGATTTTGATGAAATTTGATATGAATATAGTTGAAGACCCGGGGTCAAATATAGGATATCCCTTTTTGACGCAGGCGGAGCTGCGGGAAACAGCAAGTCATACCAAAAACTAACAATATCCCCTCAAAATCTTTTCACCAAATACTTTAGCAGTTTATGGTACTAAATAGATAATTTAGTATGGTTTAGGGTACTGTATCTATATAGGTAATAGAAGAATATGATACAAGGGTGCGAAGTTGGTCATTATTTACGAGGCGGTATCGCCGTTTCGCCTTCGGCTCATGCCTATAGAAGCCGAGTATATGACCAATTTCGCTTACGAGTTGTCATACGACGATTTTCAACACATTTGCGACACATATTTGATAAACACACTTAAATTAATACCTTTTTATTATATACAGAATAAATAAAAGTTCTCAAGCGATATCAAAACATTTTTTCACATTAACTTTTGTTGGTACACTTTGAACAGTTTTCACATTTAGAAACACCATTAGAGTAAAATTCGACTTGTGTGTTTGTTATTGCATTGCTATGTATCTCCAAATACATATATCTATATAAGTAGTTCTTCATTCTGTTTAAAGTTCGTCCTTATTTCTTCCTTTGAATATTTATGTTAAGTAGCTGTAGACTATCTGGTGGAGTCAAATTTAGGTATTCTTCTCTAAATTAAATCGACATTTGATAATAAATAGTAAATTAAATACACAAACAAATAAAATCTAACAAATAAATAGATTTCAAAATGGCGCCACACTTACACAGGCAGAGCAGACCCTGATAGTCAATTTTTTTAGCAATGGGTTTTACGGCCATGGATACAAGTCCTTTATGGCCCTTCTCAATTTTTCTTTACAAATTTATATTTGTAGTCCAATACGGCTTAATGATCAGTAAAATTAATATAAATTTGCAATTTAGTGTTGAATTATCATTGGGAAGCTAAATAGTTTATAGTTTTTGCAAAAACAATGAATTGGTTTGAGACTTAAAATCGTATACATACATTTATAAACATAAGGCCTACATAAAAAAAAATACCGTAACCATGGAAACCATTACTTTACAAGGGCCACGTGATCAACAAACGAAAGGACTTGATTTGTAGCCTTTCTTATGAATATGGAGCCCCATTTTTTGAAATCTTGGCTCACGCAAAATTGGCAAGTCGAATAATTTGTTGGATTTTCATTCGACATATTGTATATCATACATTTCAAAAATACTTCTAATTTCTGAAGTTTACTCAAGAAAATTATTGAGCCAATACCCGTGAAAGAACTTGAAATCTAGATCCAAATGGAAGATGTCTCTTGGGATTTAGATGAAATTGGTTTGTTCAGACTCTCCGATTGAAGATAATGGCAGAAAATGCTCAAAATCCACCTCAATCTGCTCTGCGGCTGTTATGGGAATTATATTCCCATCGCTATTAGTGTGACTAAATAGTTTCAGGGGAATGTTTTTGCAGTTAACTGAGTCTATCTTTTCTACTAAAATTAACTAAAGTTAAAGTGATGATGTCTTATGTTTTCGTAATTATTACCCATTAAATTTAACTATTTTAATACGGTTTACATCACGTTTATTATTTATTGATTTTACACCTAAAGTTTTAAACACTTTACAGCAGTCTACTTGCGACTATAAACGCTGTAAAGTGTTTAAAACGTTAGGTGTAAAATAAATCCATACCATCCATACTTCCATACTAATAAATGTATGTAAATGGTGCAATAAAGTGTTCATTCATTCATTCATTCATAAATGCTAAAGTTTGTCTGTATATCTGTCTGTCTGTTAAGCTTCCACGGCCATCATCATCTTAGCGTGTATTCCTAGTTGCGTCGTCAGCTTACCCTTCGGAGCCTAGGGTACGCTGTAAGTCATGGTTCTAGATTTGGCGGAACTGGTTATTACAATGGAGCGACTGCCGTCTGACATCCGTAACCCTTTTTACAGGAAAACCAGACCAACAGGAACATGACCTGAGATGTGGTGTTAGTGGCCAACTCTGTCAGAAATTTTCATCTGACATAGCCTCACGACTGTTAACTATCGATAACAAGCGGGGCCAACGGCTTAACGTGCCTTCCGAAGCACGGAGGAGTTCAAGATAGAAAATGCTACTAAATGGCGACCAATCCAATAGTGGTCGCGTCACGTCGTCGCTTGACACGCGCTTTCGCTACGCAAGCGCGGGTCGCGCTAAACTAACGAGCTCTACACGCTTAAGCTTTCACCACGGAGTAATTACAAAGAGGAGATGGCGTATCGAGAGCTTCCTAATAAAAATTGTGTGAGGTTACGCGGGGCGGAAGGCAGACGTGAGGAGAGCTCGGTTTGGCCTTGGCTCTGCCCCTATTGACGATCCCCTCTACTTACCAACAGATGTCGCTAGCAAATTGAAGATTTCAACATAAAATAAATATATTTATATTTCTTTATATTACAGATATTTTGTACATTAAAAACAGTCACATATTTTGTGTAACGCTAAATCAATCAAATAAATTCGTTATTTACTTACCTTTCTTGTGATCCCATAACAGTAACACACACTTGAAGCACTTAAAACTAAATGGTTTAAAATATTTTACAAAATATTCTAAGTTGAAACGAAACGTTATAACATTAAAGAGACCTCAACAAAATTTGCCTTCAAGAAAAAGGTTCAAGCTCATCTAATGAATTCTCTCTAATTTATAAACCAGAATCACAATTTCTCTGTATTAAAATCTTTAAATATATATATATATGTATGTATATTATACTCCCTATTAGTGTAAATATATGTATGTTTATTTAGCTGTAGGGTTCTTTTTTTTCTGTAATGTCACACAAGGCTTTATTTAAGAAGTCGACACGTCGTTTCCTCGTTGTATTTGCTCCATGGCTTTCACAGCCATACCGATGAAAAGAATTTGATGAATTTTGATAAGAATATAGTTGAAGAGGCCCCGGGTCAAACATAGGCTACTTTTTGACGCTGGCGGAGCAGAAATAAACGCGATATATTAACCGTATATAATATGTAACTCACACAAAACTATAAACTAACAAATGAATGATATACGATTGTAACACATCGAAAAAAACAATTTAATACGGTTTTATCTTTATATTATTTCTTACTAGTGTTAGGTCTGATAGATTTTACTATTATTCTTTTATTCATATTTAGTCTATTTTGTACATTTTTAAATATTACATGTTAAAAAAGAAAGAAAAAAGGAATACAACATTTAAAAATATACAAAAACGGGGCACCCCTCGGCAGCGGAGTTAGACCCAAGCTGCCGGTGGTCAGGGCTCCAGAGTAAGGAATCTCCTCACAATACGAGCTGTGTCCAAAAGTACTGCCTTCTGCATCTGTGCCTTGACCCAACTGCCAAGCGAGAGTCTCTCTAAATGACGGTCGAGACTCTTCGCTATTAACCCGTTCGTACTAACAACAATCGGAACAACTATCGTTGAGTCAACATGCCACATGGCGGTAACCTCGTGGGCCAAGTCCAAGTACTTACAAAGTCAATGATTTCTTATGTTTTCGCGATTGTTATTTATTAAATTAAAGTATTTTAATACGGTTTTATCGCGTTTATTACTTATTTATTTACACCTGACGTTTCAAACACTTTACAGCGTTCATGGTCGCAGGCAGACTAAGTTAACATTTGTCTTTGATGTCATAAGATTACAAACTACCGCCTGAAATTTTTATTGGGAACTATTCCGATTCACGCAGTATTGGCTCACAGTATCTAAGGGTCTTGCAGTCTGCTTCCGAGTTTGCGATTTTATTAAGTTAATGACTGGGTCCCAAGCTGGCGGTACCTGCCATCCATCCTCTCTATTGAAATTAGGATGTTTTTTAATTTCAATAGCTTCACGTAACATCCTTGGAATGAATCTGTTTTCCTTTGCAAGGACTTGAGGATTATCAAAACGCATATAGTGATAAAACCGTATTAAAATAGTTTAATTTAATGACTTACAAAGTTTTTCTTTCTCGGCTTTCACGAGGTTCTCGTCATGGGGGATGGTAACGTCAACAAGAGTTGCACGGCGTTTCTCCCGGTCTACTATCACAATGTCAGGTCTATTGGCAACAATAGTCCTATGCGTGATAATAGCCCGGTCCCAATAGAGCGTGATATGACTGTTCTCAAGAACTGGCGCAGGTGCGAACTTATAGTACGGTACCTCAGGGCCGACAAGGCCGTATTTAAGTGCAATTTGTATAATCCTAGCTACTTGATTGTGTCATACGTGATTGGAAAACAAAATACAGAGTCGATCCTGCTCTTCACAGTTTGCCGCCAAAATTCTTAAAAGTGAGATAGATTTGACAGATGTCATGACGGGCAGTTGGTTGAAAAATAATAAAGTCGAAAAGGTGAGATATCGGAGATTATGAGAAAAAGATGAAGAAACAAAAATACAAGTTTTCAAATAGATTTATAGCAGTTTTATTCGACTATCCTTACACTAGCTGTTTCACGAAGCTCCGCTTGCGTCAAAAAGTGGCTTATGTTTGGCCCCGGCTCTTCAACTACATTCATACCTTTCATCAAAATTCAATCAGCGGTGTGGCAGCGTAAGAGACAGACAAACGGACATATACACTTTCGCATTTACAATATTAGTATGGAAAGTATGAAATACAAGTATGGAAAGTATTAAATATCGAAAGTATGGAATAGAAGTACTATGGATAGTATGAATTTTTGTTACACCACTAACCTAACGTTAGAGGAGCTCGTTAGTCGAGCGCGACCCGCATATCCGTAGCGAATGCGCGTGTCAAGCGACGGAGGGTCGCGACCACTATTGGATTGGTCGCCATTTAGTGGAATTTTCTATCTTGAGTTCCTCCGTGCTTCGGAAGACACGGTAAGCCGTTGGTCCCGGTTGTTGTAGATAGATAGCAGTCGTGAGGCTGTGTCAGATGCCTTAGGGCAGCCTGAAAAATTCTGACAGTGTTGGCCACTAACACACCTCAGGTCATGTTCCTGTTGGTCTGGTTTCCCTGTAAAAAGGGTTACGGGGGTCAGATGGCAGTCGCACCATTGTAATAATCAGTTCCGCCAAATCTAGGAGCATGACTTACAGTGTACCCTGGGTTCCGAAGCGTAAGCTGACGATTCTGATGACGACAGAATATATGGTATAGTTTATCTAACGTTAAACATAACTTTCCTCCTATCAAGTTTAAAGTTTTTCTGTAATCGTATCTTTACAGTTCTCCTAACGTTACAATAATCTCTGATACGAATCTTTTCCAGTCCTAAGCACCAACGCGGCGCTACTTTTAATGAAATGTGATAACCACTTAATTTGAATTTAACGCCTGCCATAAAATTAAATGCAACATTTCATTTCGCTCTTAAATTCTGGGTGGCTTTAGGATTAACAGAGATTACTTTCGGAAGGGCTTAAGATGAGAGAAAACAGCTTAAGTCTGCGCATAATTGTATTCTTTATTAAAATAATGATTTAAAAATCTTGTTTGTTCGTGCTTATTTTAGTTAAACGTAAAGCAAAGGTGTAGAAATCTTATAAATAGTTTAATTTAAGGTTTCGATATATCATAGATTTATTTATTTAATTATAGACAGGCAGCTGTTACAGCTGATGCGCCTGTATCAAGCAGTGTATAGTCATTTCTCAAAAAGTCTTTCATCAATTTCTGCACCAATGTAACTTTAGTTGTCTGCATCCATTAGTCTAAGCGATTTTTAGTGGAGATCACTGATGGCGCTAAGACCATTTCCTCAGGCAATCTTTTCCAGTTGTAAATGTGGGTACTGATTTTGATAAAAGATAATTAAGATTTTGAAAAGTTGCAATTTTACGGATACTTTATAATATTTATTTTTCGGGGGCTTTTCACCCATTTTCCTCTGATGTTTACATTTTTTTATACTTTATTACAAAGTTTACATAGCTAGGAGCGCTATTTTTGAAATGTATGAGTCATAACGCGAATAAAAATGTTTAGACTCGCCGATTAAGACGAGTTAAAATCACTCGATACCATACGAAAATCACACGCAAAATCGGCGAGTCGAATAGTTTAAACATAGGGCTAGAAGCTCTCGAATTTCACTAATTTGTTAAGTTACTGACTCAGGAAAAATAAGTTAGTATTTTTACAACTTCCTAAACAACCCGATTATGTTTATTATTCTGGTATTTACGCACTGACCTCCACTAAGATAAATTACAGTATTTATCATATGAGATAGACGGGTTAAAGTTCTGGGCCCGAAACATGACTTCATTCAGTATAACATATTATATGTTAGAGTTATTATGTGAAAATGTGGTCGGAATTTGTATTATTATGCGTTTTCGGAATCACCTGCTCTGTGAGTACAGAAAGTAGATTTAACAAGCAATTTTTAACACTTTTCCCATTATATTTTTCACAGAATTCCGATTCATTTGAAGGGGGAAATTCAATATTAATACATTTCTCAATTCCTTAAAAACTTGTTCTAAGAAATTTCTGCGAGACGTCAATCTCAATCAAGTTTAAATAAATTGAAAAAAATATGAAAAATCCTGATGATAGAAACTTTTGTTAGAGTTTTATACTCTCCATGTCACGTCAATTATCATTTGTCTTTTAAAGGCTGATTTAGACGGAACTAGTAGCGGATAAGATGCGTTCATGGACAATTGGACAAACAAACAATTAACGTTACTGGATTGCAGCTACTGGATCCGTCTAAATCATGTAGCAATTACAAAGAGGAGATGCCGTTTGAAATGGCGCAGTGATGTGATCATTGGCGCCTCGCCGACACAAAAGTGGGCAGAGCTTGTCATTGCTCGTGGTTGGAGCCACGGCCGAAACCAAACACCCCGCACGTCTGCCTTCCGCCCCGTGTAGCCTCACTAATACTTTTTTACAAAACGCTTATTACGGCATCTCCTCTTTGTGATTGCTCCATGGTCTATATCATCATCATCATCTTAGCGCCTTCCCGGTTATATCCTCAGCTGTTTGCTTCGGAGCTCAAGGTCCGCTTACTTCCTTTTACGTCTCCACTTCGCCCGGTCTTCGGCATCCTTGAAAGACTACCGTTAGCTAGCATGCATATCCGTCTAAAATAACCCTCGATAATCATAAATACTATCTCGATCTCTATCTCTATTCTCGATCTAGTCAGTAACGAACGATCTAGTTCGTACAAACTGCCTAGGTTTTAATAAAATGTAAAGGTCAGGAAATTTTACATACCATTTCGGCAACTACCATAACATATATCACAATTTCGAGTTATTCCGGTCCAATCTCCAAAATCTGATACTCTAGGGGATCCGTTTTATATATTTATATTTTCTATTCCGTTCTGATCCAGAGTATCACAAAAAATAATTAAATATTGTATTCCGGTCAAATCCCCAAGCATATATTTGGTACAGTCAGTAACAAAATATTTGTACTGGAAAATATTTTATGGATTGGGTTAATAAATTGCTGGCTACTTTAAGGCTACAAACGTATATATATATATATATATATCCGCCTAAATATAGATAATAAAAACCTTACTCTTCTTGTACTGCTTGACTTCACAAACGCATTTAATACAGTCGACTTTGATATACTTCTTGCTATTTTGTCTTCGTTAAACTTCTCCCCGAATACACTTTCGTGGTTTCGTTCCTACTTGGAGGGCCGACGGCAGTTGGTGAAGGTCGTTGACTGCAAGTCTGATTGGCGTACTCTCTCTGCGGGGGTCCCTCAGGGTGGAATTCTTTCACCTATTCTCTTTTCTATTTTTATCAATGGAATTACTGCCTCGCTGTCGTCTTCCTTCCATCTCTACGCCGATGACCTCCAGATCGAAAACTTCAACCATGCCATAAACGTCATCAACTCTGATCTTGAATCCATCGCTCGTTGGTCTCATAGCTTTGGACTGAGGGTCAATGCTGCTAAGTCACAAGCAATCGTTATTGAAAGTCCCTATTTAATTTCAAAATTTAATATATTAAAAAAAAAAAACAAATGGGCTAAAATTTGCTAAAGACAAACGATTTCGAAGACACGTAGCTTTATCAGCGTATTTGTTGCCAATAGAATATATGTCAGACGGCTGGTGCTACATAATGGTAGACAGTCCCGATGACTATGACGAATGGCTTTATGCAGCTAGAAAAATGTAACACTGATGGCCACTAACACACCTCGGATCATAATCCTGTTTGTCATATTTCCCTGTAGAAAGGATAACGGAGATCAATATGCTCCATTATCATAGATGACAGTCGTTAAGCTACGACGGATGCCTTTAAGCAGCTTGAAAAATGTGACAGTGATGACCACTAACACACCTCGGATCATGTTTCTGTTGGTCAGATTTTCGTGTAGAAAGCGTTACGGAAATCAGACGGCAGTCGCTTCATTATCATGGCTCTGAAACGTTAGCTTAAGACGCAACTGAGAAACACGCTTGGTCGAAGGTTTCATTGGGACTTTTCATTGATAACGTGGGTGGACCCGAGGGTAACAGCTAGTCAATCAATAGAAACTGGTTATTTTTTTCATCAACAACTATTTTTTTCTTGACTGTACTAAACTGGTAGGGGATCAGACCGGACTAATAAATTTTAGAGAGGATTATAATGAAGAGTGTATCTTTTTGGTAGATCAGACCGGAATAACTCACAATGTCACAACCAGCTGTTTAATTGGCAACCAGTTGCCAAACAGTTTACGTTACGTTCCAAAAAACGAGTGAAATCACAGAATACAATTAGTAGGTAATCCAAAATAGATTCTGTCCTTCAGAAGGCACATTAAGCCGTTGGTCCAGGCTGTTATTAAAAGTACCAAGCCCGATGCCGAAAGGCAGTTCCGAAAAACTCTAATACCTTCTAGGTTGATGGACCTTGTAACCCACTCGATATAAATGAATGATCAAAAAACTCCATTTTCAGCTGACGACCTCCTTCGACCTTGGAGGAGTGTTGTCCGGGAACCGAATGGCAGGAGTTCCCCTAGGAAGGTCCCTCGGTGAAGGTTCTCTGGACGTGGAAGGGATATGCCAGGAGCCCGGCATGGCGTGTCAGAACTGTACGCATGCTGTCACGTGTATTCCTCTGCCTGTTGGTTGGTTGAAGGTTTGTGTTTTATCGGTTTTTTTTAAATTGGCGTTTTAAAGAAAATGCTGCAGTGGAGTTTGTAGCACCGCTTCTTCTACACTTGCGTACCTATTGGAAGTGAAAACAAGTTGGTAAGTAAAGTGTAAGTGACGTCATTAAATGATTTATTTAAATCCTATATTGTAAAACGATTTTATTTAATTGCAAGATGGTAAGAAAAATGTGAAAAAAAAAACTTTTTTTTTATCTTAACCTGTCCTAAGCCTTATTTAATTTCGACATATTTAATCAGACACCATAGCCAAAAAGCCTTCTGCGGCGTTGCCGATCCTGAAGGAATTTTTTCACGCCCTTTTTGAAGGCTCCCATGTTATAGTCGCTAGGGAAAACCATGGCAGGGAGTTCATTCCATAATCGCAGTGTACGAGGCAGGAAATTCCATTTGAAGCGTATTGTATGCCATAGCATGGGATCCAATATATGGGGATGAAATCCCTGACGATAGCGAGAGATGTGATGGAAATTGGCTGATGGTATCATGTCAAACAATTCCTCCGAGCAGAGCCCATTATAGAAGCGGTTATATCTTCTAACAGATAGAATAAAAACCATGCTGGTCCTGGGCATTTTAACCGCGTTTGGCTGGCTGGTTGACAGTTGCAGTAGGGTTGCAAAGTGTTGGAGGTCTGCCCAGCGTGGGCAGTAGACCGTGCGGAGATGCGCGCGGTGGTGGGGGACGACCTCTCTCTGTCGGCCGTGGTAAGAGCCATGGTCGAGAGCGAGATGTCGTGGATGGCGGTGCAGGCCTTTGCGGAGTGCGTCATGCTCCGCAAAGAGGAGGCGGAAAGGGAAAGGGAGATAACTTCCGACCTTCCCATCCGCCGCAGACGCACAGGGCGCAGAAGGCGGGCTTATGGCCTGCACCTGCAGCCCCCACATTAAGGTCGGCCGGGTAACAGAACAAACGGGATTCCGTTACCCGACCAAGGGCCTCGGGTTGAAAGGCGCGCCCAAGCGCGCCTTTACCCAAACGGGTAGCGAAGGCCAGGGAGCTAACCCGCAGGCGCTCCGTGGAGAGCGTCCGTGAGCCGCCGCGCCGGGACTGTGGAGCGTTAAGAAGCACATAGTCCCGGCAATACGCGGTAGGCGTTTGACACCGTGTGGTTTTTAGTGGGTCCAAGTCCCACATACCCACCCAGCTTCCCGTTCATTGGTTGGGTGGTAGGCGAAGGCCTTTTCCACACGTTAAAAAAAAAAAAAAAAAAAAAAAAGGGTTGCAAAGTGTGCACATTATACAATGTTGGTTTGGTAACTATTGTTTCTTATGATAAAAGTAAAAAAAACTGGATAAGTCGTTTTTTGTTATGTACATTGATAAGTGTGTTAGTAAGTTGATAAGTCGTAAATTCGTATGTTATTATGTTGATTATTATAAAAATTAAGCCAGATAATGCAAAGAACTCTGCGTAATTCAAAAGAGCGCCTAAAATTTACCTTGGATCAACTGTGACTTACAAGTTAAACATAAAAATGGATTTACCAGAGGACGTCAAACTTTAACTCTTTAAAGAGTTCTTTTTAGCTTTAACTCTTTAAAGCTTCAAATATCTTGGTCATGTAGTGACAGATAAACTCAAAGATGACGAGGATAAGGGAAAGGGATAGGAAGGCGTTGGCAGTTAGATGCTATATGCTGGCCCGTAGATTTGCACGATGTAATGTGGAGGTCAAAATTACCCTTTTTAGGGCCTTCTTCCAGACAATGCATACCTGCAGTCTGTTGGTCAACAATACACAGAGGGCTTTCAACACTCTCCGAGTACAATATAACGCATTTAGGGTGTTGTTGGCAAAATCTAGATAGTCATCTAGATTCTGCAACGCATCTAACATAACATGTACGCGCAAGCACACGTCAGCAATTTTTATGCAGTATTGCACAGCTGGACTGCTTCACTGATGCGCAGAGTGCTGGGAAGTTCCAATAGTGTCCTTGTCCAGTGTTGTTAGGGACAAACCTGACAGACCCATCTGGAGACGCTGGGTGCACATGCATGTAGCTTTGCCAGGTGGCCCAGAGGGGTGGGGTGGTTACCTAAATTAAAAATTTATTATCTCGCACAAAGTACTAACATAGTATATAAGATTGCTTGTTACTAACACTATATGGATATAATTATGAAGTATATATTTTTTTTTATTACATTTATTGAAAATGGCCGCCCTGTAAAGTTGCTGTTTTTGAGATATCAAGTTCTTTCCGCGCGCCACAAAATTGTAAAATCCCTCTTTTTTTGTCGTGTGTGAAAAAATAAATAAGTCAAACCATTTTTCGCTCTTTTTCAGGTCCCACTGCAAGAATGCACAGGAGATACAACATGTAATGCCCATCTTGGCACTTGTTCAACACAACACGTGCCCGAATGTGATCCTGGTGTTGAACAATACCAACACTCTTGTGAACAGGTAACAGTGATGTTATTAAAGTATAACTTTAAACTAACGCATTGTACTTGCCTCTTCTTGTCGAGTCAAAATGGCTATTGACTGTAATATATCAAAGACATTATTGATAACTAGCTTTTACCCGCGTGTAAACCTCTTTTGGAAACATGATGTTTTTCCAGGATCAAATGTAGCCTATGTTACTCTCCATCCTTTCAACTAACTCTATGCCGAAAATCAAGTCGATTGGTTGCTTAGTTAGGCCGTGAAGGAAGGGCAAAGAAACAAACAAACTTTCGCATTTATAATATTAAGTTAGGATTAGGACTAGTTAGGATGTCTTAAGGTACGAAAAGTGAATAGTGCTGGCCAGAAAAAAAGTGAGTTATTCTGATAGATGTTGTCTATCATGGAGCAATTATAAACAGGAGATGCCGTAATAAGCGTTTTGTAAGAAAGTATTTGTGAGGCTACACGGGGTGGAAGGCAGAGGTGCGGGGTGCTTGGCGCCGTGGCTCCAACCATGAAGCACGAGCAATGAAAAGCTCCGCCCACTTTTGTGTCGGCGAAGCGCCAATGATCACATCACTGCGCCATTCCAAACGGCATCTCCTCTTTGTAATTGCTCCATGTTGTCTATCTAATCATTTCTTAAACGAATCGAAAAAAAATCCAAATTCAACTAGCATTTATAACAAACACCACACAGGTTCAAATCAATCAGGTCTATCCTTCTTTGAGTGAAATTCTTTCAGCTTCAAGCGATTATTTATTCTACTAGCTTTAACATAGGTACCTATGGCCTAACTAAGATGGCGCAGAGACCCAAAGTTAGTCAGCCTTCGATAATAAGGATCACTTCTATCTATCCTGTGCCACCTCTTGCCAGTAGTACAACATTTTCGAATGTGGGACTCACTCAAAATTTTCAATCGACATCGAAGGATTTTTGTTAGATATCGAACGGATTTCATTCGACATATATGTCATACATTTTCAAAAATAGGACTCCTTTACTTATTTTCCACTGAGACCAAAGGCTTTACTAACAGACTAGCCAAAAACCTTTGTTAAATTCATCCCTTTGTCCCTTCTCGCGGCATGTCCAACCTTATCCCCGTATCCACCCTGAATTATTATAAGGCTTTTAACACCCGCTACATGTGTACATGAAGGCTCTAGGGGCTAGCTATCCTATTTCATTTTGGGGGTAGTTTTTGAGGATTAACCTTCAGGGGTCGAATAACCTAACTCTGTGCCACAAAGATGGGAAATTGTATATGTATGTATAATAAAAACTTTATTGTACAGAAAGAACATTGCTACAACAAAATAGAACACAACAAGAGGCGGACTTATCCCTGATAGGGATCTCTTCCAGTCAACCCGAAAACCAAAGGAAAAAAGAGTACATGACCATCAAAGAGTGTACAGTACAATAGATACGATAAATATAAATGTAAAACAAACTAACTTAACCTAAACCTAAGTCAACTCAAGTCCGAACGCTCAAAGTATTCCCTAACCTGGAATTTGAAGGTATGAAGAGAGGACGACTGTTTGATCTCCAGAGGGAGCTTGTTCCATAAACTTGTGGTTTGTTTGACACATTTTATTCCCGATTGTAATAATGTCTTCCTTTGATAATCTTTCCTCTTTTATCTCATCTCAAATAATTCTATGTTGTGATTCATGTTTTGTTGTCATGTCATTGTGTTCATGGGTTATGTTCATGATCCTTTTGATCTGGTTTCCTTGTGAAAAGGAGGCAAAGCGGCATTCAGACAATAATCCAGTTCGATCACAGCATCATAGGTATTTTTATTCCTAAATCCACTGGGCTCTAAAACATAAGCTTTGAAACTAGATAAAGCTCTCGAATTAAAAAGTGATGCAAAATATCGTTTTTGCTATAAAAAAAGTGTCGATAACTCCGCGATATGTCATATCAAAGTTTGTTCAATTTTTAATCGACTTTTAACAAATTCGAATTTAGTTTATATTATTTACTTGACGTTACTACAAATACATTCTCATCTGAAATCGCATTATGATTCCCCCAACTCCAATGTTATGATTTGCAAATCCAAAACATTTTACAATTTTGTTTTTAGATACAAAGGCGCCGGAAGATACGGCTTCGGTTGTAAGACCGAGTTTACGTGGCAAGACATTGTCTTGAATAGACAAGCCTATGAAAAATACTTAATAACTCAATATTTGTCTCAAGTGTGTGTTTTCCCCTAAAAAAGAACTGAAAGAAAACGTAGAGATAATTTTACAACATTCAGCATTATTTCAATAACCCGCTCATGTGACTTTTATTAGGTACTAGCTGTTTCCCGCAGCTCCGCCTGCGTCAAAAAGTAGCCTATGTTTGATCCCGGGGTCTTCAACTATATTCATACCAAATTTCATCAAAATCTGTTCAGCGGTTCGGCCGTGAAAGCGTAACAGACAGACAGACAGACTTTCGCATTCAAAATATTAGTATGGATATGGATAATTGGATTATTAATTGTAATAGTAATTGTTTTGAGGAGCTCGTTAGTCGAGCACGACCAGCGCAATCGTAGCGAATGCGCGTGTCAAGCGACGGCGTGACGTGGCCACTATGGGATTGGTCGCCATTTAGTGGCATTTTCTATCTTGAGCTCCTCTGTGCTTCGGAAAACACGTTAAGCCGTTGTTCCCGGTTGTTATCGATAGATAGCAGTCGTGAGGCTATGTCAGATGCCTTAGGGCAGCCTAAAAAATTCTGACAGTGTTGGTCACTAACACATCTCGGGTCATGTTCCTGTTGGTCTAGTTTTTCTGTAAACAGGGTTACGGAGGTCAGACGGTAGTCGCTCCATTGTAATAACCAGTTCCGCCAAATCTAGAACCATGACCTATAGGTTGGTTACCCTAGGCTCTGAAGCGTAAGCTGACGATGCAACCAGGAATACACGCTAGGATGATGATGATGTATTATTAATTGTAACGTTTTAAATAGGTACTTATTGGTTTTTAAGACATTTCGCGTAGCGTACAAATAGTTTTCAGGCTCCAAATTCTCAACCGTGCAAAAGGCATTCAGGTGCTCCACAGTGCTGTCTAGTCTATGGACCACCTTCTGTCCAGATTCCTGCAAAAAATAGAGAGTTCGTCGCAAACAATTTAATCTTGCAATTTTTTTTAAGTAAAATGTCTCACTATACACACTAAATGTCTTACAAGACACATCTTACAATGTACAAGCCGATCAATAAATTGAGTTTATCGCACCCTTGACATTTGGTGGCATTTTAGATCATGATCTTATGCGGTTTCATCATGAGTCTGTGTTTATTGTCCGTTGTAGGTTGCACTGATCCACTGGGAATGCCACTAAGATGATGTTAAAATATCGAAGGCTTTTGAATACAGCTATATCTTTGTCGTAACTACTACTAAATATCGTCAAGAATCAATATTCTTGACAATATTTGTAACTCTTAATTTGTGAATTCACTCACTCACAATTTATGAATATTATTTTCTTGCTTACTTGGACACGATTTCATTTTTAAATAATATAGGGTCAGGTCAAGATGGAAAATGATCTTTTTCAGATTGGCCTATCAATCAATCAATCAATCAATCATTACCTAGATCTTTGATGTTTATCTTCAAATGTATTTGTTCTTCTTCTTAGCGAGTCGATGGTCAACTTAAATAGAAAGAAGAAAGAAAAAGTCTTTATTTGATACATAACAAAACTCTTATATAATAACTATTTTACAGGTTGACAAAAGAATATTAAAAGTATTTCTGTATATGTACCAAAATGGTATCCGCTCAGCATAATATCATGGTGTGGATCAATGTTCTTTAGGGCCCAAAACTGGGCCGCCTGTATTTAATGTGTGTGTTATAAAATATCGTATCGGTTAATTAGTATCCCATAACACAAGTCTCGTACTTACTTTGGGCAATCTGTGTGATTTTAACCCTACATATTTATTATTTATTTCTATCACTTCTTTGTTTAGTTGTTTCCAGTTTGGTTAAGACATTATAAATGATAGTGATTCTACTTATGTCATTTCCAGGTTGGAATATTCCCTGATGCTGTGGACTGCCGGAAGTTCCACCTGTGTTCTCCGCCAGACGGTTTCCCTGATGGTAGACCGGCAGACCACAGGGAGGCCCACTGTCCGAGACATTACGGATACAACGCTCAGATTGCACAGTGCTCGGTAAGACCAGAATTATTTAGAATTAATAAGTTAAGGGTGAGTTTTTTCTTAAAATATACAGAAACACATCAATTAGGAAGTAGCTGTGTGGTTACCAGCTTAAAAATACCCTCAAACATCTCAACCTCAAAGTCTACCATGAGATATTCCAAATTCAGTAGCCAGCGAATGTCTCAGCATTTTTTTATGTTAATACCATAAACTATTGGCCGGTGTGGCAGAAAGGTTCTCAAATACCGACCACGAACAGGCAACCGCAGCGATGGATATCCACTGATCAGATGGTAAGATAACCTGAAAAAGGTCGTAGGCAAAACTTGATGCAGACCGCTTCCACCCGGTCGTATTGGAAATCATTCGTAGAGGCCTAAGTCCAGGATTGGACTGACTGCACTGAAATGATGATGATGATGAAATGATAGTGTAACCACTGCACTAAATTTCATAAAATAATCTTAGATTACTTCTTAGAAAACCCCTTAAAAGGTAGCGACAGATAGTAACAACAAAGTCTAACCCACTAATTAACAATCTTCAAAACTAATCAAACGAATTCAAAATTACAGATAAAACTCTTTAAAGGCCAATGCACAGAAAAACCAATCCCAACTTGTTCAGAAATAGGCCAAACCGGAGTTGTGCCGTCCAGCCTAAACCACTACTACGTATGCCTCTCCAAACAAGGCCGAATCCAGCCTCAAGTCTTCATCTGCCCCAACGGCTGGTACTTTTGGGAAGGCTTCTGCCGTCCCACTCCTCCTGTCAACAAAGTTACTGAACCTGAAACTACAGAAATTTCTAGAACTGAACCAACAGAAACAGTTGAAGATGTAACTGATGAACCCGAAACTACAGAACTTTCTAGAACTAAAAGACCGACAGTTGAAGATAGTGTTACGAGCAGAATAGAGAGTTTCTTCTCGACAGAAAAGAGTAGTACTTACGCGCCTGACACGTTTTTGGCTGATAAATTTGATCTCGCCAATTACGAGTCTACTGATGATGTTGGACCATCTAATGATGTGTTCTTTTCTGAGTCTTCGGAGAATACTTCGGACTTTTGGTAGCAGAAGAATGAGAGTAATTTTGTTATACTTTTGGATAAATTGAAATGTGTGTTATGAAATTGTGAATGGGGTAGAAATTGTGTAAATTTATTAAAGCCCTAATTTCAGTTTCAATTTTTATTTATCTATTTAACACAAATTTTAGAAACAAATGCGATAATATAGAGTCCTTAAAGCTAAATTTAAAAATACGCTTAAAAAAGATCTTCTTCTTAAGATTTTTGTATATAAAGCAATATGGTGTTTATTCATACTACCCATTGATGTTTCCGAGCCTATTCGTTTTAGGTATGGTTGTATACACTAAGCTACATACTCAGTATCGTGAGGGGGACCATACGTAACCCAGAGCTTTTGGGGATGTTGCAGTTTCGTGTACCAAACGAGTATGCGCTCGCGCGACGCCAACCGCCGCTGTTAAGTCTGCCAGTAGCCCACAGTAATATGCTCCGGTATGCCCTCTCGCGAGTAATAAAGGTTGTTAATGCTAATCTAATGATAGAGATATTTTTAGTGAGACTCTTTTGAAAGTCATGATAGTAGTACAAAAATTCTTAGAAAGTCAATAATCAAATTGTTAAATTGTCATATATGCCTTCTAATTAGCCATACAGCGATTGAATAAGAGGTAACATACAAATTATCGCTTTGGTGTGTAACACTGTAAAGATGTTATTGTGATTTCAATAAATAAACAAACACTTCTTACCACACATAACAATAAAACAAACTAAGGTACTTAAATAAAATATAAGCATACACATAATACGTAAACAAAAGGCGGCCTTATCGCTTATGCAACCTCTTCCAGGGCAGTTTGAAATATAAAAGAATGGAAGATACGGAGATACGGATATGGTGATAAAGAAAAGAAAAATGTATTCTATTGTCAATGCATTTATTTCTGAGTGTGTCTAGTCTGCACTAAAAAAAATATACATATATTATACTAATTGTATCCGCAATTTTGAGCTATCAAATCTCATTTCACTCAGTTCCAGTTCGAGTGCTTGTTAATTAATTTCAGTCAAAAATAATGAAAAATCTAATTAGCCGTTCGGTCGAGATGGTGTCACGTACAGTTAGGTACGTATTCTTCGGATTCGCACTCGAAACAATCGTTCCATAGACCTTTGTCCCTGAACGGCACAAAAACGCTTATCGCTACGATCTCTAGCTGGCAGATTTTGCTATGCCACAAGTTATAAGAGGAAAAACCTGCATTGAAAATGAGCCTACGTTTAACCCGAATCTTCAACTATATCCTTAGCAAGTTTCATCGAAATGAGTCGTAAGATTTAGCTGTGAACAGACAGACTAAATTTAGCATTTATAAAATTAAGTGAAATTTCTCTAATCCCAGCGTGCGAGATGTAACGCATGCTCTTTAGGTTGACATGCCCATATTTATTACGGCTTTTAAAAATGTCAGTTAGTGTAAATAACATAATGTATTCTCATTACGGTCAGCCTTACATATGTTCTATTTTACAATGACAATGTCATTCATATAAAGTCATACTCCATACAATATTTTTAATCGAACATGACTGGCGAAACGCTACTTCTAATAGATATTTACGTATTCTACGATATTTTTCAAAGAATTTACCTTTTTAGAAAAATAGAGATTTCGATCGAGATTTTTCCAACGCACTTATTAATCTACTAGCTTTTCCCCGCAGCTCCGCCTGCGTCAAAAAGTAGCCTATGTTTGACCCCGGGTCTTCAACTATATCCATACCAAATTTCATGAAATTCCGTTCAGCGGTTTGGCCGTGAAAGCGTAACAGACAGACAGACAGACAGAAAGACAGACAGACAGACAGACTTTCGCATTTATAATATTATACAGTATATACATAGTATAATAGTATATAGTATGAAGTATGATATTAGTATGGATATGGATTTAATGACACGAAAAGAAATAATAAACAAAAAGACATTGACAATGTTACTAAACCAAATTTGGTTTATCAATAACCTAATTTGTAACAACAATTAGTAGTCTTTGCCTACCCCTACGGGAAACAGCCGTGTTGATATGTATGTGGAAATTTGTAACTTGAAGTATCGTGCACTTATCTGCTGACATGCCCAGTGTACCCCGATGTCCTACACGCTGAAAAATCTGAATAAAGCCACAACAAGTATTGAACAAATGGTCCAATGTTCGATAGAACATTTCGATAGACCATCGATATGCTTAAGTGTTTACTTATGTGTACTTTTATACGAGACCCACTGTACACACAGTTCAAACGCCTAAACTAGGAAAATCAGGTGATTCTAGCGCCACCATCGCACTGCACTCAGGAAACAACTTAGCAGTCAGTTTCCTTATAACTTGGACCAAACACCATGAGTGCAGGGCTAACGGTGTACAAAAAAACAAGAACCTCTGACATTAGACTCTGGAATTGCATCAGAGTTTGGCGCGATTCGCCGTGGGAATCCACAACGTAACAACGTAAATAAGTATAGATTTAGCCACGGAGTATAACAAAGAAGAGATGGCGTATCGAGAGCTTCCTTACAAAAATTGTGTGAGGCTACGCGGGGCGGAAGACAGACGTGAGGGGAGCTCGGTTTGGCCGTGGCTCTTGACGATCCCCTCTACTTACGAATAGATGTCACTAGCAAATCGAAGATTTCAACATAAAAAAATATATTTATATTTCTATATATTACAGGTATTTTGAACATTAAAAGCAGACATATATTTTATGTAACACTAAATCAATCAAATAAATTCGAAAATACAATTCGAATTTACTTACGATTATTGTGATCCCATAACAGTAACACACACTTGAAACACTTAAAACTAAATGCTTTAAAATATTCTAAGCTGAAACGAAACGTAAATGAGAAAAATAAGAAAAACATTAGAGCTCGCTCCACGTCACGTATCTTTCACAGTTGAACGCAAAATGACGTAAGCCACGCCCATATCCAACGTCACTGCGCCAATGACCGTAACGGTGCATCAGTCAATGCGCCGTCTCCTCTTTGTATTTGCTCCATGGTTTTAGCTCACATAGGCATTGAATTGAATAGAGATACAGACAAACATGGATGTAGAAAGATAGATGGTGCACTGCAAAGTATTCATTCATATCGAGTGGGCTACATGGTCGATCAACCCTGTACACCCTGGTATCAGAGTTTTTCGAAAGCACCTTTCGACCTTGACGCAATTCCTATAACAACAATGAAATGATAGTCGAGGCCAACGGCCTAACGTGCCCTCCGAAGCACGGAATGATCTTTAGTTCAAACAATCAGGTGATTCAAGCCTGCAATGTCCTAACCAAACTGGAAACAACTAAACAAAGTATCCTTCCAGTGGAAATCGAACCTACGATCTCCGGGTTTATGTATGACAAACGCCTTAATCACTGGATCACGGAGCAGATAAGTAGCGAGGTGAACCGGATAATAGTTAGAAGACTCCACTTTCCCTGCAGAATGGGACGAACAGACACACTATTTTTAGCTTTGTTTATGGCATGTGTACATTTAGCGACAAAAGCTCTGTAAATACGTAAAGCTGTTGGTTCCAGCTGCCATCTGATAGTCTTTAAAGCAACCTCGTCAGAGACTGATAGACCGGTCTCAAAAACCAGGACACCAGGGTGTACCTGTACAGGGTTATGTAACAAACTCGATATGAATGAATGCACGTCAAATTAAATATTTGGATTAACAGATATAGATAAGAGAGGTAGGACATTTTGTAAGGAATAGTCCGTCTGGGGAAGTACCTCCACCCTACAGAAGATCGCAGCTAAATAACACTGTGATGCAGTGTTGTCCCTGCTGGTGATTAGGGTCACCAGGCTCCAGAGGGATCGCTGTGCTGATAGCGGACAGATCGGCAACGCGCTCTTGACATCTCCGGTGTTGCAGGCGTTCATACGCTACGGTAGCCACTTACCATCAGGTGGGCCGTACGACTGTTTGCCTACTTAGTTGTATAAAAAAAAAAGATTAGGCTATTAAGACAAGTATACGCAATAGTAGTTCTAATCCTCGTTTATTCAATGCTGGATTACACCTGAACGTTGCATAGATTAAAAACAAAACCATCTCACATGCGATGCGATGAAATTATACGAGTTTATACCCGTGGCTTCTCTTCTTTATGATACAATAAAATCGAGTGGGTTACGTGGTCAATCAACCTAACAGGGTTGAATAATAGGGGTCAATTTCGCTAATAAACTTTAAAAGACCGTGCAACTGATATTCAATTACAACTCAATTACGATGCATTTTTTATATGCTCAATATTGGTATTCTGCTAACACAATTTTTAATCTCAATTTAATTGCAACTAAAATATTTAGTAGAAAAAAAAAGTAAATAAAATAAATAACAGGGGAACGATTATTGAGATAATTGATGATTTTGATGATTTTTTGATAGCAAAATTTTCCAATTGCAGTTCAATGGCATGCCAATGGAACACTATTGGCCTTAAAATTAGTAACTTAATACCAGAAACGTCAAAAGTGACAACTTCGATCCATCGATCTTTCGTAAACTTAGGTACGACTCAATTGTGTACTACGTAAAATAAGAGAATTGACGATGGGAATCGAATCCACAAACTCTGGGTTAGAGTTCCCAACGTTAGGTTAGGAATAACGTTAAAGAATATGAACTATTATATAACTACTTTGTGATAATTGAACGTTTTCTTTTGGTAAAAAAAAAAACAACAGTTTTTATTTTTTAACTTGACCATTTTAAGCTGCTACACTACCAAATATTAGTTTTTTTTTTTAATTGTACTTAATAAATTTTAGGAAAATTTAATGCTTGTCGTTAACCTGATCAGGATCGGGATAACTTGGGATGGCGTCTTAACATCAGGATAGAGAAGGTTGGCGTAGATAAGGGAAGGCTTTTACCCAGCAGTGGGTTATAACTGATGATGATGAACGTCTTACTGGTGAATAGAATATTATCTTTTTGGTGATTTTGTGATTTAGCGTATTCTCTACTTTGGCATTAATACTTATGTTTTAAAGACTAATCGCCATATTTAAATAAAATTACAAACGTTTGTGAGACGAAGTTTACTATAAATAATTTTGTTTTTTGTAATTACCTATGTGTTAATTTAAAATTGATAGTATTTTAGTATTTCTGACGTAATAGAATGTGATTAAAGATAGTCGAATAAGTTTATAAATTGAGATGAAATATATTTTAGTTAAAACAACAGTTTATTTGTTTTTTTTAGGATTATATTCGGAAATTTCTTATCTGCTAAACAGACTTTAAACTTTACAAATCTTCTCTTACGTTTTTTATACAACACATTATGGGTGGATGTCGAAAAAAAATAAGTAAAATTAATAACCTAGATAAGGAAGTCTTGACTCCGTTTTTCTGATTCTAAAATGGAAATACAAGGAAATTCAATAAATGTTTTTTTACTAGTATGTGATTCCTAGTTAACTGAAAAAGTATCACATTTTTAAATGAAATTAATAAAAACATGTACAAAAAACAACTATTCACGTCTGAACATTCTATTGGTACTCTTGCCTCCATCTGAAGCTACCAGCAGGAATTACTCTAGATTACAAGATGAATCATAGACTAGTAAATGAAATAGGTATCTAGAATTAGTACTTTAGTATGAAAGTGAGGCATATACTGGATTTTTGGCGGGAAAGAGCAGTTTCGGTGCTGTATTTTATTTCCCAAAATTTGTGTTTTTTTTAGTGTTTGTGCATAATAATTGTGGATTATTATTCGCAAAATATTCGAGAAAGAGCGTGAGTGGTGAGAAGTGATACAGTGTTTGATTTATGTGATTTTCATGCTTGTTGCTAAAAGCTCCTAGTAATCACTAAGTGCAGTTTTTCTACCACTTCACTTGGCTGATTCTTCTGACAAGACTTGACTAGGTACCGACAAGACTTTCAGACTTGACGAAACCACACTGAAGGACTGTAGAAGATAGAAAAATTAAGAAGAGCTATAAAGGACTTGTATCCATGGCCGTAATTTTTTTTACCTATTACTAAAAAAAAGAAGCATAAACTAGTAATACAAACTAGCATAGTACCTGATATCTCTGGTCAGTCTGCTGCCGACTCGCATACAGTAATCATTTGCTTTAACTTGCTTTAAAACAATCCAATATGTCTTCTTGTATATTTTTAACATGCAAAAAATTTACTGAACAAGTCACAAAACATATTAGGATCACTTTTCACATGTTAAAAATAACATTCACAAGTCTTTTAATTGATTAAATAATTTTAATTCAAACCTCTTAACTTGACTTATAATTTGGCGCGTCGATTATATGGGTGTTGGCAGTATTTAAAAAAAAAATACAATTGTTTAAAAAATCTCGTGTTGAATTTTCGATTTTTTCTTTTAGAAAAGTTTTATTTATTTGGTTTGTCATAAACATAGAGTCGAATAATTGTCATTCAGTGAGTTAAAATGATTATCGTTCGATATCGAATGATTTTCGTTGTCATAAACGGAGAGTCTAATGATTTTCATTCATCAATGAGTCGAATGATTTTGTACGTTGTAGTTGAAAACTAAATTACTTACCTATTACTACCACCTATATTTAAATTTTATTTTTTCTACAAAAATTGGTATTTAACATGTATCCTGACCAATCAAGAAAATTAAAAAGTTTCGGTTTTGGACACAAAAGCGCTGGATGACTCTATCTGGAGTATTTTTTTAATCTATGGTCATAGACTTAAATGTCCCGCAGTCACATATTGTTAGTTGAAAAATATGAACTTCGCAGGATGAAGCCTTATTCCTAACTCGTCTCATGACCTTTCCCACACCCCGAGAATGCAAATAAGTTTATTTGTATAAAATAAATCATACTTCTCTACACAGAAGAGCAAAGACCGCGCTAACATTTGTCAGCCAAAATGCCAAGTTGATTCGGCGCGAATCTATCCGCTATGCCATTGTAGCGCGACTAACTTAAATTGATACTTTGTAGTAATTAGAGTATAATTTTATTATAGTATAAAGTTGAGGAGCTCGATAGTCGAGCGCAACCCGCATATCCGTAGCGAATGTGCATGTCAAGCGACGGCGAGACGCGACCCGTATTGGATTGGTCGCCATTTAGTGGAATTTTCTATCTCGAGCTCCTTCGTGCTTCGGAAGGCACGTTAAGCCGATGGTCCCGTATGCTATCGATAGATAGCAGTCGTGAGGCTGTGTCAGAAGCAAGGGCTGCCTAAGTAGGCAGCCTGAAAAATTCTGACAGTGCTGGCCACTAATACACCTCGAGTAATGTTCCTGTTGGTCTGATTTCCCTGTAAAAGGGGTTATGGAGATCAGGCGGCAGTCGCTCCATCGTGATAACCAGTGCCGCCAAATCTAGGACCATGACTTACAACTTACCCTAGGCTCCGAAGTGTAAGCTGACGTCGCAACTAGGAATACACGCTAGGATGACGAAGATAGTATATAAAGTAGAACAATCAACTTGGATAGAGGAAGCTGGTTGCCAAATTGGGTTGTGGCGATCACGATCCTTATGAATGAGGAAACCAACTTCGAAGAAGGAGTAATTAATTATTTGAAAGTTCGCGGTCACCAATCCGTGATTGACCGAAAATGTAATTTAAATATACATTTGAGAAAGATAGAAATTCATATAACTGTAAGATATTTATTTAATTATTGTGCAATGCAGAACAGGCTTGATTTGACTGTACTCTATATGGCGCGTCACATTCCTCGTAATATCCTAATAATCTGAAAATCAATTAATAACATATTTTTTAATGAAAATCTCCAAATGTTTTAAATTTGATAAATATGGGTTCTTTTTTCACAAAAAGCAAATAAATACAACGCCATAGTAGTGGAAATTTAAAAAAAAAATATTTCCATTGCGTATGAAGTTAATTGTAAAATAGTTCTTCGAATTCTAATAAAATACAAAAGACAATTGAATAAAACAATTTTTATGCATTGTTCAAAATGTTCAAAAGATCTTTGATATTTACTAAAAGTATCAAGTAGCACCCATCGCGCCATATTTTAAGCAACACATTTACCGACAAAGCCGCTCAACCAGGCACCTCACTACGGACCATTCATTACGCCGGCATCGCACTGCCTCCACAACCGATGCGATGCACTCGCGACACTATCCATTCCAAATTTGAAAATTCAAATTCTTTTTAAACTGCACTGCCAGTCCTATTTTTCTATCTGTCATTTTGCGCGCAATCCTTGTGTTTTCTTTTTTATTTTGTGACAGTTTTCTTCTTTTTGTGAATGCCTGCCAGTTGATTTGTAGGTATTTTCCGGAGGTTATTAAGGTGAGTTGCATTTGTTTACTCCAATTATTTTTTATCACTATTTGTAACATTGAATTCTGTATTCACTGTTTCAGTTTTTGTGGTTAGCGTTGCTAATTACCAAATCCATGAATATACATGAGCTTGAAAATTGCTGCTTTTTAAGCAATGTTGATAATAAAAACAAAACATATTATAACGTTATATTGAATCATTCCAGTACTTTAATAATAATTTACGGTTATTTTATATTGTTTAATTTGTTGTATAATAAGTATGTTTTAATCTTGATTTTTGTATGAACTTGATTCTTTAAATATGAAATTTATCACAAATACTCAGTAAAACATTAAAATAAGCCTGAAATCGTATAAAAAGGTTTATGACATATTTGAAATTCAAACGAAAAAAAATACGGAGAGAATTGCACCGTTTAAAAAAGACTGCATATGCAGTATATCCATGCGTGATTCGTGAATGCACTTTGCAAAAGAAAAAAAAATTGCCATAGTCCGGGTAGAGATCTCACATTGACAGGTTTTTTCTACCTGGTCTGTTTTCCTTGCTTCGGCTAACATGGGTTTGATCTGCGTTCTAATATTTCTATATTGACCATATTGATCATTCATTAACAACCAATAAAGATAATTCGGTAATGTTTTTTGAAGGAAAAAATAATATTTGTAATGTAAGTAAAAAGGTTTTATAGTCTTTCGTAGCCATTTTAATTTAATTTAATCATTTCTTGCGTTTCATATAGTACATTAACAGTTCTTAACTAGATACAGACACTGTTTTTATAAGCAATATGAACCCTGTCGGGCATTGCAATTTAAGAAATGGAACGGCAAGCGGTTAGTGGATGTTAAAACCTTATGTGTAAAAAACAATTAAAATAAAATATAAAAATTAAAATGAAATAAAGAAAATAAAAATAAACGAAATTAAAAATATTGCCTCATAGCCGTTGGTCCTGACAGGCGAAATCATCTTTTAAATCAGATAATTGAGTAATATTTTAACCAAACCGGAAACAACTAAGAAAGTTTGGCTTGCTTTCCATTGGAATCGAACCCACAAGCTCCGAATCTGCCGGAGCCTTAACCATTAGACAGAGACAATTATCATAGTAGGTCAAGCTCAAAGTGCTCTGTCAGGTGTTAATAAGTACATATGCACCGCCCAAGAAAACATTTTTAAACACGGACTACAAATGAAGCCCCGCTCGGACTCTCCCCGGATGCCCTCTACACTAGCAAAAATCCGGGGAAACCCGGACGGATGGCAACCCTAATCTTGATTGTAACGCCAACATACCTAATTTTTTTTAGATAATGTAGATAATCTCTCCTGCATAATTATGGACAACATTTGTAGTGGATCTAGTTTTTGCAATGTTTTATTTATTAACTAGTTCTACCAGGTCTCGCAATATCTGACAATATAGTTTGCCAATGACGACACCCAGATTATTGCCAATATCTTAGAATAACAATACGAAGATGGTGTCTTCGTAAAAAAAATGCATTTGTATTTCGAAAGGTTAAGTCGAATATTCGTAAAAGCATTAAGTCATTTGCGCAAGATTTTTTGTATTTGACAATGTATTCTTGCTGTGCAATAAAGAGTTTTGTATTGTATTGTACACTGGTTGCCAAATAAGTATTTGTATATAACCAGTTGCGGTAGCGGCCAAAAGGCAATGGCAAGCACTTTTGAACAGTTTAAACTATTTTTTTTTAATATAATTTGTTTAGCTAAGAACCTTATTGTTTTTAAAATACCAAAATCTTTAAAATATTAGGGTTTTTTTTCAGAGGGTCACAAAGATGTGATTAATTTACTTTTTGTTCGAGTAGAGGTGTTTTTCTTTTTTCATTTATTTTATTTCGAAACGAAATTTGAACAACTTTTGAAATTATATCTGATAAAAATACAAAAACGACGAAGGTTTGTCTGGATAGCACATAAATCTACATACAATCATGGTACATATGAAACAAGCATATACCTAGTATAATCATAATATGTAATAGGTATGTTGCCGTGGGATTTTCGAGAAACTTTATGTTTTCTATTGTGTATAATAAGTTTTTTGCTTGGCCCTTGTTTGGTGTTAGTTAATTTATACGATTACGTTGACAGTAAAGTAAGCATCCTGTGTAAAATATAACAAATATTTTTTTGCATCAGACAATTTCAAATAAGTACAAACATTAACAAATTATTTATCGTACGCAAAACATCAGTTTTCAAACTGTATTAAGTTTAATTTTCTCATAATGCTTAAGGATTACCAAAGCTGTAAATCTTGAGATCTATGCCGAAAATCAAACGATAATCAATAGTTCGACTCGCTGATTTTGTCATAAAAATATAATATTTTAAAAAAAATAACACTCCTGGATGTGCCATGAACACGTACACACTTTCTTTGCAATTAATTAATAATTCGGTATTCTAAAACCAATACTATATTACGATCTAGATGCTATCGAAGATCGAAATCTAGTTACTTGATAGTCTACTGCAACATGATTAGTAAGATGACTTGTCTGACCCAATTTCGAAATAAATCAATTATCGACTGGGTTACATGGTCAATCGACCCTGTGCACCCGTTGTTACAGTTTTTCGGAACCGCCTTTCGGCCTCTGACGTGGTTCCTTTAACAACCACCAAATGACAACCAACGGCTTAACGTGCCTTCTAAAGCACGGAATCATCATTATTATCAAACAATCAGACCGCTTAATTTAAGATTAAGTAGAATTCGAAAAATTACGAAAATTGAATTGAATGGACTATAAAGTTACTGCAATATTTTATTAACGCCTGGCGCAAAAACAGGTGTAAGAGCTTTTTAAAAATTTGACGTCTCTAACCTTATGTAAGCTGTAGCCAGATTTGGAACCTGTAATCTATATATACAAAATCAATGCCACTTTTCGTTGTAATTTTATAACTCAAGAACAGGCTCACCTATCCAAACCCAATGTTTAGGCTTTGTTCGGACTATTTAGTAGATGGTTTATGTGAAGTTTGCAGAAAATCGGCAGAGCGGTTCTTCATTTATCACTTTATACGTAGCGAAGCACGTACCGCCCGCTAGTATAATCTAAAAACTAAGAAAAATAGAGCTAAAACAGCACTATTTCTTACGCAAAATCGGTAAATCAAATGATTTTCGTTCTATATTACCAAAGCTGCAAATCTTGAGATCAATGACGCAAATCAAACGATAATCAATAATTTTACTCGCTCGTTTTGAGTGAGTCATAAAAATATAATATTTAAAAAAAAAACACTCCCGGATGTGCCATGAACATTTACACACTTTCTATGCAATTTATATGTAAGTTAGCTTTAGTTTTTATTTAAACAAATGCATATCTTTTGTTTGATTTGAATTATTGTAATTATTATATAATAAAATTATTATTATAATTTGATAATTAATTAACTCAGTCATAAGGTAAAAAAAAAAGTTCTATATTAAATGATTTTCATTCATTATAATCGGAGGTCAGGGGGCAGACGCCAATACCCAAAATCTAGAACCATGAAAAGCGTAGAACACTTTATTGGCTAAAACGTTATTTGGAGACGAAAGTGAAAAAAAAGATCGAGAAAAAAAGAGGGAGAAATTTATAGATCATAGCTTTTTTTATCAAAACATGTCCGTGGATTTTTGAATGTTCACATTTTATATCAGTTACTCTGTTCATGTTCAAACGCAATTCCTAATCTGTGGTCATGTTCGTGACTAAACGTAACTATTAAACGTCGAATCACAAACTAATTGCCACAATGTCCCTTAAGTTGTGTGATTTAAACCAATAAAATGTTATAATTGATGTTTAAAAATGTTGAATAACTGACACGTAGGGACAATGAAATTACTCGTTGCAATTTATACCAAGGCTGAAGTCGTAAGTATAAGACAAAGCTATAAAATTGTAGTACAAAGCTCTTTATAACACTAACAAATATTTTACAACTGTGTGTCAAATTTTAAAAGTTTGTAAAACAACAAAATATCGAAAAATCCGAAAGTGAAAACAGAGAAAATTCTGATATATATACTCTTATCTAGAATAAAAATGTCTGTCATTCATTTTTTATGCTTAGATTAGTTACTCTAGGATAGGAACAATGTTGGTGAAATTTTTCGTTGGCTGCTACCGTCAGAATATTGTAGACACCATAGACACAGTGTTTGTTTTTTCTTAAAACATTGACCAGGTTATTTCGTATCAATTTATCTTGTCTCTTCTTCATCGGCTCCACTACTGAGGATCGAGGCCACATGTGTGTTTCACATTGGCAGTACTATTGACTGCATTATATAAGCTGCCTTCAGCTACTCTCTTCGCGCTGTACACCTATCTAGCTGGAAGTTTCCCTCTGGAATATTGTCCTTCTATTTTCTCCAGGATTATTTAATTCATCTCGTTTGCCTAAGAAAATTAACAAATTCTTTTCATTTCAACGACTTTATTAAAATATAGTGCAATTAAACCTGCTTTCGAAGAAATACTTAAAACAAAAAAGTATAAAATACCATTTATGTATATTTAATAACAATCATCAGCCTTGGCGGAAATAATTTGTAAATCAAGTCTGCTGTGAGGAATTTGGCATTTTTGAAACTTAACGCCTTGGGAATTTACGATGGTCGAACATATTGAGCTTTAGGGTTCCGTGCGTAAAGTGTAAATACCCCTATCACTTCTTCGTCCATGCGTGTTTTCCTAGTTGCGTCCTCAGCTTAAGCTTCGGAGCCTAGGGTACGCTATAAATGGCACCGGTAAAATAAAGACCCTATCACTGACACTTTGCTGCATTGTGTGCCTCCGTTACTCTGTTTACTGGGAAACCAGACCTACAGAAACATGTCCCGAATTCCCGATGTGTGTTAGTGGCCAACAATGTCAGATTTTTCAGGCTCCATCTGACACAGCCTAACGACTGCCATTTATAGATAACAGCTAAGACTAACGACTTCACTTGCCTTCCGAAGCACGCAGGAGCTCGAGATAGAAAAATGCGTCCAGTCCAATACGGGCCGCGTTTCGCCGACGCTTGACACACGTAACCGGTAGGAATACGTGCGCCGCACTCGGTTATTGAGTTTCTTCACAGCTACACTACTTTGGAGACAAATTCAAATCAATCCTCGCCGATCATTACAAACACGTATAGCTTATCGAGCTCATCATCATCTGAAGTAATAGCATTACATGGTAAATAAACACAGGCCCACAACAGCACAGAATTAGTTCTAACGTACGGAACGGACACTCACACCCTCCCACTTGAAACAGTTACCGCACCTCACCGAGAGCAAAACAATGCAAGGTTGACACTTCGGCGTGCGGCCGGGACGGATAAATATGACGCAGTCACGATAAATAACCAACCCTAATACTTGTGTGACACACAAATTGACGTGACACGCGTGCGTACATGACCGAATCGTAGTAGTAGTGATCTCGACGCTGTTGTATGGAGTGTCCGGGGTGTGCCCACAGTATTGGTGTCATTTTTCAAGATGAATAGATCTGTGAACCTCCTCATAATTTCTGTAATCCTAGTACTTCGAATAATGATGAGTTCAATAGATAAGGTGATGTTCTCATGAAAAATAGCTCTCCATAGAAAGCTCCTATTTGATCCTAACAAGCTTAACAGGCGTAGAATTGGTAACGTTGCACTAATTATTAAAACCACTCGTAACACCGCCTAAACTAGAAGGCAATATAGCAGTCAATCAGCCCATATTTATAACAAAGTTAACGAAATTCTTTGTAAATATCTCATGCCGATTCCGGCTAAAAACAATTAATTATGACGCGATTGAAGATCTATTGATTAGATTAGTATATGTACAACTGCAGTTATAATTTTGTACATTATCTGCTCAGTTTCATGTACAACATACCTATTATGTGCTACTCAATGTTTTTGTATGTAAAAACTTTATTGTACAGAATGAACATTGTTACAACAAAATAGAACACAACAAGAGGTGGACTAATCCCCGATAGGGATCTCTTCCAGTCAAACCGAAAAATAAGGAAAAAAAGAGTACATGAGCATACAATAGATACGATAAATATAAATGTGAAACAAACTAACTTAACCTAAACCTAAGTCAACTCAAGTCCGAACGCTCAAAGTATTCCCTATGTGATTATATGAACGTTTGGATTGTGTTTATACTTGTATTGTGTATATCTTAGGCAATGTAAATGAAATTAAACTGGGTGGGGTCACCTAACACAAGAATTTCTTACTTAACAAGTTTTGTAATAACACTAAGATACTGAATAAAAATATTTTTCATTTTTAAAAGATCAGATGATATTTGCGTGCCATATATTCAGATGCCCCATAAGGCATGCTTCTCAAAGGCCTACAAGATTCAATTGCATTAATCGCTAGGTTTCTAACTTTCTAGGTTCATGGACCTTCGCTTTCTCTAGGCTAGGTGGTTCTCACGATAGTATATTGTATGTCTGTTGATTGATATTATCCATATCTACATCGCTATTGTTTGATTTAAAACAGTTTTTACTGTTAACATCAACGAGGTTATTAGGTCTTATTGTTTTGCAATAAATAAGTTAATTAGGTCGAGAAGCGATACCGAAAAACTCTGACGTCAGGGTGTAAAGGGTAGATTGACTATATAACCAACTCGATATGAATGAGTTAATAATTTGTCTGCCTCTGTTTTGCAGTAGAATTGGTTTGCCTAAAGACTTGTGTATTAAGAAAGGATGCATATTCTGTTTAATTGTTTCCAGTTTGATAAGGACTTAGGACGTAATAATTTATTAATTAAAACTTTATGGTACATAAGTTAAAATACCTACTTATTTAACAATTAATGATAATTGGAGCTTGATTTTTTTGTGACACTGAGTGTGGCTGTATGTATAAAACTCTATTCAAACTGACGCGAATCTCGCGCGACTTGCGGGATGCCCTCAGAAATAAGAATAGGTATATAGTAGTGCTATTAGCAGGCCAATTAACTTTGGCGCACGCTACGGCACTTCTACCGATTCTCATTTCTGTAGGCGTCCCGCCAGTCGCGTCAGTTATTTAAAAACTGCATTCTGACAAAGTACTTATCCATACTAAGATTATTAATGCGAAAGTCTGTCTGTCTGTCCGTTACGCTTTCACGGCCAAACCACTGTACGGATTTTGATGAAATTTGGTATGAATATATTTGAAGACCCGGGGTCAAACATAAACTACTTTTTGACGCAGGCGGAGCTGCGGGAAAAAGCTAGTCTACTTATAGTTTTTAGATGTCTCTTATTTAAATGATTGCGGTCTACAAAACTCCTTTCTGAGACGTCATGAGTAATGACTAGTAATTAGTAATCAGTGATTCAAGTACGACCTTGGATGACAAAGAAAGTAATAAAATTAGTCATGAGTGTCATGACAAGACACTGAACGGCTTGTAAGTAACCTCGAGGTATTGAGAGAGACATTATTTGAATTAATTAATCAGTAAATTAACACTTTAATCGAGACAAAAAAACGTTTAAAAAACTTCTGAAATTAAACAAACAAACGAACTGCTGAAATCTTTTTCTACGTGTATTCTTACAAAATAAATAATTCTACTTCTGATTCCAAATCTTTTACTTGAAACTTAAAAATAGATTTGTATTTGTGAAATTCTTGGTCAGGTCTTATTTATTTATTTATTTATTAAAACTTTATTGTTCCACAAAGTACACATATGCTTATAACAATTGGCGGACTTAATGCTAAGAGCATTTTCTACCAGTCAACCATTGGGAGAAACGGAAAGATAGTTTGGCGCAAAAAAGTTAAGGGGGAAAAATGCATTACTTATAGAGCAAATTTTATCAAAAGCTTAAGTTTATACACTACGTAAACATACATAAAACATACACAAATACTATTTCATTTTAAATATATACCTATATATATATATACATATACCTACACAAATATCAATGATGAAGTCAAGTCACATTGAGAGGTTTTCATTAACTGAGCGAGTCCAAAATGTGCACACGTGCCCGCTTTTTAAATAAAAATTTGTTAGGACTTTCCTTAATATCAGCAGGCAAAGCATTCCAAAGTCGAGTAGATTGTAAAGTGAAGGAATTAGCCATAAAACTGGTGCGAAAAAGAGGAGTACTTAGTAAGAGAGAATTAGAAGAGCGAAGTTGACGATCATGAGAGTCGGATAGATATTTAAAATTACATTTTAAATAATCAGGAGCTTGAGGATTCATTAGGATCGAAAAGAGTGTACAGAGAAGTCTAAGCTCTCTGCGTTGACGAATTTGTAGCCATCTAAGCTCGGAGCGGTAAGGCGATATGTGATCATACTTACGGAGGCAGGTCTTCCATTACCATGTCTGTCTGTCTGCTAACATTCATGCGATTTTGACTAATAAATAGAGTTATTTATGGGGTATAATTTTTACTAATAGATAGAGTAATCTATCGATACCTATAACCTCCCTTCTATGTGTTTGAATTTATAAAAAAGAAAAAAAAGAGAATCGCTAATTCTTTTTTTGACGTGTTTATTATTGTCAGAAGGGTCTTGTGAAAGGAGAAATCATATGTAGTAATGATATAGTTAGTATATTATAGTACGACGTCTGTCGGACCAGCTAGTACATTAAAAATATTAAAAAACCAACATATTTAGATCTGGGTGTGTGGGATTTAATAGCAAGCACTAACATGATTAAAAATAATAAATTGGATCTAAAGCTTGTGTATGAGAATTTTTACTGTACCATAGACTACTATTTTATGGCCATAGCCAATTTGAAACAGTCATTCAGTAGTTGCCAAAAGATTCTATCGAATCGATAGGTCCTTCAAGATTTTCATTTAAGATAAATGGGACCAGTTGCCTATCTTAGTTAATAGTGGGTTCGGTAATCTGTTGACTAACTGATAGGAATATACTACCTTGGAGATAGTATTCAGTACACTAAATTGAACTAGGTAGATAGGAAAAATTACATTTAATCGGTTCTGCATTACTTTTCTATAATTTACGCAGAAAAATATTAAAGTAAAGATTAATTAGAATCATAGACCCTTAAAATGAAGGTCTTCGACAAAAAATTGCATTAACGATAAGTCCGCTTTTATACGTTTTTTGTTTTATTCGATTCAACTTTGTGTTTCTTTTGTTTGTAAATTGTTCATTCATTCATTCAGCGTGACGTATGGGTCCAAAACGTGGTTCTTGATCATGGACCTCATAAGAAAGCTCATGGTCGCCCAAAGAGCTATGGAATGAGGAGATCCGTAGGAGAATAAAAGAGAGTTTATATATAGACAAAATTTATTTTAGATAAAATGTGCTTTAAACGAAGGTTACATTTAAAACCAATTCTGTTACTGTAGATTTATTTCTGTTAAGTCCAATCCCTGTTGGAATTTATTTCAGTAACCCCTAATCAATCTACTCTGACGGGTGGCAACATTAATTGTTTCGGTGGATTTATTGATTTAACTTGAATTTCACTTAATATGCCCTACGTTAGCCAATCAGCTGAGGTCGCAACCGGAAAAGCTCTAGGACGAGAAATATTAAATATTGTAGAGACAACGCCTTAACAGCAGAGAGTTCTTCTTCTTGTCTAGTCAAAATGTCTATTGACTGCACTATATTAAAGCCCAATACATTGCCACCTCTATTGCTCGGTGATTATACATTTAAATATTTCTCACAATAGATACTAAAGACATTATAGCCAAAAATAATTAGGTGTCGTCTAGATAGACTAGATCATACCTTTAACATCATTTCAACAGAAGGACATAGGCCCCCAAACTGATTTCTAAAACGACCAGTGGAAACAACTAAACAAATATATCCGGTTTCCCGCGGGATTAGAATCCACGACCACTAATAGACATACGCAATGAAAGCGTTTGGACTGTTTGCGTCATTATTCAATAAAATTATGCATGTGACAATGAGTTTGGATGCTTCATTCAGTGAGACTACGTCTGCAGTTCTTTCAAGTCTGTGACATGAATTAAACATAACCAATTTATTTAAACAAATATATCACAATCAATTCGGCCATATTGAAATCAGGAAGGTTCCGAAATTAAAATATCTGTATTTTCCCGCGTTTTATATCTCGATTCAATGTAACACTTGCTTGTTTTCATTCAATTTTTTATGAAATCAAAAGCAAATACATTCTGTTACTCATACAATTTAATATTCAAAGTAGCGAATGGAGTATAGGAAGGATTAACATATAACAATCAATTTTGGATCGTAAAACATTATTCATTTCTATTTCTCCCAAACGCAAAAAGGAGGGTGTTGTAAATTTGACGCCAATGTCTTTGTGTCTATCTGTGACATCGTCTTAGCTCTCGAATGGAAGGATCGATTATTTTTGCGTGAAACTATGACTTCAACAACTAGATGGGTCCATCAGTACATCACCAACAATATGACCCTCGCTACTCCTTCTCACCATACCGGGTTTTTTTTCAATTCCTTCGCTGTGACGGCTGTTAGACTCTGGAACAATCTTCCTGAGTCCATTAGAACAGTCTCCAGCCGTGCCAACTTTCTTGTCTACGAGCTCCTACTCTCGCGGTTACGGAAGCAAATTGAGGCAGTTCAACATGAGTAAATTTAAAATTAACTGTGTTTTGATTATTATTTCATCGTATATATGTAAGTACCATAAGTAAGTTTATTATCATTCCAATTTTTGTATTTATAGATATATATTTTTAATACCCACATGACGATATCTGTTTAACCCAAAGGTTGACTGTTAGATAATGCTTTTAGCATTAAGTTCGGCTATTGTGCTATACAATTGTATTATGTACAATAAAGTTTAAATAAATAAATACATTTATGCAATTTAACATCTTTTTCTCTTTTACACCCACTATGTTATGTGGGATCGGGATAGTGTGACCTTTTACTACCTACCTTTTACTTTTAGGGTTCCGTGCCTCGAAATGAAAAAACGGAACCCTTATAGGATCAATTTGTTGTCCGTCCGTCCGTCAGTCTGTCTTTTTCTCAGGAACGAGTGCAGGTATCAAGCTGGAATTTATATCAAATGCTCAGGTCTACTGTCCCTTGGAGCTGTGAAAAAATCAAACGCAATCAAAAGATACAGCCGTTAATGCTGCAAATTTTCGACACTCGCAAGGGAATCAAAACCTACAGGGTACTTCCCGTGAACTCAGAGTCTTGAAATTTGGTACGAACCAACGTGTTATAGGACAGATAAAGTAAAGTTACGAAACCCGTAAATTTTTAATTACATCATAGAATAAAAATAATTTTAATAATTTCAAACTTACTACCCCTTTCCTCATGAACGCGTAGAGGTATCAAATTGAAATTCATATCAAATAATCAGGTCTATAATACCTTTAAACTGTAACAAAACCAAACTTCTATGTCAACGCAAACGCATATTTTCAAACTCGCAACTACTCGCAAGGGAAATAAAATCTTACTTAGTCGACCTAGAATCTTGAAATTTGGCATGAAGCCAATCATGAAGCAATGTTTTGCACATATAAATAAAAAATTCCGAAAACCTTAAATTTATATTTGCCGTAATTTTTTTTTGTTTTATTTTTGCTTGGTAAATAACGGCAACAGGTAGACATTGAAATATTCACAGAATAATTAGTCATATATTCACTTTAAATATAAATAATTCAATTCAAATAAAACAAATATTTAACTCCCATACAACAGAAATTTTTTGCAGTTTTTTGGTACGGAACCCATCGTGCGCGAATACGACTCTCCCTTGACCGGTTTTTTATATCTCTAGCCATATCCATCTCAACATACTTGCTACTAAATTTGTCATTTGTGGCATGATATATTATAAGTATTTGTAACTTTTATTAGGTGTCATGTATTTTCTAGTATTTCATTTCACAACAAGACAATTATAGAACACGAAAAAAATTACTTAACCTTTTAAGCTCCGCAGTCAGTAATGGAATGTGATGCTACGGCCCTAATACATGCATTTTCCGGCCGCAAAACCATGTAAAAATGTAACTGGTGTTCAAAAACTCATTCTGTATAACCAATACGACGTTTGGTCTTGATTCAAAGAAATTTCACATCAAGCTCTTGCAAAATAGAATAGAATTCATTAAAACGTTTATCAATATACAGAAAATTATTTACAAAAATGATTGACAAAGTACAATATATGCATGACAGACGTCTCAATAGGTGACTAGCACTGGTTTTCAGCAGCCGCCTTCTAAAGAGTCACGGTGCCCCAACATACGAGTATTAGGTGCGCGCACCATAAAATCCCTTAATCTATGGATAGGTGATCATAACTCATAATAACTTTACAAGAACTAAAATAGGTACGTAGATTTTTACCTTTAGTTTGTAGGATAGGATACAGAAAGGGGTGAGCAAATGTTTTAAGGCTGCTACTAGCTACAGCACAAACAAAAATCTAAACATCTCAGACAAGGTACATCATCCACTCAATCCCGCGCCGCTTGCGATAGATAGTCAGACTTGCTCTCTCTAAAATGAGATACACCGTTTCTATGACGAATCTACATAAATATTGAGCTAGCCTAGAAAAAAGCAGACCGTTAATTATATGAACTGTATATGTTGATTGCAGGCCAATAAATGGGTTTTCCCAAACTAGCGGGACGCGAGTGTGAACCCGGATACGTTTGGAAACAGTTACTTTTCACTATGCCGCGAGTGATAGATGTGTCGCACTGAAATGCTTAATGACATCCATCACAGCCTAACTCTTCTTCATCATCCTAGCGTGTATTTCCAGTTTCGTCGTCAGCTTACACTTCGGAGCCTAGAGTACGCTGTGACTCGTAGTCCTAGATTTAGCGGCACTGATCATCATCATTTCGTGTAGGTTACATTGTCAATCGACCATGTACACCGTGGTGTCAGATTTGTGCGGAACCGCCTCTCAGCCTCTGACGTGGTTCCTCTAACTACCACTAGATGGCAGCCGGGACCAACGGCTTAACGTACCTTTCGAAGCACGGAAACATCTTTATTATCAGAATCAGGTGATTCAAGCCTGCAATATCCTAATCCAACTTGAAACAACGAAATAAAGTGTGCTTCCCGTGGGAATCGAACCCATGACCAGGGTCAAACGCAGACGCCTTAACCACTGGACCACAGAGGCAGTTACTGGTTACGAGGGTCAAACTGAAAGTTCTTAGAAAATCAAAAACTGAGCACACTAACAAGTTATTCCTTTTATTACTACTTTTCAAAATAGTGTCCTTTCACGTCAATACATCTGTGCATCCGATGGAACCACTAAAAGCACTTTGCCCACTCGTGTTTAGGGGTCTCTTCGACGGCGTTTTGAAATGCAGCCACTGCTTCCTCGGCGTCCATAAAACGTTTTCCTCGAAGTTTTTCTTTTATTTTCGGGAATAAATAAAAATCGCAAGGTGCGAGGTCGGGGCTATATGGCGGGTGACCTAGTAATTCCACGTCTGATGTCGCCAAATAGTCGATCGTTCGCCTGGCGGTGTGCGACGAGGCGTTGTGAAGGAGGATCCTACTGCAAGGTCGTTTCTCCCGAACTTTTTCCAAGACAAGTGGCAAAAAATTGTTAGTATACCACTCTGCAGTAACTGTTTTTCGATCCTCTAAAACAATTGTCGCGTAATGTCCGGTCCTTCCGAAGAACGAGGCCACCATCTTTTTTCCCACGCTTCGACCTCTCTTCACTTTAGTTGGCAACTCCTCGGAAGGAAACACCCACTGAGCAGACTGTGTTTTGGTTTCGGGATCATAACAGTAAATCCAGCTTTCGTCATCCGTAAGTATGTCAAACACAGCATTTGAGTCACCTCCGTTAAATCTTTGAACCATTTCACGGCACCAATCAACACGACGGATTTTTTGGGCCTCGGTCAAATCGTGAGGTATCCACCGGGCACAAAGCTTCCTGACCGCTAAATGTTCATGCAGGATTGTGTGCACTTGGCTCATACCGATGCCTAAACTTGCCCGAATCTGCTGATAGGTCACTCTTTTGTCAGTCTCTATCATACGCCGCACAACACTGATGTTATCTTCAGTCGTCGCCGTAGAAGGCCGTCCCTCACGCAGATCATCGGTGAGATTAGTGCGACCACGTTTGAACTCATTAAACCAGTTGTAAACAGTGGCGCGACTCGTGCCGCACGAGATGGGGCTTCATCGTGAAAGGCCAATCGAAGTCTATCATAACTTTCTTGTTGACTTACATGACAACGAAAGTCATAAAAAATCATAGCACGAAAATTTTCTCGCCTTAAATTCATGCTGCCGTGACAGACAATTTTCAATTTGCCGCCAAATCGTAAAACAAATGACAAATTAATAAAATACATACTCAATAATATTAGTAAAGAGTTCCATTTTCAAAATTTAAACTTATTTTTTTATTATACTGTTTACAAGGGTCAGTTCTAAAGACTTTCAGTGTCGCCCTCGTATTACAATAGAATGACTACCGTCTGATCTCCGTAACCCGTAACAGGGATCAGACCAAAAAGAAAATGAATCACTGTCACATTTTTAAGGCCGCTTAATGGCACCCGTCTCAGCCTAGCTAAATCCATACTAATATTATCCATACTAATACTAATTATAAATGCGAAAGTCTGTCTGTCTGTCTGTTACGCTTTCATGGCCCAACCGCTGAACGGATTTTGTCGAAATTTTATATGAATATAGTTGAAAACTCGGGGTCAAACATATGCTACTTTTTGATGCAGGCGAAGCTGCGGAAAACAGCTAGTCTATACTATAATAATATAAATGCGAAAGTCTGTCTGTCTTTAACGCTTTCACGGCCAAACCGCTGAATGGATTTTAATGAAATTTGGCATGTATATAGTTGTGGATCCGGAGTCAAACATAGGCTACCTTTTAATGCAAGCGGAGCTGCGGGAAACAACTAGTAACTGCTACTACTACTAGTAACTACTAGTTGCATCACGCTAGATGTTCAATAGGTCAGGTGGTCAAATGAACACAAAGCGACCGGTCTTGGGTTCCCGGATGCACTGCCGTTACCATAGACAGTATACACACTTACCTACTTTGCTGCATTCCTTGCTCTCATGGTGCCGACCGCCTCTATGGTCATTTTCATGAACACCGGCCTAGGGCCATGATTAAAGCGTACCCTGAGTGCTGAAACTCAAGCTCGGTCAAAACATCAGGTGAATCAAGCTTGCAATGTCCTAACTAATCAAACTGGAAACAATTGTAGAGCTATTTTTGGAAAGTGAGTCTTCGTTCGATATCGAATTATTTTCAATCGTCATAATCGGATTTGATTATTTTCATTACATATATGAGTTGAACATTCCAAAAGTAGGGCCTGATTAAAATATGAATCCCGTGATAATCTTTCTTTCTTTCAACTGTCTCCGTGGTCCAGAAGGTATTTTCTAGGTGGGGGTGAATGATGTAAGTTACATTAGGTCCTAAAATTGATCTTACATCATTATTGCAGGTATTATAGTACATTTATTTATTTATTTCTGTATTTTATATGTGTACTTATATGTAACTTAAAGTAAGTATATTTTAGTTTATTTTGTGTAAGTTTATGCTATGGTATATAGCTTATGTTTCTGCACCATGCCTAAATCTCTTTTCCTGAATTTTTTCCTACAAAAAGGGTGGCCTGTTAGAGATTGCTATTACGATAAGGCCGCATTTACACATCATTATGTCTACATGTAAGTGTCTCAAAATTATATTTTCCTGGTTATTTATTATATTTATTTTGATTCCCATAGAATGCATACTTTGTTTAGTTGTTTCCAGTTTTGTATAGCCTGCAGGCTTGAATCGCGTGATTGTCTGATAAAAATAATAATTCCGTGCTTCTGAAGGCACATTCAGATGGCCCCAGCTGCCATTTAGCGATCGGTAAACGCCAGAAGTCTGTCTTTCTCTCTGTTACACTTTCACGGCCAAACCGCTGAACGGATTTTAATGTTTGCTATGAATACACCGTGAAATTTGAGTCGTTTTGTACCCATCGTCCTGTGACTCCATTCATGCAACCGAACAAATTTCCCTAAGGAACATAGCTCGAAACATGAAAAACAAATTTGGACTTCCCGTAGAGTTAGGTCACGTGATGAGACATTTTGTATGGGAGGTCCAAAAATTTACCCATGTATCTTGGGGAAAGTTGTTCAGTTGCATTAACGGAGTCACTGGACGATGGGTCCAAAACTACTAAAATTTCACGGTGTATAGTTGAAGATGAATAAGTCAAACATAGGCTACTTTTTGACGCAGGCGTAGGTGCAGGAAACAGCTAGTATAAAAATATTCATAACTAATTGCGTGTCCGTCAATCAACATCCGCATCGTTCAGGATGTCCGTGTGGCCTGGAATGATTTATCTAGACTAGATCTAGTCACCGATATTATTTGAATTGACGTCGCAAATAATTATTTGCTAATCCGTTTTGTACGTGCGTCATAATGAAAGCCTAAATTGTATTTATAATTTATTCACTGTCTGAAATGTCCAGCGGTTAAGTTGTTTGCCTGCAGGCCCAGCTCATGGGTTTCATTTCTATGGGAAGCATACTTAGTTTAGTTGTTTTCAGATTGGTTAGGACATCGCAAGCTTGGATCACATGATTGTCTGATAATAATGATGGTACTTGTTTCGAAAGGCCCGTTAAGCCGTTGGTCCAGGCTGCAGTCTGGTGGTCGTTTTAAAGAAACCACGTAAAGGCGATTCCAAAAAATGCTGACACCAGTGGGTCTAAAATGACCGCTTTGATCACACAATGAATCATTGCAAATCTTAAAATAGCCACATTTTGGCAGTTCATGAAATGATGGCAATTCTGCTGTTTGACGGAAAGTAGCATAATGACTTACTTTTCGTGAATTGCTTGTGAATTGCTTTACCTTATTGCCAGGCCTAAAAATAATCTTTATTTTTGCATAGCGTGCGTACTTTTACAATTTTTTTAGTTATATAAATTTTTCTAACCAATAATGTTGATTTACCATCATTAATTAACTGTATAATTAATAAATATCAATAAAAATATTAAAATTAAAATCTATTTTTATTTTATTAAATAGCAATACTCACACGACAAGTGATTAAAGAAATGAATCACGAAATCAATTGAATTACAGTTGAAACGTCAATGTCTAAATTTGCAGAATTGCTAAGCTTCGCAATTCACGAAATGATTCGTTTTGATGAATTGCTCAAAGTGGCCATTTTAGACCTGCAGGTACAGGGTCGATTAACCATGTAACCCATTCGATGAATGAATTAAAGCCAAAAGCCACTTAGAGCCCTATAATAAAGTATCTCAACTGAAGCAAAACCGGTGAATGATTTTCGTTCGATATTGCATGATTTATATTCGGCACTAGTTGATCCGGCAAACTTCGTAACGCCTCCGAATATATTCACCTTTTAAATCTTCCCTGGAATTCCACAAATAATTCGAAACCAAAAATAACCCAATCGGTCCAGCCATTCTCGAATTTTAGAATAACGAACAGCAAAGCAGCAAACAGTCAAACTATTTTCATAAACAAAAATCACAGAGATCTTCAAAACAGTTTGTGCCTATAATAAATATTATTTAATAGAATTTTAAAAATTGCTCCAATATCGAGTTTCTGTCAATAATTACACAATGCAACGAGAAACTTTAAAATCCAAAATCTCTCGTTAATTTTACAAAACTAAAGTTGCGTTTATTGTCTCCTTAATGCCCAGGTCTTAAGGTATGTTTTAATGTATATTGTGTAATTGTTTTAATAACTGCTCCATATACCGACCCTTTCAAGGTAGCTTCACGATGCAGAAACCGGCCAAGTGCAAAACGGATTTGTACATTATGAATTCCGTACAAGTTTATTGCAAATATATGATGGTTTATGTAATGCATTTTGCTAGAATTCCTTCAATTTGACTTTATTATTATCCATACTAATATTATAAATGCGAAAGTATGTCTGTCTTTCTGTCTGTCTGTTACGCTTTCACGGCCAAACCGCTGAACGGATTTTGATGTTTGGTATGAATATAGTTGAAGACCCGGGGTCAAACATAGGCTACTTTTTGACGCAGGTAGAGCTGCGGGAAAAAGCTAGTATTTCATAAGTTACATATTACACTTTTTTTTTTGTACTTTTTTTTCAAAATTTTTTGTTTCCCGATATGGTTGACTGGTAGATAATGCGAAAGTCCAGTGTATGTTTACTTGTGGTACAATAAACTTTTAATAAACAAAAACAGAAGGGATTATCAACTTCATGCTGCTTAAGCATCAATATAGCTATTGACATAATATATAAGGTCATTATGATACCAATAATTCTTTAACGACACCTAAGTGCTCCCTGGTAAAAGTATTTTACCAATTTAATAGTTTTAACTTAAATAAGCAGAATCTCAGGTAAATGTGGCAGGAAGAACTCGCCAACACGTACTGAAGAGCGTTTTTAAATATGTATGTTTCAACATAGCATACCTAGATACATGAAATAAGGCTCAATAAGTGGGTTTATTTATTTAATCTTTATAGTCATAAAAAAAAAAAGGTGAATATAATGCCAGTTATATATCAGTCGGAGCAATAAGGTCACGTTTACTTGATTCACATATGGAACCCTAAAAACCGGTCAAATTTATACGACTTCGCGGTTATCGGAATCTGTTCCGCAATTGTTTTACTTCAAGGATTTTTTGTTTCCATGCGACAAAAACATGCATGACATGTTAATTGCAAATTTTTAAAAAGCGGTCAATTGCTACTTCAATTCACATTGAGATGATTCCATACATTGGATTAGGATAGATTACCTCATAATAATATTATTGTGTAAGCTATTTGTGTTATTTATTTTTTGTTTTATGAAATACTGTAGCAACAAATAAACAAATCTATCTAACTATCTATCTATCTACCATACCACCATTGCCTATGCTATATGAGAAATGATCATAGGCATTTGTTGAAATTTTTTTTATTTTATTTTTTGTATTGAGTATTAATTTCAGAGTCAGGGCAATGTGTAAACACTATTTTTCTTTTACTATAATAGACCTCTAAAAAAATTATGCAGAAATATTTTTTTAAATTGGTATATTTGTTTCATAGATAACTCCCTACCCCACTAACAAACAAACGTTTCCTTATTAGTCTTAGATTAAAAATTAATCTGCGCGCGCGTCGAGCGGAGATCAATTATTAATCTACTCGTAAGTTATTAGTATATAACGCAGATTTAAGAAATTACCACAAATAGAGTCATGGAACATGTAGTATGTGTCAATTTGCGACCTAAAACGTAAATGTATTCTAGCAAAATAAATGATTCTGATTCTGATCTTAAAAAAATGACACGCTTTTTAAATCAAAATTAGAGATTTTAACTATCTAATTAGACGTGTGAACGCTTTGGTTATGTGTGTTAAGTGACCCCAACTTTTGGATGCATATTGAATTTTTTACAGCAAGTCACAATTAATTAATCTATCGGTGTCGGCTGCAGACTAGCCATAGATAACAAATAACTACACCGAGTCAGAATACTACTTAGTTCTGCCTCACTTTAAACTAGAGCATTACTTCTAGATACTTCATTTAGTACGGTACAAAATCTATAGAATAGACGTCACACACAGTATATCAAAAAACTGTCTTGTATTAAGGAATCAAGTCCACTACAACTTTGGTGCAAACTTTAAATATTTGACCAAAATCTTCAACTGCATCCGGCTGCATCCTGCACTTCTTAATTTTTACTGTTACTAACTGTAACGCGATTGCTACAGTTTTGGACGACTTTTTTTTTTTAATTACTACTCGAACTCGTTTTATGGAGACAACACCTTTTTAGGGTACGGTAGAATTGTGAACCTTGGACCAAACTAAGGGTTATTTTTTACGCAGTTATAAATGCATTTGAATTTTAATCAATGGATGGACATATCGCTAAAGTGCAATTGGTTGAACGGATATCCATTGTGGTTCAGAAGGGGGATTGCTAGCAGTGTACCTTTAAGGCTAGAAGGCTAGAACACGCCGGATGCGTATACGTAGACGTGTACGTCGACGTAGACGTACCATAACGTTGTAATGTTTGGAACTTTATGAGACATGGCACACCGCCTTGCGTAATATACGTGCAAGTAGACAGACACATTACGCAAGCGGCGTTTTGTAAAATCTCTGACATCAGGGTGTACAGCGTCGATTGATCATGTTACCCACTCGATATGGATGAATGAATTATTTGATACGATTTGTTAAACGTACACACTGTATCATTTAATTTTTATACGGAACTCCCGCTAACGATATCATTTTGACACCACTTTGAATATATTATTTTCGCCAACTGGTTTTATTTTACGAGGCCGAATACAATTGTGGTTTCATTTTTATTGAACAAAGACAGACAAGCATACGGCCATCATGATGGTAGGCAGTTACCTTTGTGGTTTGCAGTAAGACTAACCTCCGGTATCCCAAATAATAATTGTGTCAAGTGACCCCCAGTTTATGTATCCACTTAATGGAGATGCAAACATTTATATTCTTACTAACATTATAAACGCGAAAGTTTGCATGTGTGATTGGATGGATGTTACTCTTTCATGGTTAAACCTTTGAACCGATTTTGATGAAATTTGGTATGGATATAGTTTATGACCCGGAGTCAAACATAGGCTACTTTCTATTATCTATACTGTGGTATAAATATCTATGCATCTAACAACAAAACTGAATTTATTATCAAATCGTATACTTATCCATAGTAACGTTTATTTTATCAATTTCAGGTTACAGGATGTCCCAAAACTGCAAAACGACGTACACAGCGGCGCCGACGCGAGATGCTAACAACAACACCCTGTATCACGCGGGGGCGGTTCCAGCGTACGGGGGTAGATACAACCCTCCAAGCAGTAATGCTAGTTATCAGGTAATAACTATTCTCTTCTTCTCTCAAGGTTATTTCCTAGTTCCTCGTAACTTTAAGAGAACCTAGGGTACATTCAAACAAACTTAGGGATAAAAAAGGCTTACGGAGGTCAGACGTCCCACTCCATTGCGATAATCAGTGCCGCCAAATCTAGGTCCATGTCTTACAGCGTGAAGCTTAGAAGCGTACCTAAGCTAAGGACGCAACTAGGAACAACACGCTTGGAGTCGTGCAACTCATTCATATCATTCACTCATATCGAGTGTAACCCTGGTGTTTTGGCCTTCTTCCTTAGGTCCTTTCGGCCTCTGACTTGATTCATTTAACGACCGCCAAATGGCAAATGGTTTGGACGATGAAAAAATGCAACGGGCGGACAAAAGCGCAGAGCACAAGTATCTTATAATCTGTCGCGACCGGCAAAAGTTTCTAAATTAAGACTTGCACTGGCACCATAAATCCATAAGCATATTATTATCACCTTCAATTAATAACAACTTATCAAATCCTCATTTGGACATCGGCTACTCCAAAAACACGCCGAGTTATGCAAATTCGGATCGATCTCAAAACGCTCCAGTTAATTTTAAAAACCTGTCTTTGCCTTTCCTTTTTGGGGATTATAATTATGAAATGTAGAGCGGCCTGTAGATGGCCAACACCGATTTCTGATTGTTGTTGAGAAATCTCATTCATTTTGAATGATCGTTGAATGAACGTTTTGAAGCAGAAAATTTGGAATCTTTTCACTGGTTTCCGAATAATGTCACAGACATTTCTACTTTTTTTCTTATTTGCGAGTCGAAAATGCTATTTAATTATTTTATAGATGTGTTTGGGCCAGCAACCTCTTCTAAATCCTTTTCCGATCTCTACTAGGTGCTAAATACATTCTATTATATTTCCTTTACTTTCCCAAAAACCAATTTGAACCCTCTCAATGAACCCAGCCATAACATGTCCATGTCCGTCAACTTCACCAAAACAATTGGTCCAAATGAGTCCAAATGTTCCAAACACCTGCAAATTTAATGAACCATTTGAAACATCAAAACATCTCTTCATCCTGCCGTAGTCCTTTCGGCCATAAATGATAATGGCCGGACTAATTGGGGTACCCTCGTTAATTTCAACAGATCCAATTTCCTTCTCATGTGAAGCAAACCGGGTTGTGTGGACGTGTTTCGCAATCACAATACACTGTTTACGCTTGGCCATTGATTTTGCTTGGTATTGGTACAACTACTTTTTTTAATAGGATGGTGATTATTAGCTAGTGAACTTTCCCAATATTTTCGTCATTGTATATTTACGTAGAGACGAATGGTGACAAAAGGCCTTTGCCCAGCAGTGGGAGAATAGTGGAAAAAAATGCAGTGGGAAACTTCTCGTAAACTCTTTACACGCATGAGATACCCCTACTACGGAATTTCTTAATTCCGCCAGAGGAGCTATACGATTGGCCATACTCAACGACGCAGTCGCTAGCGTCTGCTTCAATAAAATTGCATGAATGACGTGTGATATGTCTAAAATGTATCAAGTTCACAAAAAAGTATATGCAATCATCCAAGACCCAGCAAGCAGAGGAAACTGTTGCAATACTCCTACTGAGGAAACCGTGTATTGGGAAATGCTTTTGTTTGATTGGATTAGACTAGTTGTTGATCAACTTGGAAATGGATGACTGGTCTCCTGACCTGAATGTGACAACAATGATGAACCCTGGGTTCAGTTAGAATACACTATTGCTATTTAATAAGAGAGGCAGTCTTAATCTCATGCTGTAGGTTGGTCAATGTGAAAGAAAGACAAAAAATATTGATTTGTGTAAAATACACCAACATCCATCCATACTGATGAAATGTCTGTTAGGCTTTCACGGCCAAACCTCTGAACGGATTTTCGTGAAATTTCGTATGAATATAGTTGAAGACCCGGGGTCAAATATAGGCTTCTTTTTGACGTTGCGGGAAAATGCTAGTTACATATAGATCTTAACAATGTACAAGTTCAATTCTGAATTGACCATGACTTACAGCGTACCCTAAGTACCTAGGCTCCAAAGCATAAGCTGATGACGTAACTAGGAAAACACGCTTGGGTGAAGAAGAATTCTGAATAGAAATCTCTTAAAAGTGCCCACTATGAGGCTATTATCATTATCATTCATTCACATCGAGTGGGTTGCATAGTCAATCGACCCTGAACACTCTGGTGTCAGAGTTTTTTTAAACCATCTTTCGGTCTCTGTGGTTCCTTAAACGACCATTATCAGGAAATCAGGATTCAAGCCTGCAGTGTCATAACCAAACTGAAAACAGCTAAACAAAGTGTGCTTCCCGTAGGAGTAGAACCCACGACTTCCGGGTCTAAAGTACACTTCTTATCATATGATGATCCTATAAACAGGTCGATGACAAAATCTGATTGAAATACTTATAAGATGCATTTGTCAATCAAGCATATAACCCTGCGTAAGACTTGGGTTTCCGGAATTTATTTCCCCTCCTACTGTCTTGGAGTGAAGGTAAAACATAAAATGCGTACATTAGTGTTGTCCCCCCCCCCCCTCCTCATCTGGCCATACACCTATTTCTAGGTGCGATGCCGTGATGACACTATCCATCTAATGACGCAAACTCGCATGCTTGCAGCAAGTGACGGCGAAAGTACTATTCGGCAGCGTCACCGCAATCAATGACCTCAAGCGGCAGGAGAAGGTCGAGAGGGAGGTGCGACGGACACACTAGCGACATCTAGCAGAAGGTGAGCAAACTTTTTAGTAGATATGTTGTGAAGCAGCGTTAAGCACGGAATGTGAAACTTGTGTCGTTGTGTCAATATTAATCACTAGATGGCGTTTGGCGTATTTGTAATGTTTTTTTATAAAATTCAAATAAGTAACAAGCACACATATTTAAAATAGTTTTTATAGAGTTTTTTTTTTTTTCTTTATTGCAATAAATGTTCATTTATTCATATAGGTACATGAAATAAAATTTATTCATATTATTTATATGTATTTATATTTTTCAGGCGCAGAATAATGTGATACGAAAAATAATAAAAGGAAGCTAAGTAGTGATCTCGGAAGACAGAATTTATATTATAATATTATAAGTATAATATTTTCATATTATTTTACAACTAAGATAGTTATTTTTAATAACATATTTTTTAATAAATTTAAGACAAAAGAAAAAAATTACGTATTGTAAAAATATGACGATATTAAAATTGCTAGCTTGCTTAGTCAAATGAAAAATACAATGGTAAGTACCTGCACGGTACCTACACTACCTACTTACTCAAAGAGATTAATGGAAATCTTTTTTTTTTAAAGATAAATAGTGAAATAATTATTTGATGGCCAGTCTTACATCCCAGTACGAAAAATGACAAAATTATGAAATGAATTCATGCATTAGATCATCCATACTAATATTATAAATGCGAAAGTCTGTCTGGCTGTCTGTCTGTTACGCTTTCACGGCCAAACCGCTAAATGGATTTTGATGAAATTTGGTATGAATATAGTTGAAGACCCGGGGTCAAACATAGGCTACTTTTTGACGCAGGCGGAGCTGCGGGAAACAGCTAGTTAAAAATAAGTATCTCAGTAAGCAGGTGCCTCCGAATTTCATGCTTTTATTTCATTACTTTAATATTGTTTCCATGATTTGATCAGTATCACCATATACTAAGAAACCTTTTTAATTTTGTCTCATTCTTTCACGTTAATTATCTTAACAAAAGAACTGAACAGAAAATATGTGTATTTTTGATGGTATCCTATCATAAGATAAAAATCGTATGACAAACAATCATTTGACATTTTTGCTTCACAAAGGTTATACATTGACAAACCAGTCATTTTTAAAATCACTCATTTGACAAACTAATCGAAGATTAAACAATTTATTACACCAAAACAATATTTTAAAAACTAATAATTTCATAACTATGCCAATTTAAAAACCAACGTATAGCATAATAACGTTTGAAAAAATGCATTATTTGTTAATTGATTCAATTGCCACAAATATCTGTGAGAAATCTAAGGAATCTGTTTTGTTTGGTCTAACTAAAGTTCAAAAAAGTTTCAGGTCAAAAGACGACTTCATGTCAGAAGGTTAGGTTTTGGTTATATAGTGACCATAACAGTGAGCGAGCGACAGACTTTTAGACAGAAGTGACTGAGTATAAAAATACGACTTTATGACAGAAAATAGGTTAGGGATATGGTTATGCAGTGACCATAACAGTGAGCGAGCGAACGAAGCGAGTGACATTACTTGTGATAGAAGCGACAGACTGCCAAAAGGCGACTTTTTGACAAAAAGTAAAGCTGGGTTATGGTTTCGCTTCGCTCGCTCGCTGTCACTGTACCCATGACAGTCAACCTTTGGGTTAAACAGATATCATCATGTGGGTATTAAAAATAATATTTACACATATGTACTAAAAAATCACAAATTTTGGAAATGAAGATACAGCGCCGATAGCGCTCTTTGCAACTTCCCGTCAAAAGTCCGATTATTTTTATGTAGTGTCAGTGTTTATCTACCGTGTTTACTCGTAAATCAAAAGTTTTATAAACGTAGTACTAGGTAAAATATTATTTTTAAGAATGTTAGATCAGAATTTGCAATAATTGATAAAGAATACATTTGTAAAATCTGTGTTTTGTCAAATGTTTACTTTTAAAGTAATATGTTTGGTTAATATGAGGTTTGTCGAATAGTTTTCTATAGTTATTTTTAAAATTGTCATTTTTCTATCGTTTTTGTCTTACATAAGGGAACCGTATTTGATCCAATGATTTGATCAAATAGAAGGATGAAATGTTTTCTGCGAATAGAATTTACCGATTTTTTTATTTTTATGTTAGCCTCGTAACCAGCCAGTATCACAGTTTCTACCATGTTTCAAGTATTGATTCGAATTATGAAAAAGGTTTTATTTTACTCTGTTGCTTTTGATTAGAATGGATGATTTTTGAATATATGTAAGTATGTAAAAATATTTATTAAACACAAAGAACATAGTAACAGAATACAGGGTACAACAAAAGGCGGACTTATCCCAATAAGGGATCTCTTCCAGTCAACCTAACAAACAAGACATTGACATACGGATGGCATGTAAGTATTTAGTTTTCATTAAATTCGATTAAATATTTCATAAATTGTTAATTTTAATTACATGTATAATGCAACCCACACCAATTAAGAATTAGTTGCAAAGATTCAACAAAATTTTCTAAAAACAATTCTAGAAACAACAATAACAATTTCTGATTCTGATTAAAAAAATAAGCCCATTTAACACAAAACAAATGTATACGTATTTTATACTTATTTAAGTTTAAGAATATTGATTATTATACTGTTTAGAATTTATACTCAAAGAGCCAGTGTTAAAGGATCGAAAATTTTAATTTTGTAATTTTTTTAATAAAACTTGTTTATGAATTATTTTTTTTATTTTAAAGTACCAACTCTACAGTTGGACATAGATTTCCAATACAGCGTCTTCCTGCGACCTTTAGGAGATCGAGCGAAAGGAGAGTCATTACAGTCAGTTACAAAAACATTTTTAATCTATTTAAACTATTTCATACTAGCTGTTTCCCGCAGCTCCGCCTGTGACAAATAGCATATGTTTGACCCCGGGTCTTCAACTATATTCATACCAAATTTCATCAAAATCCGTTCAGCGGTTTGGCCGTGAAAGATTAGTGAAGACAGACAGACAGACTTTCGCAGTGATAATATTAGTATGGACGGATGGAAATACGGATGGATGAAAGTATGGATATGGATTGGTCATGGATTTTCAAATTCAAATTAGTATATTTATTTATGTGCCACAGGTCATAAAGTTCTTATAAATATATATTCATCTCTGTGGTCTGGACCACTGGTGGCACTTGCCTGCAGACGAGAGCTCATGGGTTCGATCGCCGCGGGAAGCATACTGATTATCAAGCAATGAAGATGATTTACTGGTTTAGGTCTCGGACAAAGGGAACCAAGTCAAAGGCCGAAAGGTCATCCAAAACTCCACCACCGACCAGTGTGCAAGGTCAATTGACCATGTAACCAACTCGAACGACTACATCACTGCAACTGCTGGGATTGTAATCAGACACAGAACATTGGATACGTTAAAAAAAGAAATACAGTTGCATTCCGTACCAAAATCGCGAAAGTATAAAATCTAGACTTATCTGTCACAGCGACTGAGTTTGCAAATACTCATGGTATAGTTGCCATAACCCCATCACAAGTTACACCGTCAATCCAGCTTGGCATACTAATTGGCTGATGACAGTTCATCCATATGCCATAATTATGGCGGTGTCAAGGTACATTGCGAGAACTGACGTGCTCTGACTCCGCTTAGAATAGGCTACTTGACTGTGTTCACATTTTAACAAGATTTTTATACGGAACAATACATACACTAAAAAGAAACAGATTCCGAAAACAACAACAAAGTTGGTAATTATTTATAGCAGTAATTAGCGTTTAAAATTTTATAATTAATAAAAGTGTAACGTCTTGCTATCCCTTTTGCACGCACGAAATCAAGTGGCAGTGACGTCACTCAACCATTGAGTGCGTCCTTTTCTTCTTTCAAAATTTCAGTTTCAAAAGCTTATAATTTATTTAATATTGAACGGGTTCAAACAATTTTATTTTGTTTTCGAATTCAGGGACTCAAATTTGTGATATGAAATATACTTATAAAAAAATTTTAGTAGCCTATTGCGATGTTGTTCGTATGAAGTACTAATATGATTATTAAACATACATCACTAAATAGGCACTACTTCTGTAGTCTAGTTGAGGTTATGCATGGGTTCCATTCGTTATTCGTTGAGGCGAAGCATACTTTTTTAAGTTGTTTCTGTTCTAAAGTCTATCCTAGACTTTGAAGTCTTGGATTCCACCTGATTGTGTGTTAAAATTAATTCCGTGCTCCGGAAGGCACGTTATACCTTTGATCCCGGTAACCATATTTATCGTAAAAGAAACCACGTTACAGGATAAAAAGCGATTCTGCAGAACTAGGGTATAAAGGGTCGATTGACCGTATACAATACCTACTTCACTCAGCATAAATGAATTAATGTATCATAGAAAAATGAGGAAAAAGCATTCTCCTACAGTTTGTAAACAATGACCTTATTTGTCAAGACAGATAGATATACACTTTATTATACCAATCACAAAATTAAAATTAAAAGTAATACATTTAGAAAATTGAGTACAAAGGCGGACTTATCGCTATTGCAATTTCTTCCAGCCAACCTTAGGGTAGATAGGATAAAAAGTGAAAACAAACAAAGGCGGTACAGTATACTACTTATACCTTTAATGAATATATACATATCATATACCTACATACAACATACAATAATAAAAAATAGAAGAGAAGAAAATGACTAACGATGAGCTAGATCAGCTCAATGGTCAAGAAGCTTTTGAACATTGTTTATAAAATTTCAAACTGGTCAATTTGCTTCATTTGCAAGTCATATCGAGTGGGTTACACAATCAATTTAATGATCCCGTACCCCCTGGTGTCATAGTTTAGCGGAACCGCCTTACGGTGGCGTCTGACATGGTTTCTTTAATGACAATTCAAGTATGTAATATCATAAACCAAACGGGGAAAACCAAGCGTGCTTCCTGTAGGAATAGAACCCATGACCACTCGGTCTAAGGCATACGCTTTACCAACCATGGAGGCAGAAGACCTGTTTGAAAAATAAATAAAAAAACTTAACTGACCGGCGCTAACAATAAGTGGTATATTTTTACTGACTCACGGGGTCTTTAACCGATCGGATATAAGTAGAAAAATCACCCGTGTCCGGCGTTTGATCTAATGATTTTTGCCTTAGGCGTTCGCTGGCTGCAGTCACACCGTCACGAATATCAATCTCTAGTTTTTGTCCATGGTTCTTAAATGCCATGGGTTTTTTTTGTGAATGGTACTATGTCCTACTATGAAGGTAGTCTATGTCCTTCTCAGTACATTTAGTTGTGTGTATGCAAAATTTCAAGGATTTTTGCTAAAGATACATTTTGTAAATTATATTTTATGTTATTGTTATGTTTTTGATGCAATAAAGTGTATTTGTATTTTATTGATCAAAAATCCAGAGATCTGAAAAAAGAGGCGTCGATTATAGTGTTAAGTTTATTAATCAGTTACAGTTTAGCAATGGCAACACTCGATAGGATTTTTTTGAACTTCATTCCAATTTACATGTTTTATGTAACTATAAAAAAAATATGAAGAAATATAAATACTTAAGTTTTGGTCTTCTACTAAGATAGAGGATTAGTCTCTGGTTCTTCCAGGCTTCCAGTCACAAGCTTTCGGAGATTAACACACATTATAACAATTTTAAAAATTATCTCAACAAGAAGAAAAAATCTTACCGGTGTAACAACCGCCAAAAAAGCTCATTTCGTCGCAAAACAAGCACGCAAACCAGAGATCATCGTTCGCGCGAGGTCTCCTAACAGTACTTTAATCACAGCTTCCCATTACGTAACAGCTAGTCCTATGTTGCCTGGCCTTACCTGTCGACGTATCCATTCCGTATTACATGCCGACTCAAATAAAAAAAAAAACAGGATCAAGTTGGCTCGGCGCGAGCTAATTTGACGTTAAGTTCTAAGTTTAAATCGCAAGTGTATTTTTTTTTTAAACTAGTGCTGTGATTATGTTTTGAAAATGGAAGTGCTACGGTAGGTTCACAAAAAACTTAAGTGCTGTTGTCTTTTTTATAAAGTCATGATTATATAGCGCATATCTAATAAAAACATTGATTGTTTTAACCTGTGGTTTTAACTGTCATGAGTATTTGCGACTGCGGGTAGGAACGTAGACATCGTTTTTGTGTAACTTTATAAAAGTTACTCTTATTTTTCTTTTGAATGCGTTGAGTTTGACGTTTTTACTGATATTGCTAAATTCACGTAAATTCATAATAAGCTATTGCTCGTGTACGTTATATCATATTGTTAAGACCATGTTAGCTAAAATGTGTTGCGTCTTGTTCTTTTACGCTAATTATCTAATAGGAAAGAAAGGGAAGAAACATATTTTAGCTAACATATGCTTAACGAACCATTCTTAATACGGGGGTATATCTTTGTACTTGTCGCAACAGAGCTTAATTTCCAAAATTCTTCAAATAATCAGTGTCTTGTAGTATTGAAAGATAGACCGCCTAACAAAAGATACTGCACTCTCGGCCAAAATCAACCAAAAACAATCTTAGGTAATTTAATTGTAAGAATGAAAGTGGCTTAGTTTAAGTCGGATCGGTCAGGACCATGGAGCAATTACAAAGAGGAGATGCCGTTTGAAATGGCGCAGTAATGTGATCATAGGCCCCTCGCCGGCACAAAAGTGGGCGGAGCTTGTCATTGCTCGTGCTCCATGATTGGAGCCACGGCCGAAACCAAGCACCCCGCACGTCTGCCTTCCGCCCCGTGTAGCCTCACAAACAATTTCTAACAAAACGCATCTCCTCTTGGTAATTACTCCATTGCCAGGACACATTTACCGAATGCATCCTGAAATATAGGCATACCTTGATGGGATTCCTGACTGGCGAAAGCAAGCAAATTAATTTCTTGTAGTATGCAGCAGGAAAATCGCGAGATACATATTCGGGCAAAGCCGGAGTTAGTCACTCGTTACATAACCATGTCCTCTTAGCTTCCTGCCGAGACGGAACTTAAAATGTGTGTTATGTAAAATACTTGAACACTTATCCAAGTTTGACCACCGAGAACTGTAAATATACCGTTTTATAGTCATTACATAATATTCTGGGAAGTTTATCACGCAGCACAATATTACAACTAAAACATCACATCTGAATATCGAGCCTAGTGTACTTTTTTGCATTTAGTAGGTTACGTAAATGCAAAACGCACGTTACTTCTCCAACAATGCGCATGAGCAAGCGTATAGATGAACTATGGACTAGAAAAAAGGAATGCCTTTTTTTTTCTTAATACCTTCATCTCAATTATTTAATTCCAGAATATTTTTGAGAATAGAGTTCGCCCTTTTTATCATAGAGGTATTTTTCCATAGGTTCTACCGATATCATTGATCGATCACAGCATTCACAGCACAGCAATTGATCTCGTTTCTTTCATTTATTAAAATAATTTATTTTATTCAAATCCAATAATTTGGATGCCAGAGACCGGGAGAAGTGATGTAAGAAAGCGGACCCTCCGAGTTGAACAGCTGAAGTATACGCAACCGGGAAGGCGCTGAGATGAAAGAGAGTGTGCCGATTCCATCAACGTTAGATATTTGTATTTACTCCTTTTTATCTCCCTAAACAGTTAATTGCGTAAATTTCCGTCCCGGTGCTAACAGCAGGGTCTACAAAGTTGCATGTCCACTGAAATAAGAATAGACGTAGAAGTGCCTTATGCAGGCCAGTTAAGCCTCTCGAGTCTTAACTTAGTATGGCGAGGCTTAACTTTAGTACACGTGATGGCACTTCTACTTAATCTTAAATTTCTGTCGTGATATTTTTTACCTAATCAGTTCAAATTGGTATAAATAAAAAAAATAAGTACATTGAACTTGGTCGGTTTTGTCAGTGTGACAATAGTGCAAGTAGCTGATAAAAAAAAAGTAATTGGTCAGGTAGAGTTGAGTCAGACTAGATAAAATCGAATCACAAGCTGATATGGCAGGTATTAGCAACAATTTGTTTTAAATGTTAATGAAAACTTGTGAAAAAGGCAAACAGATTGTAGAACACGACTGAAAAAAGAACTACAGACGTAGTCTAACATACAACGCGAAAGAATTCTCCAAACTCTGAACGTTTCATCTATCACGTACAGTTTTTTTTTATGGCTTTTACAGAATATGTATTTAGCCAGTTACAAGTACATAAAAACTAGGCAAACCATCGCGATGAAAGTAATAATAAATTAGAAAAGGTTTAAACTGGGAAATAAGGATATCAGGAATGTAGGTGATGAAGCAGAAGTATATTTGAAGAAAGAATTTAGTATATATAAATATATATCAAGGAATAAATATTTATAAAGAAGTATTATTTAATTTAAAAAATAACATCATATAACATAAATAGTGAGGTTATTGGTACAAAGTATAGATAGTATTGAAGTGGGAAAAGGAACATTTGCATGTAGGAGATCATTTATTATTTTAGACAGGAAAAGAATATGTAGTTAACATCTCCAATCGCCGTTCCGCAGAGGCAGGTTTCATCACGTAGGACCCCGATTCTGCACAAATGGACCGGCGAACTATTATGACCTATTCTCAAACGAATTAACGAAGTGGTAGATTTTTATTTCAGCCTTTGCTTGCAGAACCACGGCTTCCGACTTAAACAAATAAGCCAACTCTGTGACACATAAACAAATCGCTGTTACGATTTTTTTTTATCTTGTAAAAGTTCTAAATACGAAGAAGACGGAATACGGACTATTTACTATGCATTCGAAATTCACATTAGTCTTTCTGTCGTCTTATATTTAATCGTGTAATCTGTGGTTTGTACTAAAAACTCAGGTGATTGGTCGAAATACCTAAATTCAAATAGAGAACATCCAATAAATTTCCTATTTATATTCCCCACTTGGTTCTTAATCTGTTCTAAAAAGGCAACCTATTTGCAATTTTAAATTTAACACCATATTAGTCACGGAAGCCAAACACCAATAAGGTACCAGAAAATAGCGGCGAAAACCCAAATCGAATTGTATTTAGCAATTTAATTATCCGCTTTTGTAACGTCTCTACTTCGGGAGCACTTTTCAAACATTGCGCCATTTTGTTTTTTTTTTTTGCACACAATGACTCTTACACATTAGCTAAACGTGAATCATTTAAAGCTTAGTTGTTTTTTTTTTTATAATTGCTGATTTCCGTGGCGAAATAGATAACTGATCCGCTAAAGTAATAAACGTATTGAAATAAGTAAGCATATTTATTCATTACTAGCTGACCCGGCAAACTTCGTACCGCCTCCGAATATAAATAAATAAAAAGCTGAATGATAATTGCAGAATGTTTCAAATTAAGTAAAAAATGCTTTCCCTTAGAAACTCAGAAATTGTTCGTTGTTAATGACTAATGTCAAATTTGACATTCAAAACCAAAAGAATAGTTTGTAAGGGAAAGCAATCACCTTTTAAACCTTCCCTGGACTTCCACAAATAATTCAAAACCAAAAATAGCCAAATCGGTCCAGGCGTTCTCGAGTTTTAGCGAGACTAACGAACAGCAATTGTTTTAGATATGTACAAAAAATAAACAGGATACAGAGTATTGAGTATAAATTAGGATCAGCATTAATTATTATATTTATTGTAATAACGTTTCTGTTCTGTTTAGAAAAGTTCAAAAATTGTAGGTTTTTTTTATCGATCTTATCGACTCCTGCGGATCTCCTCGTTTCTGATTCGATCTCGTAGGGAAACACCGAGCATCGCCCTCTCCATAGCTCTCTGGGCGACCTTGAGCTTTCTTATGAGGCCCATACTCAGGGACCACGTTTCGGACCCATATGTCATCACTGGTAACACACACTGGCCGAAGACCTTAGTTTTAAGGCACTGTAGTATTTTGGACGAGAAAACACTACGGAGTTTCCCGTAGGAGAACACAAATCACCGACATAGCCCAGCGGATTAGCTTTTTGAAGTGGCAGTGGGCACATAGCGCGTAGAGCCGATGGCCGATCGCAGGAAGTTTCTCGAATGGCGACCACGAACCGCTAAGCGCAGCGTTGAACATCCACCGACCAGATCATATGACCTAAAATGGTCGCAGGCAGTCGCTAGATGCAGGTCACTTCCAACCGGTCATTTTGGAAATCATTAGGAGAGGCCTATGTCCAGCAGTGGTCTGATTGCGGCTAAAATGATGATGATGATGAATATTATCGACTATCAAAAAAGTCACTAATATGTTTAAATGAGAAAATTTAGGGAAAAAAAATAAGTAACTTGTATTGTCATCAGTCGTATTTTTTACTATGAAATAATTGAAAGAAAGAAAATATTTATTTGCATTGAAAGAGTACAATCAGATATTACACAATAATAATTCGTCCCAACAATCAACCATTTAGGCACGCATATCGGTTTCTCCCCTCAATCCACTCTCCCCTTTGCCTGTTTTTCTGCATCCAAAGCCATTTAACGCTATCTTTTCTGTGGTTTAGATTTTCTCCTAATTTCTAAGTGAGTAGACTTTCGGGAAAGTGCACGTTTCTAGGCGAAGGTTGGCAGAACAATGAGAAAGTTCTTTAGGCGGAGTAATTGCTAAGAAAAGCCTGCGTTGTCTATGGTTACTAATTTTGCTTTCATTATGTTGCATTAGTTGTTTTTTAATTTACTTGAATTACTTATACTTAACTAACATTAACAATTTAATGTCAAATTAACACAAATTTATTTCCACTAATGTTTCCCACTAACAAACTAAAATCTTACAGATTCAATCTTATTCACTACGGAGATTATGGCCCTTGGAGGGGCATATTCCACTTTTCGTATCTAAGTTAAATCTTTATGACAAGTTACCGTTGAAAATACCAGTTTTATCCACTTCTTGCTAGATTTCCAAATAAAACGCTGATTATTATCATTACACTTGTTTTTATTTCAACAGGTACAGATTCATCTTCATATTTATTTGGATGATAAGCAAGAGTCATCAAAAATCAATAGACGTAAAAAACAATACATCAACCAGTCAAAACAAATGTCCGTTTTCCAAAATAATTGAAGATGTATTCAAAATACATAACAAGACTTCCGATGCAGGCATTTACCTGAAAGATAGTGAACGGGCTAAAATATTCCTTAATTCAATAGCAAATGTCACGGTAAATGACAGTGCAGATATACCTAGCCAAGAAACTTTAGTAGATAATATCATAGCATCGATAAATAGAATAAAGAAAAATATTACAAATACTGGAAGCAATGAAAGCAAGATGAACGAAGCAATTATATTAAACAATTTAGTCAATACGGTAGATGATAAATTAGATACAAAGTTTGCTACTGAAATACCGCTTAAAACTTTTACTCAAATCAAGAGTGGAATCGAAGAAAAAAATGATGTTATGAAAGCCAAAAACCAATCCAAAGTTATAAATACTATTAACAACGGATCAGAAGACGAAGTTAAACAAAACGCCACAACAGAAAATACAAATTACGTAGAAATCCTTACTATTGAACCCAATAATACAAGTACTCAAAATACTACTACACACAATATAATAGAAGTTCTAAAGCATCTGATGCCTATGTTTAATAGTACGTTAACAAAAGAACTCCACAACATTACAATTATAGAGAGAAATCATCATAGAAATCATTCATTTGTAGCAACGAAAAACGTATCGACAATTGTCGTGACTTATTGTGATAAAGAAAATTTTACAAAAGCAAATATTACTAATAGTGAACCAGAAACGGACATTAAACTACCTATAAGTACTGATAGTGATGATGATTATATTGATGATTACGAAGACGATGATGAAAAGTTATCAAATTCAACTGACATGAAGAAGGAAATATTAGAAGCGGCTGAATACGGAATGCAGAAAATGCATGAGTTGTATACAGTTTTGGAGCCAAAATTGTATTCAATGGGTAAGTAGTTCTTCTAACAATTTTAAGGAACAAATCATACTATTATTTTGTATGAAACCGCTGATAATAACGTTCACAAAGTGAATTGGGACAGCTTTTCTGTTTGTTTTGTTCCAATTAATACCATGTTCCTAAATACCTAGATTGTTTAAAAATATCCTATTTAAATTAAATCAAAATTTATTTATTGAAGACAACATGGTCCATTTTTGTTAGTACAAAAATATATTATATATTATTTTTTTATGAAATATAAAGCTAAAACTTTGAAACACCAATTTTACAAACCATAGTTCACTTAAGAAATAGTAAGTACAGTCTAAAACGATGAAATGTAATTATGAAGAAGTTTCAATACCTCATTAATTTTAAGTGTTTAAAATGTTGTAATTGCACGAATTTCATTTTCGTAACCATTAAATGTGTATTAATTTTTATTAGGCAAGAATCCGAAGAAACCTGATGAAAACTTGTGATTGCATTTTTTGAGATAAAATACAATTATCTCATTTTCTTTTCTAAATAATGGAAGATAGCACAAACACCGTTGAACAAGTTTCTTTTGATGTTTAAGACTAAAGACTAGTCTTTAGTTACTATCTAGTCTATGAGATTCGGTTCCCAGTCAATTAAAGTTGGATAATGAGGAAAATTCAATCCACTGATCAGACGTCAGCCGACTTCAAAAGTCGCGACCTTTTGTTGCGAGCGCTGGATGTAAGCCGCTTTCAATCGATCGCTTTCGATATTTTTGTGTCCTATGTCCTGCAGCGGACTATCTGAAATGATGATGATATTATTGTCAACAGGCCTTTGGCTGGATGACACCAATCCAGCTCGTTACGTGGCTGCCTTCAACGCTCCTTCAGAAGATGCTGAAAAGTTCTCCCGCTACGGATACGCTTCGCTACAAGCTGCTCAGCGTCTTCAGCAGCTGACCAGGTAAGTCCAATATATTTGTATGTATATGAAAAGACATCTTCCTCTATTCATACAATAGGCTATTCTACTCTTTTTTTTTATCATTCATGTGAAAAATATCAGTACCAAAAACTGAAAGATTTTATTTAATGCGTGCAGAAATAAATAACTTATAAGCCTAAAATTTGGTGGAAGGGGAAACTGTCAAAAAACAAGAAAAGGATGCACTGTGTGTGATGTGACGTCACTGACATTTGGTTTCTTTTGTAGAAACGAGATAGCAAGACGTCCTCACCACGCTCCCACTCTCCTTTATGAGAAATTTTTAAATGCTAATTACTGCTTTAATTATCAACCAATTTTGATGTTGTTTTCGGAATCTGCTAGTTTTTAGTGTAGTTATTGTTCCGTATAAAAATCTCATCCAAGTATGAATACAGTCAAGTACCCTATTTAGGTCCAGTCTGTCAGTCAGTTTCCTATGTACGCACAGTTGATGACAAATAAAAGAGCGGGTCTGGGCCTGGCATCGGGTCCTGGTCAAGTAAATTTCTCAAGGTCATTCGACATTGAGGTATCTGTTACCTGAATCTGATACGGGATGAGCAACACAGATTTTCAACTCATCGACCTCATATCCGTCCTTAGAGCAGTCGCATAAAAACTTGCAACATTATAACATGTTATTTTCTCAAACTGCATAAAAATTTCACGTATGTAGGCGTCTCGTTTAATGTCAGTTATCCTTTAAATTTCGCAATGCTAAATGGTCACCATTTACATAGTTCAAGGAAGCCATTCAAATATCCATCCATGACGAAACGTCAGTTAATTCTAGAAAAATTCTAAGTTTCATTTAATGTGGGTTTTAAGAATCATCTGTACTTATTTTTTCTTAAATGTAATCGTATACGTCAAGAGTCAAACTTGTGCTCTACAATTACGCAAGGATCTAGCGAGAACTACAAACTATGAATGTATATTCTGATGACGCCCTAATTTTGAAATGTATGGCTTATACGACTATCCATACTAATAATATTAATATTTAATACCAATATTATAAATGCGAATGTGTGTCTGTCTGTCTTTCTCTCTGTTACACTTTCATGGCCAAGCCGCTGAACGGATTTTGATGAAGTTTGGTACAAATATAGTTGAAGACCCGGGGTCAAACATAGGCAACTTTTTGACGCAGGCGGAGCTGCGGGAAATGGCGAATGAATATCATTTGATATCGGACGAATATGTTTCGACACACCGATCTTGCGTGTGTCACACTTTTCAAAAATAGACATACTTAAACTAAGTAAGATTTGTGACCACAAGAATGACGACAACAATATTAAAATTAAATTAAAATTAAAATAGGTAGGACCATAGCTTTAGTATATTATGTAAGCCCCGGAATCATTTTTTTCAATATTCTATACGGCCCATAGTTTCCCTTTACTCGCCATTCACAAAAATGTTTAAAATTGATCTTTGTAGGTAAGACTACATTTTTTTGTACTTCCCAAGGCACATTGGCAAAGAATACACTTCGTGCTAGTTTAGTAAAATTAATGAAGCATCAGACAATACGTTAAATAACTATCAATAACTCTATTAAGACTCTACTTACCTAAGTAATTATGAAATTTAATGATTTATTAGTTCTGATGCGCCTTGCACTTGGTGATGTAATAGCACTTTTGCGTAGTGAGAGTTGTATTTTTCAGGGACGATTGTAAAAATAAAAATCAAATTACCGATAAAAACTGGATTGCGATGGCTCAAGGTAGAGAAAGTTACTGTAGGATGAAACCTGCAACACCAGGAGTGAAGACAGAAGACATTAAATGGAAAACAAAGCCCAAGGTCGTATTACCCTGTTAGGCTCGGTACACACGGTGACATTAGTCTTGCAAGTTATACAGCTACTTTAGTCATAACAAATAACCTATCGAGTAGCGTAGCTATATATTTTATAGCTATACGCCGCTGGAAATATTCCAAAACGGGAATTTTCTCAGTGTAAATTTATGCCTTTGATCCCAACTTCCAAATGTTTCCGTAAATATAACAAAGTTAACAGAAATATATATAGCGTTGTGTTGTATTATAACAACGCAATGTTCGTTTTACAACACACTAAGTGGTGTGCTGCTGGAAGCTTTGTAAATAATCGGGAATTTTCCCACTGTCAATTTACGGGATTAACTCCAATTTTCTGTAAAATTTACCAAAGTTTCCGGGGAATATTCCCAATGTTTCCGACGATTTCTGGGAATCGCACATCACTAATCACACTGATTCTAAGTACTTTAGGCCCTTAAACTACCTACCTGTGTAAGCGTGGCCTAACGTGGTTCTTTACCATACAATTAGTATAGAAATAAGTCCATGTAGATCCTACTCCGATGGTACTTAATCCTACACCACCACAATACAAAGGTTAATCTTTTAGTAATAAATAATCCTCTTAACTGTTTTCCAAGGTTAGAACCACCCACCTTCCTGTGTAAATCCAAACCCTAATCTCTTCAATGAAAGGCGAATCCCACTCGAGTCTTCCTACACGAAATTGAGAGACCATTTATTGAAAAGAACATTTTTATTCTAATACAAGCGGCGGTCCGGGTCTGTTTTTTTATACAACTAAGTAGGCAAACAGGGGTACGGCCCACTTGATGGTAAGTGGTTACCGTAGCCTATGAACGCCTGCAATACCGGAGATGTCACGAGCGCGTTGCCGACCTGTCCGCTGTCAGCACAGCGACCCCTCTGGAGCCTGGCGACCCTACTCACCAGCAGGAACACAACACTGCGTCACAGTGTTATTTGGCTGCGGTCTTCTGTAGGGTGGAGATACTTCCCCTGACGGACGACTCCTTACAAAAAGTCCTACCTCTCTTATCACTATTAATTAGATTAATTCTAAATATTCTGTGGCGATGGCTCCACTCTTTTGTTTCGTCTCGATTTCACCTCGGGTCCTGTTCCTGTCGGTCTGGTTTCTCTGTAAGGGCTAATGAAATTGGTTCGACTATCGATATCGAAAGAAAATCGCTTGACTCTGGTTTTTGGTGAATCATATTTCTCAAAAATAGCACTCCTGTAAGAATCGTTTAGTATTCGAAACGAACATTTAGTTATTTTGGTCTCCTCTCAATGTCGATTATCTCAAACAATTTACCTTAGATAATAATTGATCGCACCAGTTATTAATCTAAGCAATTTACATTATTTCTACAGAAATTTGCACTTACTAAAGGTTACTAATATTTTTACCCGACTGCACCAGAAGGAGGGTAATGTTTTTCGAGAGTATGTATGTAGGTATGTATAATTGTTTGGCATGCACTACAGCCCGAAGGGGTCGATGGATTTTAGTTTGAGCGGTGTCGTTAGATTCGTATTTACACTGGGTATAATATCAAAATAGAAATTAATAAAAAAAAAAAAAAAAAAAAAAACCATTTATTACACAGAAAAGCAGTCGGATTTTTTAGTTTTTTAAATTACCGTTATCTTGTTAATATTTTGATGTATCATTACGGTACAGTAAACAAACTATAATAAATTACACAGGTGCAAGGCATTCATTGCCAAATTATGCAACGTGACATTGTACGTACGTGTGTACAGACAGACAATAGTTCATTTATATGTATGTTGGGCCATGGCGACTAACTAATGGAGTCATTCTCACATGACATAGCTAGACAACTCATTTATCTACACCTACGTCCGAAAATTGTAAAGATACGCTTTGCGGCAACCGCTTACTGTCTGCGGCGTTAACATTAAGTTTTTTTTTTATTTTATTTTATTTATTTAAAGACAATACATATAAATAAAATATGTATCGTTGCCTTAGAATCATGCAAACAAAGCGCAGCTGTGCAGTGTATCAAACGTTTCATTATAAAATCTCATCAAAAACATAAATTAATTTTTGAGTTTTGAATGAATTAGAGCCAAGTTCAATATATGATATATGCCTTGGTTGTTGACTTCAACGACAAAAGAAGTGAGATCTAAATGGGTGCCAAGTTCAATGGTCAGTCCTGAAATTTATTTATAATAACATAAAATATATTTTCTTCTTATAACTTAGGATAATATATTGTAGCCAAAGGTAGCCTGACTTGGCTAGTTCTCATATACGAATTGTTATGTTATTATTATGTGTATCGATGGCTAGTTTCTACCAGCAAGCCAAATTTTCGGAATAATAAAATAAGGACTGACAAGCAACAGGTTTAGAACTTGTGAAGGTTGTAATATAATTCCACTTAATTATTTCCTAAATATATTTGTTTATAAATATAAAAATAATAATTATATTAAATCATTTCAAGAATTACGTTTTTGAAGTTTAGGTAATGCTGATCGGTAAGTCGATTAAATAGTTCGATTCGCCTATTATGTCTAATGAAATTCATTTGAAATCGAGCGCAAAATCAGTAGGCTCACCAGATTTGCAGTATTAAAAATAGCGGACTTGGTTTGGTTCCGAGAGCTTCCTTACAAAAATTGTGTGAGGCTACGCGAAGCGGAAGGCAGACGTGAGGTTTGGCCTCTGTTGACGATCCTCTCTACTTACCAATAGATGTCGCTAACAAATCGAAGATTTCAACTTAAAAAATTTATATTTCTTTATATTACAGATGTTTTGAACTTTAAAAACAGAAATAAATTTTGTGTAACACAAAATCAATCAAATAAATTCGAAAATACATTATTTACTTACGTTTATTGTGATCCCATAACAGTACAGCATTGAAACACTTAAAATTGAATGAATTAAAATATTTTACAAAATATTCTAAGCTGAAACGAAACATAAGTTAGAAAAATAAGAAAAACGTAACAGCTCGCTCCACGTCACGCATCGTTCAAAGTTGAACGAAAAATGACGTAAGCTCCGCCCACTTTTCCGACGTCACTGCGCCTATGACCGTTACGGTGCACCAGTCAATACGCCGCCGTCTCCTATTTGTATTTGCTCCATGGGTTTTGGTAAATATGTTAATGAGTTTTGCTATTTTAGTTTGCGCGATTGACCAATTTTTGAAAAGTAGGATACACGCAAAATCGGTGAGTAAATACTTTTCAAAAAAACTCTGTCATAGAAAGAGAAAACATTATGCCAAAAAAAACGATATGTACGTACTACGATTATTGAATGAATGAATCAAACTTTATTTGCAACTAGCTGTTTCCCGCAGCTCCGCCTGCGGTATATAGCCTATGTTACTCAGGGTGAATGTAGCTTTCCAATGGTGAAAGAATTTTTGAAATCGGCACAGTAGTTTTTGAGTTTATTCATTACAAACATACACACAAAAATACAAATCTTTCCTCTTTATAATATTAGTGTAGATAAACGTGGTAAATAGACACAAATAAAATTTTAGATATAAAAGGTACAATGTAAGTATCATATTATAATGTCAATGAAAGGGGCAGCTTTATCATACTCCGTTGCAAGCGAAAATCGAGAAAGTGCATTAATTATTTTAAAACCAATATTCCTTCATGGCGTAGTGGAAAGGAAAGCACATAGAAAGTGCGCAGGTAACCGGTTCAGACTTGTATCATCGTTAAAACCATCTCTTATGGAAATTAAACCGGAAAGCGCATATTTTAAGGGTTCTGAGAAATACAATACAATACAAAACTCCCTATTGCACAACAAGGATACATTGTCAAATATAAGCCATTACAAGAAATAAAAACTTTACCTTTAGTTTCTGCCTTACCCTGCGGGAAGCAGGCGTGTTGACCAAGAATAACCGAAATAAGACAGGTAGGACATTTTGTAAGGAGTAGTCCGTCTGGGGAAGTACCTCCATCCTACAGAAGACCGCAGCCAAATAACACTGTGGTGTTCCTGCTAGTGAGTAGGGTCGCCAGACTCCAGAGGGATCGCTGTGCTGACAGCGGACAGGTCGCCAACGCCCTCGTGACATCTCCGGTGTTGCAGGCGTTCATAGGCTACGGTCCCCACTTACCCTCAGGTGGGCCGTACGCCTGTTTGCCTACTTAGTTGTATTAAAAAAGAAATAAACAAACCAAAATCCATTAAGTATGTTTACTAAAGTAGGAAATGTTTTTTTTCAACCGACTTCCAAAATCCAAATGGCATTATAAACTTAGATTAATTGGTCTCGCGCGCTCGACGCGGAGACCAATTATTAATTTAAAGGTATAAATTATGGTACAATATATATTTATACGTAAATCTTAAATAAATAAACGGCATGCAAGTAAAAATGTCTGTTATTTATAGAAATTTAAAAAAAAGTTGAAATCTTTGATTAGTTAGCGACATCTATTGGTAAGTAGAGGGGATCGTCAATAATTCCACGCATAAATCTCAGGCAAAACAAGTTTCCAATGAATCTTGGTAATTTTGCGACTTCGTGACTAAAATAAGGATGTCCACTAATTAACCTTTTATTTCAAGGCTGCCGGAACCGGTGTTTTGGGGTCTAGGAGTTAGGCAATCAAATAGTGCTCAAATAAATTGTATAATTGATAGTCATCCAAGCGTATTCCCAGTTTCATCTCAGGGTATCCAATCATCATCAAATCAGGTGCCTGTCCAGTTACTAATCCGTCCACCTGAGAACCTGTCCAGTTGCGAATCTGTCCACTTGCTACGGAGGGATCAGAACATCTCAACGCAGTTATCATACACACAGGATGTCAATTCCGCTAATAAACTTTAAAAGACCATACAACTGATATTTAATTACGACTCAATTACGATGCATTTTTTGATATGCTCAATATTGTTATTCTGCTATCACAATTTTGAATCTTAATTTAATTGCAACTAAAACTATTTGAATGGTAATGGTAGAAAAAATGTAAATATTATATAATAAATAACAGTACCGATTATTGAAAAAAAATATAATTTTGATGATTTTTCAGTTGCAGTTCAATGGCATGCTAATAGAATACGATTGCTCTTAAAATTAGTAACAGAATACCAGAAACGTCAAAAATTGTCATTGCGATCCAATTAGGATTCAATTGTGCACTATGTAAAATAAGATAGGGACTTTTGGCGGGAAGCTGTAAAGAGCAGTATCGGCGCTGTATTTTATTTTCCAAAATTTGTGTTTTTTTGAGTGTTTGTGCATAATAATGGTAGATTATTATTCGCAAAGTGTTCAAGAACAAGCGTGAGTGTTGGGAAGTGATACAGTGTTCGATTTATGTGATTTCCTCGCTTGTTGTCAAAAGCTCCTGGAAATCGCTAGGTGCAGTTTTTCTACCACTTCACTTAGCCTGACTCTTCTGACTCGACTTGATTATGACTTGACTTGACTCAACTACTGACTTGACTTTATACTTGTTTAATTATACAACTTTAAAAAAAAAATTTTACTTGTTACTGGCTAAATACGAAAGTAAGAGCCAAAATGAATGAAAGAAAAATAATAATAAGATAATTGACAGGTTTTGAAGAACGCCTTTCATTCGCCTAAATGGACGACATAGGGAATACAGGAACCAGTTCCAATCATCCAGGTTTTGTGGTCTTGAAAATTCCTTTGACACCAGTCAAGGATTATATTCACTAAGTTTAGGTTCAAATCTTTGTTTTAGGATCACTTGTTCCGTGACTCCTCAGAAGGTGGTGGCTGATATGTGAGTGTCCATCCAAAGCTGGGCTTGCCGGATAATGGACGCCATTTCGAGAGCCTTTCGCTACACGCTACTCTAAAAACTTAGGATGATGTCATGTAAACCTTTGCAATTATTAGAAATCAAGGAAATAAAAGAATTGTTGCAATATTCAATCAAGTCGCAGAAACGTGACATAATTCTGCTGACATAATGTGATTCTGTGGTTTCGGGTGCTTTTTGTCTAAAAACAAAATCAGAATAGAAGGGAAATCTCTCTTCATCAAAGTTTTCATGTTGTTTTCTTCTTCAGTCTAAATATCTTGCTAGTTTTGTTCAATATTTGTTAATAAAATAAAATCGCAAATTGGAGTCTATTTTTAATTATTTTTAACTAGATCTATAATAATAGCTTTAACCAAGACAAGATTGAAGGAAGACGCATAATAACTTCTACATAAGACAGTGTTACTTATTGTGGAAGAAATAAATTAAAAAGAGTCCACTGAAAATTTTCACTACCTTTTTGTATCATTTGCGCAGCGAATTTTTTTTTTCTTATTGACTGATATAAAGTGTGCCACTTTTATAAGTATGTCATGCTTGAGAAGTAAGTTTTTAGTTAATACTAGCTTTTTCCCGCAGCTCCACCTGCTTAAAAAAATAGTCTATATTTGACCATCAACTATATCCATACCAAATTCATCAAAATCCGTTCAGCGGTTTGGCCGTGAAAACAGACAGACAGACTTTCGCATTTATAATATTAGTATGGATATAAAAACCAATATGCTTATTTTAATTGCATTTCAGTAGTATAAAGTCACTTCTGTACTCTCTTATTTTGGTATTATGAATTAAAGATTTAACGGTGATTTCTGTTTCGCCCCATTGGATAAAACTCAGACAATAGTAATGTTTAGGAAAATAAAATAATACCAATACAATATTACGAAAAAGTTTGCTTCTTTTTTAAAACGCAATGAATTTGGACACGGTTTTTAACTTCATTTAGTCGTTGTTTCTCAATTATTAGACACAGACCTCGATACGCCGTTAATTGCTCGTAAAATCAATTATGTAATGAAATCTACCACAAATAGGTTTTATATTCGTAAAAAATAACAAGTTTTTGTATAACCCATTTAACTAAAATAATAGGTTGAAGAAAAGGTACTTCGCTATTTTTAAGAAAATTCAAAACTTTTTTTTATTTAGTTTATTTACATTTAACTAAAGTATGTAGGTGCCATTTTGTTCGATTACTTTTTGCCATCTTGTAGGTAGAGACATGATCCCATTGCTTTAGAAATTTTGAGGTTTCTTATCAAAATACCGCGACAAGTGGTTTTGTTTATGTTAACCTGACACTGCCTAAAGAATTCTGAAGAGACAAGGTCAGAACTATACGGCGGGTGCATTAACACCTCCCAGCCAAACTCTCTTAATTTTTGCTGAGTGGCTAAAGATGTTTGAAGTCTAGCGTTACCATGATGAAAAACCACACCCTTTCTGTTGATTAATTCCGGCCGCTTTCTTTCAACTTCTTGCTTTAATCTCATCAGTTGTTCGCAGTAGAGTTTAGAATCGATAGTCCTGCCTGGTGGTAACAGCTCATAATGAATAATGCCCTTCCAATCCCACCACACACACAGCATCACCTTAATGCGAGATAACCCGGGTTTCGCCACAGTCTGTGAAGCCTGACCGGCCTTTGACTACGACCTTTAGACATTCTTGTCGTACGTGATCCACTTGTCATCACCAGTTATCAGCCTCTTCAAAAATGGTTCGGTTTCATTACGTCGTAATAAAGAATCACAAATGAGTACACGGTTTATTAGGTTTATTTCAATGAGCTCGTAAGGTAAATATCGAACTTTTTTGTGTACCCATTTTTTTTCAAATGCGCCTAAACTTTTTTGTGGTCAATTCCCAGTTCTTCAGCTACGTCGTAACTACTGATATGCCGATCTTGCTCCACTTTTTAAAAAATGGCATCCATTTTACCGTAATAGCGCGACCAGAGCGACGTGTATCTTTGGCAACAAAATTTCCGGATTGAAAACGCTTAAACCAAATTTGTGCTACACTGACAGACACTGCAGTAGGTCCATAAACATCGCAAATTTTTTTCGCGGCTTGCGTTGCATTTTTACCTTTTTTGTAGTAAAATTTTAAAATGTATCATCAAATTCCTTTATTGGATTCACTCATCTTGACAGTAAGAAAACCAAATTAAAATCACACATTTTCCTAATTCGAATTTGTAATTATCTTCTTTAAAATTTAAACTTTTAATGGTACCAAAACCAGCCAGATACAAATAGTATAGCCAAAGAGATTTTATTACAAGTTCATACGTATGCGAATAGACTTTTCCCCCAACCTAATATGTTGTCTCGTTCTTTTCCATCAAAGATTATTAAGGGAGAAAGGGAATATCATATTTTAGTTAAAACAGGTTAAGATACTTTTATTAACTTTAATAATAGGTGGTAATTAATGTGCTCAATAAAATTGAGGAGCTCAATAGTCGAGTAGCGAATGCGCGTGTCACGACCACTATTATATTGGTCGCCACTAGTGGCATTTTCTATCTCGAGCTCCTTCGTGCTTCGGAAGGCACGTTAAGCCGTGGATCCCGGTTTTTATCGAGGCTGTGTCAGATACCTTTAGGCAGTCTGAAAAATTCTGACAGTGTTGGCCACTAATGTTGGCAATACACCTCTAGTCATGTTTCTGGTGGCCTGGTTTTCCTGTAAAAACTAAGAATACACGCTAGGATGAAGAAGTTAGTCAATAAAATTTTCTGACATTTAGTAGGTAACATGGTCTATCAGCACCCTGGTGTCAGAGTTTTTTCGGAATAAGGTCAGACGACCACCACTATCAGACAATATTTAAAAAAAATGCTTGTTACATCTGCAAATTTTATGTTAGTCATTTTTATGCATTGGATTAATTTAGTTTTATTTTTAAATTTAATTTTTTTGTTATGTTGGTATTTATTTGTTATATTTAATTTGAAATTGTTTTTTTATATCATTATGTAACTGCCTGAATAAAAACCTATCTGCAAATAAATAAATTGGGCTTATATATGATAGATTAATATGACTTAATACAAACATAACACATAATTTTATTGCAATCGGGTAAGCAGAATATTGGTCAGCCATGCGGCAAAAGGCCAAGTTCGACAACCTCGCTCAGGAAGGTGCCAAGGCGTAGTAACCACGAACACGATACAGTTATGATACAGAAAACACAACTCATTTAGTACGAGCATTTTTTCACCGCTCCGTGCCGCTGAAAAAAGACCGGGTACACGCTAACGCCGTCAATTTGCATGCAAATACTGAACCCAAATTTGAAAAACCTTTAATATGTTTCAAATCCCTTTAACTTTAAATGCCCTCTGATCCTGCACGGTGAACTTTTTTATATTGTTTCCTATTATACCTTACATTTATGTAATTATACGCATCTCGGATCTCTATCTCAAGATGACCTCTTTCCTAACCTAACCTAACGTATTTGATGAACCTACTATAAGATTTCTTTGTTTTTGTAAGGAAATTTTTAATTTAATAGGCTAGTTTCCAGGTTCAAAAGACTATCATTAAATTAGTCTGTAATTTAGGGATTCGAAATATATTAGTGACGTATTTTTTTCTTTTGTCAATTGAGCAATAAATTGTAAAGATATAACGCATCAAAGTTTAGGAGCTCGTGACCCCACATATTGCGAAAAAGTGTAGCACACTGTGACGTCACACGGAACTTTAACGCGCCATAACTTTACCATTCTTTGTTTATTTTCAAAAGAAAAAATACGTCTTGAATACTTTTTGATTATCTAACTGACGGACTAATTAATTTTTTTTAGGAAACTAGCCTATTACCATACTAACCTACAGGGGCGCTTTACATTTTCGGCAGTTTTAACTTGTTGACGTAGTCGCTAGCGTTATTAAAATGTCATGGTATAGCACTGTTCACGAGGTCTACTGACACACAAATACTACAGATAATTTAAGAGAAACATGAAAAATATTGAATCAGAATCAGAATATATCAGATAGTCTTATTGTTATCCGTACAAGGGTTTTAAAAAATTAAATGACATTTTCTATTATTTTTATTTTTATCGCTGGACATAAACCCTTCTTTAGAATGGGATCCGCCATCAGTTAGATGGAAACAGGAAATAGAGCTCCGTGTTTCTTAGCCTTTTTTTGTAAAATCTACGAGAAGACAGGGAGTGGTTTCTTTAACAAGTCAGAAACCAAATCAAATATATTTATTTGTAAAAACAGGTAACAATAAAGTTGTTACATGCAATAAACAGGTTCACTATCTATATTAGTCCATACTAATATTATAAATGCAAAAGTCTGTCTATCTGTTACGCTTTCACGGCCAAACTGCTGAACAGATTTTGATGAAATTTGGTACGAATATAATGAATACATAGGCTACTTTTTACATACACTTCTACATAGCTCTGGCTCTATACTCTCGCTGTTTTGTGCCTCAGATAAAATGGAAAGTAGAGAAAGCGCACCTTGCACTTGAAAGCGAAAGGCAACCCATCATTATACACACCGTATGCTTGACTGCATGCTGTTATCTCTTTAATCGACCTAGAGGGTGGGCATAACTGGTTTTACATTTACTTTCGTATGAGGTAATTAAAATATTAAAATCATGAATCAAAAAGCAGAGAAACATCTCTAAAGACTTATTTTTAAAAAATATAATCGTTTAGTAGAAAAAGCGATAAGAGATAACAAGTCATTTTCGCAAATTATAATTTAGGATATTTGGATAGCATAAACTCTATTAGCGTCAATAAAATATATAACGACTGTAAAAGTAGTTTTTATTCAAATTATCATATCATCATAAATTTACGTGTCTGAGACGGATATCGGATATTTATAAGTGATAACCTGAACTATTAAAAAATATACTTGATTAAACTTTGCCAGACTTGGCCTTGGTAGTATTTCATGTCATTCAGTAGGCAAGCATACGGCCCATCTGATGGAAAGCGGTTAGGTTAGGCGGTTACCGCGGCCTATGGACACCGGTAAGACCAGGGCATAATTCTGGCGCCCTAGAGATAAAATTGAATTTAAGATCTGTCGAAAATAAATGGCGGCTAACTACAGAAAAGTCTGCTAATTTATTTCAACAAATCTCGAATTTTACTTTGTCTCTAATGTCGCGAGAATCTCACACCAGAAGAATTACCAGGGGCGCGAAGTTTTTTTTTTTTTTTAATTTACGTTCTTCTCATCTTCGTCGTAGTATTTAAACATTTTGCTTGTAGATGCCTCGTGTAGAGTAAACACACATACACGTTTTATAGACAATAAAATTTGCTTTCATAAACATATCACCATATTTATTAGAATAGGTGCATAGATATTATCTTCATATGAATTTGCTTTCCATTGCATATTGTTCTACGCGACAATGGAGAGAGCTTTAATGCCACATTGTTTTGATAGAAAACTAAGTATTTTACGCTTGACACTTTTTCAAACTGGATTTGAGAGCGTCGTAATAAATAAATAAACATATATTTATTTTATACAAAATCCATATTAGATAAAAACTTGGTACCAAGATTGTCTAGATATCCTCGCCTGGGTTCTCACTAGAAGGTATTTCATTTCTTTATTAATTATATTTTATATTTTTAAGTCTGGGGTATTTAGATACGATTGTTTTTTAGAGAATTACACAAATCTTCACATTTTTATATATAGCTAAGCTACTTAGTCATTTGTCGGTAAATAATTGTGTGCATTTTTTTTTGGCGGGAAGCTGTGAAGAGCATTATCGGCGCTGTATTTTATTTTCTAAAATTTGTGTTTTTCGGGTGTTTGTGCATATTAATAAATTATCCGCAAAGTGTTTGAGAATAAGCGTGAGTGTTGGCAAGTGAAACGGTGTTCGATATAAGTGATTTTCTTGCTTTGCCAAAAGCTCCTGGAAATAGCTAAGTGCAGTTTTTCTACCACTTCACTTAGCATAATACTTCTGACTCGACTTGACTTGTCTTAACTACTGACTTGACTTTAGACTTGCATGTCTAAACAACTTTATTAAAAAAAATTACATGTTACTGGCTAAATACGAAAGTAAGAGCCATATTTTAAAAAAAAGGTGTGCATATTTTTATTTTATTTTTTGCATAAAATTATTTTATGTGTAACTAGCTGTTACTTGCGGTTTTACCAGTGTCGAAAAGTAGCCAATATATTTGACCCCGGGTCTTTGACTATATCAATACCAAGTTTCATCAAAATCGGTGCACAAGTTTAGACGTGAAAGCGTAACAGACTGACTTTCGCAATTGTAATATAGTAAGTACTAGCTGTTTCCCGCAGCTCCACCTGCGTCAAAAAGTAGCCTATGTTTGACCCCGGGTCTTCAACCATATTCATACCAAAATTCATCAATCTGTTCAGCGGTTTGGCCCTGAAAGCGTAACAGACAGACTTTCGCATTTATAATATTAGTATTTAAGTATTTATTTGTAAGGTTATGGATAATTCGATAAATAATTGGTGCATAATATATCAATTTATGTAATATCAATTCGTCACATGTTACAAACTAGAAACTTCAATTTCTTAACTGATCGCAAAAACAGGCCTACTTTTACAGACAATAGTGGGAAACTGCGATTATTAAGTCAGTCCCATGAGAATTATCAGGTAGAAAGCACTCATTATTATTTTATGCTATTCTGAGAACTTGCGAACATTTTCTAAATCTTTCCCCGACTCATTTTACACTGCAAATCGGTTCTTTCGTCTAGACGAATCATTATTGAAATGATCAAGGATGACCATATCGTCAAATGTTGGCATTCTAATGATTTAATCATGAAATTATCAATTCAAAGATCTCGATGTCAATTCCGCTAATAAATTTTAAAAGACCATGTAACTGATATTCAATAACGACTCAATTACGATGCATTTTTGATATTGGTATTCTGCTAACACAATTTTGAATCTCAATTTAATTGCAACTAAAACGTAATTGAATAGTAATAGTACAAAAAATGTAAATGTAATAAATAAAAAAATCCAGTTGCAGTGCAATGGCATGCCTTATGAAATGATGAATGATATGAATACGATTAAATACGATTAGTCTTAAAATTAGCAACAGAATACCAGCGATCAAATAACGATTCAATTGTACACTATCCATACTTCCATACTATAATATTATAAATTCGAAAGTCTGTCTGTCTTTCTGTCTGTCTGTCTGTCTGTCTGTTACGCTTTCACGGCCAAACCGCTGAACGGATTTTGATGAAATTTGGTATAAATATAGTTGAAGACCCCGGGTCAAACATAGGCTACTTTTTGACGCAGACGGAGCTGCGTATTTTTAAAAAGTGTGATAAATAATAACTTTTATTCGATATCGAATGATTTTCGCACGGTAAAGAAGGATTTTTGTTCGACATATACATGTCACTCATTTAAATACGGCTTCAGTACGTCAAGGCTTTTACGAGTAACATTCGAATTTAAATATACTCTTTTTATGTTTCATGTATAATCAATCTTAAATTATTATTCAACTAGCGGTTTCCCGCAGCTCCACCTGCGTTAAAAAGTAGCCTATGTTTGACCCCGGGTCTTCAACTATATTCATACCAAATTTCATCAAAAGTCGTTCAAGGGCGTTAGCCGTGAAAGCGTACAGACAGACTTTCGCATTGATAATATTAGTATGGATTTAAATAATCTGCTAAAACAGCATCTAGATTTTATAGCAATTTTACTGTTACATCTGTAGGACAAGGCAAACTACATTGATGTGAATATCTGAAACATTCTTATAAAGGTTAAATGCATTCGTACGACTAACATTAATTTATTTATGTTTGGGTTTATTTAATTTGCTCATTTTAATATATTAAATTAGACAAACAGAATAGAACATATATTACAACAAGGATGCAATAAAGTTAATTAATAAACAGGAATATGGAATACTAGCTTTTTCCCGGAGCTCCGCCTGCTTCAAAATGTAGCCTATGTTTGACCCCGGGTCTTCAACTATATTCATACCAAATTTCATCAAAATCCGTTCAGCGGTTTGGCCGTGAAAGCGTAACAGACAGACAGACTTTCGCTTTTACAATATTAGTATGGAAGTATGGATGTACCTATTTCATGTAATTACTTTTTTCTGTTATACTGTTTTAACTAATACTAACTAAATATAGATTATTAGCTGTTTCCCGCAGCTCCACCTGCGGTATATAGCCTATGTTACTCAGGGTGAATGTAGCTTTTCAGTGGTGAAAGAATTTTTAAAATCGGCAGATTAGTTTTTGAGTTTATTCATTACAAACATACACACAAAAATACAAATCTTTCTTCTTTATAATATAAGTGTAGGTTAGTGTAGATTATTTTTATTTATATTCTATGGTTTAATCTCATCATCATCATCCTAAGATAATTCCTAGTTGCGTCGTCAGCTTACGCTTCGAAGCCTATAGGGAACGCTATAAGTCATGGTCATTGATTTGGCGGAACTGGTTATCACAATGGAGCGACTCGGTAGTCTGACCTCTGTAACCCTTTTTAGAGGGAAACCAGACCAACAGGAACATGGCCTGAGGTGTGTTAGTGGCCAACACTGTCAGAATGTTTCAGGCTGCCCTAAGGCATCTGACACAGCCTCACGACTGCTATCTATCGATAACAACCGGGATCAACGGCTAAACTTGCCTTCCGAATCACTGGAGGAGCACAAGATAGAAAATGCCACTAAATGCCGACCAATCCAATAGTGGTCGCGTCACGCCGTCGCTTGACACGCGCATTCGCTACGGATACGCTCGACTAACGAGCTCCTCAAATCTCTATGGTTTAATCTATTCTGTACAAAAACACAAAGATATTTCTGGCTGGTTTTAAAACTATTAACTATCAAAACATCAACTGAATGAATATTAATAAGTATATTTTAAAATTTTCTCTTAAAAGCAGTAAATATACAAATAAGTAGACTGCATCCGTGGTTACGGTGTTTGCTATAGACTTGGAGGTCGTGAGTTCGCATAAGAAAGCATATTTTGTTGAGTTAATTCCAGTTTGGTTAGAACATTGTAGGCTTGAATCACCTGATTGTCTGCTAATTGATGATCGTTAAAGGAACCACGTCAAAGGCCAATATGCGATCGAACTTGTACAGGGTCGATTGATCATGTAACCCACTCGATATGGATGAATGAATACAAATAAATATGTAAATATGGGACAGTATTAATCTAAACATTATATCCTTTTAGAGGTGAAAATGATACTGCTGACCTTTAAATTAGATGTCTGATATTTCTTGATTTCTCAACTTGCCATACCTGGTATAATTATTTTGTTTAATGTAAATTTCTAACCGACGCACTCAAAGTCCTGGTTGAAGATGTTATCATATTTTATGCAAATAAAATTATTCTATTTTATTTGGTAATAACGTTAAAATTAGCGCGATTCCTGGTTGACAGTTCTTCTCTTCTCCTTTACCTTCTCCCACTTTGTTATATGGGTCGGCATAGTTCGTTCCTTCCACTTTAAGACGAAAAAGATTGAGATCACCTTTTTCCTTCTCAACGCCCTTCCTACTTATCTCATTTTCTCCCTGATTTGTATCAGTAGGAAGGGCCAGCCTGGGTAAGATGTATATTTTAGTTAATACCATCTTTTGAGTTAAATATTGTTTGAGCGCAGCCGAAATCGATGTAAGCTGAAAATGAACTGGTTAATTCTTCTTCTTTGCGAGTCGACTCTGGCAGTTATCAAACTTCAGAAGACCAAATCTCCTTCACCACCACTTCGTAGAGGCAAGACTGGTTAAGTAATATAAACAGATTTCCGATCCCTGGGCTAACAAACGAGTGCATTTGCAAAAACTGATAGTAAGTTACAGTTACGTCGGAAAGAGATCTCGTCCAAACCAGGAACGCCCTATTTGGTGCTAAATGGAAAGTTAATTGATGTTGTAAGTTCATTAGACATTCCGAGGAATAATTTGTCCACATGTCTGGGATTTTTTGTTGTGTAATTAATATATGGCCTTTTACGATTTATGTACGTGCTCTCTTGCTAGTTTTGAAGTGGTAGTGGGGCACATAACGCGGAGAACCGATGGCCAATGGGGGAAAAAGGTTCTCGAATAGCGACCACTAACCGGCAAGCGCAGCGTTGGGCATCTACCGACCAGATGTTCAGATGGCCTGAAAAAGCTTGCAAGCAGTCAATATGGAAATCATTGAGAGGTAGGATGATGATGACATCTAACAAGCTCTTCAACATAAAAGTATTAGGCTCTTAAAACTAAAAACGAAGGTAATCGATTAAAAAACTGCTATCGATTGCGTGCGACAAAGAATAGGAAATGCTCTGGTTTCCTGACTCCTGAGAAAGTGGCATTGTCGCACATGTTCATAATATTACCATTGCTACAACTGGTGCTAATTGGTAGTTTGCCACCTCCCTTTTTCATTACATTGTTTATGAGCCAAATTACCGGCTAGGATCAGTAAGTAGTCGCCATGGCCGAAATCGGTCGAACTTCATCGTCATCATCGTCATATTTATGTATTAGAACTTCATTACAAAAATTAGCGGATTTAAAGCCTCTTCCCTGAGATTAAACTGTAACGATGCGCTAGCATCGTTCCTCATTTCTCCATACTTATTCATTTCATAACCACCCTTCACCCCATTTTCATTTTCAAATAATTTCATTTTTCGAATCACCTTTTTTTATCCACATTGTTTTCACGTCATCTCATCACATTCCATTTTCCTCTCGAAGGTGCAATAGCTCCACTTTGTTTATTTTTAACTAAATAAGTACCTAACTTCAGTTATAATCATTGATTAATGTGTGAAAATTAAAATAAAAATGGTTCTGTGTAGTCTCGGATTTGAGCAGTTTTACTGAAGATACCACCACAATACTTCTATTCATCTACTTCCAGTAGCCCCCATACATTAGTCTCATGCCGAGATAGCCTAGCTGGGGAGCCCGTTACAAAGCTACTCAATCCAGGGTACCTACTGTGTTGGACTTCTTTAGTATATATGACTGCATCATCCTATTCTTCAAGCTTTCCAATAACATCCTCTGTTAAGTGTCTGAGCCCAAGGTATGATGTTAAATTTAAATACAGCGGCAAAAGTTGTTATAATGGAGCGACTGCAAGATTGCAGATTTTTCGTGACTTCAAGACAGAAATGCTAGTGGCAACCAGTCTATATGAAGACACACTTTCATTAACTTAACATTAAAGTTTACTAACACTTATCTTCGCTAGGCTCTCCAGTAACTTATTTAATCAAAGTTAGTAGTAGAAACAAATAAGTCGTGGCTGTGTGGAAGCGCGCGAGCAAATTTTATATTGTCAAATATTAGCAATGGTAAGAAAACATAACATAATACACACATTACAGTGTGTGTTGAGTATACTTTGACATAACGCTTACAAAACACTTTCATTTGTCTTTTGGCGGGAAGCTGCAAAGAACAGTTTCGGCAATGTATTTTATTTTCCAAAATTTGTGTTTTTTTGAGTGTTTGTGCTTAATAATGGTGGATTATTATTCGCAAAGTGTTCGAGAACAAGCGCGAGTGTTGGGCAGTGATATAGTGTTTGAATTATGAGATTTTCATACTTGTTGCACTTTTGAAGCACTTTACATATAGTCTTATTATTCTGACAAGACTTGACCTAAACTGTCATGACTTGACTAGAACTTGACAAAACACTGTAGGACTGAAGGAGATAGAAAAATTAAGAAGGTCTATAAACGACTTGTATCCTTGGATGTAAACCCCATTACAAAAAAAAAACACTTGCATTTGGAGTTTTTCAAGGTAAACTTGAGGAATTGATGATGACGTCAACAAATTCGTCAAAGTTACAGACAGGCAAACTTTCGCATTTATATAATATTAGTATGGATATTAAGTATGGAAGTATGGATTTGTCGGCATAGGTTGTTTAAATTAAATTAATGAAATGTGTGTTTGGTTGTGACATTGACTCGTCGATTATGTTTAGCATTCTCAAAAAATAGCCCTCGTGGTCATTTTGGTTTTAGTAATAACTTTTGCAATTAACAATCGAATTACCTAGATATACATTTTTGCAAATAATCGGATTTATTGATTGAATTAGCGCGATTATTTCTCGCTGTTTGTTCCTTTTCAAAGTCATTATTTATTTACTCCATGCGCACACTGTAATATACATTGAAAACATAGCATGATGAAAACTTAGTGTAGGCGTCCTACTTATTTCTCGAGTTGCAACTACAGTATGAAATAAAATTCCGCGGTGGACATCGCTTTGCTCCAGACGTTGATGGCTTCACCTTCTTGTTGTCGCCACTCTGTAGGGCCTATTTATAAAACTTTGATTTTATTCATTCGTCGTTTATTTACCTAGTTAATTAAGGAAAGTTTTTTCTTATTTGTAAATTGACGTTTTGAAGAAAATACTGCAGTGAAGTTTGTGCCGTTTCTTCTCCACTTGCGCTTTGGAAGTGGTAGTAAACTTAATATAAGTAAATTGACAACAATAAGTGATATTTATATGCTATATTGAAAATAAACGATTTCGTTTCATTTCATTATATAAAACGTAACAATATATTGTTGTCACGGTGACGCATGCTCGTTAACGTTACGTAACCCGTAACTCTAGGTGGTAACTGAACCAAACGTTAATGATAACGCGATATTTAACTTTTGTGGTACACTGAGAACAATTTATAATTTTACTATTACTTTGAGAGAATTATCTTTAAATAATAATTAAAACATTTATTGGTATATAAAAAGTAAATATTTAAAAATTAAACTATCCTATCTAAAAATAATAAATACAAAAAACTAAATGTACCTAATCTAAATTGGGTCCCCTGGGCAGAGTTCCCATCACGCAGGCAGCATTCCCGCGTTGAATAGCTATGGCTATTCGCTGAGCGAGAAAGCTGCCCGCGCGAGGGTCACCCGTTGCCTATATAAATAGATATAATACCTAATTATATCTATTTATATTTATTGTCAATTTCCTTATTATTTAAGATATTCCGTATGACATTCATTTGTTCCGTATGACATCAAAAATAATATTTATTATTTATTTTGTTTGCCATTTTACATGCTTTTTGTATGAATTCCATACAATGTTCCCGCGGGAGTAGATACCTACAAATACGTTGCGTATCCCGTGATGACGAGACTAATTTTAATTTTTGAGTGTTATTGCATTAAACAACAGCATAAAAGTGTTAAAAGTTTTGTCTTAGCTGTGAAAGGAACTGTTTTTCAATAATTTACTTGTTTTCCTACTGACAAAATAAATTTTATTTATTTAAGAATGCGTTTAACTCTCTTTATATTTCATATAAGACCACGTGGTATATAGAGTCATAGTATATTTTTCTTTTTTTCTTTTATTTATTTACCAATTAAATTTACAATAAATATTCTAGGCTCTAATAACATATTTATAAACCCTGAGGTTTGTCCTTATGTAATGAATGCGTTTACATCTGTTCTATCTAAATAATAATTCAAAAAAACACATTATTGACAAATAAGTGTTTTAGGAACTAGACAAACGTAAATTATTTAAAAAATAGTTCCTAATTTTTTTTCTTTATAATTTTTAAAAGTTGTCTGCTCTTAGTGTGCCCAGTTTCCTGAGAGAAAGTGATCTCAGCTCAGTTTGTGTGTATGATAATTACTTAAGATGACGTTTCCGAGCGCACGCGACAAATATTGCGTTTAATATCGTAATTAGTGTCAGAGTAATACTTTCTCATCTTAGTGTTTATCCGGTTCCGTCTTTAAAAAAAAAGAATATTGCATAAAGATGATTGCTTATAGCCGTTTCCTAATTCATACATTCATATCGAATAGTTATATAGTTAATCTTTAGAGCTTATCGGAACCGCCTTTCGGCCTCTGACGTGGTTTCGTTTTAAAGACTACCAAATGTCAGCTGGGACCAACGGCATATCGCGCCTTCCGAAGCACGGAATCATCATTATTTTCAGACAATCAGGTGATTCAAGCCTGCAATATCCTAACCAAACTAAAAGCAACTTAACAAATATGCTTCCCGTGGGAGTCGAACCCACAACCTCTGGGTCTAAGGCCTTAACCACTGGATCACGGAACTACTATATTTATTTATTTATAAATCTTTATGGTACCACAAGTTTACAATTGGCGGACTTAATGCTAAAAGCATTCTCTCCCAGTCAACCATTAAGAAAAACAGAAAAGTTATATAATATATTATTTCTATTTTTTTTTTTGTGTATAATAATTATATTCAACCGTTAACTTTGTAGTCAGTAACTAACATACTGCAAATTAACAACGACGACTTTCTTGTTCACATGCTTACAGCGTATTACGAAACTCATTAGGGTACATGAGTTTATGACTATTGAAACAGTTACCTATTGTGCGGTGATGACGGTTATGACGGACAATACTCTGCCGACTTGTTACGCCAAGGAGAAAACGTTTCTTTTCTTAGAATTTTAGTTTATTTGAGTATTTATGAGCAATATAGAAGCTAAACAAGATAAAGGTATTTAAAAAAAAAAACCCCGACTGCTTATGTTGTAACAGTGTAGTGATGACTAAACTTGTGATACCTACATGTATATTGCAAATAAAGTTTCATTCATTCTTATCAAAGAAATATTAAAAAAATAAAAAAACAAAAAGATACACCATTTTGTTTTTTTGAAAGATGTCACTATCACAGTAAATATAAATTTAAAAAAGGTTTGCGCTCAGTGTGCCCAGTTTCCTGGGAGAAAGTGATCTCAGCTCAGTTTGTGTGTATGATAATTACTTCAGATGACGTTTCCGAGCGCACGCGTTATGTTTAATATCGTAATGAGTATCAGAGTAATACTATCTTATCTTAGCACGTGTCCGGTTCCGTCATTTAAAAAAAATAAAATGAGTATATTGTTAAAGATATCATATATATACAACCTCTACTGAAGTCTACTGCCACATTGCTATGGTGATTGTATTGTTTATATTTTTGGTTGTCATTCTTTCAATAAAGAAAAACTTGGATTCTCTAAATATTTTTTATATTCACATTTTCTCTTCAATATGGTAGCAGAGGAATAAAACAATCTACAGCAAAGTTTTTTTCCACGACGCAAGTCTGATATAATCATGTCGACTAACTTGAAAATTGAAATCGGGCGGTTTGATGGAAACAATTGGCCCACTTGGAAATATAAAGTGCAGCTACTTTTGATGCTGGTGCGATAGAAGCGCTTAATGGAAGCTTAAAGATCCACATCCAGGTATGCAAGTCACGGCTGATGATTTAAAAATTTATATAGAGAAAAAAGATGAATTTGAGAAGATTGAAAGTACGGCTTTATTATTATTGACTACAAACATGACGGAGGAAATGCTTACTAAAGTTATACGGTTCACATCAGTAAGTGAAATGTGGAAAGAATTGAACCGTCTATATGAACGTTCATCTCAAGACAGATCTTATGACGTATGTATGGAGTTCTTTAAATAAAAAAAAATCCTAAGCACGATATGGGATCACATTTGTCTGTAATAAAGAATTTATGGCACGACTTGAACAAAATGCTATTGGCAGATGGGAATCAATTACCACAGATTCTACTCATCTGTAAAATCTTGGATACTCTTCCAGAAGATTACTTCAGTTTTAAATCTAGTTGGATGCTTTTAACCATGCAAGAACGTACGATCGAAAACTTGACCACACAATTGTGCGCTTATGAAAGAGCTTTAGCAAACAAAGATGATGACCAAGAAACAAAAAGTATAACTGAGGCACTGTTAGTCAATAAAAGAAAGCAAGAAAATAAGAAAGAAAACAGAAAGTTTAAATGTAATTATTGTGGAGAAGAAGGACATGGTGTGAAAAGATGCACTAAGTGGAAATCTGATGGCAGACCTAAACCTAAGCATCTGTCAACGTACAGCACTAGCACTACACAGTTAATGAGCTTAGCATTATCTTTGAATGAAAACGAAGACAGCAATTCATGGTATGTCGATAATGGAGCCACCAATCACATAACCAATAGAGGGGATATATTTGATGATTTCAATTATTTTGCTGACTCACACGGAGTTGTTACAGCAAATGGAGAAAATATCAAAGCGATAGGAAAAGGCTCGATTAGACTAGAAGCTGTCGTAGATCATAAAAGAAAGGAGCTTATCACTTTAACCAATGTTTGGTATGTCCCATCCATAAAGCGAAATTTATTTTCTGTTTTAGCAACACAAGATCTATGTGATTTTTATCGTATATTTGAGTCGAGTACTAAGTCTTGCTCGTTGAAGATTAATGGACAAGTAAAGTTAATGGGATACAGAGAGAGATATGGAGGTTTATTCAAATTAGATGTAAAGATAATCACACCAAATCCTCAGGTAAATGCCCTAACTATGTCAAATCAACTTCAACTTTATCACGAACGTTTCAGTCACCAAAACAAAAGACATATAAAAGACATAATTCTAAGAGAATTTGGAATTAGAATCAAATCTGAAATTGATGAACAACTTTGCACAGGATGTGTCTATGGAAAGACTCACAGAAACAAGTTCGGAATAAGACCGAGAGCTACTCGTACTGGAGAACTTATAAACACAGACGTATGTGGACCATTTCCTTATTCTCAAAATACAGGTATTATGTTCTATTTAAAGATGATTTTTCCCGATTTCGTTACATTTATTTCTTGAGACATAAATCAGAAGTTGCTAATCGGTTACAGGATTTTTTGCTAGAATCGAAAAAGTCTGGTCACGTTATTCAAGAAATATTAAGTGACAATGGCGGTGAATTTGATAACGAACAAGTACGCTGTATATTAAAATAACAAAGAATCAGGCATAGGCTCACGATGCCTTTCACGCCTGAGCAAAATGGCTGTTTAGAACGTGATAATCGGACTATAGTAGAAATGGTAAGAACACTGTTGCACGCTCATAATGAGATTGCTAAAAGACTATGGGCTGAAATAGCAAATACTTCAGTTTACATACTAAATCGTACGGGACCTACGACACTACAAGGAAAGTCACCCTACGAACTGTGGTATTCTAAGAAACCTAAAATTAGTCATCTCAGAATCATTGGTTGCGAATGCTATTAGCATATACCTAAACAAAGAAAAGTAAGGAAGTTAGACAGAAATGCTCAGAAATGTACTCGTATTTTAATCGGATATGATGGTGATGACGGATATAGTTTATATGACGAGAAAAACTTCAAATTGGTTCGTTCCAGAGACGTCACATTCCAAGAAGTTCCTCTTGTAAGTAACTCGCCTATCGAAGCTGCATCTGAACCACGAATGAAAAGAAATACATATGAGTTTGAGCTCCCTACTTCTTCTAAAATTATACAGCCTGACTCTAACAATCAGACAACTGACATTGTACCGATACAGTCAGATGAAGACTTTCATTCATTAAATTCAGAAGATGGTGAAAATAATGATATAGCACAAGACGAGACAACGCCAGTTGTAGAAGGCACACGGTGTGTACTCCGAAATCCAAATCAAATCAAAGCCCCAGACAGGTTTAATTTTGAAAATTTTGTTAATGAAGCCATATCGAATCATGAACCATCTTCATATCGAGAAGCGATGCAAAGTCCTGATAAAGAGAAATGGAATGAGGCTATGAATCACATGAAGAAAATCATGTCAATTTTTCATACAGACAAGCTGTAGGAGCATTAAGTTACCTAATGATTAAATTGGTACAAGGCCGGATTTAGCATACGCTGTAGGCGTAGTGTCGAGAAATCTGGAAAATCCTTCAAAACTGAATGTATACTACAGTTAAAAAGAATTTTTCGTTATTTGAAAGGAACCCAAGCACCGGCTTAGTGTACAACAAAGGCGATAAAAAGCTTATATATTATAGCGATGCGGATCTCGGTGGTGATGCTGCAAGTGGCTGTTCCACAACGGGAATTTTATGTCTGTATGCAGGTTCAGCTATCTCTTGGAGGAGTGCGAAACAAGCCTCAATTGCCCTTTCATCTACAGAGGCAGAAATAGTGGCAGCAACTATTCTCCGCATAGACAGTGAGTCCGCAATCAAACTTGTTCATAATCCGCCTTACGAGTTTCACGGGAAAACGAAACATATAAAACGAAAACATTTCTACATAAGAGAATGTGTATCAGAAGGCAATGTGAACTTAGAACATGTTTCTACACAAGAGCAATTGGCAGATTTATTTACAAAGCCAATCTTCAAACCAAAACTGATGAAGTACTGTTCACTATTTGGTTTAAAAAAGGAGAGTGGATGTTAAAGATATACAATCTCTACTGAAGTCTACTGCCACATTGCTATGGTGATCGTATTGTTTATATTTTTGGTTGTCATTCTTTCAATAAAGAAAAACTTGGATTCTCTAAATATTTTTTATATTCACTTTTTCTCTTCAATATATATATGTATAGGAACAAATTAAACAGATTGCTTAGAGCTGTTTCCTAACTCATACATTCATATCGAGTAGTTACATAGTCAAACGTCAGAGCTTCTCGGAACCGCCTTTCGGCCTCTGACGAAAACAATTCATAAATTATGTGTGTGTTATAAAAAGCATTTGTCAATGTTTGCCAAATTGCTTTTTATTTTAAAATCTCATCAATATGTTTTTACTATATACGTACATAGACATCGTTCAAAATCTTTTCTTCGAGTAGTCGAGCAGGTTCAAAAAGTTTTTGACGTGACAACGTCCAATAACTCGATACTACGGGCTGCATGCACCAAAAAGATGACGTCATTGTCCCGTTACGCTCATTGTCGCGTTCCGCAAGCGAGAGCGCGGCACGAACGAGAGAGAGGCATGATCATGTGTATTATACTACTGTAATGTTTGACGTTGTCACGTCAAACTACCGTCCGTAAACCGACTTTACAGACAACCAATTTTTTTTCTAATGTCAAGGCCTTAGTAAAATGATGTAAAAGCCGACGAAGCCTTATTACTGTAATTTAACTGATAAATAATCTCAAAATCACAACCTGTCTTGATGAAATCTGAACTTTAACGAGCTTTGAACTTTGATTATTTCAGTAAAGAAATAATAAATATATTTTGACTTGATCCATTTAAATTATCATGTTTAAAATTTATGTGCATTTACATATGTAAAATCCATGCCAGATAAAATTAATGTAAATTAACAGTGCACTGTTCTTTTAATGAAATAAATATTTAAAAAACTAATAGAATAAATGGATGCCTTCTTCAAAAAATCACTCCATTAGGAAAAACTGGGCGAAGAATTTTCGCCCAGTTTTACACAGTTTTCGAGTTTATCCCGAACAAAGTGCGCGACTTCACTTTATAATTTGTATAGATATGTCGATTATGTATAGAATTTTCTTTCTAGCGGAAAGTGCACAAAATACTTCCTTCCTCCAGCCAGGAAAGTCACTGCTGTCATGTAACCAAGTAATCATATCGATATGATAGTGAAAGCGCTGACGGAATCTAAAATCGCTCGAGCGTATATCAAACAAACTATATAATGATTTATATTATATTACCTTGGAAAGTGTCTTGTTTGTCCAAATACTGATCTTTTTGTTTCGATATTACGTAACTATCTATTACACGGGGGCAATTCTCGTATCTTTTGAGATAACGTAGAATTCTCGAAACAAAATGGCGGCAAGACAGAGTCGCCGGCTTGACCTTTTGAAAAAGAGATATTTGAATAAAGTCATCATCTAAAATCCTGATTGCATTGCAGTGCATCGTAAACCCAAAATGGTGGTTCCATTTTAATCTTATGTAATGCCTTATTGAAATATGATCCGGCTAAGTGACGAGGTTTAATACTTAAATGCTCATTTCAATGTCGATCAATGTATAATGTGATGTGGCCTCGACGTCTGATAGTTTATGCTAAAGATGGACAGACAGACAGACACTAACGAAATGAAAGGATATGAACTAGTTTGGAGCCTCCATAATTCCGGTTTTATGTAAAAAAATCTCAGTGTCATTTCAAATGATTAGAATATTTTAAATTTGATAAATATTTAATTTATATTTGGTTAATTTTGTAATTAACAAGTTATTGTATGTTTCTATCTGAAGTGCTGGCACGGATGCATGTTAATGGTCTCACAACTTCGGATGCTGAAGACCAGGCGAAGTGGAGGAGAAAGAGTAGGAACGCGGCCCTGGGTTCCAAACGGCTGGGGACGTAACCGGGTAGGCGCTGTGATGAGAGAGAGAGAACATGTTTCTGTCATAAATATAGGTATATTATTCAAAATCGGAACGGCGATCGGAACTTCCACGAGGGTAATACGTCACGTCAGGAAGCGGTAAAGAATCTGCCATTATCTTCACAACCTATATGGATCAAGTTGGGTATGAAAAGAAATTGAAATAATTTGTTTTTAATGGAATACTGATTTTAATATGTTATTTATTTATTAAAGCTTTATTGTACCACAAATACAAATACTTATAAGTACCTTTATTTTTTTCACACTCATGTTCAAGTCCTTTAGTCAAGCCCTCGGTTAATTTCGTTCACGAATTTCCCAGTTAAAAACAGTTTGATTAATGAACAGCTACTATAACAAGGAAATAAACATAATTTAATTAAACTAACAACGATTGTATGTTATGATATGTCGTCCATAACTCCATAACTCACGCGATTAACCAGTGAAAGTGACTGCACAATATACATTATTATGGTCATAGTGATATGACGAGCTCGGCATAGCAATGATTAATAGCTATTGGATTGTGTAAGAGACGATACGTATGCTATTGGAATTTAAATCTAAAGAGTTTGTTTGTTTGTTTGAACGCGCTAATCTCAGAAGCTACTGGTCCGATTTAAACAATTCTTTCAGTGTTGGATAGCCTATTTATCGAGGAAGGCTATAGGCCTGAGCAAAGTCGGGCCGGGCTTCTAGTAATATTATAAAGCTGAAGAGTTTGTTTGTTTGAACGCGCTAATCTCAGGAACTACTGGTCCGATTTGAAAAATTTCATTCAGTGTTAGATAGCCTATTTATCGAGGGAAACTATACGCCTGGGCGAAGTCGAGACGAGCTGCTAGTTTTTCATATTATTGGAAGAAGGGTTTGAAAAAAATCCTTCAGGGTTTAAATAAGTCATACTTTGGTTTTGAGCAAGAATGGCGCATTCCTGGGGCAATACTATTTAGTATTTTTTTGAGTTTTCATACTTATTTTCTCAAAGATTCATAGAATCTGCCCTTATAAAAGAAAAAATGACGGAAGTAATTATACTATGGACATTTTTTCTTGTACAGGAATAGATCCGTATTGTAATGTAAAGATTACCTTTACCAAAATGCAATAAAATCGGTTCATTAGAACCAGATTTACGTAGCGTTATCACGCTACGTTCCGAGTTGCGATATCTCGCAACTCGGAAAATTCTGACACCAATGTTCAGTACACGAAAAAAAAATGATAATTTATAAGTGTACCAAGAACACTGTGATTTCATAATGTTATACTATGTTTATGAACTTCATCACGCACGAATGTAAGGTGTTACACGCACAAATTAATTACTGAATGTATGTATGTAATTGTCATCATTCTAGTGATCTGGAGTTAAATTTTCCTGTCTCTCTCTGTCATGCCTCTAATCAGTTATCTTTTATACCTACCTCGATTTTTTTGATAATAAACTAACTTGATTTTTTAATAAACTAATTTGATTTTGAAAAAAAAAACTATAAATATTTGCCTACTTGCTTACAAGTCTGTCTTTCGTCTGGAGGCCGATCGCGGTAAATGCAAAAACGTTAACGTTGGGTATTTACCAAAACCAAACCACAACTTGCGAGGGTTATTTTTGAGTCACTTTTATTCGATTCAATATGTGAGACGAACTTTGATATTGTTCCGTGGTCTGGACCTAACGTGAATAAAAATAACTGAACAAGTAGTAGTTATAGTCAATTTATACTTTACAATTCTTACATGAAATCAAAAAAATTACACCTAAAAATTGTAATATAAATTACAAAATAAAAAAATAAATAAACAAGACAACGATAATTAAAAAAAAAAAAATAACCTGACTGCCTTTCTGTATAAAAAAACACAATCAGTGTCACTCTCACGGTAAATACGAATGTAACGACACCTCTCAATCTAATCGAAAGACATAATCCTCCTTCTGGCGCAGTCGGATAAAAACTAAGTGCAAAGTTTACACACCGTTACTATAATTCTTCTCCTTTACCTTGTCCCACTTTTTTATGTGGGTTTGGCACAGTATGTAAGTACCTTCCACTTCCCTCTATCTCTAGCCATTTCCTTCTCAACCCCTTCCTACTCATGATCTCTTTGATACAATCCAGCCATCTCTTTTTTGGTCTCCCCCTATATCTTGCTCCCGCAACTTTCAAATTTAACATTCTTTGGGTAATATGATTTTCCTCCCTCCTCACGATATGACTGTACCATCCCAACCTACAACTTTCCAACTTTTCATTCTTTTGATTTTTCGGTGCGCACCTAATATGTTGGGGCACCGTGACTCCTCAGAAGGCGGCGGCTGAAAACCAAAGCTAGTCATGTTGCCATGTCTAACGTAATATTGAGCCGCCACCTATTGAGACGTCTGTCATGCATATATTGTACTTCATCAATCATTTTTGTAAATCATTTTTATATTGATAAACGTTTCGATAAATTCTATTTTATTCTATTCCATTCCATTCTATGCATAGGTGCAACTTTCATGCTTCCTCTTATATACTCGTTCCTTATTTTATCTAATCTAGTCACTCTACACATCCACCTCAACATTCTCATTTCAGTTAAATTCAATCTCCTTTTCTCCATCGCTTTCGTTGCCCAAAATTCGGATCCATACAAAATGGCCGGCCTAATGACAATTTTATATAAATTACCCTTTAATTTTAGGGACATGCGAGGGTCACAGGTACATGACCTGTTGCCATTTAGCCCAGCCAGCACTAATACGGTTGTTTATATCCCGGTCGATATCTCCATCCTTTTGGACTACTGACGCTAAGTATATGAAGTTACAACTGGTAAGGATACACCACTTCGGTAAGAAACTGGAGAGACGGCCGAAATCTAGGAACATATGTTCTGTTTTGGTCCTACATAACTTTAGGCCTACATTCTCTAGCCTCTCTTGCCATTTTCCCAGCCTGCTCTCTACTTCAGACGCATCCTCTCCTCTACTATACGTGCATTTTTATTCACTCTTGCAAGGTCAAAGGATTAGCAATTTTATTCAAAAAATACATTATTTATGTTTATTAAATATTTATGGTTTTGCAGTCTTCCGCATAAGTTTATAATTGCATAGTTTTAAAGGATACATCATAATTTACATACTTATGCAGATCCGTTGAACTTTTAAAGCTTTAGAATATTAAAATTTATATAATTTTAAGCAGTTTTTATTTCAAATAAGTAAAATTTTCGACCTTGATGTTGATATAAGGTGAGTCAAAAATTTCAAGCGATACGAAAAAGTTCGATTTCTGAAAGCTAGCCCCAATTTGAATGAAAATGTAAGCGATGTTCATGATTTTGCAATGAAAACAAATTAATATACGAGTATGTTTCACCTACATACAAATTTACTTGTTGAAAGTTAAAATTTGATTTGTTAATACTTACTTTAAAAACTACAAATTAAAATGCTATAAGGAAGGATATAAATGGCAGGTGAAGTCGTAGAGCAAAACTAGCGATGAATGTGACTGTAGGTAGTTTATCATATAGTTTTTACGAAGTTTTCTCTAAGGTTCAAGTTTTAACTTTCTTGCAGAATCCCAGTTAACATAAATCTGCAAGTTAATCTTAACAGATGTCCACATAAACCAAAACTAGTTTCCATGCAGACACTGAGGAGAAAACTTGTATGGTCTCCCATACAACTTGTATGATCTTCCATACAACTTGTATGGGACTGGGTGAAAGTATCGTAACTTCGTCAGATCTTGAATAGACTATTTAGATGTTCATAATTCACGAATTTGTAGCGGAAAAATGGGGTTTTTATTTTTTTCTCTAAATTTCGCGTTGATAATGGCAATTCAACTGGCAAAACGCAATGATGTTAAAGAATTCAAAAGAAGCTTAACCCGTCACGCGTCCAGCGGCCTAACTTAGTCCGCAGCGCAAATGTTACTCATACTGTTCAAAGGGCCCACTTAGGCCATAAAGTGTTCCGTTCTCTTTGGTATTTTTTATGTATACTTTAAAATGATTGACACATTCAAAAATTATATTAACACCAATAGGAACTCTCCTTCTGTTGATTGGTATTTTTTGCGCCAATGAAAATCAATTATTTTTTGCGCAATAAAAACAAATTCATGAGTGAAGTGCGACACAGGAAGAAACTCCGCCATTACTGTTTTTAGTGCAATTTCGCGTGTGAAGTAAAATCGTAAATATGTCGAAATCTTTTAGGAGGTAAGTATTTGTATTATGTATTATATATAAAATTAAAGCTAAATAAATAACCTATTTGGGAAATGTATTTATTCTAGTCGCAATGTAAAATTTAACGTGGAGAAATTGATTTAACTTTTATTTACTAAGATCGACAATCTTTCTAACGGGTTTTATATTGCAATATTTTGTTTCTAAATACAATAAAATACCGTGAAAGCTATATAAGTTTACTGTAAATTTACTCGGGAATCTATTATTTTATTTATGTCACCATAATTTTGTTGAAATTGCATACAATTCCGTAATAATTTAATTGTCACCGCTCACCGATCATATTGTTCATGCTAATGTCATTGACCTTGTAATTTTGGCGCGTTTGGGCAGCGTCTTCATAGTTGTACAGTTGACAACAAAATCGCATTAACTTACTTTGTTTTTTGGAGGATATGTAGATTTTATATTTTTGAGTTTTAACTGTGTAATTTTACTTTACATATTCTTCATGCAGTTATTATTATTTTACAGCATTGATCGAGTGATGGCCGTGAACAGAACCCCAGGTGGCTCTCTTCATGTGGATTCTACTAGATGGTCTCCATATTTATTGTTGTAATAACAAAATACAACAAGTAGGTAGAACTTTTTAACAAACGTTTTATGTACTAGAAAGTAAGCATTTGCTCCAAATATGTAATAAATGTCGTTATTGTACCAACCTATATGAATGCTATTTTTGAAAAGTGTGACATATACCTATGTCGAATGAAAATCATTCGATATCGAACGAAACTCTATCGATAACAAACAAGTCATTGGTTTTCTACTAAAAATTAGTCTACTCGCCGAATTTGCGTGAGTCACACTTTGCAAGAATAGGGCTCCCGGCTAAAAATGCCTTGTGTCCTGTAGTTGTGATTAGGACCTAGTTCCTGAATTCAGTATTATACTACTTTTTTTAATTGTTTAAATAAAAAAACATATAACCCCTACAATGTGTTTTCTTTCTGGGGGACTATTTTTTAAATGTATGTCGAATGAAAATCGTTCGATATTGAATAATTTTTGTTCGAACGATTTTCATTACGTGCACGTGTATTTTCAAAAATCATTCGATATAGAACAAAAGTATTCGACACGTCGATTTTGCGTGAGTCACACTTTTTAAAATAGCACTTCCGTCTTTTTCTCATTTAGATATTTGTTTTAGTCAATACGACTCTAAATAAAAAAATCTAATACTAGTAACTCTTAGCGCAGTGAGCGAATTCAAGTTTATAAAATCTGTCACATATATTCTACTTACTAATCATGAGCGTTATTTAAAAAAAAGTGGGATCGAGTAAAATTGTGTCGAATAATTTTTATTCGTAATTTATATAAGACTATATGTCGAATGAAATCTCATACATTCAAAAATAGGGTTTCTTATTTTTCAAGCATTTGACATTAATATATTTATTACTAGCTTTTTTCCGCAGCTCCGCCTCATACTAAATTTCATCAAAATCCGTTCAGCGGTTTGGCCGTGAAAACGTAACAGATGGCAGACAGACAGACAGACTTTCACATTTATAATATTAAGCATGGATTTAAATTATAACGCGTATTTATGTTGTTAGTTTTCTCTATGCAATATATTTATAATCAATAATAACAGGTATACTCTAATATTTATGAATGAAAGAAATCGGATAAATTCATTTTTACATTTTTGTTGCTATCTATACTTGCGGGCCGCATCGCGAAGGGCTAGTGGCGGGAATCGGGTGTACAGCTCGCGCCATTGCGTTTCAAGGTCAGTCGCGGGCCGACGGCAATTGTTTTTCGCGCGCCAAATTATTAATTTTTAATAAAATAACAATTGACAAGTGATTTTTTGTGCTAGAATAGTGTAATTATAGTCATTATTCGCGTAATTTATTAGACTTTATGTTGTTGTAAAAGGTTTAAGTGAAGTGTGTGTAAATTTAGTTAAATTTTACGTGAAAGCAGATAATGGCGCCAAGAAAATCGTCAATTTCAAAAGTTTGCAGGATAAAAGGAACACTCCGGTATTTATTAGTATATAATTTTACTTTTATCTTGTTGCCCGTTTCTTGATCTTTTTTTACATATACAAATCTTGCAATATAATTATACATTTTAAGCACAAATCACGTTTTTGCGCGGATAGTCGTTAAAAATCGCTATGTATGGGGACATTTGCCGTACATAAAGCTGAGAGCCCCCGGACGCGTGACGGGTTAAAGTTATATTTTTTTTACACGAAATATTTTATTTATTTTAAATCAATTGAAATATCTTTACAATATATGAAACAAAAAATCTTAGGGTAAAAATTGGTCTCGCGCGCTCGACATCGTAGCGCCGCGGAGACCAATTATTAATCTATATAAAAAAAAAACCTAATTTAAAAAAAAATTAATACGTAATAGATTGTTATTATATAAGTCCGCCTTTGCTCATATTATGTTGAAGTCTTTGCAAATGTAAAATTATTTATTACTGTATGTGGGCAATAAAGATATTTTGTATCGTATTGTATACTTATTTGTTTTCAATCAGAATTATTTCACGTGTCCGAATTTCAAAACTGCATTATAAAAGCATGGAATCCTTTCTCATAAAAACGGCGATAAAATCATGTTATAGCCCTCATAAATATTTACTTTTTTTTAATGTTTATCATAGCGGCAACAGAAATACATATAATCTGTGAACATTTCCACAACTATCACGACTCATGAGATATATATAGCCTGGTGACAGAGGGACAGATAAATACAGTAAGTGGACCCAGGACTCCGAAGCAAACAGCTGAGGACACAACCTGGAAAAAGCTAGGACACACCCCGAAGACTCCATACAACAGCGCCGAGATTTCTACTCTACAATTCGGGCTAGGATGAAGAAGATACGGACAGTGGAGGGTCCCGTTTTACCCCTTGGGTACGGAACTACAGAAACAAAAATACTATCGACATAAAATAATTGGACAATTACAGAGGCAGTTACAATAGGCTAGTTTCCAGGGTCAAAAGACTAACATTAAAATTTAGGAAATCAAAATATATTAGTAACGTATTTTTTCTTTTTCAATTGAGCGATAAATTATAAAGATATAACGCATCAAAGTTTAGAAGTGGGGGCTCGTGACGTCATATATTGCAAAAAAGTGTTGCACACTGCGACGTCACACGGAACTTTATCGCGCCATATCTTTACTATTCTTTGTTTAATTTTCAAAAGCAAAAATACGTCTCCAATGTTTTTTGATTATCTAACTGACGGACTAATTATTATTTTTTAGGAAATTACTGGCTATAGGAAATGCAGGTAGAAATGCAATGTAGCAAAACCGTATTTACAGCGAAAGTTTGTAAAAGCTCCGAGCGCAGTCTAGCCGACGATGCAGTGAGAGTTGTAAACTCATATTGTGTACAAGTTTACACTTTCTATCAGAAACTACCTTTATGGTCTAGTGGTTAAGGCCTGTATGCTGAAAATTAAGGTTCGATTCTTCAGCTTGAATCACCTGATTATCTGATTAGTTTAATACGTAATGACATGGTTTGGAAGGCACGTTAAGTCGTTGGTCCCGGATGGCACGTCAGAGGCTGGGATGCGGTTCCAAAGAACTCTGACACCAAGGTGTATATGGTCCATTGATCACGTAACCGACTCTTTGAATGAATGACGATCAGAGGCTCGATTCTCACGCCTTTATAGATAAGTCGAATTCGAGATTACTCGAAAACACATGGCGACTGAATACAGAAAACCCTATCCGTGTATTTTTATTTCGATATATCTCGCATTCGACAAAATCTATTTATGTTGCCAAGTAAGGAAATTTTTACCACATTCGTTTTGTTCTCTGCTAAACCCAAAGTTTGAGTGTTACAATACTAGCATTAAGTTCGCTTTACATACGATACTCATTGTATGTATGCTATGTACTCAGTGTATGCTATGTATATATAAATATATATACATAGCAAAAAAGTTTAATAAACATTTCAATTTAACATCTTAGCCATTTCGATTCGACAATAGGCTGGTTTGCTAATCTTTGTTTTAATAGTCATTTGAAAGACCTCACAATAATATAAGTATAATGATAAAATAATTACTTTGTTTAATTAAAACCTTACCAAGATAAATGACGAAGAATTTTGATACAACGGATATGCAACGGACGATCCGAAAACACTCCACAGTAATTGAACGCAAAAGATGACGTCACACAGGGTCGGGACAAGGTGAAACTCTCAATTTGTTCGACATTTGTGTAAATATTAGATCCTTACATACGAAATTGGCGCACATCGCAATGGCTGGAAAGTTACTTGTAAGCGTTTGGTGGACTAGTGCCGATGTCGTTCATTACAGTCTTCTCAAATCTGGCCAGACGATTACGGCAGACGTCTATTGTCAGCAATTGCAAACCATGATGGATAAGCTAGCTGCTAAACAACCGAGGCTGGTCAATCGCTCTACGCCACTGCAGCTTCACGATAACGCTAGACCACACACTGCACAACAGACGGCTACCAAATTAGAAGAGCTTCAATTGGAATGTCTAAGACACCCACCGTACTCCCCGGACCTTGCTCTAACAGATTACAATTTTTTTTCCAAATTTGGATAACTTCTTGCAAGAGGAAAAATTCAACTTCGATGGGTCAGTCAAAACCGCCTTCAAAGGTTTTATTAATTCCCTTCCGAATGGTTTTTTTAGTAAAGGAATTAATGAACTACCTATGAAATGTCAAAAGTGCATAGAAAACAATGGTTCATACTTTGATTAAATAAAAATATTAAATTAAAAATATTCGACATTTGGTTCCTCACATACAAAACGCCAATTTCATATGTACCTAATAGTTCTTAATGAAAGTCTATTTACCTTGTATAAGTACATCGATGGAACTGGGTAATTGTGTCGAATGGACTTCTATGTTAATTTTATATTTTCAAAATGGACTTTTCCATCGATTTTTAAAATGTTATAAAAATCTACTGTGCAAAGTCAAAATTTAAACAACATAGTTAAAAACATGTATACTACCATGACATCACAATTATTTTCTAAAATTTGGACCATGGAGACTCCCTATTAAAAACATTATTAAAAAGATTTCAGTGGATGCACTACAATTACTTTTAAAGTAGCTAATTTTTGCGCAAAAACCCTTTTCTGGTTTCACTTCCGTTGATGATATAAATAAATACAGAGGTATAATTAAGATGTTATAACATTTTAATAGACATTGCATAACTTCAAGACATGAATTTTATTATCACAATAAAATTACCAATATTAACATTTGTCTCTTAGCGAAGATAAGCGTTTAAATCACTGGAAAGTAGAGCCTCCGTAACTTTCTACCTAAAACCAGTATCCTCGCGTCACCAGCTTTCAAAACAGAAAAAAATGCGTAAGTTTAGGTTACGCAAGAAATTAACAAAACCACGCTAATGTTACTCGACTTCTTTTACGAATACTTTCGCTGAGAATGTTGACCTTTGCACTCGAGGTCGTGTTATCACTAATTTCTCTAGATCGGAATACCTAATAAGGCGTTTAATTTAGACTTTAGACAAATAACAAGCAGAAAAATTATCTTTCATCAGAAAAGATGAAAGTAAGATATCCGAGCACACGGCATTAGAAAAAGCACTTGTTTATTTTTCTGATGGTAGGAATAAGGTTACGTACACATTTAATTCCCGTAAAAAAACAATTTTGACGGCTCTATGGATCTATACCTGTGCCGCATCGGAAGACATGTCAAAATTAAAAATGCTGAGGTCTGTCTGACGCTGTCGGTTCCACTAGTTTTCATCCATACTTCCATACTAATATTATAAGTGCGAAAGCCTGTCTGTCTATCTATCGGTCTGTTACGCTTTCAAGGCCAAAGCGCTGGACGGATTTTGATGAAATTTGGTATATAGTTGAAGCGCCGGGGTCAAATATAGGCTACTTTTTGACACAGGCGGAGCTGCGGGAAACACCTAGTTATAAATAAGTAGATTTCGAAACAAGTTTTCAATAATTATTATATGCTAATTTATTTATTAAAAGTATAGCACTAACATAAACAAATAATAATAATAAATGCATAAAGGACAGTTTGTAATACTGGTAACAAAACAAGATTAGTCCATTAGTCAAAAACAATCGTAAATGACTAATTTCCGAATCAGCAGTACGGAACACAGAATCAATTGGTTGATTGGTTCCCTGGTGGCATAATACTTACGAAACCGAATACTGGCGCCGTGGGAACCCATACTTCCTGAAAATTTTGCTTACAATCATTCTTAGCTAGTTTGTTACGTTGGTACATATGTGAATTTTAACAACTGATGCATATCTCTTCAAGTAAATAGTTATGAGTTGCTAAAGTATGACACATCATTCCAATGGGTCCTTCTGGTAATCATTAACATGTATTCTATCGTGTAAGCCTACAAATAAATTTATTTTATTTTATTCATTAGGAGAGTTCCATGTAATAGACTGACTGTGACTGAAATGATGATTATGTGATTTCATATGTTTATACTTTAGGAGGAAAGAAAAGGGGGTCTCAATCACATGCTTCCCTTACAGTCGTGGGATCAGTTTAGTGCACTGTATTTTTTAAAATATGCGATTTTTCATGGACAGTAGAACATCGCTATGTGAAAATCAATCATATCAATATTTTCAGTAAGTTTCTGTTGTAACTAATTGTAGTGTCGCTTGCTTAGCCAATAAATATTTTTATTCATATATTCGTTCAAAATCTATGTATTCAATTCACAGTGAGAGCAAATACATATAGTGTGGTGCCAACAGATAGAGCGGAGAACCGATGGCCGATAGGGCAGAAAGGTCCATCAACCGATCAGATAACCTAAAAAAGGTCGCAGGCAAGCGCTGGATGCAGGCATGTTCAAACCAGTCATTTTTGGAAATGATTAGGAAAATCCTATGTCCAGCAGTGGATTGACTGCAGCTGAAATGATGATGATGATTACAAATATTTATGATTATAATTTTCTTTTCAATGAAGGAACTATAAACCGAAAAGAATCCTAGCCCAATTTTTTAATGAATAAATGAATGAAAACTCACCGAATATCGAATGATGAATGAAAATCATTCGTTATCGAACGAATCATTCGACTCGCCGATTTTGCGTAATCATCTCAAAAATAACAAAAAAGCTATTAAAATGATGATAATTTCATAAATAATCAAATCGACGTAATATTGTAACTATCAATTTGTAATCAATCCAACGTTACGCATCACCGGTTAACGTAATTTTGCGTAAATAAATAATTTTTGAAAAACAAAACTGAGTTACGGAGTCGTGACATCGCCGGTTTTACTTTTATTGTAACAAACAGACGGACATTGAAATAGTTGTTTGAAAAATTCTTTACAAATGCCGAATGCCACCTGCAGTGTAGCTCAGTTCTATCGAATAAATTTAATTTCCTTTTTATTCCAAACTATTTAAATTAACCGTCATCTGACCACAGTAGTACGGACTAAGGAAGTATGTATGTATGTAAGTAAAAATCTTTATTGTACACGAAGAACATAGTATCAGAATACAGGTTACAACAAAAGGCGGACTTATCCCAAATAGGGATCTCTTTCAGTCAACCAAACAAACATAGATATATGGGCACAGAAGAGGGTACAACACACAAAGATATCTTAGGTACATAGTATACATACTACATCTAACATACAAATTTAACTACACATGAAAACATTAAGTTATGCTAATTCTTTATTATATCAATTTCTACTTATTTATTGTATGACCTTGATCAACTAACACAATCCATATCCATACTTCCATACAAGTGCGAAAGTCTGCTAATAACGCTTTCAGGGCCAAAGCGCTGAACGGATTTTGATAGAATTCGGTATGAATATAGTTGAAGACCCGGGGTCAAACATAGTCTACTTCTTGCCGCAAATTGAGCTGCGGGAAGCAGCTAGAATAAATAAATTAACATTTTATTGCACCATTTACATAGAGTAGACGTCACGATAATAAAAAGCGTCCTAGCTAGTTAGTTGCGTCGTCAGCTTACGCTTAGTAGCCCCATAGTACGCTTTTAACCATGGTCCTAGATTCGGCAGTAGGTATTTTTTTCTGGCCGGTACTCTTCACTTTTGGACCTAAATTGTATGAAGAGCGGATGATGTCTTTTACGCGAATTACAACCTACTTCTTAGTTAACAAAATCGATTAGTTCCGATTCGAATCGAATCAGTTAATAAACAAACGATGGTTGCTCCGGGGCGCTAGTGTTTGTCAACGGACTTTTTTCATAATTCCTTGCGAAATTGAGCAAAACAGGTAGTGCACAGAATTGGAGCCGTAGAGCCAAAATGACAGCGTACAACACAGACTCTATTTTAACAGAAGGAACAGGCCTTTTATTATATTTTAGATTAACTTCACGTTTTGTATTGAATCAATGAATGAACACTTTATTGCACCATTTACACACATCCATACTTCCATACTTAATATTTTAAATGCGAAAGTCTGTCTGTCTGTCTGTTACGATTTCACGGCCAAACCGCTAAACGGATTTTGATGAAATTTAATATGATTATATTCGAAGTCCCCGGGTCTTCGGGACCCCGGTCAGATGTAAGCTACGTTTTGACGCAGGCAGAGCTGCGAGGAAAAGCTAGTTGACTTAATTAAATTAATATTAGGGACAAAATAAACTTGTATTTCGTTCTTTAAGTTTACTTTATGTTATTGTTTTATTTATAAAAAAAAAAAAACATATAACAAAAGAGCTGCTTAATTATAAAGAATTTCGTTTTCCTTTCAGGTTCTGAGTAATTTGTGTTTATGTTTCAAAATAAAGCATATTTTTCACTGTTGATGCAGTTTTTCTCAACATTTTACGTAGATCTACGTACTTTTAGCCTCTACATTTCCGTTTTATGATTGCCACATATTTTTCTTTCATTTGTGTTAATTCTATTTAATATAGATAAAAAAAAAATAGTATACTTAGTATAGACTTTAAAAAAAATCTTCCTCTAAGAGAAAATTTATAATTAGAGTTTGAAAAATTTGCTTACTCTGATGAGGCGGTTAGAAATATATTTGGATATGTTCTAATGCAAATTTCAAGTGGAATAACATTAATGATGTATATGATATAAACAACTCTTAAACCGGTAACATCAATGAAACAGACCTGTGATCGCTATATTTTGTGAACAAACCATCGAGAAGAAGTGGTAGTATTTGAACGAAGACGGCTTTCCCCCCTCACCAGTTGCGCGCGTTCGCAATGGCGGACACACGCGTACTGACCCCCGCGCGCGCCAAATTCAAATTCAGAACGATCTAGTCATTCCAAATTTAAATTTATTTATTTAAGACTGATTATAAGACAGCTATGTGACCACCTTCTAACTGACTAGTGACCTGTGAATGACATGACGAAGTGTATGACAAATGTTGACTACTTGACAGTGTTAGACAAAATGTGACAAATGACAGTGACTAAACTAAAGGATTGACTAACTAACTGACTTTCGGGAGGCGAAGCAGGTGCGTATTTTCAGATTTTTAAATTAGCTATATTCGTAGTACGTTCTCAATTAAATATTAATGAATGATTTAAATTAATGTAGAGTCGTCTATCAGATACAAAGAATCGTCAATTTTCCACATAAATACAAACAATAACAATTTATGGTACACTTTTAATAATATTATTTTAATGGAATAATTATTCAAACAAGTCATTAAAATATTAAAAAAGAAATATTCGATAGCACAATTTAATTAAAGGTAGTTAAGAAAAATGTAAAACCGCGTCAATATTTAATTACAATTATTAATAACAAACAATTAATAAAGAAACCTATTTTTGGGAGTGACAAACAATAAATTACATAGTAGTTATACACTTTATAAGCACCAGCCAAATTACAGTATGTTAAGAACGTGAAACTAAACAAACACATTTAATAAAATGCATTTTATCTGAAAGGGGAGAAAAAAATATCGACTTTCCATACAAATCAAGGGAACAGCTGATAGGATTGTGTAATTGTGTATGGTTAGACTATTTTATCGTTTGGATATTTTTAATACTTATTATAGTAAATGTAGTAAATGTGTAGAGCACATGAAAATAATTAAAATAATTTCAAGAGAGGTAGGACATTTTGTAAGGAGTAGTCTGTCTGGGGAAGTACCTCCACCCTACAGAAGACCGCAGCCAAATAACACTGTGATGCAGTGTTGTGTTCCTGCTGGTGAGTAGGGTCGCCAGGCTCCAGAGGGTTTGCTGTGCTGATAGCGGACAGGTCAGCAACGCGCTCGTGACATCTCCGATGTTGCAGGCGTTCATAGGCTACGGTAACCACTTACCATCAGGTGGGCCGTACGCTTGTTTGCCTACTTAGTTGTATAAAAATTAATAAGAAGAAAACAGTAAATTAAATTAAACTATTCTATTACGGTAATAATAAAAACCTTATTAGAATAGTTTTATTTAATGGTAACAATCGCGAAAACTTATGAAATCATTAATGAAAGACAGTTTTTTTCATCCGAGCGTGTTTCCCCATTCCTTCCTCAGCTTATGCTTCCGAATCCATGGTTAAATTAATCCGATTTGTTCGTACTGGTTATTATGTTCGTAATGGAGCGATTCCGATCTAACCTCAGTAACCTTTTTTTGCAGGCTCTCCTTTAAAAACTATAGAAACATAACCCGGAATGTGTTAGTGGCCAACAATGTCAGTTTTAACACAGCCTGAAAAATGCCATTTAGTGATAACAAGCCGAAGCCATCAGCTTGATGTGCCTTCTAAAGCACGGGAGAAGTAAAGACAGAAAATTAGATTAATGGCCACCAATCCACTACCGACCGCGCTCGATGTCACTTGACATGCGCAATCGTTACAAACGCTCGGCTGTATTACAACTGTAGCTATAACATATTATGTTACATTACATTAAAATCAGCAAGTATAATAAAGTTACAAGATAAACGTAGCGACGACCTCGAGCGAAAGTGGAACTTTCTATCGATAAAAACGATAGAGTAGACACTGCGATGCTTGTTCAACTGAGTTCTAGTATTTGGTTGTAATACTAAGTAGACAAACATTCGAATCGAATACCAATTTTTATGTTTTTTTACTGACGATGCGGCTAATATACCTACCTACCTACTAGGTAGTTGAGTTAAGCACGGATTGGGCAGAGACATAATTACTCATTTATTTTTTAATCAAAACGGGACACAAGTTCATTTACTTCAATTGGTAGGTTTATTTACAGGAAGACTTTTTAAAACCGGAGAAATTTATAGTCTGTTTAATATGTGAGACTGAGCAAGAAAAAAAATTCGACGAATTCGTATGGGGATACAAAATTCTGCCAGCTTTAACCAAAAATTAATATTTGAAAAAAAAAAATTAAGATATTCCATAAAATCTATATAAATTGTCAAAAAAATATTACATAAAATGCCGTATTACATTGAAAAGAGGGGTGTTTCAAATGTTTCTCCTAGACAACTTTTGACGCGCTTTTACGGCTAGTAAATTTTTCGGAAAACGGGACAATTTGGCGTCCTGAATCGGGGACACCGGGACGATCCAGTTGAAAACGGGACGTATGGTCACGTTATGCATAATTCATATTTTAGCTTAGGTTTTGAGGGAAAAATTAAGATTAATGAATATATTATAATATAATACTCGTATCTACATGTATAGTTTGAACTAACCTGGGATTATGAGAACTTCGTTATGTGGTGTCATGCTCAGTATGCCAGTTCCTTCCACTTTATTTCTATCTCAACACCCTTCCCACTTATATTCTCCCTAACACAGTCTGGCCGTCTTTATTATCTTTTTCTATTTCTTGCTCCTGCAACCTTCAAATGTAACGTTCTCTTCGTAATGAGATTCTCCCCCCTCCTCCTTTATTTTTTTTACCACTTATCAAAATCGATTTAGACATTTTTGCATGTACTTACAAGACGTACACAGACAAACACATAGCCCTCCATTTTGTTTTCGCCACAGTCGCGTAAAGACGAAGCCTGTATCGTACGAAAGTACCGCTTTCTACAGGTCAATATATTAACATGGGTGTGAACATTTATCTACTCGTTATTACATATTATGGCCATAGTTAATTTACACCTCGGAGAAATTTTATTATACTCTTTATTAGTGTGTTTAAATCCGGTAAGTTACATAAGTATTTATTCCTACTCATATTGGAACTTGTATTAGGTATGAATATTTTATTTAGATTATCATTTAAGTGATTTAAAAAATTATATGGGTCAAATTGCCTAAGTCTTGTCTTTTATTTGATAAAAATAAAGGACTTTTTAAAATTTTATTAACACTGAAAAATAGTTTAGTACTTACTATTTCAATAGAAATCTTTACTAGCAGACTAGTTTTATTTTTAAATCAAGAGCCTATTTGGAGCAAGTGTTTTTACATGTGTATATTCTTTGTAAAACTATAAACATGTTACGTTATAAAAAATATATTATTACCAAAAAAGGTTATGTTAAAATATTGCAAGCTTTGTAATACTTTGAACCGAACCTGAAAACAGTGGAAGTATTGAAATTATCAAATTAATTAGCTTAAGCCAAACATGGCACGCAATATCGTGATATTAAAACTTTGTTTTCGAAGAAATGTCTTCGGAATGCGGCGAACTGTATGAATCTAATTGGCCTTGCATTGTACGGGAAAAGTGATGATTTAATACTCGTAAAACTGAAGGAAAATGCGGATATTGCTTTTACTTGTATTCTAACTATTTGGAGCTCTTCCTGTACATTGGAAGAATTGTTACACGCACGTTACCTTCATGGTAAAACATTGAAATTTTTCTTCCCCAATACTTCATAATCATTTCCAGCGGAACATCACCAGCTTAAAAAATCCGGATGTGAGATGTTGTGACATTTCTAATTTTTAATTTAAATTTTCACTTTCCCCGGACGACTGAGCATTATGTAAAAATATTCAAATCTTATTGACGTTAAAATCGAAAGTGGCGGCTGTTATTAAAAAGTTAAAGAAAATAAAACATCGATGTTTATCTAAACGAAAGAGAAAACGTGTATTTTTATTTATTATTTAATACTTTACTTCTTTTCTGATGTAAGTTTATTCGTTGACAATACAAAACACAAAAATGTTCAAGAGAAGTACTTACTAAGCCGTAAATAAATATTTAATTGGTACAGCCGAAATATTTTATTATATTGTAGAAAATTTTTATCATTTTTATTTTTTTATTTATTAAGTACATAAAAATATTTGTAAATGAAAAATATATGTAGAAAAATGGTATTTCTAAAATTCAGTTCCTCTTATTGCTAGAAATAAGCGAGATCAGTACATAATTTTAATATGTTGTTTTTGAAGGGCTGTTTATAACTAATCATTTTTCTAAGACAACGGAACATAATTGATTACATGCGAAATATATCTATGCATCATAATTACAACAACATTTTTTATTTCCAGTGGCGATGATGACGGCTTGGAAGGTCGCACTGAAGAGGAGCAGTTCCCGACAGCCAGCGCGCTGCGGCAGTCACCGCTGCTGGAGCACTGCCCCCTCCGAAAGTCCACCAAATGCCCACCTGCTTCTAAAAGGTAGGATTTTTGACCTGAAGTGTGCCTCTGAAAGATTTTGATCGCTAATGAAATCCGGCCCGAAGGACTACGACAAGTCCTTCGAGCTTGTTTGTTCCTGAAATTATTAATGTCAGTTGACTCTGTAAGAATTTCAGAAAATGTCTTTCGGTCTATGACGCAGTTACTTAAACAACCACCTACCACCAGGACCAATTAACACGGACTTGCAACATCCAAGTCCTAACCAAACTGCAAACAACTAAACAAATATGCTTTTAGTGGAATTCGAATTCACGACCTCCGAATCGTAAATTAATTAAGACGTAAGATCACGAAGGCAATAATTATGTACCTCATTTATATACCTTCACTCTTCATAGATTTTTAGTTTTAACATTTAATTACTCGACTACGGCAAAGCCACCATGTGGGTTATGATTTTGACCGGTTTGTATGTTTATATGTATGTTCATCTGTTCCCGATTTTCTTCTAAACTATTGATAATTAAACGAATGTGGTAGCGTTGGAAAGGTCTTAGTTATCCGCTGCTTCTTTTCTTTGTACCGTCATATTAAATTTACCACAGCTCCATCTAGAGGACATGAAGTAAGGACCTAAAAAAATCTTCCGTACATTACTAACTACTGAAACAATACATGATTTCAATAATAAGTTATTGTCTTGTTTCATACATTTAGAGCGTGATTTCGCAGTAGTCGGGTTTTAGTTTTTAAACTTATTTTTATTTTCAACAGATACCGCACTCATGACGGCACGTGCAACAACCTGAGCAGACCACGGTGGGGATCCACCATGACCCCAGTCCAGCGGTTCCTCCAACCTTCATACTCAGATGGCATACAAGCACCTCGCAGATCTGTTTTCGGGGGGAAACTGCCCTCAGCTAGAGAAATCAGGTAAAGTATAGTACATTTGCTAGAAAGTTTATTTGAAAACCTGATCTACGCAGGCATAGGTAGGAAGACTGACTGGAAAACGAGTAGGTCGCCCCAGGTACCACTGAAGGGTGCAAATGTGCGGAAACCTGGAAGCCCTCCAAAAGACAGACTGACAGGCAATGGCACGGAGTAGGGAGAAGTGGAGGACAGGATCTCCTGTGTCAGTGGTCGAGATCCACTTCGAGACGCTGACCATTATGTCATTGGCCTTGCCGTAAGTAAATACACATCAAGGAGACATTATCAACATCATTTTCGGGAGGCACAAAGATCAGGATCCCCTGGCCCCCGGCGCTCTTATTTATATTTGTCTCCTAATATGCTTTTGTCACAAAATGTACATAAAATGTTTGAATGACAGAAAAAGTCTACCCTTATTCCATAGGCGCCAATCACATATATTTGCACCAAATAATATCGTAGAACCCAATAACAATTTCAGGCGGTAGTTTGTAATCTTATGACATCAAAGACAAATGTTAACTTAGTCTGCCTGCGACCATGAACGCTGTAAAGTGTTTGAAACGTCAGGTGTATATAAATAAGTAATAAACGCGATAATCCCGTATTAAAATAGTTTAATTTAATGAATATCGTAGATTCTGTTTAGCCAGGTCTACTCTGCTTTAGCAGTTTTATATCCCAATCTTTTGATTCAACTCTTTGGATCTTTTGCAGTCAACCATAGATTACGTGGGCATAGAAGGTAATTTAATAAGTAAAGGTTACTAATTTCCTTCTTCTTTGCAGCTCTATGGTCCACGAAAGCAAGAACGTGGAGTCACCAGGCATCACGCATCTTTTGATGCAGTGGGGGCAGTTCGTGGACCACGACATCACGTCTTCTTCCCAGACCAGGGGGTTTAATGGATCCGTACCCAGATGCTGCAAGGATGGGGGGAGGGATTTTGTCCCTAAGGAGTTGTTGGTGAGTCTCACTGTATTGTCAAAGTCTTGATAACTGTTATGTGTCACAATATCTTCTTTTTCGTCCAAGCTTGCAATTTACATCTTCAGCTTGGGTTTTAGTCTAAGCTACGCTTTATTCATGGTCTTAGATTTGGCAGCACTGGTTGTCACAATGGAGCGACTGGCGTCTGATCTCCTTAACCCTTTTTACAAGGAAATTATGATGTGCTTTAACGACCACCAGTTGGCAGTCATGAACGTGCCTTTCGTTCAAAGCACGGAATAATTTTTAGACAATCAGGTGATTCAAGCCGCCTTTGCACACCATTATGTCTACATGTAGAGTAAGTTCTCTAAATATGGACTAGTCACATAATATGGACTACCGTGATATTTCGCTAGATATCACTTTGTTTGCACCGAATTTGATAGCATTCCATGCTCTACCCCGCTGCGCCCCTCTATTTGATTACAGTGAACTGCGAGGAGCGTTTGTGTCAGAGTTGCCATTTTGAAATTTTTCCGTTCTTAGATGACTTTTTTCGGTGAGATTTGTAAGTTAATTAAGATTAAAGTATCAATTATAATGCTTAAATTAAAATTACATATCATATGTTGTTATGTCTCTATTCATTAGACATTAATTGCATTCTTTTAAACCTTTTTTTTTTAATACGTATGGGCATTTTTATCCAAAAGTATGACAAATTTTAATATGGACTACCTGCTAGGTTTTAAATATGGACTAGTCAATTTTGAGGACAGTTGGGTAGTCCATATTATAATCTCATTGAAAAAGTATGCCCTGAATAGAAAAAAAAGCTGCACCAAAGAAGAAGAGAACAACTGCAGAAATAAATAAAAAAAACAAATTAATAAAGACATCAAAAATGAATTCAGTAGAATTTTCTTTGGAACAAAGAGACTAGGTACCTATATACAGTCATTATCTCTTTTTTTATACAACTACACAGGTTTAAGTAGGCAAAGAACCTCGCACACCCTGGCGTCTGCCTTTTTTCGAAACCACCTTGTAGTGTTTATAATAACTTACTTTTGATTAAGATGGCCCATATTAAAAACCTAGTGGTCCATATAATATGCCTTCGTCGAAAAAGTTTGATTTTTCAATTTTTCTAGAAATCAGATAAAATTGTTGAATAGGGTTTTACTTTGAGGGATTTTAATTTAATTTTTAAACTAATATTAGTATTGTATCAAATCACCATTAATATATCGTGATATGTTCATAAGTTTTAGTTTGATTCAGTAAAATCGATATGGTAGTCCATATTTAGAGAACTTACTCTACGTGTCTCAAAATTGTATTTTCCTGGTGCAATAAAGTGTTTATTATTATTATTATTATTCAAGCTTGCAATGTTATAACTAAACTGGAAACAACTAAGCAAAGTATGCTTCCCGTGGGAATCGAACTAGAAACCTCTGTGTCGCCTCCCACTGGACCACAAAGCAGTCAGCTAGGCGTATAAAATGTTATATCACGATTGCAAACAACCACAATAAAATTTTTAAACTTTCTAAATTAAAGTTCGATATTCATATCATGTCTCATGAATTGTTAATTATTTGTGTAATTTATTAGCTCAGTTCATTAGTGCTTAATGTACTTAGTGACATAACAATGCACACAACAAGTTTTTATTGGCTTATTTTTAGATAGAGATCCACTTAGGACTTTTGATCTGAGAGGATCATCTATTCTGTGTAATTCCACGTAGTTCTATGGGAACTGGTGTAAATAAATTTTGCTGATTTATTCCTACTTTAAGTTTATTTCCTGGTCTGGTCTTTCTTATAAACATCCAACCTATAGCACCCAGAATGCCTGCCCATCGAGGTGCCCCCATCAGACCCTTTCTACGGCCCCCGCGGAGTCCGCTGCCTGGACTTCGTGAGGTCGTCTCCGGCTCCTCGCGACGACTGTGCCCTGGGCTGGCGCGAGCAACTTAACCAGGTGTCAGCCTATATTGACGCGTCACCCATATATGGCAGCTCAGCGAGGCAGTCTGATAAACTTCGGTTACTCAGAAATGGTAAGTTTCACATCACAAATTTCAGCTTTGTTTAATCGATGGCATCTGATCATTGGAATTATGAAAAATCTTAAGTTTTTTATATATTGAGATGTTTGGCTTTTCAAGTAATATCGGAAAAGTTGGAACAGCAAGAAGATCCAAGATTAAAACAGCGACATTCTCTAGTCGACTTTTTACCATCGCGGTTGAAATATCATAACGTTTCTCTCTCAGGCATGCTGCAATACGGTCGCGTGCAGCAGCGCCGTCCGCTGCTGCCGCCGGAGCGTCGCGACGAGCTGTGTCGCGGCGGCGCGCTGTCCGCCGACTGCTTCCGCTCCGGCGACACGCGCGTCAACGAGCAGCCCGGGCTGGTGGCCGTGCACATCATATGGCTGCGACACCACAACAGGTACCAACTCAAACATGACGCACCTCAGGCCGACTGCTTCTGCTCCGCAACGAGCTGCCCGGGCTGGTGGCCGTGCACATCATATGGCTGCGACACCACAACAGGTACCAACTCAAACATGACGCACCTCAGGCCGACTGCTTCCGCTCCGCAACGAGCAGCCCGGGCTGGTGGCCGTGCACATCATATGGCTGCATCTCTTCAAGCAAACATCATCATATGGCTATATAAAACAATATTATGTTAAATGATAAATTGTTGGTGTGGCTACACCACAATATCTACCTTCGTCCCTGGTTACATTACATGCAAGGACAGGAAAAGCTGTTCGTTCGTTGGCTATGCCTTTGAAGGGGATTCCAACGTTATTGTTTAACCAGTAAAGTGGCTGACCCCATTTAACGGGTATCCCATATGATAAGGAAGCCCCGAAGTAGTAACCCATTCTTTAAAGTGCTTACTTAATTCGGAATGACTTCGGAACAGTTTGGAGTATTTAGTTAGTGGAGTAGTTTCAACCACGCTCAAATTAATTTAAAAATAAAATTTGCTTGAAATCTGAATGGCTAACCATTGACACCCTTCGCTCACCTCTATAAATAGGTTTGATAATATCCATTCAGAGGGGCACGGGTTTTTACACCGAATGACTTTGGTAAGCAAACCTTTATCAAAAACCACCTACAAAACATCAATTTGCCTTATGGTTATGTTCAAGATTAACCATAATGTAATTTTTATAGGATGGCCCAAGAGCTAGCACATCTGAATCCGCACTGGAGTGACGAGAAAATCTACCAGGAAACTAGGAAAATTGTCGGCGCAATGGTACAGCACATTACTTACAGAGAATTCCTGCCTATAGTGCTCGGTAAGTAAAAGTAATTACAACACAATAAAAGATATGCACATATTCGAAATTCGACATTTTGTTTATGCCATCGGGATCCGCATTTTATCCCATTGAGTTTTAGCAATGAAACAGAGTTACAGTTCTTTTAAGAAAAAGGGAAAATTCTAATAAATCCCAAACTTTTATTTCTAGGTACAGAAGTAATAAGACTATTTGAGTTGGAGCCTCAGAAGAAGGGATTCTACAAAAACTACAATCCTAAGGTCAACTCGAGCCCAGCGAGCTCCTTCGCCTCAGCTGCCTTTAGGTTCGGACACAGCCTCGTCCAAGGATCATTGATGCGATTCGACCGGTTTCATAGACCAATGAATAACAGTAAGTTTTCTTATTCTTCTTCTCAAAAGTATTCCATGGCTTTTCATTAAAATCACAATATCACATTGACCCCTAAGAAAATATGAGTAATTGTCACAAAACTTTTCCAGATGTCTCTCTTCACAACGAGTTGACAAATCCATCTAACATCTGGAGTATGGGAGCTGTAGACAGGGTTCTACTAGGCATGGTGAATCAACCAATCCAGAAAAGAGACGAATTCATTACGGAAGAACTCACTAACCATTTGTTTCAAACTCCTCATTTCGACTTCGGGATGGATTTGGCTGCTATAAACATTCAAAGAGGAAGAGATCATGGTGTACCATCTTATACGACATGGAGGGAGCCTTGTGGATTGTCAGCTATTCAAGATTTTCAAGATTTATTCAGAGTGATGCCTGCAAGGGCTGTGAGGAAACTGCAAAGTCTGTATCGGCATGTAGATGACATTGATCTATTCACTGGAGGCATGTCTGAAAGACCAGTCGTCGGAGGGCTCGTAGGACCAACGTTTGCCTGCATTATTGCGCAACAATTTTCGAATTTACGGAAAGGAGATAGGTTTTGGTAAGTAATCACATGTCTTGTTTATCATATATTCAAATGCTAATTAAATCCATTTAGTTTTTACATTTGGACTTTGCAATTTCAGGTACGAAAACGGTGGCTTAGAATCATCTTTTACTCCAGCACAGCTTCAGCAAATTCGAAGAATTTCTTTAGCTCAAGTTTTATGCCATACGCTAGATACAATTGACAATATTCAGCCTTTCGTATTCCTTTCCACTGACAATCCAGACAACGACAGAATATCGTGCCAAAACGGCTTGCTCAATAATTTTGACTTATCTCCCTGGATAGAACTACATTCTGACTCTAATAACGACATTAGTAAATCCGACGAAGAACCTAGTAGTACACAGAAACCTAAACGGACTAAACCAACTACAACAATTAAACCTACTACTACTATGACAACATCTAAACCTACATCAACTACTAAAAAGTCCAACAAAATTGCGGCTGCAGCTTCTAACAAAATAGTACAAAAACGACCTCTGATTTCAACTACGACAAATTTGACTAAAAGTGAAAACAAAATGAAAGACAAAGTTACTAGTACAAACAACTCAACTAACCCTATCGATGAAGATCAGTTCACAATATCATTACCGACCGACAAAAAGACTGCACAAGAAAACGTAACAGCTCAAGGAATTGACGACAAATTGGACTTTAAAAACAAAAGTCGAAGGTACGACGACGCTGATAGGAGTAAATTAAGAAATAATGTTAAACAAAAACCAACTAAGACTTACGACTATGACTATGATGACAAAGACATTGACAATGACAACGTACACCAAGTGCAGTCCGTTGTCATAAACAACTTACCTCATAAACGACCATATCACAGACCTGTGTTGACTGTTACTGAAAATATTAACAAATACACATATCTTATTAACTACGTGCCCCGGCCGACTGAATCTTGGCGAAGGACTACCAGAAAAAGTTATGACAGAGACGTTGTTAAAGTAACATACCAGACATATGACGACACGTATAGACGACCTTACAAACCTTATTACTACAACAGACGTGACGATTTGACTAACGACGCACATTTTGACTCAATACATAGAGCAAACACGCAGACCTCTAACAAAAAACATTTTCATTCTTCTGCTAGATCTAATGATGAACAAACTATGCTGACGACGACAAAAGATGTCATTGACAAAACTGATAATAATGTGAGTTCCACAACTGAAAATTTATATAAATTAGTGACTTTTGGCTATATCGGAAATTATAAAGGTGACATTGTAAATGAGGACTTGAGATCAAAACAAAGTGATACAAAAATAGACAGTATAAGCAAGGACTTTTCGACTTATGTGACAAACAAACCTGACGAGACATATAATGACAATGACAAAAACACTAACAACATGAGGTTATCAACATTCTTCTTTTATGACACTGCAACTAAACCTTACAGTAACTTACCCAGACCAACAAGACGACACGACGATGACCAAGAACTAAATATCAAACCTAATAATAAATATTATTATATTAAGAATGTTTTACATAAATATCCAGAGACTGACTCCGTAGAAAGAAGCGAAACTAACAATGACGATAAAAATAAGGATACGACCAAGAATAAAGAAACAATTAATCATTTAGAAGTTAACATAGAAGAAAGATCATCAGCAAACAAATTAGCACTCTTGGACGAAATAGAATCCAAATCCACTAACACTGACAAAATGAGACTTAAAATAAAGAAGAGACCTACAAATACGAATGCTGCGAAAACACCATCGGTGGCATTTGATGTTATTCCAAGTGAAAACAGGTGAGTTAAAACTTTGTAATTCGTTATAAAATATGTTTTATAACTAATAGGTGTGCAGTCTACTTACTAGTCAATCAATTTGGGGATTCAAGAAAATCCAAAATGTTTAAAATATATATTTCACCAAATACACGACACGAAATAAAATCTTAATAATTGTTTTCAGCCCCTCACAATGGGCAGTATACGAAGAAGATGACAGTCTCCCAGAGGTTTTGCCACATCGCATGCCCGCGGTACATACGGACCCATACGCTCTGAAGGAGATCCCCAAACCCCTGGATTTGAATAGCTTGAGAAGACGAAAACCTGGAAGGTTCTAATGAAGATAGTTAAATTATAATGTTAATGTATATTGCGATTGAACGACTGGTTTTAAATTAGGACAGAATTAAGACATTTATTTATTGACAAAAAGGACGAAGCAAACTACGTGGAACTACGTGAAATTAAAATTACACAAACAGACTGGAAATTTTTAGCTACTTTACAACACCTTAAAACAATACTGTGTTCTGACAGTAGCCACTATCATAACACTGACAACACCAGAACAAAACCTTACTTTTGACGTAACTTGACAATAATTTAAAAGACAAGACTTTACAACTTGACTTGCCAACGACGACATTTTAAAAACAACAATACAAGAGACAGCTTCAATTTTCTGACTTCTCGACATGACGATACTTGCAACTATTATGAACTGCTACAGAACCACAAAACCGCACAAGACAAATGTTTTGACATTATTTTACAATGGCGTTGACTATTCGTGACTTCTTTGGACCACATGAAGACTTTGTTTTGTTGTCTTTGTTTTTCTTCTTTGGAGTCCAAAGAAGTCACAAATAGTCAACGCCATTGTAAAATAATGTCAAAACATTTGTCTTGTTATTCTGCGGTTATAAACCGCACTCAAAATATGTTAAAACGTTAATATGACGAGACTTACCCCCGTATTCTTAAACATAACCTTAAGGACGTCCTTCACTCAAACTCAGCCTTATGGAAGTCCTAGAACTTTCCTTGAAAGTGGCTTTCTTAATTGGTTGTTTGAGCAAACTCCAATGAGGGAAGACACAAGTTATAATAAAAATCCGACACAAAAATTTTAAAATAATAAAGAATATAGTAAAAAATAAACAAATTATGTAGTTAACTAGGCAAAAAGTGGCAAGTGATTTACAACTATTTCGAGGCCGCCTCAAGGTACCTCTCGACCAACCTTATATTTGACAGTTCGATACTCGCCTCCAATGAGGAATCTCCTTAAGTCAAGGAAGCTAATGACGACCAATCATACCAATGAGTTGAAGTAAGGTTCAGTCGAGTTTGAGGAAACGTTTGAGAATATGGGTGTTAACCTGCTACCAAATTTTTTGACAATTACGAGACATCTTTACGCTGCTATAGGACCATCGAAGTCGCAAGACTATGGAACCGAAAGACATAACATTTTGACATGACCTGACAATGACGAGACATCTTCAGAAGCTACTAATGGTCTGTGCAAGTTAAAACATGTTGACATTACTTTACAAATACGGCTTTTCAGCAACTGCAATAAATGCCGCAAGACAACATTTTGACATGAATGATGAGACATCTATATGAGCTACTAGAGGAGAGTCAAAACATGTTGACATTACTTGACAAATATGGCTTTTCAGAAGCTGCAATAAATGCTGCAAGACATAACATTTTTACATGACCTGACAAAGACGAGATATATTTAGGAGCTACTAGAGGACTGCGCAAGTCAAAACGTTTTGACATTACTTGACAAATACGAATTTCCAGACGCAGCAACAAACGGCTCAAGAGTTCAAGACATAACATTTTGACATGACCTGACAATGACGAGACATCTTTGGGAGCTACTAGAGGATTGCGCATATAAAAATTTTTTTACATGACTTAACGAATATTAATATACTTTTCTAAAACTACTTACATCAAAGACAGAACATATATAAATATTTAGACATTACTTGACAATTACGAATACTTCTTTAAAAGCTTCTAGATGACAGCTTAAGACAGAATATTTTGACTACTTAAAAATTCTAGACATTTTTAAACTACCATACTATTAAAACCGTTGACAGGAATTTTAGGAACTTGTAAGAAAACTAACAAGCCTATAAAACATTTTGACATGACTTGAAAACTTCGAGACTTCTGAAACTCTTACATCAAAGACAGAACATTTTAAGATTACTTGACGATGACAAAACATCTTTAGGACTGCGCAAGTCAAAACGTTTTGACATTACTTGACAAATACGAATTTCCAGAACATTTTGAGATTACTTTACAATGATGAAGACTTTTTGTGATTACTATAACCACAACAAAATAAAAGCTAGATAGATAATTTTGACTTTACTTGAACATGACGAAACTTCTTTAAGAATTGTTACAAAACATTACAAGGTACTCTTGTTGAGACTAAGAAAAAATTTCAACTTTTTGACAAAACTTGACAACGATCTTTTAGAGCTGAAACTGGACTCGATATACGTCGATAAACTCGACGATATTTTTTGAGATAACTTGAAACCACGACTTTGATTTCTTCATGCTACTTGACAATGACATACTTAAATTTTTGAAATTCTTTGACGATGACAAAAGTACTTCTTCAGACAAGATTGCACATACAAAAAACTTTAATTTTCGTTATTAAATAAAAAAATATGAATGTGACAATGACAAGACTTATTGCTACAAGGACGAAATAAAGCAAAAAAAAAAAACTTTTTATATTGACACAAGACAAAATTATGGCAAACATTTTTGACAATGACGAGAGTTTTGAGAATTGCTGCAGATTCCACAGGACAGAATTTAATTATTTGAAATCACTTGACAATAACGATATTTTTGAAAACTGAAATTAACTTACTCGACAATGACTTAGATATTTTGAGAACTTCTACAGACCCCACAGGATAGAACATTAACTTTTTGACATCACTTGATTTTACAGTGGCGGTCGAAAACTGCTATAGACTTCACATGACAAGAAAATCAACCTTATGATATTATGTCACTTGATAAAGACTAGTAATTTTAAGAACTGCTGGAGATTACAAATAACATAGTATAGGTTAACTTTTTATCGTTACTTGACAACCACTACACTTTTAAAATTGCCCCAGGATGACAGGACTTTCAACTTTTTGATAAGAATTACTTATCGATGTCGAGATTATTTGAAAATTTTTGCAGATTCCACAGGATAGAATTGAACTTTTTGAAATCACTTTACAATGACGAGTTTTTGAAAACTGCTACAATACTTCAAATGACAAAAAAAAATAACTTACTTGACTTGACAACGACAAGACATTTTGAGAACTGCTAGAGATTCCACAGGATATAACCTTAACTTTTTGACGTTACTTGACTCAAACGAGACTTTTTGAAAACTGCTACAGGACTTATTAAATAAAAAATATATATTTTTTAACTTGACAAAGTCTAGAAATTTTGCGAACTGTTACAGATTACACATAATATAGGTAAACTTAATTTTTTGACATTACTTAGCCACGACTACACTTTTAAAACCGCTACAGAACTTCCAATGGCATAAAAAATACTTTTTTGATATGTATTACTTGACAATAACGAGACTTAGAAAACTGCTACAAAACTTCAAATGACAAGAAAATTAACTACGTATGACTAGGCATTTTGAGAGGCTACAAATTCTACAGGAGACCTTAACTTTTTGACGTTACTTGACAACGACGATACTATACACTGATATTACTTTTGACAATGACATGACAATTTTAGAACTGATAGAATACAACTTTTTGACATCACCTGTCAACGACGAGACTATTACAGGTCTTCAAATCAAATGACATAAAATCAACTTTTTGACATCAATTGAACTTGAACATTTTGAAGTAAACTGACGGTGAAGACTTGTTAAAAAATAACTGCGACATACAATAATAATTTACCAAATCAAGGATCACACAATATACTTATTGCCAAAAAAAAAATGCCCGTTATCCAAATTTAAAAGTGATAATGGGTATGGGTTATGGGTATATTCCTTCCTTGGTATGACGCGTCACTATGAAATAATAACAATCATCAACTAGACTTCAGTCTATAACACTTGGAACCTTAATTTTACATGATAATAACGTTGAATTAACAAAATAGGATTTTTTTTTTAAATCAGTAATTATTTGACTGACTAGAAAATATTTGTGACTTAAAAAAGGCTGACTACAACATTATTTTGATCTTGTATTTCATATTACTTTTAATTTAAGAACCTAGTTTAAATTGTGTTCTTCTTGACTTGATACTTGGCTAAGGTTTTATTTAAGCCTATTCTTAAATTAATAATTGGTCTCGCGCGCGCTCGATTAGATACCGCACTATGAAGAAATATCAGTTTCCAGAATGCGGCAACTTTATATTGTAGTGTGTGTAAGTCAAGGTGCAAAGACGAAAAGAGAAAGAGTTCTTTCTTGTACTATTATTCTTACATAGTTTGATTACGCAAACTGGCATTTTGCTTCTGTTTTTAAACTAAAATTTAAAATTAATCTTGACGTCCAACTCACTTATCGGGGCGTGACTCAGGTATGCCGCAATTACGCCGAATTCGCGTGGTTTTTAGTTGCCGCATTTGTCTAGTACGCCGACGGTATCTAGTCAAGCGCGCGCGAGACCAATTATTAATCTATGCCTATATCATTGTTGATCCTCTAGTTTACTTTGAATGGGATTATCATGATCGAAATTAAAAATAATTTGGGTGCTATAATAGCAGCCAATACAGACTGAAATGTTTTAAAACCAAAATATCATACGTAAGTACGTTGATAAAACGCCAGTCATTTGAAAACAATACTCTATGTTAAATTACAATGGGTACTTATGCTCTTATGTAACTTTATTTACATATCTATCGACTGTATTGCACATGGATGTAGAGGAATAGACAGACGGTGCACTGCTAAATAGCGAAGTGAAGCTGACAATAATTTGTCGGCTCCACTTACCTCCCAAACACGCTGCCCGCAATTTTAAAACTTACAGGTATTAAAAATTTAATGCGCCGCTAGGCGCGACCAAATGGGAGTGGAGCGGAGTTTAAGTGCGCCATCCGTCTATTTTCTACATCCATGATATTATAATTTTTGGCAAATAAGCAATTATCTTATCTATTTTTATATAAATAATACTGACACTCACAAATCTTAGAATGTAAAATAAATAATAAGTCATTAAAATACATGATTTTTATTTAAGTACCTACACAACTGGTAACATTTATCACTTAAAGTGAAAATTAATAAAGTAACTTTTACAAGACAACAATTAATTTTAAGTACTCCATAGTCCTTTTCTATAATAATCCAGCCAATTTTGATTTGGTTATTCTCATGGAGTAATTACAAAGAGGAGATGCCGTAATAAGCGTTTTGTAAGAAAGTGTTTGTGAGGCTACACGGGGCGGAAGGCAGACGAGCGGGGTGCTTGGTTTCGGCCGTGGCTCCAATCATGGAGCACGAGCAATGACAAGCTCCGCCCACTTTTGTGTCGGCGAGGCGCCAATGATCACATCACTGCGCAATTTCAAACGGCATCTCCACTTTGTAATTACTCCATGGTTATTCTTTTAAAAAGGAAAAAATATGTCATATATACAGGAACTTGAAATCACTGGGCCATGAATGAAGTAGTCAAGTAGGTAATAACATATACATTGATTCTTAACATACATATTCTTTGGATTTAAATCAATTTATAATATTATAATTTGTTATCATATCATAAATGAGAAAAGTACATTTAAAAAAAACTTGTATTATAAACTATTATTATAAAACAGGTGTTTCTACCTTAAAAATAAATAAGTACCTACATGATGATCACATTACAACAGGTACATTTTACAATATTTAAAACAAAATTAATCTCTTTCTGGGTAATACTGAACCAAAGTGTTGGCCAGTTCCTGTGCTAACTCCATGGTGCTGGCACACAGCACTCTGCGGGAGAGGAGGTCGAATGGTCCGCCAGCAGGATCAATACATACTCCCCCCGCTTCTCTCACTATGATGTCACCTGCAGCAATATCCCAAGCATGGATTCCAAATTCAAAGTTAGCATCAGCTCCACCGAGAGCTACCATCGCCATATTCAAAGCAGCAGACCCTAGTGACCTCATCCCGTGACCTGTACTGATAACTCTCTTGAAATTCTCCAAAACAACCTTACTTTTCTCCTCTTCCCGACTTGTACCAGCCTCAAACGCAATCAATGCTTTCTTAAGCTCTTTTATTTGAGACACATGTATTTGCTTCCCGTTTAAAAATGCTCCTTTGCCTTTTTTCGCGGTAAAAAGTTGCTGCAAGATAGGATTGTAGACAATTCCAGCAACAGACTCCTTATTGATAACTAAACCGACAGAAATGCAACTGTGAGGAAAACCGTGAACGAAATTCATTGTGCCATCTACGGGATCTATAACCCACGTAGGATCATCCGTCAGTTCACATTTGGCGCCGCTAGAGACTGATTCTTCGCCGATAAACTTGTGTGTAGGGAACTTCTTCGATAACCCCCCGATAAGTGTTTGCTCGACCTTCTGGTCTATTTCAGTGACTAAATCGATCTCGCATGACTTAACCTCGAACACATTACATCCGAACACATGATCAGTTATAAGGTTTCCAGCGTTTTTCACTAATTCCAGGGCTGCGTCGAAGTATTCATCGATCTGGTCAGTCATGATGATACGGTTTCTTAGTAGCTTGAGTTACTGACGCTGAGATAAACTTCACTTAGCTTTGCTAGCAGTGATAATAATTGCAGAATGCAGACTGCAATAATATAACTGTAAACAAATTTTACTTACTGACAAGATTTCTGATGAAATTCTGCGAGAAAAACAAACAAATCAAATCGGTATCCAATTTTAAAATGACATTGACATTCGAACAAAAAACAGCTGATTGATTTAATTTTCTGACAGTGACAGAAAATGGCACACATTTTTTTTTTCAATGATTACGACGACGTTGTTGTTGTGGGTAATTTTGTAGTAGTCTTAGGCAAGCAAGTATACAGCCTGCGAAAGAAGGGCGCGTAGCATGCGTCTAGTCAACCACCGGGGCTTTTTAGTAACTGATTAAATTTCCTTTTTATAATAATAATAAAGTTTTTTAATGATGATTAATGCTTTCGCGATTGTTAAAAATTTAAAATTAATTATTTTCATTTTATAAAGTGACCCCCCCCCCCCTTTTGATTCACCGCAATCGGTAAAAAAATACGTAGTTTGATTATAAAATAAAATTCACTAACACATGCCGCTCTCGGCTATAAAGTTCCTCGAATGACATGATTGACAATTCATGTACTGAACGGGGTGTTTGTGAAGGTGAGGTCACCATGAAAGAAACATGGGAATTCGTGCATTTACCATTAGGTTTTTTTTCTTACTTGCAAATGACACGATTGTTGAGAACTAGGGCCTTACTTTTACCGCTTATAGCAGGGCAGAAACGAGTGAGTGAACGAGATGGCGCAATACAAGCTGTAAGGCGACATTTCGTTTACTCACTCGTTTCTGCCCTGCTATTAGAGGTGATGGTAATACTTTGTCTAATATTTTTTTTTTTTTTGTTGGTTGCTATAGAAACAATTAATAAACAGTCATATCAAGTACTCAAAATAAAAAAAACTACGTGTTTTATTTTCCAGCCTTATGTCCACAAAATATTCGTTTTCTACAACGATGTTTGCAAGAAAATGCTGTAGTGGAGCGCGGCATGCGAGTTGTGCAACGATTTTGGGTGTCAATAATAACAATATGGTTTTAAGGTTTATACCACTCCTAATCTAGAATCTACTTTTTTTTAAGAAAAATAATGGCCAGTAGTCCGTCATGAAGGAATTATTCCCACTGTCCACGCCCTGCCTGCCCACCCGGGGTGGACATTGTAAGAACTTTTAAAAATTATTGCCACTGTCCCCGGGCCAAAAGGGATTATTCCATTATTATCTTTTCCGGGAACTTACTCTAGAAATAAATAAAACGAATAATATTAAAAATCATGAAAAATTGTTTAATTGGCATACCAACTGATAACTTGTTACAACCTATCGCCAATTTACAATTATCAATATTGTTAATAATTAAATATAATATGTAAAATATGTTTATGCTTTCAATCGTTTACTTACATTTAAATTTTATATTATTATTCAGAAAAACTATATAATTAAAAAAGGGTCATTACAATAATTAAGACTTCAGTATATAGTAAGTAGTACAAAAAATGCTTGAAGAATAACATAGAATGGGGTGTGATCTGTCGAAGACAGCATTTGTTTTACGTATAGTCCATAATAAAAACTAAGGCCACAATTTATTACTATGTCTTAACCTAATATGGCTGGCTACATACTAAGCTGTGTTTCAAACGTCTCTCAGATACATTTAAATCACATTTTAGTAAAATCCAACCGAAAGAAAGCAAGCCGTATCTAGCGCGTAACCGCTTGGCAATACAATACAAAAAAATACCATTTCTTTTGCAAACAAATTTACATTCGCCGCTGTCTGTGTATTTACATTAGCGAAGATATTGAAACGGTTTTGTGAAGGAAACAAAATTCTCAGATAAAATAGCCGGAGATGTGTCGGCGCATTGTGCTACGGAAAATTTGTACTGGACAGACAGTCTGAATGTTTAGACATCCTTCACCTATATTGATCAAGACTTTCTCATCATCAAGGGAAATGGATCTGTGTACATCAATTGATACAGCTCACTTTAGTTTGACATAAAACGCAGGTTTCCAAAATAGGCCAAAGATAGTCTAAACACGAGTATAACTTGAAAGGAAAATATATGACTGTTTGAATGCGGAATGCGCCGACGCACTCCTCACATAGAAAGCGTGTCCTTACTTAACTATCATTAAAATTTGTATGGCAACTAAGCGCTCAGTGGAAATCACTGATATATTTACATGATTGTATGAGGCGTGCGCAGCTGGCTCGGCCGAGTAACTTGACTGACAGCCAAGACTAGTCGAAATCTCAACGCTTAGAAGTATGAAAAGGTCACTAAAGGCCGAAAATTGCAATGCTCGCGCTGAAAATTCAATTGCAAATTTATTACACTTAAAAATGAATGGAATTTGGGAGATGAGGCTATTTTCATGCTTATTTACAAAATTTAAGAATGTTTTTCCACTAAACTTGTTAGATAATGGAGCGATTCATCAATCCCACGTTACTTGTGGAATGAGAGTTCGCTGAACTTATTTAGATGAAAAATTCAAGAAGTTTAGGTAAAATAATAGCCATAACTCCTCGCTAAGTTACGTGCTAAGTTACGTGGAAAACCAACCTCGGTGCTGATTATTATCTGGACACTTACAAAAGTTCAAAAATTGGCGAGCACAATATGGGCATGTATTGTCGCAACAACAGTCTTCCTTAATCAGTCGCGTAAAATGCAAAAATCTACGAATTAGGTACTTTTGCCACATGATAATACTCGTATTAAAAAATTTCATTACAATATCACCCAATGAGTAATTTAAATTTCACATTAGATTAACACTCGTATTAAGAAAAGTATAGTTAAAATGTTAACTAAAATGTGTTTTGTTTTAAACATTAAATATCGTTAGGAGAGAAAGAGACACAACATTAGCTAACATGTGCTTAACAAAGGTTTCTCAACACGGGTGTATGTCTAGGCAAAATCGAAAAATCTCGATTGTCAGGAATGTTTCGTTATTAATACTGGCTTATGTCCAATTGTTAAGAGATTCACAGACTGTTAAATGCATAGAAAATTTGAGCACTCGCGGTTGTAGTACTCGGGTGTATATGTAAACTGTAAACACAGATACAAAATAGGTAGGGGGAGTACAATGAGGACTTATTGATTCATATCGTAAGTCTTTTACAGCCACTATTTGCAGTCTTCGCTTGACCAATAAGATACACACGCTAGATTCCGAAAGATGAAAAAAGGCGTTTTTTTTTCTTCTGCTTCTCTTCGTACATTGATATATATTTTTCTCTCACGATCTAACACAATTTTATAACTGAATTAGTATTTTGGTTGGCAGAAGGCTAAAGCTGCATCCTTCTAAAAGTATATGCGGTCTTCTTCGGTGTACAATACCTTCTCTAGAAAACAACACGCCACATTTGTCGTTCGACTTGTTTGCTTCAAAATCCGATTTAAAAAATGAGTTCTAAAAATAACACAATCAGTCAATAAGTTGGACTACATGTAGTGCGATTTTTACTGCTAAGTAAAAGCAAAATTCTTCCATTCTTGCTCTCTTTAAATATGCAATTAAATTTAATGGATTTAATTACTCAAAATGGCCGAATGATTGCAAATAAGTGGCTGCAATGCCGAATACAATTTAGACATGGAGTATCCTACATTTATTAAGTCGAAAGCCAAATAATAACCATTTATAGTGCAACAACAACTGAGCCGGTCTCCCTTAAAGTCGGGAGTGAGCAAACACATTTTTTTGGGGATATTAAGCCATTTTAAGCTCTACTTTGTATAAGAATTCAAGCCATGATTGTAAGTGAAATAATAAATTTGAAATGCACAAATACAATTCGGTATTAATTCAAAGTTAACAATTTTATCAACATAATTATTTTCGATTTCAAAGAACATAATTACAAGGAACATAAAATTAAATCTTGATTGCATTAATATGCTGGTCAAAACTAATTTCACAAATTAGTACTTTCGACAAAAAACAGTAGAACTACAGAAAAATTTTATCACAAAAAAATATCAACAAAATTCAGAAAAAAATATATTGGTCACTATTTCATTGAAAATACCTCTTATTTATATACGACATCGAAAGGATGAGACAAAAAAATATTTAAGTCTATCGTCGTTTGTTAATAGGCAATTTCAAAAGCCTTTACTCAATATAACCACCTACCAAAGATTTTGTCTACAATTAAAAAATTAGTAACAAAATTCATATGCGTTTCAAACTGAAACATCTACCAGTGTCGACTACTAAAAAAAGATCTACATTACTTTAGCTGAAATATGGTGCTAATATTCGCACTAATTTCGCGTCATATGATAGAAAAGCTCACGTGCAAATAATTTCGCAGGATTTAAAAGAAAAAATCAGTTTGCCCACTCTCCGACCGGTCCGCCGATCAGTCGAGCGATCACTCGACGCTGTTGGTGGTGTCGTTGACATCGTCGAACGACTCGTCGCCGGATCCGGCGCCGGGCGCTAGAGATGTCCGCTTCATGCGGGAGGAGGAGGACGCACCGGAGAGACCGATCGCGCCACCTTGCCGTCTGGAGAGATAAATTGAAAATCGATTAAATTCGAAGAAAAATACATTAAAAATAACATCGCAGTGAATGCAGACAAAACTATTTTATCAGTCACGTCGCAAGTATAAAATTATTACATTTTGTTTGGAATTTGCGTCAAAAATGATGTGACAAAGCTTCAATATTATAAGTATTATCGATGAAGAAGGACATTTGCAAAGTGTATCTTGAACGTACGCATGCATGATGTAAGTGGAAAAATATGTTAATGAAAGGAACGATTTACTTTGAGGTTAATCTGTGCGATTAGTCTTTGGCAGTTTATTTCTCAAAGCGATGTAACTGTAACGGGCAAATACGAACATTTAAAACTTAGAATTGACCAAGGGCAATGGTTAAAATTTTTAAATATCCAGCATTGTGATTGATGGAGTCAGTTAAGCTCCGCTCTACCCAGCTTTGCGGAATGAAAAGAAAGAATATATTTATTTGCATGGAATACGTACGTTTGGTATTAATTTCATAAAAGTTTCAAACATACAGTATACAAAAATTGGTTATTTTTGTTACGTTGAAATGATCTCCATATTAAGATGTAACAATCTTTATTCAATAAGACTGATAGTGAAGGATTGAGTTAAAAAGACAGAAATTGACGGATTTTTAAATCGTTTAGCATTAAGATTTAATTTAGTAATGTATGATGATGATTGGTTAATTTCGAAGCCAATTTTACCTTATCCCGCCAACGCTCTTCTAGTCACTATCAGAATCGCTTGATAACGTGGGCCTAGTGATAAATACATATAATATATATAAGTATATTATTTGAGGGAGGAAAAGGAATCTTATGATCAGTAGGACATGGTGATATACGTATATATACCTTCTCAATTATTCATATTATTCATTTGAACTATTTCAGTACTAGAAATCGAAAACAGTCTTTTTAGTTCGTTAAATGAAAAGTTAAAAGCTTTTCAAATCCAGTTGAAGGACGAAACTGTTAAGAAACGTCACTGCCACTTGGCTTCATGCGTACAAATACTGTACGCACGACGGACGTCCATAATTGATTTTTGGATGTGAGATTGGAGCTCCTCCTCCGCTTCACACTGCTAGCCTGTGGCACCGGTCACCGCCTCACCTCAGCTTGTTCCGCAGGTTGCCGCACTCCCTGGTGAGTGTCTCGTGCGCCTCCAGCATGTCCTCCAGCTCGCGCTGTGCCTTCCTCTTGCAAACCTTCTCGCGTTGGACCTCTTCCTCGGCTTCGTCTAGTTGACGCTTCAGAGCTTTCACGCGCCCGTTCATCTGCACGAAACACACACAATTAACCTCTTTGCGCACGAGTTGCAAGTACGATACCAAATGAGTTTAGTCTCCAAGGAACTACAACTATACCAACAGTGTGCCTTTGTGCGAATAGAGGTGGCATTTTTTATTTGCATTTTTTACTTGGTATTGCCGTATTCGCTTGAAGACAATTTTTTTTTTTTACTGTCTTTTTCCCTCAGTTCCACCTGAGTCAAAAAGTAGCCTATGTTCGACCCCTAGTCTTCAACTATATTCAAATTTCATCAACATCCGTTCAGCGGTTTGGCCGTGAAAGCGTAACAGACAGACATACAGTTCCCATCACGCACGCAGCATTCCTGCGTTGAATAGCGATGGCTATTATTTTATTTTTATAATGAAGAGCAAAAAGGCAAGATTAATTATCGTATCTGTTACTCAATTTTGGCTAAATAAAGAACCATTAATAATTGGAAATATGTTGTATGTACACTCGTTCAATCAGACTATAAGTCAAATATATTCTTATAACAGACGTAAAATAGTCTAATTTTATATAGGGCTCCTCAAGGAGGTCTTTTAGCTCCTTCGCTGAATAAATCAGTAATTCCTTATTTTTTTATATTTATCTTCGCCCCAGAATTATTAATAGTATTAACGTACAGAACGAACACACACGTAGTCGGGGGGGTCCCCGCCCGATAATGTACTCTCATGTTGCCATATTTAAAACGCTAATCCACTTATATGAACATTTTGTATGGAGCTCCACAAGGAAGCATTTTAGGTCCTTCGCATATCACCTCCTGTTATTGGCGCTAACTATATTAGAAAGTTTCCTTTCCTATTATATACTTGGCGAGAGGTTTTTTAGTTTATTAGAAAATAAAAACAAACAATCTGTTCTTTGTACTGTTCATTTTAAGCGAATTAAGTCTATTGTTACGAGAATCTCCGTAAAACCTTGGTCATTCGAAAATGAACTCTCGTCATGTCACGACATTTGAAACTCTAATCCACTTGTTACACATTTAATATAAGGTTCCACAAGGAAGTATTTTAGGCCCTTCGCGCTACCTAAATTAGTATGTTTTCCCTCTTATTTACAAACTTTGCAAGAAATAATGAAGTTAAGATATAAATAAAATATAAACAAACCTTTTCGATCTGTTCCTTGTACTGATCAGCATGACGCCTTTCTTCGTCCAACTGCAACGCTAATTCCTTCATTTTCTTATCCAGTTTACGCGAAGCCTTCTGTTGCGCGAGTCTCTCGCGAGATTCTGCTTCCAGTTGCTCCTCCAGGTTGGTCACCTTCAGCTCCAGTGAGGTTATCACGCCCTGAGTAAAATAAAAATAAAATATAATTTATTACAAAAACAAAGTTTTACAATATTAAAACCTTGTGGGAACCAAGGTAAAATTAACCCTGTATTTTGGTTAGCGCGTTCTTTTACTACACAAAGGTTGACTGGTCTTCCAGTAGCATTATTGCTTAGCAATCCTTTGCTCCATATTATAAACAATTTTGCTATTTCTTTTTTATGATTTCTCAGATGTAGGTGATAAAGATATATTGCGAGTGCGCTTCGGAATAAATTTTAAGGCAAACAATACTGCTAACATGTTTCCCCTTCTTTTCTTGATCGCCTTCAGAATGCTTCTCTTCACGCAAACTTTTTCTTATCCTAAATTAATTTCAAATCGTTTAATAAACTTCATTGTAACTTATCTTGAAATCTTATGCCTCAGTTCTAAAAATTCGTAAATAAATAATAACATAACATTACCTTAGTCTTGGTGCGCGCTGAAGTCTCAAGCTCTGCGAGTTTAGCTTTAAGCTCCTTGTTCTGTCTCTCGAGCACCAGTTTACCGCTCTCGAGCTTCTGTGTGGCGGATTTCTCTGTTCCCAACTCCATAGTTAGCTGGTCGATTTGGTTCTGAAAGTACAATATTAGTAAGATTCACGTCTTAATCCCTTTCATTCATTCACAACAAATGGATTACTTGGTCAATCGATCCTCAAATTTTCTTTTCAGAGACTTTGACGTCTATTAGAGGGCCAAGTGAGCAATTCAAATATGCAATGATTAAAATATGATATAATACATTATCTTATAAATGTGCATAATCCTGGCTAGGTTGAGCGCACATCCAAATTTTTCACTCATATAATTAAATAATATTTATGGTATGTCGGTCGGTATATTGTACATCACAGATAAAATTAAAAATCTATGGATCTAACGAGATGGTTGGTTATTGTGTGCATGCAAAACACGATCAGCATAATCCAAGCCTATTGTACACTTCTGAAAAATATTGCTTGCCATGTTAGACTAGGTAAATGTATACACGGTGGTTTATACCTAATATTCATACATATATTTTGAAGGCATACCATTTTTACCATATTCTGAAATACTCGGAAAATAATTTGAAAAAAATGGTAAATAAAACAGACAAATTTCGTCTTTAAGGGGTATAGGCTAGCTGTTTGCTGATAGTACATGTAATAGAATCAAGTAGAGTGTTTTTCTTTGAAACTGAAAAAATTTCTAAATTGTAAATTATAGAGGTTATTATATAACCTGTGCCTTGCGAAGCCTGTCGTTGAGTATCTCCGTGTTGGACTGCTCCTCATCCAGGTCTTCTTCCAGGGCGGCTATCCTTGCCTCTAACCGCTTCTTCTCGTCTACCAATAGGGTACTCTGGAATTATTAAATAATGTTAACACAGATGGAGTAAATGGTCCATTCCTGCATTGGCGTCGCTACTGATCGCCTTTAGGTGGCAACATGTTGCATACATGTGTCACCCTATTATTTTATTGGTACACGCTATTTTATTGGTACACGCTATAAAAATGTATTAATGTAAATTTTGCATTTTTTTATTTTTTGTATTTTTGTTTGTGATATTTTTTACATATCTATATAAATAAATAAATGTAAAATATTACCTTAGCGGAGGTATTGTTGAGTTCGTCGAGCAAGTCGTCCCGTTCGGCTTCGGCCTGTCTGCGCGCTCGCTCCGCCGCCGCCAACTCTTCCGCGTGCTGTAAGGCCTCAGCTTCTAGCGCCTGCGAATGTATACATTTATTAAGGCAATAACAAAACAGTTCCACAATATGCTTAGAAAAAACCGTGTTTATGTAGTGGCGCAAGATAGATCGAAATGGATATCCTTATTATCGGAGACCAAGACTTACTTTGGGTCGGTGCTCGATCTAAGTGATTATTATTAATTATATATCAAAATTGCGAGACAAAACAAGTATTAATCATATTATAAGGGCAAAAATGTGTACATTATTCATTATATTCAAAAATAGGCTAGTTTCCAGGGTCAAAATACTATCATTAAAATTAGTCCGTCATTTAGGGAATCAAAATATATTAGTGACGTATTTTTTCTTTTGTCAATTGAGCGATAAATTATAAAGATATAATGCATCAAAGTTTAGGAGTGGGGGCTCGTGACGTCACATGTTGCGAAAAAGTGTAGCACACTGTGACGTCACACGGAACTTTAACGCGCCATATCTTTACCATTCTATGTTTAAAAAATACGTTTCCAATATTTCTTAATTATCTAACTGACGGACTAATTATATATTTTTTTTAATACTAGCCTATTACGAGACAAGTAGAAAGACTTTAAGGTCGTAGTGTAATTGATTGTTTGTTATGAACCGGGGACCTTTAGAATAAAAAAAGATTAAAAACAGCTGACATACAAGTGAATCAGTAGCGTGGCGAGTGATTTAAATATAGACTAAGTCGCTGTGGCGAGTGATTTCAGTATAGACTAAGTCGCTACTACTCGTGGACTAGCAGTAAGTATACCTTAACCCAGCGATTTAGCTGTGAAAGCGTAACCAGACAGACATAATTTCGCTAATAATATTAAATATGGATGGGCAATTGGGATGACGACAAGGTTGAAAAATTGAAAAAGTAATGATATTTCACGATAGCATACATGTGTTTTCATGTTACATTCGTTATTAAAATTAACATTTTGAATTTTTGTAACAATTTAAAAATCGATGGGATAGTCAATTTCAAAAATATAAAATTACTAAAAAAATTAAATTAAAATCGATGAATACATAAAAAATTAACTTTCATTTAGGAACTATTTACATAAAAGCAATATTTATGGTAGTTGTCGAACAAAATTTTGTCTCACCATTGTAAATTATCTAGGCGTGACGTCACCGCTAGATATCCATTAGTATGGAACGTTTGGTATCGTCCATAATGCACGTGAGTCTTATATTGCTTCGTCATATCTCAGTTAAAGTTTTATCGACGTGTTTGTTTAAAGTGAGGTCTTTCATTTAGACATGAAATCGAAAATTATTCGTCATGCCTATTCAAAGAGTGATACATTATTTTGGATTGCATAGCCCGAAAACGTGATGGCAACCTGGAAAAGCTCGTATTAACTGGCACTGACAGGAAGGACGGAAGGATAGCCAAAGAACGCAGCCGATACGATGGTCTGATCAAATCAGGCAGCAGATTTACATCCAGATCTCCAACGCAATCCACGGAGCAAAAGATCGCCGCAAGTGGAAGGAGATCGTCAAAATGAAGGTATTGTGTTGGTTGTTTATTTTGTCGATCTCTGTGAAATCGGTGTTGAGCAGAAATCCCGTCCTGAAATCCTCAATGATAAAGATTGACACCTGTATACTTAAACATAACTTTAAAAACGTACTTCACTCAAACTCGTTGGAGGAAGCTTCAAGGAAGTTCTCGAACTTTACTTGAAAACGATATTCTAAGTTGGTTGCTTGAGCAAACTCCAATGAGGAATGTCACAGGTAATAACAAAAGAAAAAAATAAAAAAAATATAATAAATTAAGTAGATATCTAGGCAAAAAATGGCGAAAACCCGATTTATATCCACTTTATTTTATTTCAAGGACGCCTCGATGTACCTCTCGACCAACCTTATATTTGACAGTTCGATACTCACCTCCAATGAGGAATCTCAAGTCAAGGAAGCTTGTGACGACTAATCATATCAATGAGTTCGAGTGAGGTTGAGTGGAGTTTGAGGAAACGTTTGAGAATATGGGGGGACTAGGACATTTGTTGTATTGTATACCTTAACCCGTCGCTCGGCGTCCCTCGCAGCCGAGGCGGCCTCCTCTCTCTGAGCTCGCGCCTCGTCGGCCTCTCGCACGGCCTCTTTCATTTGCTGCTGGAGTTTCTTCACTTGCTTCGTGGCGTCTTCTTTAACCTGCAAATATATTTATTTATTATTTAAACATGTTGAGAAAATGTTTGGTTACCTCGGTAGACGAGCGGAAGACACCCAGGACCCCTATTTTTGAAATGTATGACTCGTACGTCAAATAAAACTCGTTCGACTCGCCGATTTCGCGTAGGGTCACACTTTTCAAAAATAGCACTCGCTAATGCTTAAAAGTCGTCGTATGACAACTCGTGAACGAAATTGGTCATATCATTGACTGCTATAAGCATTCGCCTTGCCTCGTATGTAGCCAACTTCGCACTTGTATCATCTTCTCCTTTACCTTGCCCCACTTTGTTTTGTGGGATCGGCACAGTATGTTAGTTCCCTTCAATTTCCTATTCTCTAGCAATTTCCTTCTCAACGTGTCCTTCTAACTCATGTTCTCTCTGATACAATCCAGCCATCTCTTTTTTGGTCTTTCCCTATTTCTCGCTCCTTCAAGTTAAATATAAAGCAGTCATGGTCATTGCGTGTAGGTTACATTGTCTATCGACCATGTACGCCGTGGTGTCAGAGTTGTCCGGAATCGCCTCTCGGCCTCTGACGTGATTACTTTAACGACTACCAAATGGCAGCCGGGATAAACGGCTCAACGTGCCTTCCGAAGCACGGAATGCAGTATAACTGACCTTGTTGGCTAAATGCAGCGCCTGTTCGTTGTCCTTGAGGTCTGCCTCCAGCTTCTTCCTCATGGCGAGCGCGGCTGCTCTTTGTTTCCTCTCCTCCTCCAGTTCAGATTCCAAGTCTCGCAGCTGTTTGACGATGCCGCGTCTCTTCTCCTCGCCTTGCTCTTCTTTGGCCTGACACAAAAAGATTTGTAAGAAAAAACTACAGTTATTTGTAACAAGCGATATTAAGTTATTTTTTCCTCACTGAGTTGGGAGAGTGTAATGCCATCGACACGCAAAGAAGCGATAATTGCTTTTTAATATAAAAATAACCATGAGAATCAGTGTAATATTTGAATCCGTGTAGCGAATGATATTCAATGAAAACTATTGAATAATACGAGTAAATTTAAAATCGGCATTATCTTTCCCCAGAAGTAAGCCAATATAGACGAGCAATTAACTGAAATATCCAATGTTAACAAAGGTAGGGAAAAATTAAATAGTAGCATTTGCTACTCCAGGACTCGCTGAGCTTTCTAACCAATTAAACAAATCTTATGCATAATGTTTTCTTATGTTTTCGCGATTGTTATTCATTAAATTAAACTATTTTAATACGGTTTTATCGCGTTTATTACTTATTTATTTACACCTGACTTACAGTCTGCCTGCGACCATGAACGCTGTAAAGTGTTTGAAACGTCAGGTGTAAATAAATAAGTAATAAACGCGATAAAACCGTATTAAAATAGTTTAATTTAATAAATCTTATGCAATTATCATCTCCGCTAGTTAAGTAAGACAAATCTTAGACAAGTCTTAGATACTTCTATATTACAATACCTGCAAATCCCGTTCAAACTGCGCTCGCATGGCTTGCATGTTAACTTCAAGTCGTAGTTTAGCATCTTCAGTCAACTGCAGATCGTCTTCAATCTCCTCGTTCTGAGCTTTAAGCTCCGCTAGTTGCGACTCCAGGGCTCGCTTGGCTTTCTCCAGTTCGTGAACGTTTTTGTCGGCCGTCCCTTGAGTGTTCGCGAGTTCGTCGAGTTCAGATTGGAGGAGGCGTTTCGAACGTTCTAGCTCTTCGATCTGTGGGTAAAATGAAAATTGTACAACGAATATTTTTTTTCGGAACGAAGTTCCTTATTGCGCGTTGCGAAAGGGGGCTAGACGGAATAAATTAAGACCAAAACTTGTAACGACACTTTTTGCTTTAGTTGTAAGCCGTGCGGCGTGTGCGTGTTTCTCTGTTTCTCTGTCTCTCTGTCTCTCTCTCTCATAGAAAGCAAGCCAGTTATTTTCGTTTCGTCTTTCTATTTCGCATTGAACGGTGTGGTGTTCAACAAAACTTCGTCCCATCCGGGTGTCCCTTGACACCTCACCCCTTTTTTTATAATGGTTTATTTATTCAACCTTTATTGCACTTTAAGGGCAATTCACACTGACGCGAATCCCGCTCGCCTGGCGGGACGCTCACAGAAATAAGAACATATAGAATTGTCACTAGCAGGCCAGTTAACTTTTTCATGCGCTACGGCACTTATACCGATTCCTATTTCTATAGGCGTCCCGCCCCGCCAGTCGCGCGGGTTTCGCGTAAGTTTGAACGGAAAATACAAAAGGTAGACTTAATTCCATAAGGCATTCTCTGCCAGTCAAACCTTAGGACCAAAAAGAGAAGGAATTAAAGGGTGGATAATAAATCCCTTGCACCTAGATTTCCTAATGTTAAGTGTCCAATGTATATATAACAGTGTGTACATGCAATAAGTAATTATATGATACGTCTTGTTGAAGATTATTGTTGTTATTCAATATGAATTGTATGAGAAGTATAATTGTATCCGATTTTTAATTTTTGAGCGAGAATAAACACACGATACAGTTACGAAGAAATAAACAAATTATTTGATAGAATACACAAAGCCTCATTCGAAGTAGACTCGATAAAAATGAGGGCATACTTTCCACTGCCCTCATTTTTCTCTTGAGATATAAAAATCAACGTAAACGAAAATGCAAAAATAGCAATTCACATTTTAAGTCATAATCGGTAGCGTTTTAGTGAGCACTAGACTGTTAATCAAGTTCAGATTTTGTTCTTTCGTCAAAGATGAAATGGTAATAATATTAATAGGCTACTTGACTGTGTTTACATTTTCATAAGATTTTTATACCGAACAATACACACACTAAAAAGTAACCGATTCCGAAAATAACAACAAAATTGGTAATTATTTAAGGAGTAATAAGCATTTAAGGTTTTCTAATGAAGAAAAGTGGGAGCGTGGTGGGGACGTCTTGCTATCTCTTTTGTACGCACGAAATGAAGTGACAGTGACGTCACTCAACCATTAAGTGCGTCCTTTTCTTGTTTCTTATCAGTTTGCCCTTCCACAGGATTTCAAAGGCTTATAACTTATCTAATATTGAACGGATTCAAAAACATCCGTTTTCGAATTCAGGGACTCATTTGTGACATGAAAAATAAAAAAAATTGGTTGTCTATAAAGTCGGTTTACGGACGGTAGTTTGACGTGACAACGTCCAACATTACAGTAGTATAATACACATGATCATGCCTCTCTCTCGTTCGTGCCGCGCTCTCGCTTGCGGAACGCGACAATGAGCGTAACGGGACAATGACGTCAACTTTTTCGTGCATGCAGCCGGTAGTATCGAATTATTACACGATCTCACGTCAAAAAAAAAATTAGTAGAATAGCTTATCATATCAAGTCTTGCTAAAACTAATAAAAGGTACAAAAACATTGAATTGAATTTTGTCAATTTTGTATTCAATTATAACGTTGTCTTTGGAACTAGTTCAGTCTGCATTTGTACTTACATTATTATTATTTTTTATTTAATGAATGTTTACCTTTTCAGCAGCATCGTCGAGTTCCCTAGTGAGCGACAGCACGCGGGTCTCCTTGTCCCTGGCGTCACGTTCCGCGGCGTCACGTTCCGCCGCGTTACGTTCCGCTACGGCACGCTCTTCTGACACCACCTGAACAAATACCACGATCATTTTCATATCTACAGCTCAAAATAAGTTCTATTGCGATTCCTACACGGTCATATGAATGAATGAACACAATTTGCAATCTGCAATAAAGCACTATTTACAAACAAAGAAACGCATAATTAAATCGAAGAAAACTAAATGCGTACAAAGCTATTGCTTATTCAAAATAACATAAGTAATTGGCAAATGCTTGACAAGTATAGCAGAAATATTCAACCCAGAAAAGAATTATTAAAGATCTCGTAACAGAGGCCGCATTTCCATCTGCAAGAAAACTTTTAAAAGAAATGTCTAACGTTCTGATTGCAAGCAGCTTGCGAATGTAAACTCTGTAACAAGTAGCTGTCTGTCAGACTGTCAAACAACAATTATTAAAATTCCGAAAAATTAAGAAAAAGTTTAAATATGGAAATCTTTTTAAAAATGTCTAAAAGATTTTCAAATTTAACCCGCTGCAACACGGCCGAAATGAATTTGAGGGTTAAATTTTTACTATCTGGCGGCAAACAAGTTGACCTATGTATATGCGGGACGGAGCAATACCCGTACTCACATTACGTATAGCTCTATCCCGCTCACACTTGCTTGTGTTTTGGCGACAAACGTAACATACCTTGTCGAAATTCTTCTGTTTCTTCTCCAACTCGAGGACCTTGGCGCGTTGTGCTTCCAGATCGATGTTCGCGTCCTCCAGTTCAGCTTGTATCTTTTTCTTGCCTGTCAAGGAAAATAAATAATTCAATAATGCCTCCGTGGTGCAGCAGTTAAGACGTTTGCCTTCGACCCAAAGGTCATAGGATCAATTCTTTTGTTAAGTTGTTTCCAGTTGACATTGCAGGCTTGAATTACTTGATTGACTGATAATAAAGATGGTTCCGTGTTTCGGATTCCATTTTGGTGATCGTTAAAGAAACCAAGTCGGAGGCATAAAGACGATTCAGAAAACCTCTCGACACTTGGCATTTATTCGGTTTTCGTCGACGAACTGTTACGCAGTTTGCCGAGAGTCGACTCGCTAAAAACAAGATAACAAAAATTTAATAAACTTAAACACCCGACTATCTTTCTGTGTAATTTGGAAACGAAAAACCAAAAAAAAAATCGCCATTTGGTTGTTTTTTTTTTTTAATTTTATGTACCCAATGTCACTCTCGCAATAAATACGAATCTAACGACGCCTCTCAAGCTAAAATCCATAATCATAATCATTTATATTGTCAAACACAGGAAGAGGCCATCGAGGTTGTTCAGGCTGCAGGGCGTGCCAAACAACTATACATACATACATACATACTCTCGAAAAACATAACCCTCCTTCTGACGCAGCCGGGTAAAATGAGATATGCATGAGCGACTTACTCTTGTCCAGCTTGTCGTTGTTCTGCTGCAGCTCTTCAATCTGTCGGTACAGCGCCTCCATGTCCTTGCTGAGTTTCTTGCGCTGTTCTTCCAGAGCGGCGGCCGTCTCCGCTTCTTCTTCCGCCTTCTTCTTGGCGTCGGCCACTTGTTGGGTTAATGCTGCCACCTTAACGAAAACAAATGGCAAATTGATTTAATAACTCCCTTATTCATACTAATATTATAAATGTGAAAATGTGTTTGTTTGTTTGTTCAGCGACGGATTGATGTGATTTTTCGTGTGGAGATAGTTGGAGACCTGGAGAATGACATTGGCTACTTTTTTCTGTGACGCAAACGGAATACCACGCGGGCGAAGCCGCGGGCACAGCTAGTAAAAATTAAGTCAAAGTCCAAGTTAACTAAGTTTCGTTTCGGACCTTCACGTTAAATATAAATAAGACAGAAAAGGGACTAAATATTTTAGAAATGTTCGGTTTTTTTATTAATAAAACGGTTAAGTTAAATTGCACAAATTACAATCAATTGTTGGACTGAACTATAGGCCGTGAAAAATATGTTGGTGGTAAACATACGAAAAAAAAAGATTTATTTATTTATTTATTTTATTTATTTCATATACATACATGCAATATCCTTACAGGTACACACCCAATGCGATACAGCAGACATAATTTAAAATAATAATATAATAATAGAATAAGATGATTCAAATCCATCTTCACTTGCTTTCCTCTTAGATTTCTCCTCATCTCAGCTGTTTTCACATTCCTCAGCCCATACTTTCACTGCTTTCTACTTGAAAACACCCCAATACATCTGAATACACTAGTCAGTCACAAAAACATTCCTCAGCATCCAGCTGTTCTGTTCAAGCTGCCGCTCCACATTCTTCAACCTGTTCTTTCACTGTTTTCTACTTGGAAAACCCTCAATACATACTACACTCTTTAAGTCCGCCCTTTACATTATTGTAACGAAGTTAAATAAACAAATAAATAATCTGTCACCAAAGTTGTAATCCTCACCTGCTTCTCCAGATTCCTCTTGGCCTCCTCCTCATCATCCAGCTGTTCCTTCGCCTGTTCCAGCTGCTGCTCCACGTTCCTGAGCCTGGTCTGCAACGCCAGCTTCTGCTTGGTCTCCTCGTCCAGCAAGGCCTGCACCTCAGCATGGTGAGCACCGGCGGAGACAGCCTGCTTCACGGCGGCCGAAGCTTTAAGCTCGGCTTGCTCCAGTTGAGCTAGAGCTTGCTCGGCTTCGCTTTGGAGGCGCACGCATTTCTCTTGGATTTCGGTCCTGTTGTTAAAAATTTCATAAATTACAAACTGTTTCTACCTTTAAACTATGTTAATACTGTTTTTATCGCGTTTATTAATTATTAGCGGTGTCCCGGAGCTCCGCCTGCGTCAAAAAGTAGTCTGTGTTTGACCCCGAGTCTTCAACAATATTCATACTAAATTTCATCAAAATCCGTTCAGCGGTTTGACTGTGAAAGCGTAACAGACGGACAGATAGAATTTAGCATTTATAATATTAGTATGGATTTATTTACACCTAACATTACAACACTTTGCTCTACCTGCGACCATGAACGCTGTAAAGCGTTTAAAACATTAGGTATAAATAAATAATTAATAAACGCGTAAAAACCGTATTAGAATAGTTTAATTTTATGTGTAACAATCGCGAAACATAAAAAATCGATCAAATAAGCTCATGACATGTAAAAATGGAAGAAAATTCACCGACTCCCTACTTTTACATACTCAAAACTATATTTGGCGATTGTAGTCTGGTTAATACGCTAAAGCTATTTGCATTAACAATACGACACAATACAAAATATCTTTATTGACCACTTGTAGAAACAAATAATTAAAATATTGAGCAAAAGCGGAGTTATTGCTACTAATTTACCGCGATCGGCCCCCTGTACTCACTTGGCACGCTCGACCTCCTGCAGTTTAGCCGCTAAGTCCGCCAACGCAGCCTCGGCCTGCTTGCGGCGGCGTTCGCCATCCGCTCGCGCCGCGCTGCAAGACTTCAGCTCCGTCGCCAAGTCCGCGTTCTCCGCTTCTAATGTCGCCTTCGCTTTCTCCAGCGCTGTAAAGTTTAATTTCATTGATGACTCTTTCTTTTAATTATTTATTCACAACTACTCACTACACTTAAGGCCCGCGTCCATTACGGAGCAGAGATGAGCCGAGCCGACTCTCCCGTGAGTTGCTCCCATATATTTTGTATGAAACCGCGTCGATTAACCCGGAGTGAAAACGCGCAGAGTAGGATCAGCTTGGCGAGTAGGAATCGTGAGCGAGACAAACTGATATTTGTATGGCGTCGTCCCGCTCACACTCACGCTCCGGGTACGTGTGTCTTGACGACGAGTTGCGATGATAATGAAATTTCGGTAGTCTTCGCTCAAATGGACGCAGTCCTGACGGACCGGAAAAAAAAGAGGCGAGGCTCTATTCCGCCTTTAATCGACGCCAAGCTTTACAGTTTCCCAAGACGTGTAGTGAGTTAAATAGGTACAACTAGTTGGTATTTGACAAAAAAACATGCAGATATGAAAATTAGTTTTTTACATTGAATATGTCGACTTCAGGAAGCTGTACAACTGTGTGTGTAGGTGTGTAATTTCATTTATTAATAAAAGAAAATAAAAAAGAAGTTAAAAAATAAATAAAGTGATTTAAAACCTAAAAACTCTCATTTATAAAAAAATACGAACGTCCGTTAAGTCCGAGTTAGCAAAATTATGCTTCGCTCTTTCAGGTCAAATATACTAAAGACAGAAAAGGACTAATTTCATTAATGTACGCTTAACAAACGTTCGTAAACTTTTATGAATAAGAGGATAAAAATAAAACTGAACTAATAAATATATCCTATACTAAAGGAGGCTTTTGCGTGACTCATACTGTCCAAAAATATCACTCCTAGTCTTTTGCGTATGTCAATAAATGTTAAAATTCATGTACACTGAAAGAACTTGCCGCGTCGTTATCGGCCGCAGTCATTCCAGTTTGAAGCGACCCTAACCTGATTATTTTAATTTTATTAAAAAATGCTGATGGGAAAAGTTATCGGCTTTATTTATTTATTTAAACTTTATTGTACAAATACAATTGTAAAGCACAATAGGTGGACTTAATGCTAAAAGCATTATCTAACAGTCAACCTTTGGGTCAAGCAGAGAGCTTTATGTGGGTGTAAAATAAAGTTAAATTGACAGAAAAGCATCAGAAAATGATATGCAATACATATATATATATATATATATATATATATATATATATAGAATATACTTACATATAATATAAACACGTATTTATAATATACCTACATAAACAACAAATATATACAATTATTAATGCAATGCAAAATAAACAACATATGTTGCAACTAGATTCCCACATCACTCAGCTGTGCGAGAAAATGATTGTAAACAAGAGCTTTGAAACCCGCACGGCTGGAGGCTTTCCTAATTGATTCAGGTAGCGCGTTCCAGAGTCTGACAGCCGTAAGTAGGTAAGCACTAATATTATATTAAAGGTTAATAAACCTCATATATTGACACATATAAATTACTAACATGAACTCAAAAGCCACTGTATAAATGGTAATTGTATACTATCCACTACTTTACTACGACAATATGTTTCTTTTTACAATAATATTATACGTTATAAATTACTTATAGAGTTCTCTAACGTTTTTACCTATAATAGACACATCCTGCCTTATCTCCGGCTCGGAAAGCCTATTACACATGTGCTGCCAGTAGTCCCTTGCAGAATGGAACCCCCCCTCTTCCCCAGAGCAACACTGCTTGTCCTCCTCAAAGAAATCATCTTTGGATAAGCCGAACTTCACGTTTTTCTGTCTACGTTCCTTCACAGAGCCCATTTTCTACCATTATATAAATAAACCCTACAAAATTTTATGTAAACACGATCCAAATTTCTTTGCGGCACTGACAAGTTTGATGTTTGACGTGTGGTTTTTGAAATTAGAACATTTTCTTTTTATTTTAGTTGCGGTTGTATGATTAGAGAAGTTGCATAACTTTTTAATTGACTTCAAAAATGGAGGTTGGACGTTCGACTGGGTGTGTTTTTTTTGTGGCATATAAAGCTAAATGAATGATTTGATTTGAAAGGTCCCCTTCGTTCACTTCAAACCAACTCGTACCTCGTGCGAGGCGGCCTCTTCTGGAGGCTGCCTCTGCAGCTGCAACACTCACCGGCCTTGTTCTTCTTGAGCTGCTCGTGCTGCTCGTTGAGCTGCTGCAGCTCCTGCGAGTGCTTGTGCCTCTGCTCGGCGAGCGTGTTCTCGTGCGAGGCGGCCTCTTCTGGAGGCTGCCTCTGCAGCTGCAACACTCACCGGCCTTGTTCTTCTTGAGCTGCTCGTGCTGCTCGTTGAGCTGCTGCAGCTCCTGCGAGTGCTTGTGCCTCTGCTCGGCGAGCGTGTTCTCGTGCGAGGCGGCCTCTTCTGGAGGCTGCCTCTGCAGCTGCAACACTCACCGGCCTTGTTCTTCTTGAGCTGCTCGTGCTGCTCGTTGAGCTGCTGCAGCTCCTGCGAGTGCTTGTGCCTCTGCTCGGCGAGCGTGTTCTCGTGCGAGGCGGCCTCTTCTGGAGGCTGCCTCTGCAGCTGCAACACTCACCGGCCTTGTTCTTCTTGAGCTGCTCGTGCTGCTCGTTGAGCTGCTGCAGCTCCTGCGAGTGCTTGTGCCTCTGCTCGGCGAGCGTGTTCTCGTGCGAGGCGGCCTCTTCTGGAGGCTGCCTCTGCAGCTGCAACACTCACCGGCCTTGTTCTTCTTGAGCTGCTCGTGCTGCTCGTTGAGCTGCTGCAGCTCCTGCGAGTGCTTGTGCCTCTGCTCGGCGAGCGTGTTCTCGTGCGAGGCGGCCTCTTCTGGAGGCTGCCTCTGCAGCTGCAACACTCACCGGCCTTGTTCTTCTTGAGCTGCTCGTGCTGCTCGTTGAGCTGCTGCAGCTCCTGCGAGTGCTTGTGCCTCTGCTCGGCGAGCGTGTTCTCGTGCGAGGCGGCCTCTTCTGGAGGCTGCCTCTGCAGCTGCAACACTCACCGGCCTTGTTCTTCTTGAGCTGCTCGTGCTGCTCGTTGAGCTGCTGCAGCTCCTGCGAGTGCTTGTGCCTCTGCTCGGCGAGCGTGTTCTCGTGCGAGGCGGCCTCTTCCTCGAGGCTGCGTTTCAGAACCGCCACCTCTTGCTCGCGTTTCGATCGGAGTTCTTGTTGGGCTGGAAAAATGAGATAAAAAATGTTAGATGATAAAAAGAATAAAAAAAAAATTGCTTTAGTAACATAATTAAAAGTATCCGCAATTTTTTACTAAGATCCCATCAGAACTTCCACCTACTTTCCTAACATCAGATTGAAATATTTGCAAACAGTGCTACTACTTAGCACCTTCTTGGTTGCATTTAGCCCAGGATCCTTTTCTACTTTTTCGCCTCCACAGAGCCTGATTTTTTTTTCAAACAAGGATAGTAAGACTTACCAGCAGTAGTGTCCAAAGAATCCAATAACTCAGACTTCAAAGCCTCTAACTCTTCATTAAGATCCCGTCGGAGTTTCTCTCCATTTCACCTAATTTTCAAACATCCAAAAGTATTGAGACTCACACGTGTCCAGGGAATCCAGTCACTCAGATTTTAAAATAATAGTATACATTTATTAAAATAAGACATACATACATACATTTATAAAAAAAATATCTAAATTACAACTAACCAAAAACTAAAAATGAAAAACTACAAACTTTTCTAATCTAAAAATATACCACCCCGAACGGCGCCCGGCTCAAAAGTACCCATTATATTATACTGGCAAATTTTTCAGATTTCAAAGCGTCCAACTCCTCATTAAAGTCTCGGAGTAGTTACTCTCCATTTCGCCCGGTCTTCTTTATCCGTAGTAAGATTCGCCAGCAGCCATCCTCATTATTTCATTAAGTAGTCTGTAGTACTCACCAGCAGTAGTGTCCAAAGAGTCCAGTAGCTCAGATTTCAACGCCTCTAACTCCTCATTAAGATCCCGCCGCAGTTTCTCTGCCTTGGTTCTGGCGGCACGCTCGGCTTCCAAGTCCTCGTGAGCGTCGGCCAACGCAGACTCTGCTTCGCGGGCAGCCTTCTGGGCACTCGCTCGCAGCGCGCCTTCCTCGTCTAGACGGCTTTGCGCTAGTGCCAGTTCCTCTTCGCGTTTTGCTGGAAGAAGAATTAAATTTATTGTAACAGTATGTTTATTTATTCATATTAAGTGGGTTATATCGACGATGTGCTCTCTGTTATCAGAGTTTTCCAGTTTTAAATACTATACTGTATTCTCTCGGTCGTAGTTTGGTTTTAGTATAATTATAATAATTTCTTAATTTTTCGCGATTGTCACCCGACCAACAATATAGCAACCTGCGCCATATTGCGGAAAAATATGATTATTTCGTGCAATTTATTTATCAAAATAGCAAAAATTATTCAGAGTAATGAGAGAAAAATGATATAAAAGATGTTATCATATTTGACGCAAATAAAAACAAAGACTTGATTTTTATTTCATTAAATAACATTATTGATTTTGTTGCTGACAAGACACATACAACATGTTGCCACCTAAAGGCGAACAGTAGCGACGCCAATGCAGGATTTTTATTTTCCACGTCAAGTTAATACATTAAAAAAAAAATTATATTAAAAACTGTATTGTAAAATAGTACTCCTGAAAAGAGAATATAACACGTAACTTACTAAGCACGATCTGCAACTCTTCCACTTGCGCTTTCCTCTCCACCAGCTGTTCTCTCACGTCCTGCAGCTCTGTCTCCAGCTTTCTCTTGGCGCGGTCCACCTCTTGACGTAATTGGTGGTCCTGATTACAGAAAACAGTGATTTTCTTTAGGAATTTGCAATTTTCTTTCAAATAACCTACTCAAATAAGTTTGTTTTGATGCTGTTGAGAATCGTATTTTCCTGATGTGCATTTAAGATGATAAAGGATCATCTGGGGTTGGTTTTTAAGATTAACTATATATTAATATTCTAATTTAAATATTTTTAACATATTTTAATTTAATTCTCACAATAATTTTTAATTTTATTATGGTATGGTCTGATGAATAAAGTTTTTATAATTATTTTATTATTAAAAACAATTATTTTATATAACTCTTCCTGGCATACAGAATGGGCTACTTGACTGTGTTTAATATTTGGACAATATTTTATTTTCGTAAGTTTACTTTCCATTATTTTTCAGGGGAATAAAAGGATTATTTTTTAAAATTAACTGGCTGATCCTAATATTCTGATATTTTCCCCCTATTCCTTTGATTTATATTTCAAAATGTGTTCAAAATTCCAATTTAAGAAGTTCTTCGACTTAAGCAATTCAAAATCTGTTAGACCGATTAACTCATGCTAAGAAAAGTTAAAAAAGCCGATTAATTGCCAACTAGACGCCGACTACAATACTGGCAGGATAGTCGGCGACTAGTTGGCACATCTCTGTTAAAAGATCTTTCTATTTTAGGAACTTTTTTTACTTTTTTCTGGAACTGAAACATATAAAAAAATTTGAACACAACCCTGTTCCATTTATTTAATGTAAATCTATTAATCATACTTTTATTCTTTTTCGTAGGCATGCGGTCCACCTGATGGTAAGTGGTTACCGCAACCTATGGACGCCTGTACGCGCCCGTAATACCAGAAGTATCACGGGCATATTTAATAAATTAATTTTTTTGAGCAGATTTTGAGAGATCTTTGCCCACCTTCAGGTAAAATCAACCCTTACGGACCACAATGTTGAATTTGCTCTATGTTTAGAATATTATAGTATTGAATTCGCAAAATGTTGAATTCGTAAAAAGTTGAATTTACTGGACCCGTACGAATATATACTGAAGACGTACCTTGAGTAATTTCTCTTCAAGCTCAGCGATGGCGGACTCCTGCTTGGCCTTAAGTTTGCTCAAATGTTTGGCCTTCTCTTCTTCCTCGGCTAACGCTTGGGACAAATCGTTGGCGCGCTCTTCCAATATCTGCCAAATAAAATTATTATTAGTTCGATTTTCAAATGAGTTTCAAATGTTTGTTTAGTTTTTATGAAAACAATCGCACAGTTAGAAAATATCGCGATTTCAAATTTACAAAAATTACTATGGGCTGAAATTATATTTTTTCCAGTGTGAATGAACGTGTAAGGTATTTTTGTAAGTGAATGTAATAAATTTGCTACGTCTGTAGGGAATCTTTACTGTTAAATGCCTATGTATACTCACGAAACGTGATTTCGAGCACAGCGTAATTGCAAGGTTTTATATTTTTGTTCTATAAAGTTACTGGCAATTCCAAGAATTAAAACTCCCCAGTTGCAGCTTCTGTCGAGCTGCCTTCTGTTCCTGCAGCTGTCCCAGGACCTACCTTCTTCTCCTTGGCAATCTTCTGGTTGGTGTCTTCGCTGAGCGCCAGGTCCTCCTCCAGCTTCTTCAGCTTGGAGTCGCACTGCACTCTCTCCAGCTACAGCTTCTGACGAGCTGCCTTCTGTTCCTGCAGCTGTACCAGGACCTACCTTCTTCTCCTTGGCCATCTTCTGGTTGGTGTCTTCGCTGAGCGCCAGGTCCTCCTCCAGCTTCTTCAGCTTGGAGTCGCACTGCACTCTCTCCAGCTGCAGCTTCTGTCGAGCTGCCTTCTGTTCCTGCAGCTGTCCCAGGACCTACCTTCTTCTCCTTGGCCATCTTCTGGTTGGTGTCTTCGCTGAGCGCCAGGTCCTCCTCCAGCTTCTTCAGCTTGGAGTCGCACTGCACTCTCTCCAGCTGCAGTTTCTGTCTAGCTGCTTCTTCTTCCTCCAGCTGTTCTTCTAGGTCCTGGAATTAAATTACTATATTAGAAAATGTAAGTTCCAGTAGTTGGTAATCCAAAACAAGATGGCTTGACTATATCAGTATAAAAACAACTAGGTAGCTCTTAAATGTGTGATGAGGATGTGCGAATGTACTAGTGTGGGATGGAAACCTATCCCAATGGAACAAAGGTTGATTTTGAGCCGTAGCTTGTAAAACACCTGAACAGACTTGCAAAGATTTCATAATCACATACTCTTCCTCTCCATCCTAGCGTGTATTCCTAGTTGCGTCGTCAGCTTACGTTTCGGATTCTAGAGTACGCTATAAGTCATGGTCATAGATTTGGCGTCACTGGTTATTACAATGGACCGACTACCGTCTGACCTCCATAACCCCTTTTACAGGAAAACCAGACCAACAGAAACACGACCCCGAGGTATGTTAGTGGCCAAGACTGTCAGAATTTTTTAGACTGCCTAAAGGCATCTGACACAGCCTCACGACTGCTATCTATCGATAACAACCGGAACCAACGGCTTAACGTTCCTTCCAAACCCATGAGGATGCGCGGGTCGCGTTCGACTATCGAGCTCCTCGTTTTCATATAAGTACTAATCAGGAGAAAACATCTTTGGAGCCAAATAAATTCGGTCGTTGTCTTTTTCGCGTTTTGTTTCCCAACCAATCTATCAACTTTATTTATCTTGAAACTTATCACTTTCTATGGCTAACATTCTGCCATGATTTACTTTATCGTCCAATTAAGCAGAAATTTTATTCCACACAGGTCAATTCTCCGCGTTCCCTTTAACATACCTGTATATTGAGCTGCAGCCGCTTCTTCTCCAGCTGCAGAGCGTTGCAGCGTTCCTCTTCTTCCTCGATCCTGCCCTCCAGGTCGTGCAGCAGTTCCTCTAACTCCTGCTTGCGAGCTGCGGCTCTGGCGCGGGACTCCTCTGCTTCTGCACAGAGTTCCAGTTCCGCCTGGGAAACGAAAAATATTCATGAAACAGTAAGATTTATTCCGGGTTTCGGCACCGAATAACAAACCCTTCAAATAACTACACAAAAAAGAAAATGTGAGTAATGGTGAAACATGTAGACCCTTCACTACTTATTACACCTTCTACACTATCTACACTAATATTATAAAGAGGAAAGATTTGTATTTTTGTGTGTATGTTTGTAATGAATAAACTCAAAAACTACTGTGCCGAATTCAAAAATTCTTTCACCATTGGAAAGCTACATTCACCCTGAGTAACATAGGTTATATACCGAAGGTGGAGCTGAGGGAAACAGCTAGTCTAACATAAAATTACTGTTACCCATGTTTTCGCAAAATAAATATTTCATTTGATTTCATTTACAAAATAATGAAATGATTTCCGGGTTTCGGCACCACATAACTTACTTATTCCTCAAACTGTCCCTACGCGATAAATATATCCCCACAAACCTCACAAAAGTTCATTGTTTGGACCCTTGATCCATCGAAAGAGATAAAATATTAGTTTCGGCTCTATCATCATCATCTAGATGTGAAGCTTCCCTTGGAGTTTCACATGTATTATAACTAACATTTAGGCCCAGAACAGACGGTGCAACGCGACTGCAACGAAAATGCAACTTCTAGTTACTTCGAGTTTCATTTGAGTTTCTGCCATAGACTCCTATGAGAGACCGCACACGGCGCGACCATTTTGAAACCGGTTTGAAACGCATTGCAAATCAGTTGCGTTGAAACCGGCGCGCAAGAAACTCGTATTTGCGTTTCATCAACTTTGAACTAAACATTTTTCAAGGAAAACTGAAATGATTGTGACGACGCGGCGCATGTGGAAAACGATTAAAACTGGTTTCAAACTAATAATTTCAGAAGGGTTTTGTTGCAGTTGCGTTTCGCCGGAGTCCACATTAACTTCTCATCAGTACTTCTGTGAATACTCAGCATAGTCCATCATCTTTCAAAATAGGCACCTTCTCTTGTTTCTTTAGTCTTAACTCTAAAGAATTTCTCCTCTACAGCCTTACGAATAGAGTCTACCTGTAATTGTTCAGTCAGTTGTGCCTTCTTAGCATTCGCTTGCTGGTACTTCTGTTCATATTCTTTGCACTGCTTCATCTAAATATCACGCTTTAAAAGGAATTTTACCTATATTGGCTTACGAATAGAGTTGACATTACCTGTAATTGTTCAGCGAGCTGTGTCTTCTCAGCATTAGCTTGCTGGTACTTCTGTTCATATTCTTTACACTGCTTCATCTGAGTGTCCAGCTTGTCTCTGATCTGGCGCAGCTCATCTTCCTTCTGGGTCAGTTTCTCCTCTTGTTTCGTCACTTCTAGAAGGGGTTTCACCTGAAAACATATTTGATATTGTAGATTGACACATTTAAATATAGGTTATTTTTTCTAGATCCATGCTACTAATGTTATAAATGTCAAAACAACTTTTATTTTATTTATTTTTTTAGTATCAACCCTTCATTCGATCTGAGAAACCTTCCACTAAATCAGATCCCCCTTATTTCAACTACAATACAATACAAAAACTACTGGCATATTTTTCTGAATGAGGTTTTAAAATCTGAAGAGTAAGTTTTGGTTTCTTAGTGCAGTTTTTAGATTTACGGGATAGATCCTATAAATGAATGAAGGGAAAAGATCCTATGAATCAATGATTGAAGTTTAATCCATAACCATAGATCTCACTAAGGATTTATGGCACTTGCCACATTTCTGTCATCAACTCTTGATGTAAATGCTTTTGTTGGTGGAATCCATCACAAACCAGATACAGATAAAAAAAAATCTAGACCTCATTCGTCCCATTTTGGCTTTTATGGTTAACCCTAAGGTTTAACTGGAAGGGATCGCTCTAGCGATAAGTCCGCCTTTGTACCTCAATTTTTATGTGCATAAGTAGTTTTTGTAAAATTTGTATTTTGGTGCAATAAAGAGTATTTGTATTGTATGGGTAGAGTAGGAGTAGTCTATTCCTAAGCCGGAAACTACACGGTGATTCAATTCCCACACAATACCATATAAACAAATTGAAACCCTGTATAAACTAACATTAGTGCTGTGAATGTAATATTCACAGCCCTACCCGTATTTACTTAGCTAACAATAAAGGTAGATAGTTAATTCTGTTTTCATAACACGCCCAAGAATCCATAATAGCTGTCACATGTTACAGTTCTATTTAGGTTTGTAGAACAAAGGGCAAATATGAAAATATTGGAGTTTCAAGGTTTGTAAGTCATTGATGTAATGACTGTAATAGCTGTTGATTGATAGCTCTGGTGCAGTCGAAGCGAAATGTTTTTAAACTTAAGTTTCATTCTTTTACTTAATATTCAAATTTGTGTTCTAAGAAGCATCGACTTTAAATAAACGCATTTGAAGTAAGTTTTACAAATTTGAACATTACGTAACGAAAATAGAACTAAAAAGGGTTAACAGTATAAAATTAAGACTTAAAAGCTTTTGTAACTTACCTTGATATACAATCTCCACCACTGCCAATTCCTAAGTTTGAGATACGCCGCGCAATTCCTCTGAATAATCCTGATCGCGTTCAACTGCTGGAGGCGCTTCTGGTAGTTCCTCCTCGCGAGGAAACCTCTGCAGAACGCCTGGAAGTTCACTATCAAGTCGGTTATCTTGTAATCCCTCTCCTCTTCGAGGTGGGCTAAAACTCCAGCCCTGAAGAAGATCTTCGACTGCCCGACGCGGTACAAATTGTGATCTAATTCCAACGCCTCAATCATTTGCTCGCAAGCCTTCTTGCCATCCATGAACCCTTTCGGAATTATATTAGGAGTCAGCAACTCGTATCTCTGTCTGAATTCCTGGAACGGTATCCTGTTCGGGAAACCTTGTCTGCATATCCTAATTCCTTCTAAGACACCGTTACACCTCAGCTGGTCTAGTACCAACGGCGCTTCAATTTTACCTGCTTTCTTCTCGTGATTAGGAATGATACATCTGACGAAATTGGGGTTGGTGTTCCTCAATGTTGCCATCAATTTGGTCAACTGTTCTTTGTACAACTGAGACACGGTTCGGAACATGCCCTTTCTCGTTCTAGCTCCGAATTGTGTATCGGTCATCGCCTGCTGCGCCATGCCCACAATCTCAGCGTCCTTCCATATGTGACACACGAAAGGATCTTGAGACGCTTGGAGCAGAGATACCACATTCTCGTTCAACGGATCCATGTTCTTCATCAACCATTTCTCCGCCGAATAGTCCACTTTGCCGGCGTAGTGGATTATCGCGAAGTCTGCGACTCCTCGGAAGTCGGTCTTCATGAATTTCGGGTGGACGGAGTGAGCGGACACCAACTTCTCGACGAAAGTCTTATCTGTCGCTTTGGGGAACCAACATTCCTCGTCAAGCAGCGCCATGATCCCCATAGGCTTATCGATGAGGTCGATTGTCGGTTGCAAATCGAGACCGAAATCGATGAATTTCCACTCGATACCTTCGCGCTGGTATTCCTCTTGTTCTAGAATGAACATGGTGTGATTGAAGAGCTGTTGGAGTTTCTCATTGGTGTAGTTGATGCAGAGTTGTTCGAAGGAGTTGAGTTCGAAGATTTCGAAGCCGGCCATATCGAGGATGCCAATGAAGGAGGCTCCTTGTCTCTTGGTTCTGTCGAGGGACCGGTTGATCCTGTTGACCAGCCATCGGAACAGCCGCTCGTAGCACGCCTTGCCGATGGCTTCGACAGAGAACTCTACTTGTTCTTTCGTTTGCGCTTTCGTCACGAAATCGCGACCCACTTTGATTCTTGGTTTGAGGAAGGCTTTCGTCATTTCTGTTACCGAAAGTCCTGCAAAAGTTAAAAAATAACATCAGCCAATTCGTTTAATAAAAATACACAATAGTTTTTAGTGTTACTACCAAACACACCAACCGACTTACCCAACAAATGTGCAATTTTCTGCGCCACAGTGTTATCAGGTAACGTTGCCTGATCCGAATTCCTTTCCTGCTTGAACTGCATCGATCCAAACAGGAGAACCGCTGACACTATCCTAAATATCGAATTGAAGTCTTCATTATTCATGCCCATTATATTCATTGATTTAATAGTCGCTTGGAACTCCGCAGGATCATCGATCCCTGGTACTGGTAACAACGCGTTTGACAAGAACGGGTAACTCTTGGGGTCTTCGAGGATGTACTCGGCTTTCTGTTGAGAAGTGGCACCAGCCAGGAGCTGGTAGAAGATGTGGAATGTCCTTTCGTCTTTCGCCTGTCGGATCGCTCTCGATTTTTCTAGAAGGTACGTTTCTATGTTCGCGCCCGCTATGAAGCCGGACGCGTCGAAGTTTATTCTGATGAATTTACCCTGAAATTAATGTAAAACAAATTAATTTACCTATGCAATTCTATCAAAGCTATCTAAGGGAGACTGTAGTATTAAACCGTCTAAAAATATCAGATTCAGGGTCTTTTAGGGCAGGTTGGTAGAGAGAACAGCATTTTGTTTGTGTAAATTTATCTTCTAAATAAAATTTACTTACATATTCTGACGTGGTGGATATTAATAACAAGTTTATGAGTAAAAGATGGTGATTGTTATAAGATCTTTTCATTTAATACTTTTTAAGTACTTCAAGTAACTACTAATAAAAGGGTAATGAGTTTTATGATAAAGATATTTTCAATATCAAATTTATATTTTCTTATGTTTTCGCGATTGTTATTCATTAAATTAAACTATTTTAATACAGCAGGCAGACTGCAGTCTGCCTGCGACCATGAACGCTGTAAAGTGTTTGAAACGTCAGGTGTAAATAAATAAGTAATAAACGCGATAAAACCGTATTAAAATAGTTTAATTTAATCAAATTTATACTTACAAATCTGGACGAATTGTCGTTTTTAACTGTCTTTGCGTTACCAAACGCTTCCAGTATGGGGTTGGCTTGAAGCAACTGTTGTTCCAATTCACCCTGGGGATCGAAAAATGTTATTAACATTTGTACTGAAAATAATTTGCATGCATTCAATCGTTGCCAAACGTGTTAGTAGCGGTTTTAAATTATTGTTCTTATGTGAAATGTTGAAATGACGAAGAAATCGAGAACAAAAGAAAGAACACATTTAAAGAATTCACTCGTAAACGATGACAGAGATTAGTAGTTTTATAAAAAATATATGTTAAATTTTTTATTGACATTTCACATAAAAGTACACAAGCTGTTATAATTAAAGCGAATAAAATTCAGAAGCTCAGTTATACATACATTCGTCAATTCCTAATCAGGTCGAGCATGTAATAAAAATACATATAAATATCATAAATTATTTCAGGGTGTTTATATTGCTAAACTTTAACGCCATAAAAGTTAATAAACATTTATTTATTTAGTCTATTTTAACTAAAAAAAATGTTTCGTCTCTTTCTTATCGATTTTTAATTGTGAATGAACGAGACAAATTTTAGTTAACAAGGACTTAACAAACGCAGTTTAATTTGTACAAAAAAAAATGCATGTATGGTTGTTTCGAAAGGTAGGTGGTCATTAGACCAACTTAAATATTAACAAGAGTCAGAGAGTTAATTAACAGATTTGTTTTTTTTTCATATTTTCAATTTAAAAATTATATAAGTGAGCTTCCACAATGTCAATGGGATGCTATGACGTCACAGATGCAGTTAGCATTACCTCAAAAGTGGGTCCGTTTGACTACAGGGGTGGCGGCGTGAAATGAGAAATTGGGGTGAATTTGGGCATACATGGACGAAAACCAGGTTAATTACATGTGGTTATGAAAGCAACTCTTTTAATAGCTAGTTTAAGATGAGCTCTATGAAAGTATTGGCGATAATATTCATTAGAGTTCCGTTTATACTGGTGAATTTACAGTTTACACCCAACCCCAAGACAGAAAAGACCACCTCATTATTAGGATATACGGAAGGTTGTCTGGAAAAAAATTGCTTTTGCGATAAAGGCGGCCTTTTGTACATGATTATTTCCTTGTTGTGCAATTAAGATTTTTGTATTACAGCCAACCTTCCTTCATATGTTCACTAGTATAAGCTAAACTCCTTTATTTATCGCCTTAGTGTAGCATACACTCAGCAAGATTTTGCATTTGGACACCAATGAAAATGATATTTCTCCCCATTAAAATAATTTAAATGCTCCCATTGTTTCATGTGAGCACACTTGAGTATTTATTATTTAGTATTGAGCGTGTTCTTGCATAACATGCAAGAACACGCTTAAGGACCGGACCTCTACGAAGCCACCGACAATGCCTTGTCGGTGGCGGAGTTTTGGTCCTCTGAAGTTTGATAACAGCCAGAGTCGACTCGCAAAGAAGAACATATTTATTTGAAAAATATTTGTATGTAATTACAAATAATACTAGGAAAAATAATGTTACAAATGTTTTCCTTTTTAGTCATATGTTAAATATATTTTTCCTGGACATATTTGTATATTTGATAAGAGGGATTAATCGTTAGTAAATCTAGCGTGAGCTATTGTTAGACGTCACCGATATGACCAATAATGATAGGATTTTTATCAGTAAACATATAATAGGTTCTTATTAATTTATAAGTTTTCTCGTTTCATGAGCAACGGACAAAATGGACAGATATAAAGCTACATATCAAAAGAAAAATGGTATAAGAAAAACGATATTATATTATTAGAAGAATTCATGCATATATGTTTGAAAATCATAGTATAAACTAATATTGAACAGTGGCCTCTGTTATGGAACATATAGAATAACATACATTCCATAGACATAAATAAACTATGTGATTCTGAGTAACATGATACCACCACTTGCGTTATCAGTGCTCAGCTACTTATTATGTGGTTTCAAGTGCTGACGATTACAATTGTACTCTATGCCGTGTTGGTAAAGTGCAATTTACTTTGTTGAACTCAAACAAGATTGTAGCCCTGTAGAATGACAATAAAAATTGAAAACAATGTAGCTCATGGTAAAGAATTTACATACTGATATGAGTTTCACGTGCGTTAAAGTATTAACCAGTTTATTTATTTATTTAAACTTTATTGTGCATAATACAATTGTATAGCACAATAGGCGAACTTAATGCTAAAAGCATTATCTAACAGTCAACCTTTGGGTTAAACAGTAAAAATATATAACTGTAAATACAAAAAGTTTATATTCAAGCTGCGCATGCATATCGGCGAAATCGGTGCGTAAGGAACGATATTTTGGTCTAAACTCGTTGTGTTATATGGTTTTCTATTGTAAATAGTGCGCTGAAAAATAACCCATGCGCTTCGATTTCGACACAATGGACGCACAGCTACAGCTCAGGCCGGAGTAGAAGGAGCGCACCCAAAAAATGCTGGCTCGACGTCGCAACGTAAGATATGCGTGCTAATGGACTTACAACCAAAGATGCCGAAGACCGGGGGAAATGGAGGAGAAAAAGTAGGAAAGCGAAAAAGTAGGAAAGCGGACCTTGGGCTCCGAGGCAATCAGCCTACGATGTAACCGGGAAGGGGCTAAGATGAGTAGTAGGACGCACAGCTCAAAGATCGACACATGGTTTATCATTGAAGTCTCGTTCACTTGGAATGACGAAGAATTTTTTGGCTGTAGATCCTCCCAAAAACAAATCGCAAGAAAAGAAGTAAGAGAAACCAAATACCGATTTCAGATAAATAAGGTAAAATAAAAAAATACGAAATTATAAAAAGCGCCATCGTATTATAATATACTGCTTTAATACTAGATCATGCAAGCATGCAAATAAACCAATTCCGAAATATAAAACTGGTACATCCTCAAATATAGCAGAAATGTTTAACTAAATAGTTCTAAAATGTTATTTTTTCTATTTTAATTAGGTTCAATTAAGACGATGTACAAGTTTATAAGCCATTTACATTACATTCCCAAATTTAAACTGCATATGTAAATGACCTTTTAGGGTTGAATCAAGACAAAAAGTGACAAAAAAGAAAAACAATCAAATAAAATTTCAAAAAATCCATAGATTAAAAGTGTCACTCTTTCATGGTTCAACCCTCGTGCCCATATATCACAAGCGCTGCCCCATTGCTTCACTTACTATAATCAACTGCGGCGACGGCCCCTGCGGTGGACATCAGCGGAGCAGGAAAAAAAACATATACATCAGTGGATTGGCTAGACTACTGGATACATTTACACCTCGGATTACCAAGACAATATTTTAAAAAAATCTAATTTTGATTGAGGTTCCCAAGTTTCAAGGATACTTGAGAACCGCAATCGAACAATTCACGTAGGAGACCGTTTACCCTGTTATAGACAAATCCTAGCTTGAGGTGTAAAACATATCCGATTTTTTTTATATCTTATACAGTCTAGCTTTAAGGTGCTGTACATCACGCCACCCATCTCATGCTAGGTGTCAATGCCAATACCATGACCATTATAAGCCTGACTCTGTGCTTTACGATTGATAGACCGTACGACTAACAATTTTAAGATCCATTCAAACGGACGCGAAACCCGCGCGACTGGCGGGACGCCCATAGAAAAAAGAATATTTAGAAGTGTCATTAGCGGGCCAGTTAACTTTGGCATACGCTACGGCACTTCTACCGATTGTTATTTCTGTGGGCGTTCCGCCAGTAGCGCGGGATTTGCGTCAGTTTGAATGGACCATAAAGAAGTCGATAAACCTTAATAGTTTTAATTGTAATGGTCTACATAATATACAGTATTTAAGCCAGGTAAAAAGTCAACAATATTCTAATTGTCTTATCCATTAAATATAACTGATGTTCGTTAAGCCTACATAACTAAAACATGTTTTGTCCCTTTCTCTCTTACTGATTTTCAATGTGTAAGGACGAGGCATAACACATTTTAGTTATGGACTTATCGAACGGTTTATAATTTTTATGAATAAGGAGTTAAAAGTTGACGCTAACAAAAATAACTTCATCGTTTTGGATTTATGTTTTGCAAATTATATAAATATTTCCATTTTCATCATTTATTTCATTACATACAAAACATGTGTATCTGGTGAAAGGTGTGATTAAATAAAATGTTATATAAGGATATAAAAATCAGTGTTTGTATTTAAGTTAGCTGGCTTAAACTGTAATACTATAAATGGTCAAATATGCACCCCAGGAATCACCATTTATCCTGTTTGTGATTGTATATAACTACATTCTTGAAACAAATCTACATAATTCTGTTTTATTGTAATTCCAGATTAAGATGGCAAAGCTAAAAATTAAAGGCATCAAACTAATTTCACCAAAATGACTACTAATATAAACGCACATCAACTTAGCACCTCAATTGCATAAATTCAGATTTAAAAACTAGATCACAAAATCAGTAAATAGCTACTCAACATAATGAGATGGATACTCCAAAACTATATACTTTTCTCTACATAATCTCTTAAAACTATATTTTGGGTAATCTGGCTTTTGTAGAAAGACATTAAGCGCTAGTACACGCTATTAAAATTCTAATCCATTTTTTATAATTTTACCAATTAAATTAAAGAAGAATCTCTTTCATTTCACATGTTATACTTCTTTGCCAAATTCAAAACTATTTTTTGACTAAACAACACGGTACAAATTGAAAACTCTTAAATAATATATTTCAAGTTTATATATTTAATATGGCAACCTCATTTTGAAACCTGTCGATGAGTCATCACGCCAGATGGCGCCCTCATACTGTTAATGGCGCATTCAATTCCAAATACGAAATAAAAATCTAGCATATCTCTCACACGCAGTACTTTGTAGCTTATTTAATTACTATGACTAATAGCCTAACTACTGACACACATGTAGGTAGATGGTATTTAAGTACTAGCGACCCGCTCCGGCTGCGCACGGATTTCAATCATACTGGCAAACCTTAATATTTTTTTTAATTAAATGATGGTGAAAAACTGATCTGAATCCGTTCGCAACGAACAATGTGTACCGTGAGTGCCATATTTTAGTATATGTCGAATAGAAATCATTCGAAATCAAAAGAAAATGATTGGCTATCGCCACCGGTTCGAGAAAATTTTAGAATTACTTTTCGTATTATAGCGCGTACTATATCAATTTCACACACACTGAATAAATTTAATATGAGCAATAAAACATTTCTAGCATTCACACCTCTTACCCGAATACGATAGTCGAACCAGTACACATGTGAGCGCTGATAAAAATATATTAAGCATTATGCGATTATGTTTGCAGTCAAGAACACTGCCCAAGTCATCACCATCATCCATCATCCAGAACACGACAATGCCAGCACTGCTATTTGGTGGCAGAAATAAGTGAGAGTGAGGTACGCAAATGCGACCATCTTTCTGTAATGAATACCCTTCGGAGATAGCAGACATAATTTTCCTACATCCATATCCATACTAATATTATAAATACAAAAGTCTGTATGTCTGTCCCTCTGTCTGTCTGTCTGTCTATTACGCTTTTACGGCCAAACCGCTGAACGGATTTTAATGAAATTTGTCGTTTGTGGTTCGGAATGGTAGTAGTAAAAATACCAAACCTAGTAGTAGAAATAGTCTACAACCTACAGTATGGTATTAAATTTTGATGCGGTTTATTTGACGAAACCCAGATGTAGTCTAGGACCAAAATCCTACACTTAACTCGGGTTTGCAATGGTCTTATCAAATCTATGTCTTCAATTGTTATCCCGTGGGATCCGAACCTACTGTCCATTAGACCACTAGACCGCAATTACCTAAGTACTTCGACGCCCCACATTACCTTCCGCAAAATGGCTCGCACATATGGAATAACAATTTAATTAGCATTTTACACGTACAATAAACACCAATAAAGTTCACTGGCTGCCTAATGGGTGGCTTAGTGTTACCAGCTGCGTTTTTCACGCTAAACATGGCAACACTATGTAATTAGTACGATAGGTTTACGAGGTGTGGTAATTGCTGGCCACCAGTTGGCAGTTTAAATGTTTAATCACTATGTGATGCAAGCTAGGCGGCAAGAAAGCATGTTAAAAATAATATTATATGACTCAGTGGGTAAGGTCAGTGCGGTAATATATATTTAATGACACAAATTACCCGTAAACGGATCCTATATTTAACTTTTTTTCTGCCGTGATATTGACTTGGTATAACTTTCTCGTAGGCACCTGTTTTATAAGCATATAATATTTATTTTTTCTACTAAATGAAGATCCATACTACATCTTATAAAGGTTATATAAGGTATATCTGTCTGTTCCGCTTTCACGGCTAAGCCTCTGGACCGATTTTGATGACATTTAATATGGATATATTTGACTAGAAGATATCCCTATTTGGGATAAGTCCGCCTTTTGTTGTAACCTGTATCTGATACTATGTTCTTTGTGTACAATAAAGATTTTTACATACAAACATACATACAAGACCCTGGGTCAAACATAGGCTACGATTAGACGGGAACCATCTAGTAGGTCTTCACAGACAGAAATATTTTCACATGTCTCGTATTAGTCTCGTTTCACATTATTTTTTAAAAACTACTTTTTTCTACTTTTTAATAAAACGATAGAATTGAAAAACAACGGCAGAGAAAGAGATAAGTTTTAATTTAGTTCTATTTTGTTAAACAAACCGTGCGATCATCTTAAATTTTTACGTGGGTCGTATTTTTAATGACCAACTCATACAAAACATATATATTCATATTGCTAAGGTGCTGTTAACATGTGCCGTGATGTATAATCATTAATAATGACACCAAACGCCATTTTCTCGGACATTCCGAACAAACATATGAATATTCTTTACTCGATTAAAAAAGAAATTGGTTGTAACTATTAAAATACTGTGCTCAGTATATTTCTGCAGCGTTCGTTCAAAAACATGAAAAGTCCGTTTTAAAAAGTTCATTAGTTAAATGAGTTTGACTGCAACAACTCGTTAATTGACTCTTATCATTTCACATCTCAGTCGTTGTTAAATTTAAAATAAAAATTGTACTTTATATCTTTTATTATTATTCATGTCTTAATCAGTCGCCAAAAAAGCCTAAACGAGCAAGTTTTTTCCAAAATGCAGGTGTAAATGCCGCATAATGTTAACCTACATATTTTGCAAGACAATTACTTTCAACATGTCACCACAATCGATAAACTCGGAAAAATACGACTACGAGCGTTATTTTGTGAGTAACAAACGGTATTTTTTAAGAATAAAAAATTTATATCCCAATTTTTGTTACCTAACATTTAGTATCCATATCACATACAATAAAAACCACTCTAGTTAAATAACATTTCCCTATGAAATCCAAATACATCTAATAAAACCTACTAAAATAATCGGCAATGTAACTGCAAAGCCTTAATTCTACTATCGACTTTAAATTAAAAAAAAACCTTATAAAAATCATACACCTACACACACACACACACTGAGAAAACTTATTAAAACCAGTATTTTTCTACAATATTTTTGTCACCAAAATTTCTTTTCTGTATTATTTTTTTCTACGTCTCATCAAATTTCAATTATATATTTTTTCTACTACTCAATACATTCTATTCCATACCAAACTACTCGTATTTCATATTGTTTCTACCAAAATCTTCTACGTCTAGTAGATTTTTAAATTCGCATATGGCAACACAGGGCGATGCTTACCGCTCCAGATCCTTTGGGTTTGGAGGCGGCGACGTACGCGAGGTACTGTATCACCTTCTTGGTGTTCTCTGTCTTACCAGCTCCCGACTCTCCTGTGCAGAGGATCGACTGGTCTTCCCGATCTGAAATGATACAATAATATTACGTTAGTTTGAAAAAAAATAAGGTAAAGAATATCTCAGCCACTAGTTGGCGCCCGTAAGGTGATTGGAGAAAGAGAGGAAGACCGTGGATGCGCTGGAACGACAACTCAGAAAAATTAAGGAGGGTAGTCCAAACTGGCATTATAGAGAGAAGTTTGGAAGATAGAGTAGACGTTTGCCCGGCAATTGGATTAGTGGAGGTTAAGAAAAATCCTCAAATCTCAACTATTTATATTAATACTTGTCAATCCATCAAACCTTTATAACTCCTCCTCCCCTTTTGCAACAAATAAAATTATATCTATTACAACAGCCTATTATTATAGTGCAACAAACTGTTAATGAATCAATATACCCCGTAAGATAATTGTAAGGATTTTGCAAAATACTTCAATAACATCGTAACATGAAACCCTTTACTTCCCCTCCCCAATTGTCAACAAACATATCTATCATGTCCGACAAATGAGCGTTGCACCGACAGTAATTAGTGCATCGTTCAGGGACTAAGATCCAAATGGTGATATGAGCAATTTACGAAAAAATACACATTCATCATTTCAGCGAGCTTTAGCCTGCTTTCTCGTCCCAAATGCTCAATCTGAACGATTTAAAGCGATTTTGCATCTAATTCTTTTATCATTTCATCACGAGGGTACAGAATAGTTATTAGTACTGATGAGGGTAATTTCTGTGCGACACGTTTAAAAGCAAATGTTTCAATTATTATTATGTACATTATAGGAGAATAAAAATAGGTTGTTTAATCTAATACCAAATGATGTCAAATTTTCCTAAGTACCAATTTAATAGAATGAAACTGAAATTAGAAAATAAATATAAGATCGCCTTAGATAACATTTACTTAAATAAGGAGTAACGAAATCTCCATTCTGTTTTAAGCTCATCAACGACAAACAGCTTTGTTTACTATTCGGCATGTAGCATTCACGTTACACGACTTGTAATATGAATGATACACACCGCACACCCACCGGGGTGTACCTTGTCATTACACGTGAGTGTAGTTGGCAGTACCGTCTACAAAAAAGCGCAAAAGGATTTTTTTATGCAATAATTTAAAAAATTATCCGGCTCGAAGGACCACTATCAAGTCTCTTGCTCGAAATTAATGTTATACTAAGGAAATAACATAATTCTCAATTTACATTCCACCAACGCACACGACCGGAAACATACCTTTTTTTAAAAAAGGGTCATAGTGCTTTTGTTGGTTTCTGTAATACTGTTACAATTATAGATTTACAACAAGTCTAGCTTGCGTTATTTTTTTGGAAACCCTGAAACTATATCGCCTCTCGTCTTTTGGTCCATAAACCATATACTACACATTAACTATGTCTATACTTATTAACTAGAGTCACGAATCGGTGTTTGGCAATATTTACAAGAAATATTTCATAAGGTGTAGAGAAGAAGTATAAAATGTCTAAACGTATATCTGGCAACCCTGGCGCGCTATCGCCTCTTGTTAGAAAGAGAACAATTAGACAAATGACTCCAAACCAGTCCATTATCTAGAGACAGGCGCGCCTTTGTCAGGTCGGTGTTTATCTGTCTTCGGCATTTACAAGAAATATTTATGGCGTTTTGGGATTTTCCAACTTTAAAATGGTAAACGTCTTTAGGGTTCCGAGTCCAATGGATATGAATGTGACTTTTGGTAGGTCCAGATTTAGGCATATCTTCGTCTATAAGCCCTCTTCCTACAAAATTAAGATCTAAAATGTTCTATACGTCATTTTTGTAAATAATTTTGTATTATACGATAGAAATAAGATTAGGCAGAAGTGCCATAAAGTGTGCCAAGGTTAAGCCTCTACACACTAAGACTCGTGCACATGGCACTTTTACTATTCTTATTTCTGTGTATTATACGAATAGCTGTAATAGACTAGGACGGCTAAGCTGGCCAACATTCATGAATAATTTCTATTGGTATCGCACGACCTTCGCGAGACAAGCACGAATTGCATTGTAAATCAATAAAGGCTAGTATGCACTTGAAACAATGCACTGATAGCTTTAGAGCTATATGTGGAAACAATTTACAGCGGAATTTTAATGGGCAAAATTGTAAAAACAACATACTATAACGTTTCATAACTACAGGGAGTTGGAGTGCTAGTATTGAAAAAAAAAATGTATTATACGGTTTTATTGATGGTAAGTGGTTACCGTAGCCTATAACACCGAAGTTGTCACGAGCGCGTTGCCAACCTGTCCGCTATCAGCACAGCGACCCCTCTGAAGCCTCGCGACCCTACTCACTAGCAGGAACACAACACTGCATCACAGTGTTATTTGGCTGCGGTGGTACTTCCCCAGACGGACTACTACTTACAAAATGTTCTACCTCTCTTAAAATGTGAGTCACGCAAAATCGGTGAGCGAATGTTTTGGTTAGATATCGCATAATTTTCGATTTTCATTCGATATTTAAGTCATACATTTCTGCATTTCAACGTCTTTTTTACGTCTGCTGGACGTGTGGCTTCATTGTTTAATAGTGGACCACAAATGAAAGACCAAGGTTCTATATCTCTTGTGCATACTTCTTTCATTTTCTTGGTTGCATTGCATCTTAAAACTCGTTGCAGAGAAGCCCGAATGTTTGTCTCATTCGTAATTCACAGCCCCTAGCGAAATAGATTTTTGTACTGTTTAAAACAGATTTGTTGTAGATAATGATTGTTGCATTACCACTTTTTCCATGATCAAGTTTTTCAATCAAAACAAAAATGCTGACGGACGATTTGATAAGTAAGTAAGAAAGCTAACCCCACGAAAGAAGATTGACAATAACAAAAGAAGCAACATACCTTGTAACATAGAACGATAGGCGGTGTCTGTGATGGCGAACACATGTGGGGGTACCTCGTGCCTCTTGATGCCTTTATACCTCTCCATGATCTTCTCGGTGTATATGGGCAACTTCTTGTACGGGTTGACCACTACGCAGAAAAGACCGGAGTATGTCTGTGGAAGGAAACACAATATTAGTGTGCGTCAAATAATGTTAACATAATATTCTTAAGGAGCGCTTACACATGAGCATTTTTTTTTTTGTTAGCGACTTGGTGGTAAGTGTCGCAATGTCGAGAAAGTAAATGCATTAAAAATTGCCCCTCCAGCTGTTGCCGTTTGTTGCTCAAAATTTTGTAGTAATTGCGCTAGTTGAAACAATCATTTTGCTCGTGTAAGCGCGGCTTTAAAAAAGAGTTATTCGATTGATTCCCGTTGTTTCTTTCTCTTTCGTACGCTAGAGACAGCATTTGAGATTCAGAGATTTGAGAATTTCAATATCTATGTTTAATTCAATTATAGTTTAACGCTTGTATATGAATTCAATAAGAAACCGTTTTCCGTATTATTATTTTTTTCCATACCATAGATATTTTTTGACACAAAGTTATCCTGCAATGTGACAACAAAATGAATATAACCGAATCCTGGCATATCCAAGCCCAACTTCAAGACCAATGAGGACCTAGTTAAGAAGCAATCTCACGGTAACTTCAAAATTTCTGAGTAAACCATATTGATTTCATTGAATGAACCATTCCAGTTAGTCAATATACTCCCTTCACACCCTTATAAACAAACATCTCATAAACTATACAAACCATGACATTCTGGAACGAACATTGTACGCAACAATCCAAGAGACTTCGTCTATATCCCAATGGCATAGAGTTGAAAATACTTTTAGTAATTAGTCAAATTGTAATTTCGTCACATCATTGACAGTAGCAGTAATAATGACCCATCATGCGGCGTTTTCATGTCAAGATGCACTGTCAATGAGCTTGTAAAAGATGATTGGTATCGTGGGATTATTTTAATGGAGACTAGTCATCAATATCAAATATATTGTTACATAACTAATGGTAATATAATATCTGTTCTACAAGTAGCGTTGCCAGGCGTCCGGATAAAGCCGGACATAGTTAGGCTTTTTGATTGCGTGTCCGGCCAAAATAAACGGAGTCCAGTTTGCCCGGCTTTTGTTAGGCTTTTTACATTTAATTTAACAAGATTTATGGTAATAATCAGAAAAGCTTTAAATACTGAGACACAAAATCCTCAATAATGTAGGGTGTCCGGCTGTTTTAGCCAAATGTCCGGCCAAACTGGCTGGTCTGTCCGGCTATTAGGTTTGGCGACCTGGCAACCCTATCTACAAGTACCTTTATAAGATTTTTCAGCATTATTTTATTTACCAGCTGTTAGGGACACGTTAAATCAAATCATTTATTTGCATGAAAAGTGGTTATACTATCCTTCTAAAAAGATTCTGAGTCTCATTCGTAAATGTTAAAAAGAAAAGCTGCATTCTTCGTAATGACTTCAATATCGTCATCAATACTATATTCATTAGTATCTGAAACCTCATCAGTCTTCTTTAAGACAATGCCAACTAACATAGCAGTTCGTGTCGTATCCAAAGCTAGGGATACAACACGAGTTGCTATTTTAGTTTTATTTACTTCAAATATTTCACATCAACTTTATCATTAACACAGTGAAAAGTAAATTAAATTCGACCAATTGTCATCCGATAATAAATTTCAATAACAACACGGATACGTATTATTATGATGCGTCATTCATTTTGCACTTGCAAGTGACCGGATCTAGATATCGTTCCTCCTTTTTTAGGCATTTCCTTTCGGAGTACATCTTAGTTTGTTTGATATATTGAATGAACTTAAGTGTGATATTAAAGGTCAGCAGTGAATTTCAATTAAAGTGACATTGCAAGTCTATAATATAGAAAGCAAAAATTACATTAAATACGATAAGGAATAACTAGCCCCAGGCTGAAACAGTAAACATAGTAATAATATTGGTGGAAACAAGATACGTCAATCAAAGGTAAGAAGAACATATATATGAATCCTACGCATGTAGACGCAGAACAATATAAATCCTACACTTAGACGCAGTACAAGAAAGATCAAGAACAAAGAAATCATGAAATAGGTAACAAGTGTTTATAAAACCACATGACGTGCAGATGCGAAGGTTTTGATGAAGCAAAACTGCTATTTAGCTTTTACTACACAGATACAGGTCAAGTAGAGAACGCTAGACACGCTATAAAATATACGCGCAAACAACTAATTAATAGATAATTATTGCATTCCAGTAATTGAAGCGCTCGTAAAATCGGTGACCCACTGTGGACCTTTCAAGGATACCAACAAGATCTTAAACTAATATGCGTCGGCGCCATGTTATATGTATACTACAGCTAAACATGTCAAAAATGTAGAAAAAAAGAAGTGTCCCAAGAAAATGCTAATGCAATTTTATCAATTACGACGTCGAAATTTCTTTATATAGCTAAATCAGGGATCTTGTGGCATTTGGCCACTGCAAATACTGATACATTTGTGACTATTGAAAGCTTAAAATTCATTACGGATATTTTATAAGAACTATAATTTGTTGCTATTAAGAATATTGTATGGTATACCAAAAGTTAAACTAAGAAAAAAATAGAAATAGGAATATCTAACGTGCAGAAGAACTGGGCCATTATTTCAAAACATGCAATTTTGCAACTTTTTTCAAAATTAAAAAATGTGTCAATTTCAATCATTTTTTGCACTAAATCCAAAGATATACACGTTAACTTGAAAATTATGGTTAAGGCCCACCTCTTTTCCCTTAAATGAAGTAGCTATAGCCTCCTAAAATTTTAGAAGACATGGTGATGAGAAGTCTAAACACGGTGATGATAGCAGCAGCATGGAAATTACTAACTGTGACATGGTAATGATTTAACCCTGATTTAAACGTGTATTTTAGATATACTTCAACAAAAAGAACAATAAAAAACCGTATTTATAATCAACTTTTATTCACTAACATTATTTATCGATATTTGAACTAAAACAAACAATGTAATGGACGTATTTTTACTCTTCCAAAGTTGCCGTGCCAATAAGGTATTTTCGTGTGATTTAAATACAAGTTTTCTTGTTGTTTTCAGCTGGGGCGACTACCCAAAAAGATTTGTTTTTGCAGAAAATAGCTTACACGACATTCATCATGTGTCTGTAAAAAAATTCTTATGTAAATTAAGAAGAGAATCTAACTACTAAAAATATTTTCTATTTCTTTTCCTTATTTCGCGTTACGCATTCGGTTTTTTTCAGCTGCTATTCCAGATGTGCTAGCAACACTTCTCGTCGCTGGTCTGTGTGATGTGCTTTGAGGACTATCTGGTGGGTTATCTGCTATAAGAACTGCTACTGCGTCATTATCATCAGAATCTTTGCCTGGTAGAAAATATTCAGCTAGTCTTTACATCAATTTTAATTTGTCTCATTGTCTGTCTCTGAAAGTTTTGGAATTTAATTTCCATTAGTTTCTTCGGTTCCTCTTCTATCTAGGTGTCATTTTATCTGAACTAACTTATTGTCTTCTTTTCTTTTCTGATATTTTTGCTTTTCTTTTTCCTTGTTTAGTGCATGAGCCTCAAGATCCGATTTTATCTTATCTCTTTTTACCTTTTCTACTGCACGATTTCTAGCTAGTAATTTTTCTCGGGTAATTTTTTGCGCCCCCCATTGCAAATCTGCAAGATAATATAAGCCAGGAATGTTGATAAATAGGTATTAACACTTTGTATCAAGGGATTTGTTTATGGTCAATAAGCAAAATTAATGATTTCAAGATTAATGGTTAAATGTTTGAAGTAGGGTATGAGATATAAATATAGTACTTAATCATATGTTAGCAGAAGAAAATATACAGATCGTTAAGAATTTATTTGAAATTTCGTCATTAACGTGTTAGGAGCGCCATTACCGTGGTTGAAAAATCCACGGTAAACCATGGTAATTATGAACACGGTTATGACGAACACATGTTTTTCCCAACTAACGGCGAAAATATCAACTTATCTCGAATGTTCTGTAGCTGATACTCTGCCTATACCTAGTGGTTATCATTTAAAATAAAATAAATCTTATTAATGTAGGTACTTACCGAGCAAGGATGTCCACGTTGATTATGCAACTTCGTGACAAAAGGTCACTTCACTGACAAAAAAATTTTTTTTTTCTAAATATTCGCGATCTGTCGTCACTCTTATCACTACGTTAGTCATCCGGATGGCGAGTGCGGGGTGTATTCACACATTTTATAAAATAAAATCTACTAAGAGTTGCAGGTCGTGACACGTCGGCACACGGTAATTACGAGTTTTTCCTGGGACAAAATTCTTTTGTTTTTTGCCGATAATTGTATTGATGGTTTTTTTTAACATAATCACATTTCGACATGTCAACTTATATAGTATTATGCTATTAGTATATGTTGATCGAAATAACCTTGTTTTTTTATTATCAACAATTTTTATTGCCATTTCGGATTTTGAGACACCCATGGTAGTGATGTTTTGACACTTTGAATTTTTTTTATTTATATATTAATCGTAAATATACATAAATAAACAGTGGCACAATATAGCTTTACTCCAATTACACTTAATAAAAAATCATCATATTATGTTTAAAAACTGCCTGGCCACTAAAATTGCACGTTTTGAAATAATGACCCAACTATACTAGAAAGAAGTCATAAGATGAATCTAATTAGGGATTTTCAATGGGACATCTTAAGAATTCCATTGAAAACGCTGTAAAATCAACATCATTATACCAAGATAACGAAATGTTTACACTATTTTCCGATAGATTGTCGTGGGCCGGCTGATCTACAGTCGGCGACTTGAAAGCGTGATAAGCTATCAGTAGAGATATAAAGAGCATCATGTTAATCAATTTGCAATTCGACCCCGACATATACTGTGTTGTGTAAACAATTTGCATCTGTATTTGGCATTGGGTACTTGGCAGTGCAGAAGAATTTAAAAGGTTGTCTTTGAGTTTGACATGGAAAAGATCTTATTAAACTTGATGATCTTTTCTATCCGTAACAAAATACCCTTACCGAATGTTAAATTCAAGGGGATTGTTCATGTATAGAGGTAAATAGAAATAGGAATATCCATTCAATCGTTAGAGTTTAAAGGAGTAACAATCATCCATCCGAAATACCAAACTTTCGAATTCACAATATTACCGAGTAATCTTCTTCTTCTCCTTTACTTGGTCCCACTTTGTTATTTACAGTATGTTAGTTCCTACAATATTACCGAATAATAAAGTATGTTATACGCAAAGGTGTACTATCTGAATCGTATGAAAAATACGAAATATTGATACATAAGACTTCACCATCAACGAAACATATAAGCCTTAGCCATCAACGAAACATACAACTTCAGTACAACAATGTCGCAATGACCGGGCCACGCGTGAAAGGCGCAAAAAGTCAAACTGCATGGTTTCCACGAGGGTCCCTCCATATTTGGTCGTATCAATCCGTGCCTGTATATGGATCTACGTTAGTTGGCTAATGCCTCGATATTGAGCTTAACGCTTAAGTTTAGACTTGTTGCACACGTTCTATGATCTATGCTTTCCTAGTTAATTGTTATCACGCACTGGACATTAAAATAGAAAACTCAGTGAATTATGAAATCAGAACGACGACATCCTGAAAAGACTTAACGATAAGGCGTCTTATAATAAATGCGTATAATGTAGATTGTGATAAAAGTGACCAAAATAAATGATTAAAAACGATAATTTTTAAGAAGCAAAGGCAGCTTATCAATTGACCAACTTGAACAGTAATTTCGTTTCTATTTAATTACCAGCAGTCCTGATCTTCCTTACATTAGATAAGGGTATAAAGCACATCTGGGAAATATAGCAACAGAATAAATAAGTTATCAAGGAAGATTGTCAAGATGCGTCGAGGAACGTGTTCAGAATGTGCTAGTGTTTTGGAAATAGACAGATTTTCATAATCGTTTACGATCAGAGAGCCTTCTGCCTATGTGTGTTGCCTTAAGTATTTCGTTAAAAAAAACAATTACGTTCTATCGAAAAAAGTTGTTGACAACATACAGACAAGTTGCTTTCGCATTAGCAAAGTGACATTCGCATTGGTTCAGCAAGGATTAGCACAGATACGATTGTGCGCAAAGCCTTATCCGTTTATTTTGGTGTTGCAACATTCACTTCGCGCCTAGTTCGGGTTCTTATTCAGGTGTCGCCCAAGAAGGAGATGGCGAACATCTGTTGGGAGGATAATACACGTAATTTTGGTCTATTTGTCCATTGAGAAGAAATCGCCGCTCCGTGTTTGGTAGTCGATAGTTTACTTGTTCTCTGTATGGTTAGTATTGAATACGTAATGAATTAGGAAATACATAGCCGGATCTTGATTTAACCAGGAACTTAGGTATTCATACATTTGACAGAACATCGAACAATGGAAATTCTGGTGTATTGTCCGCCATCCATTCCAAATCGCACATTCACGGTCCATGTATGCCAATTGCCATGTGGTCAAACTCATCGTCAGCGTACCCGTAACCCTGACTCATACATCTGGTATTTCATTACAAAGCTGTGCTGCATCTTTCATGCCCTTTAACTTTCACAAAATGTTAAAACCGTCAAAGTTTAGACCATTTTCCACATTCTTCGAGAAATTGTATACCTGCATTAAGAACCCTGTTATTATTATTATTTAAAAATATAACAATTCTCTATAAAAATTGTTGATATTATTTTCTACAATTTTAAAATAAAATTTATATTGATCCATTTTTTGGTAAAAGACCATAAGATTGGAAATAAAAGACATATAAATATAGGCTTTACTAGGTTATGTATATTACGGTACCAAACCAACATTGATTAAAAAGTTAAATGTCATCTGATACCAATATTTAGATTTAGATTGCACCATTTGTATTGACAGGTGTACACTTATTATGTGAATATATTCGTAATCGATGAACAGAGAATAATAAAAATATTAATTAAGTGCTGATTATGCACACTATGAAATGTATGTATTTTAGGTACAAACTTAAGCAATACATAGGTATTTCACCTTACAAAGTGTTTAATATTTTATGGACAGTGAAACATGTTCGGTCATTATTTTTCATATGCGTGTGACCGCCGAAACCAGCTTTAATGCGGTTCGAACCAGATTGGTTTTCCTTTTAAGGTGGCTGTAAATAATCAAGTTCCTTAACCTGCAGAGGTCGGCAATATTTTTGGGTTTAAGAATTCCACGTTTGTGCGTGACCAAATACAGGGGTTCAGTTACGCCACCATTGTAGTAAGCTGATGAAAGCGCAAATACTTCATTAACTGATCTGAAATGTCTATTTATACTTTGTACATAAAAGGGAGTATTAATCCAATAAGTGGTTAAAGTAAATCGCCATATTGTTGTCCATCCACCAACAGGAGAGAAACACAAAAAAGAACGACATATCCTGACAATGTTACAGGTATTAAAAAACCTTTAGTTTACTAAATGAATTTCCATGAAGGCGCCATTAATAGTGCATGACGCAGGCAGGGCTGACTAAATATTAAGCAGTATTAAAATTAAAACAAGACACAAAAAACTCAGTTCAATAACAATTAGGAGAGGCGAGCTTCTTCACGAGCAGCAAAAAGTGTGCAAACAATGCGAAGGCCGATTTTTATAGACGATGACAAATGGCATGGTGCTTTGCAAATAGCGATAAACTTACATCTGGGGGGTAACCCCATTTTGAGAGACCGTTCTCTCAAATCCTAAGCGGGTGATTAAGCGAGATGTCGCCTTACATCTTATATTGTGACATCTCGCTTCAACCTCCACCAGGATCGAGGAATATTTCAAGCGGGATTAGTACAAATTTTTCGGAATTTCTGTATCTCTATAATTTTCTCGTTCATTTTCGTAATTTCGACCTCATTAAAATTGTATACGTACCAAGGAAGAATGCAAAAAGGGCACTTAGTCTTAAAAATTAGGTGCACACCTTTCATGACACAACTAAGTAGTAGGAATACACTTTGCTTTAGTGTACCAAACTATTATAGTTTACGTTTGTGGTATTACTCTATCAATTCTATCAATCTCTTGAATACTAAGAAGTTCAGAAGCCATTGTAATTCTCTTGAAACATTCTGTATTTCTGAATATCTCCCGTTCATTACGGACAATCATTTCGTGTATTATACCAGACGTTAAATAAAATGATATACCAATTTTAATTACTGTCATAATGAACACAAGCAGAAGTATGTCTATCTTAACAGTAATTTATTGTGGCATCTGTGCAAACGATTAGCAAGGACGCGAAGGCCATTTAGTTACATAGATGATATGCTATCATTTTCTTTTTTTAATCGGTATCTATATTTGTTAGGATCGTGAAGTGACCTGCTTAATATTGCGTCTTTTGATAACAAAGTGTGATCAACAGTTTTTATAATTCAGCTTACCAGCTGTTGATCCCTTTTGGACTGTGGATAAACTCTATTATGAGCTTAAGGTTATTAATATTTAGAAGAAAAATTTAAAAAATTATGCGACAACTGACACAAATATCTATCCGAGAGACTTAGATCATATAATTACATCTAAATTAGTTGAAATAATTTAAAATGATAATATGGCTCTATTTCACATCCGAAGCTATCATCCAGAACGAATCAATCATAGAACTGAAGTTCCGTAACACGTTGCAGTAGAGTTGCAATTCCTTTCAAACTTAACATGAGTCAGCCACTAAATATGGTCAAAGGTAAACTGTCGACAAGTCGCATTTGGTTATTGACGGTTTAGATACAATCGGTTATGTACTTATCGGGCGAGTGGTAATGGAATGCTCATACGAAATGATGAGAATACCAATAGATCAGATTTACCAGAATAGACGTAGATTTTTCAATAGATATCCAGATAATTCCGATGTGGATTTTCATTCCTTGAGGAGTTCACATGAAATTAGTTTTAAGGCAACACGAACTAATAAAATATAACAAGATACAACTAAAAAAATATTTAAGCCAAAATAGCAAGTAAATGTCACATCAAAATAGGAAATATATTGTTACCCCCAAACTGTGTAAGTATATGGCAATATTGGCAATCCTGACTATGATCATCTTAAGATCTGTTTAGTTAGTAGGCGCCATCTTTGATTTCCATACAAAATCCTGCTAACGACTGTACTTTGAAAACTCGTTGTAAAGGCATTGCAACCCAGCAATGGCAAATATCGAGTCAAATAAGAAACACCAACAAACCGCCCACGCGCCTACTGAACGCAAACAAACAGACGATGTGATTTATTTTTATAGTCACGCTGGTTACATGGACTAATTCGTTGCTTGAATTAATTGAGAGATTCATTGTTCTCGAATTGGGGTTACTTGATGAAGTGATAAACATGGTGGATAACGCTTTATGGGGACCAGTGACTTAAGTCTATTTGTAACCACCAATAAGTGATGTCTTCGACCTTATGAGGAGTGATAAGGAAGAAAGGTCAAAGAATAATAGAAAAGATTTATAAAATCAAAAGAGCCGAGAAAAAATGTTTGCCCCATTTGCCCTTACATTTTCATCGGTGTGCGTGGTACACGGTACATTTAAAGACAGAAAAAAATATATATTTCTCATATGGTGAACGATCTAGACAAATATTATTTTTAGCAACTTGTACAACTTAAGTTTGTAATTATGTCATTACAACTTTTGTTATTATTTAAAGATGGATGACTAGAATCTACAAGATTTCTTTCACTTTTACTATCTTCTAATTCACAATTTCCACCAAAAGCAAAACAAAGGATTCAAAGACTTTTGATCCGTCGATTATTTAGACAATTCGCGTCGATAATTTCTCCATTATCGACGGGGGCCGTTCACCCGGGACGGCATCCTGTAATGCCGTATCGTGCATCCGTTGATAGTGTTCATACATCGTCCACCATACACCAGGATCCAGATGGAATTTGGATAGGATCGCAAATATATAGGCAAGAATGTGATTACGAATATTATAATTGTATCCAGGATTTAAAGCTTATGGTGCTCCATTTATAAAACTGGTGTTTAAATTTATATTTAAGTAACAAAAGATTCATATTTTTTCTGAAGATACAAATTACTGCCAATTAATTATTACATGCCGACTCGTGCTATCCTGATCTCACTCAAGAGCAACTGAACAAACTTGAGCGTCTTCAAAACTTTTGTATTAGGTTCATATTTGGCTGACGCAAATATGATCACATTTCAGCTTTTCGCACGCAACTCAAGTGGCTCCCCATCAGACTTCGTCGTCATTTACATATCCTTTCCCTTCTATACTCAATTCTGTTTAATCCTTTTACACCTCTGTATCTAAAGAACGTTTTAAATTTCTCAGTGAGATCAGTAACCGCGATGTCCGTAGCGCTAATTCGCTTCGTTTGGCGATTCCTGACCACTCTTCTCGTTTCTATTTAAAGTCCTTCACAGTTCAGGCTATCCTACTTTGGAATGCATTACCGGTAGACATTCGTCAGGCACAAACCATTACTTCGTTTAAAGATCAGGTTAAGTCTCACTACCTTTCCGAGGTAGAATAATCCTCTCTTTTATTGTGATAATATATCGACCGTCACTAACTTCTTATTCTTTTTGACAGTATTTATTTATGTATGTTATTTGTAAGTTTATTCTTATTATTTATTTATGTAAGTTTATTATATGCGTCTTAATATAGGCATGCACATTTAAGCATTCTGCACCGCTCACGCAAGTGTTTTTCTACCGCAGCTCATTTCTACCCTAAGGTTGGCTGGAAGAAATTGCATTAGCGATAAGTCCGCCTTTGTACCTATTTAGTTGTATTGGTTTTAACTATATGCTTCTTTTGTTTGTAAATGGTGCAATAGTGTTCATTCATTCATTCATTCATGCATTCATTCATTACTGGATATTCAAAAAGATTGACATGACCGATTTTCAAAGAAATTAAACAGGCGTAATTCCTTGATTTTAGATAAACCTATTTCTTTGAGTTACGTTATTACGTATGAAACAGCCATAAGTTCGCATCGTATCCAAAAAAACTGTGACTAAGATTAGAAAGATAAGATGTCTAGATATGGCTGAACGTTGAAATATAAACAAACACCTTCACATGAAAGCGATACTATTTTGATAAATTTGAAAAGCACTTGTAAGCCAAAATACCTACTTAACTATAGAAAAAGAGCTGCCAGTATTTGGTTCAATAACCAAAGTCGTAAGCTATAATATCTTCGCATCCATAAAGTACTTGTTTCCCTGCGAGATCATTGTAAAACGGATCAAGATAAGGTAGACTTATCATATCACAAGGTGATAAAACTGAATCCAATAAATATTCGTAGCTAGATTATGTAAATGAAGCACCGAGAGGACTTGCTAAATATCCGGTCCAAATTCAAGGCTTTCTTGATAACCCTAAGCTGAGGCTAGAGGACACAGGACGATGTCGTCATTCGTAAACAATACGAGTACCTTACACATAGCCTACAGTTACACAAGATGAGGGAACATATTGACGCTATCGAACAGGTCTTTACTTTGGATCTGGGGCCCTGAAGCGCTAGCTGTAGATGCAACGGATAGTACTAACATGAAAATGGAAGATTTCGTCTATAAATTCAGTGTATTTTGTTCGTTGCAACAGTTGCGTAGGAGTGGCGAAGCAGACAGAATTTTGGAAACTTGTAGGGAAGACCTTTGCCCAGCTTTGACAATAAACGTTAATAAAAAAGAGCGCTCTATAACCTGAGATCATGGTCGATGACGCTACTAGATTATTCGAACCATGTGTACTGTGCCGATGACGTGACCAACTAGCAGATAACTTGAAGATAAATTACACACGAATCTATTACGCAGATGGCCAATACGTTTGTGGGTGTAGGTTGTATGGCAAGTAGCAGCTCCTATTGGGTACTGGCCACTACCGGGTGAGATCCTATCAGCGGACCGCGTTAAATATTTATTACTACCGAAATTTAATGGAATCAAAATGTAGGTAGCGCAGGAACACGTTATTGGAGCATCAGATTATTTGACACACTGATATACGATATTGTATTTCAGCTCTGTCAAAGAAAAAATTCTATATGTACGCGTAGGCCTCGTCTTTGACGGGACAGAGAATTTCTTCACCTAACTCAATGTAGCCCTTTACCTGTTGGACCCTTAATATCTCTTAACGTCCAATGGTCCATAGTTCATAGTTCATTTATTCATATAAAACAATATAAATTGTGTCTGAAAAAAATATTGATAATATATATACTTAAATTTATAATCTATATTACTATCTTACTGCTACTTAAGTCCTAAAAACAGTTTAACTCTGAGGACCCGTAAATTCCTCCAAAATATAGAAACTTTTTTTACCAAGAAGCAGGGACTGGAATACCGATATTTTTTAAGTATCGATATCAAAATATCGATACAAGTAGTGATAATTTGGTATCGATTTATCGATACTTGGTATCGATATTTTATTTCAGTACCCAATACCGATACATTACGGAAAATTATTAGTATTGATACCGATACTGAAATACCGATATAGTACCAATAAAATGCCTTTCGCGTGTGCTTTCGTGCCTTAATGATTTTTTACCCCCGCCCACTTGCCATGCCAACGCTCGGAGGTCTTTAATTTTTTTAGTTTAAACGTTCAGATTTTTATTCAACTGTTTGGTGTAAAGAACCCAGATGACTGGTTGGTATTTTTTTTTGTTATTTGTTTTTAGTTTGTACTGTATCTGTGTCCGTTGTTTTCTGAAAATATTAATAAAATGTCGATATCGTAAATTAATATTATAAATGCCAAAAATTGTTTGTTTGCTACTCCTTCGAGTCGTAACTAAATAGAAAAAACAATTTTATTGTTACAGAAAAGACACATTCATATTAAAATAAAGACAAGAGGTAACTTCTTTTCCGAGGTATTAATATTTAAGGACGTACATAAAGCCCAGAGCTGCCCCATTTGAAACAAATAATCCCCATTTGGAACAAATAATTTTAAGTAAACCGTTTATAATTAATACACTGATTTTTTTTGACGTCGGTGCATAAGTTTGCTAAAATTAAAATATGTTATGACGTGATAGGTATGGCTAGTGAGCATATTTATGAGTTGGACATAGGTATGCCGTATGCAGCAATACATATACGGGCACATTTATTTATTTTTACATTGTGTGTATGAAACTGTATTTATCGTAAACATAATAGAAAGAAGTATACAAAGTTTTCAGTAAGTATTTATTTATTTTTTTACTACAAGTATTTATTACCTTATTTACCTGTCTTGATAATTTTAAGTCTAGGTAAAAAGAAACCCATTATTATCATTGAAGAATCGGATGAGTCTGATGATGATAGCCTACCGTTACGAGGGCTTAGAAGTTACAAAGATGTAGACTCAAACAACTATATCAATGAAATTCATGAATGATCAATCTATTTCCGACCCACGAAATATTAATTCTAGATAGATAAGACTAGTAGCGTTCGAACTTCTATATATACCAGATGAAGACAATCATATATACCAGAAATATTCAATGTCATCAGGGTACTTAGAGGAGCTCCACAATTGTCAGAAATTGTAAACAATTTTCCTAAAAGCAGTTACCCCAAAACTGAAAATAACTTAACACCGGATCAAACAGAGGGCATTTGAAAACAAGAGATCCATTTATGATAATAACGAAATTCAATGCGATTACAGTTCAACTCAATGCTATGACGATTTTACTTAATGTGATGACGATTTGACTCAATGTTATGACGATTTTACTCAATGTGATGACGATTTGACTCAATGCGATGAAGAAAAATCTCAATGTGATAAGGTTTTATCTGAACGCACTCACGATGAATCGCTATATGATAAAAAATATGTACTGAGAGAAGTTAAAGAAATTCAAACGAATGAAGACGAAATAGTCGATGCCATTATATACCTACAATATGAAAATAGAATATCTTATTCGATCGAAGCTTTACCCGAAATAGATTTTCATAATGAAAGTCCCTCAGAAGAAGGAAACAAAGATATTGCATAAATGATTATTATTATTATTGCAAGAATTGTAGCTTTTGAGTTAGAACGTTTGTCGGAAGAAGTTCGTTCTAATGCATATCCTCAAATATTAAACTTGATCAGGATTTTGAAAGGCGAGTCAAATCAAGTTGTGGTATTTGTTCCGAATTTTAAAAGAGCTGCAGATAGTTCGTGTAACCCAGAAATTCCATTAAATATAGTGTTCGATACTTGGAAACGACAAACTTCAAAGAGGAAAAAAGACGTTCCACACTGACTTGTGTCGCTGGTGTGGCTAACACAACACTCGCTTATGTATAAAGCCGAGGAAAATTATTCTTATTCATCTCCCAGTATTTTAAGATGTTTTCAGTAGATTTTATTAGAGGTAGTTTAGGAAACGCCATCAATTCGTCATCTACCCTCCCAAAAACATTACTTGGCACATTCATGTTACGTTGTAAAAGAACATGTATGTCACTTTGAGACTCAACATATTTTACACTGAGAAAGCTTTCTAACTCTTTTCTTGCGGTGTTGTTATTAATATTTGTTTGCGGTAAGGACCCTGTACTTGAAGGATGGGGTTCATTTTCCTTATTATTATTTAAAGTTATTAAATGGCGATGTAAGTCTAGTAATTTTGATTTAGCTGATTCTCGTTGATCGTCAGATAGAGTTGAATTTATTCTCCAGTCGAGAAAAACTGCACATATAAAAGCGTCGTTATTCCATAGTCTGTTCCCTGCTTTCCATAGAGTTGACTAGCATTTTGATCAAAGCTGTATTTATATTCTTCAATTTGATTTTGCACAACATCCACTGCAAATAAAAGTCACCAATTGTGAGCTGCTCTTGTTGTAGGACTTTTGATAGCTTCTTTGCGGGTGATAGAGAAATCAAATAATCTTGTAGTGTGTTTCAAGTAGTTTCTGTTAAGTTCAGGTTGTCATCATTACTTTTATCGCAAATATCGTTTAATTCTATTAGCCTTTCTATCATCTCTGCTGTAGAGTTCCACCTCGTCGGGCAATCTATAATTGCTTGGTTTTTGTTTGCTTTTGAGATTATTGCAGCATAAATTTGTGTTCGCAATATTTTTGCAGCTTTTCTTGCGGGATCAATCACTTCTTTAATGTGCGTATCATTGCATACATGCAAAACAGACAATTTTAGTGTATGAGCTGCGCATCGCACTAATGGTATATTTCGATGTTGAGTGTTTTCATTAAAATGAACTTCTAATGACGATGTAATTAATACAATAAATTGGTTATGTATGTCGTAACTCTCTAGGCCAGTATCTGCATCAAAATCTAAATCAGAATCTTCTTCTGAATGTTTGAAGTCATTTTCATCGCATTTCATTACCTCCATGACTGAATCATTTTGATCTTCGTCTTCGGTAAATACGCTCTGACCCCATCACTGTTTGAAATACTCTGATTTTGTTGAAATTGTGTTTCAGTTTCAGTAGCTTTCCCATTTTAACCATATTGGCCCCGTTGTAACGAATAAAACTTGTTTTTTTAGATGGTCTGCTGTGTGTCTTTCCAATAGCTCCAACATTACTAAATTTTTTAATACAATTTCACCTTCTTTTAAATACTGGGCGTTTATTCCCATGAAACTTGTCAGCGCCAGGGAAGCTATGTCAATTTTTATACAAATCATTTTATCTTGAAGTTCCTTAGCGAAAACCATACGTAAATTTCCGGCGGTATCAATAATTTCGTTTCTAATATTTTTTGCATTGATTTTCATGTTGCAGTCCGTTATCAGAAATAAAATGTTTTGGAACGCTTCATCGTCTATAAAAGCTAAAGGACGACCATGGACAGTTACAAGTTTGGTGCACTCTCTTGTAACTATTTCTGGATTAAAAGATTTCTGGGACTTACTCTTTTGTGTACTATTGAGCGACAACACTTCTTCATATTCTTCTTTATGTGTTTTTAGATGTTTCATTAAGTTTGAAGCATTGACACTCTGCAACAAAATAATTAAATGTTTGAAATCTGTATGAACCGATGGATCTAAGAATACTCAGGTTGGGTCTTTCAGACACACATAAGGTGAAGCAAAAACCAGTCAAGTGCGAGTCGGACTAAAAAGCAAGGAAACGTGTCGATATAAAAGCTCACATCGATATTATAAATAAGCATGGATTCAAGAATAATCAGAGCCCTTCAGAAACTTAATTGCAACGTGTCAACACATGCTCATGGACATTAAATTAGCATGCAACTAGCGGCCCGCCCTGGCTCCACCTGGGATATGTCCAGTATTTCCCAAGATTAAGCTGATTTTTGATTAATGAATTATTACTCGCAAACTATTATAAGCTTTATAGTAGTGATAATTTTCCTTTAAAATTCATTATTTTTACTACTGTCATGATTTTTTTCAGGTGTCCAAATGCAACAGTTTTCCTAGAAGGGGTTGGGGATACTATCCTCTGATTTTTTTTCAACGTTATAGATAAATATCTGTTTAACTAAACCGTCAATCAAAAAATACTCTGAGAGTACTCATAATTTTTTAGAGACCTATTAAATGATACCCCACACAAATAGAAAGTCGAATAAAAAATTTCCACCCCCACTTCATATGTACGAGAGGTACTTACCCTAAAAAAAAAAATTATATTTTTATGTCACAGTTCGCTCCGCCTGAGTAATAATTATTATATTATTGTGTATAAAATTTGCCTACTTAGGCATACCAAATTTTACCTTACTATGTCAAATAATAATCTCTGAGAAAAACTTAGGACATGGGACAGACAGAAGGACAGACATGACGAAATTATAAGAGCTACTTGTGTTTATTACGGAACCCTAAAAAACGGAGAAATAATTATAAATTTTAGTTTGTGCATTTCTAGTTATGCTTTTAAATTATTTATTGTAGTATAATTTAGCGTCTAAGCAGTAGACTTCTAGCTTTACTGAGCGTTTTCGCCGAAAGTGGCCATGTTAGGTGATGATAAAACTTGGCATCAGATTTCTCTCTAAAACTTATAACGCCACTAAATTAAACTATTTTAATACGGTTTTATCGCGTTTATTACTTATTTATTTACACCTAAAATTACGCGAAAACATAAGAAAACATTATAACGCCACTGCTTTTAAAAATGGTAAAAAAGGTAGGTAAGCAATTAATCTAAGAAATATTAGTAGGTACTTACATTTAAATCCTTTTTGCATACGAGGCACGTTGATTTTGCACATATTTTTTTTAGGTCAAAGTAAATACTTTGTTACACAGTTTATAAATATAAACTGTGTTTTGTTTTGGCCGTCCCATTATTAATAAATGATGAAATTTTGACATCAAAGGAAAGTATGTAGGTAGGTAGGTCCCGCGCGCGAGAACAAAACATCAAATAAATGAATGCTCATGCGAGCGAGTGATCACTCGCTGCCTGCGCGCTGTTGCCGCACCGTGCCGTCCCGCGTTCGGCGCCTTCGGTACACGTGACGTGCGATGTAGCAACGTCGCCTCGCAGGGCAGCCTAGGTATCAGTAGTAGGTATCGATAAAATTATCGATACTTTTATACCAGTACCCATAATAGCGATACAAATATTGGTATTTACTACAGTTATCGATTCCGTTATCAATATTTTCTTCAAAATATCGGTATTTAGAAAATATCGGTATGCAGTCCCTGCCAAGAAGCACCTCAATGTATCTTTTAGAGTTCAATAATCTGCAAACTGCTTTGCCTTTTGAAAAAAAATACAAGAATAATTCAGAAAACACCTAGTTATTGTAACTATAATCTTAATGTAATGCAGATGCAATAACTGAAGCTTAACAGCTATTAAACCCACTAAACTAGTGATTGTGATAAAAATATTCTCATTTCCGACGATAAACATTCAATCTAACTTTCAAATTGTCCCAATCAAGTTTATACTCCGACATGCCCCTCTGAGGTCGACAGGTGTCTGGTCGCACCCCTCCCCCCTCAAGCAGGTGCAATGCCCTCCAAACATCGGGATATCGAGGAATATAACTTGGAATGAAGTCAAGGAGCGCTTGATATAAGACCAAAATTAAGGAAATATTCGTGAATTTTTACAATTCGTGTGATTAAAAAAAAAATAACTTCGTATGCTGTTCAAGTTGAATACGCTTTACGTTCATTGATCCTGATATAATAGTATTTGTTTAATATACGAGAAGGCTATAGTTTGACGTGCGTTTAAAAAAAAAAGTTACTGACTTTTTGTCAAAAGATAAAGGTGGTTTTCTAATATGTGAAACATATCATGGAAAACGAGTATAAACAGTACTAAAATATAAACTTTTAGATCTCCACCTTTAATTAAACACTTCATGTTTACCATCAGGTTAATCCACTTTGAGTTCTATGGGGTGGTAATAATGACTACCTTGCAGTAAAATTTGTTTATCTTTATCTCCAGTAAGTACAACTGCCTTAATTAGTTGGATACTTAAAATAATGGTCGTTAAATGCAGTTGCTGCTAGTTTAAAATGTTCTTAAATCAGACATTACATTAAGATTGGAATGCCAGCAATTAGAATACCCAAAATCATTAAAAATTCTTAATAATTTAACGATTTCAATAACTTATAGTTCTAGGCACAGAGAGAATTCTCGAGAACAAAGTCGAAAATTCGGTGTGCTCTTAGTTAGGAATGAATACATTGACATCTTGAGAAAATTACATTTGTATAAAAGTCTATAGATGGCAGTAAGTTAGTACGCACTTGTACTAGTAATTAGGACAAGGGCCTTCGGACAGCTGTATTCCTAAAAGGTGATGTTGCAATTAGTAACACAAATGACTCAGACATGAGCAATTTAAGCTTTTCTAACTAATCAGTTTACGTCAACCAAGCACAATAAAATGCATGTTATTATTTGCAGGCTTTACGTCATTATTTTCTAATTCCACTCTTCTTAGTGATTGACCATTTCAAATCGAATTAACAGGAGCACAAAATGTGTTACAAACCGGAGTTCTGACTCGGGTACGTATTAGAATAAGTAAAATTAAAATATCTACAGTTAAAACCCCAATGGACAAGGCCCCTAATTTAAAACACCTTATATTTCAAATACCCTAAAGATGTAACACCGATCTACAAAACATTTGTAATTCTTAATATTGAAAGTTTGTAATTCTTAATATCCAAATCATATAATGGTTCAAAATATATAGTCATAATATGTAAAGTATACAATATCGTAGTTTGAATCACTTACATAAAATAAGACAAATCTTAATTCATATTTCTAATTAGTTTGAACTATTTAAAATTTATAACATTGCTTATTGAGATCAAAACAAGAGTTAGGATACGAGAAGTGAAGGAACATTGTAGGATTTTTTTTCAAATACAATTATCTTATAAGGTAAATTAGATTATTTAATTAAAATTGATAGTTAGTTGTTAAGTATTATGTTTTTGCAAAATTTATAATAAGGAATTTGTGTGACATTTCTACTTGCATTCAACACAAGAGGTAAGTTGCGATGAGCGTTAGGTTCGACATGACGCGAAGCGAGCGAGCGAAGCGAGCGTGCCGCGGAAGCGGCAACCGGAGCGCCAGGTCCCATTTTATGTTGTAAGATTATTATTTTTTCTACCACCAGTGAAGGGTATATCCTTATATTGTAGACAGAAGTTTCAAAGAATTCCGCAACGTAGAAAATGTTTCAAATAATAGTTAATCAGTTCTTATATTTTTATTTCTAATATTATTATTTCATCTAAGTACTATTTACTTGAATGAAACATATTTTACATAAACAAATGAATGATTTTCATGATTATAATTTTTAATTAACAAACCAATCAAAGAGTAGATTATTATTTTAACGAATATTGTTTGTTCGGTCTATTCTTCGACAGCATTTTTATTTAACGAAAATGTAAATATACACTTTTTTGTATACAGAAAGAAACGGCCGAGTGACAAAGGACGACTTTATGACAGAAAGTAGGTTATGGTTATGGTTATACAGTGACCATAATAGTGAGCGAGCGAGCGACAGACCTTGCATAACATTATATATGAACTAGCTGTTTCCCGCAGCTCCGCCTGCATCAAAAGTCTATGTTTCACCCCGGGTCTTCAACTATATCCATACCAAATTTCATTAAAATCTGGCCGTGAAAGCGTAACAGACAGATAGACAGTCTGGCATTTATAATATTTATTATAGTATGAATGGAATAATGGAAATATGACAATTTAATCAATATCTAAACTAACTAAATTAATGTTTAACAGTTTAACCAGAGGAAAGAGGAAGAGGCCTGTTTGTCTACTTAATTGTATAAAAAAAAAAGAGATCACTGATGTAAACATGGCGCAAATGGTGAATTTTGTACAAAGTGCCAATTCTGTTCTAATTACATTATGAAATTATGATATGGTTGAAGACTTTCCCGTCCGGCCACCGAACCGGTCCGTCTGCCCAGCGCCCTTGCACGTCTTATTAGATTAAAAACAATTATCACAATATTGTCGCTAACAAAGCGAACACCAGTAAAGTGTTTATTGAAATACAATTGATTTAAATAGAAGTTCGACATGCAGCTAAAGCCGTGTTTGAATAACTGAAAAATTCTGCGTGAATTTGGCAAAATGTATCTAAGTAGATCGTCATGGTTGAAGAACGTAGCATTAATAAAGACGTTAGAAAATACCCAGGTCGGGCGGGACATTGGGAGCCATCTAATTGCAAATACACGGTCGATACCACATGAACTAAGAGAAAAGTGATGGTGATGGCACATGGTCAAAGGTGAAAAATAATGCTAGTTTCTGCACTCGATCATTTTATTTGAAAAATATTGACGAAATAATCTTCGAATCTAATGTCAGTCCTGACATGGGCCAAGAATTTCAACTACATTTAGTTCTCAAAGGCTTCTGTACTACGGTTCGCGGTTTTTGGTTGCTGCTTTGCGGTCTACCTGTGTAATGCAATCATTTTCCCTAATATATCTCAATTGTACAGACGCAGACAGACCTGTTTCATTTCATTCAAATCCTTTGGCTCTAGTAGAAGTTTTAAGAACTAGAACATTCGTTTCAGCTGATGTTAACTCTTCTTGAACATCGATAGACAGAAAGCCAAAGTAACATTTACTCATCGGACCATCTGACCGCAAATAGAAATATAGAGAAATTGCAAAGCACGTCCGAGTGTAAGTGACCCTCATATTAGCATAATGCGTCAGATTTCGCTCCTCTGGGTTTTCCATGAGTCAGGCATCTGATGGGTTGCTCTCGAATCGAAAGATTGACGCATATTATGCGTGAGTTAAAAGAAAGGAATTTTTATATGTATTGAAATGGCATACTCTCGTCACATAGTTTTTATTCTGATTGCATTTTCAGAGCACGTTCCAAATAATAATTTTAAAATTCGCATATTCGTCGAACAATAAAAAAGTGTGATAAAATCTCATCAAAGTAGAGACCACCCAGCCGGTGGAATTAGACAATGTCAAGTGGCACTTGACCTTTTGTTTTGTTTACATTGATTTGTTGCATATCGAGTTGACCTAAAATAACATTAATTGTTGCATATTGATATTCAACTATGTAGGTTTTAATCGCTGTATTCAGCTATTCTTTATCTTAATTCCACTCTATTCATCTACACTCAAAGACGATAATGATTATAAATTCTTTAAACTCATAAAAATCTCTTTTTATACATATATGGGAAGTTATAAATCTAATAGATTTGGCAACTCCATAGTATAGATTTAATCTATACTATGGAGTTGCTTAAGAATCTATACTAGATTTACAAAATGCAAGCAGCTGAGGACGTTGAATGCGGAACACGCATGAAATTAGAAATTCTTCCCCGAAGGGATTTTTTAATTTATAAATTTCCTTAAGTTATCATTAAAGTCTTTAAGTGAGGCTATTTGTGCAGTAAAACTAATAAGCCTACATCTAGCTTTACGTATACAAGTAAGTAAAATAGGATTCTCTGCTGAGGGAAAAGATGGAGAACTTTCAGGATGAATGAAAATATTAAATACTTCGGTTTATACTGTTCTTACTCGCATCGCGAAATTTGTATGATTCACTAATCACTATCAATTATCCAGTAGTATCTGGGTCAACAGAGTTGAGTCACCGTGTCGCAGGTAAACCAACCTTTCGCCGCATCCGCGTGATTGTGAGGTAACATTTCTTGGAGAAAACTATTAAATCGCATATTTACATGTAGATGTTATGATTACGATTGTAAATGCTAACGGTAAGGAAATTGATACACGTAAACCAACGGATGTAGATCGAGTTAGAGTTGTTGTAAGATGGGCAGTAACTATTCTTATTTAAGTCATCTTTTTTTACTAACGATGTCCAATTACACTCAAATGGCGAACAAGTAAATTATAGGAAAAAAAGCAACCAAGGGTGATTTAATTACGAAAAATAAGTTTTTTGGATGGAGCTACGCAAGCTACGGATACTTTTCAGAGACATCCTTCAGTAGAAATCTATGCCGATGTTAGGGTTAAGACAACTGAAATACATTATTTTCTCTCCATTAACAGGTTCGTCTCGCCCGTTCAGTATAGTTTGTGACTCTATGTTGCTAATAGTGAAATCTCATATCATTATCATTAGCCACAAAATATTAATTATGTCTAGTAATGTCCTAATAGACAAGATTTTTAACATAACAAGGTATAGTATCCTATACTTAATATTAGCGTAGAATAAATATATATTAATTACCCTTATAGATTTTTCATTGTTGTAGAGAGAGGTATATGAGATCTCCGTACAATATTGATAGTCACACTATGTATGTGCGCTGCGGTTTCTGCAAAAACATTGTCGTACAATTAATATAAAAAAATTTGAAGTAGCTATATGTTAAGGATCCATTAAAAAAATCACCAGCATTGAATCATTTTTCGTAACGTGTCATCATTACACGATATTGACTGACCTCAATGCAATAATATTTCTGACTAAGCGATTATTATTGAACTTACCACGAATGTCGCTGGATAAGCAGAATTTAATGACAATGAGGTCTTGGTAACCGCACTGTCCGCAAAAAGTATTACAGAGGTACGTAATCTTTCGAGTTTATGTCATGATTTCAGTCTCGAGAAGTCAAAATGTTCATTAGTGGGCAATAATCTCTATTGAAACAGATAACAGCTTACATCTACAAGAGATACAAGACAGCAGTATTAAAAGCATCCAAAATGCTCAAAGCTATTTACATAATTTCAATATTTTTGTCTATTTTTTCGTTGACTTGTATCATGGCGCACGTTTCTATGAAACCTACCTTTAATATGAATTTTCCTACTTGGTGCAAAGTTTGCGTGAACTTTATAAGTCTACTTATAACAGTTCAAAGATACATTTCGGTGACAGGTAGATGCGACCTGTCTTAACCTTTATGTTACAAAATACTTAACCAGGGGTCGTTTTACATTAGGAGTAACCCTGGCACAAATACTATCAGTCGAACTGAGTGAACGTATCCAAAAGTTTCCATAGCTACCACAAATAAGGAGATACCGTTTGGAATTCAATCTTAAGATTCCATTTAGCCCAGCAGTAAATCCGCTTAAGTGCTTATTGCCTCGACTTGGGATTCCAAGCCAGATGGAGCTTTACCGTGCTGCTGTTTTACGTGTTAGGGCTGGTTTAGACGGATCCAGTGCTGGCAAACCAGTAGAGAATTTGTCTATGTAGATGCGCTCATGGACACGAAATTTTTTGTGTGTTTGGGTAAAGTTCATGTCCATTGAATGCCACTGGATTGCCAGCATTGGTTCAGTGTTAACGAGCCCTAGCCCGACTAACACGACGCTAGCTAATGGATTTCTCCCGACTGCCCGAAGAAGGGTAATGTTTCCCGAAAGTATTTTTTGTCTTTTACTTAGTCGCGTTTATTAGATTCATCTAGGTGAGTGACACTTGTCTGTGGATATAAAAATAGGAGTCATAATAATCAAATTTAAACGTTTCATTTATTAACGAATATTGTACCAACGCCATAGTAAAAAAAACAAGCTTGTTTTTAGTTTACTAGTTTCAAGTACCCATGTATTCTGACTCACTTTGGTTCTAACAATAGGTTACGTTTGTTCTAAATGAGCCCCACCAAATATGGTACCAGTAATGACGCGAGTTTACTTTTTAAGAACGTTGTAAGTAACCCTTTATGTGGGAAATTTATTTATTTAAAACAAATGTACGATATCCCGCAGATATTTTTCCTATTTAAAAGTTTGGTATTTAGAATTTTTTGGTGGATTTGCAAAATCATGAACATGGCGTAATTTGAAGAGTAAGCCAAAAATATGAAGCTCCAAGCTCCTATCGCTAGATGAAAGTTTAGCTCATCTGTATTTAGAGGCTTTCAAATCATCCTGATCCGCCCTCCTCATCAAAAGAAACTCAAAAAGTCTGACAGCAGTCATGAACACTAACAATCTTTTTTCTTCCAAAGACCTATTTCCTTCACACACGTATTTGTAGCGTTCAAGCATATGGCCACCATAAAATGGTAAGCGGTTACCGCAGCGTATAGACGTTCTATGCACATACAGGCTCGTATTAGAGTGTAAAGTGCACAACGCATATCTCCAGTTACGGTGTGAACGACCGCCGAAACGATTTAGGGTTGCCAAAACAATAAATTTGGTGATAATGGAACTTTACTGATGTGCTAATTAAGGACTCAGAAACCTAAGTATATTAAAGATCAGTTTATTCTTGAAAGAAAATAAATTCAATTGGCATTTACAACAGCAGAATAACTGCTGCGAAATATTGAAATGGTGTGAATATTGTCCAACCATCCACCATTTTAAAATCTCCAAAAAGAATTTGCAAATATTACAATTTTCTGTTTAGAAATTCTTAGTTAAATAAGCCAATAATGCTTCTAACATGATCCTATACATAATCGCGTGTAAGAGAGACACTAGCGCATTCGTTTATGATTCAATTTTTTTCACCAGTCTTATAATAATGGCAAATTTAATTATGAAGTAACTTAGCTATTGGGCAGGACGTTATAGGAACGAACGTACAAACAAATGGATGAGTGTCTCTGAAATACAGGATGACCTAGGATTTCCAAGTCGCGCACCAACTTGTCGCACGCAGTAATATCACTAAATACCTATTCATAGATCGTAGTTACGTAACCAAGTAGAGTTAATTAGCATTTTTTTTTGCAACCATCGCCCCTAACCCGTGGTGCCAAGTGTACACGGAGCAATGACTTGTGCGAGGAACAATACAAAACATGCCGCGATAAAAATAATTGTTCGCGCGTACGATAACACGCCGCGTAATGTATTCATGGGCTTTCATGGTGGTTCAGAAATTTAAAAAAAAGCATTTTAATAATTTTTCATGTGAGTCTTCTTTGCAATTTATTTATTTATTTAAACTTTATTACAACGCATGTAAATGGAAAAGAAGAGCCGTGGGCTTTTCTACCAGTCAAACAAAAGGTGGCGTTGTAAGTGCCATTGAGTTTTGGGGGGAGGTACGACTAGTCTGCACATACTCTTGTACTAAAATTTAGAGGCGTGGCGGGGTTCAAAGGCTTGGAAACAATGTGGCCGAAGATTCAACTAAAAGAACCACGTTGAGATAAGATATAACAGGTAGAAGATCTATATGTTATTGATTGAATTGAAGATTATCTGGACGATATGCAATCCGATGGTAGGCAAAAGGTTGCGCAGGACAGATTGAAATGGTTATTCTACTTATTTTTATCATTCATATCAAACATTTCACTACCAGAAACTGAAAACGGAAATATTTTTTAAATCCATTCATAAATAAATAAGTTATAAGGCTTTGAAATTCGGTGGAAGGGGAAACTGTCAAAAAACAAGAAAAGGATGCACTGTGTGTGCGTCACTGCCACTTGGTTTAGTGCGTACAAAAGAGATAGCAAGACGTCCCCACCTCGCTCTCAATTTTCTTCGTAAGAAAACTTTAAAATCCAAATACTGCCTTAATTATCAATCAATTTTGTTGTTGTTTTCGAAATTGGTTACTTTTTAGTGTACATATTGTTTCATATGCAAATATTGCCGAAGTATGAATACAGTTAAGTAGCCTACTGAATATCTTTACTATCGGAGGTCAAGATTGACTTCGGGTCGCTGCGCTATCCTGTCGTATATGTCATACTTCACTTTAGATCTACTTTGAAACGTAACAATAAATTATAAACTAAAGGTTAACTTCCTTCTTTTCTGACCTCCAAAATCCTAGTTTATAGATAGCAGTAGATTGAGCTATATTGAGATGTGATAAAAAATTGTCATGCCATATATGGAGTTCACATTATGATGTGTGCATAGTGACCAAGGCCGTTGCAAGCTTTGATGAGTCATCACGCCATTTTTATTTGAACATACGTGATGTATACGTATTTTTTTTTTAGCTTGAAAATGTAATACTAACAACATACGCTGTTTATATAAGACTTTAATCAAACGAAGAAAGAAGGCCTGATCCAAAAAGACTGAAAATTTATAAATACAACTCGTGTGTAGAAGGAAACATAAGCGTTAGTAAGAATTTGACGGGCAAGGCCACATGGTCCATGAATCACACTAGATTCGCCAGAGAGCCACGCACGAGCACATGTCAAAAATGGCGATAGCCGCTTAAAACGACCGTTAAACACTGACTCACTAAAAGATTGCTGAGCTAGTACTCGTTTTAATTTTACGATTGTTTCGAATAAACTATATTACTATTACAGTTATCATCTAAACATGAAAAACTTGATACTGACCACTTTTGATGCAAATCAATATGATTCCATCTTAATAATATCAGGTCTAACTGAAGCGACATTTAAAAAAATGTCTCAAGAGAACTAATAAAAATTATCATGTCACGGATTTAGAAATAAAAAGGAGAATTTCTTTGAAAATATGTAATGATCGTCCTAAAATGAAATTGACATCGACATTTAATTTTAGTAATTATAAAAGAAATACCTAGAGCTGCTGACTGAATGAATTATCATTTCTTAAATTTTGTATCTTACACAACAGCTAGACCGACCACCCACCAGAGTTCAACAGCCGACCCGAAATGTGCGAATGTCATTTGTGAACCGCGTAACATTACAACAACAACAGGATGACAACGAGGAAAACCATTAACTAGTAGTGATAATTTTGTTTGTAGTTAAGTACCAATTGCATTCCAAGCAACCTAAAAATGCTTCAATTGAGACTTGTCCAAGATCATGTCTTAGGGACCAAACATACGAACATTGCTACACTGTTGAATCTTCTCCAGCGAACTATAACTACTGTCCAAACTCCGAACTCAACGAATTCAATAAAAATAATATTCGTCATAAAGAAGTAGCATAAAAAGAACAAAAGGATCTCGGGGAAGAAAACCCAAACGTTTTTTGTAGACTATCTAATGTTAGGTAGACTTACAGATAAGTTCTACATAAGACTTTAGAGACCTAAGCTACGGCAGTGTGGGGCAGACAAGTACGCCGACTCGTAAACAACAGCGCGCCTTACATCGGCATGCAATTAGTGGACTAATTGAACGGCTGTGTAAATTAGTTGAAGATAACTCGAATATAGTCATTAGTCTCACGCGTGTACCTATTTTATTTAAGGAGCTTGTAATAAAGGCATTTAGCAAAAAGAGCCCGTTCGAGACATTTAATTTTTTTTATTCATTTCAAAAATTGCATTATTGAAATGCGTAAATTGGATTATTGAAATTCTTCTACGTTGTCAATACATGTATGATAACAAAGGAGGTAATGTCGAGAGTAACATGATATATTATCCTGCCTGAAAGGACAAATATTACTATTAAATAAAATATTTTTTAAAACCACAATATTCGCCATGCCCGACATCCGGTCACAAAAACGTCCTCATATTGTCATTCAAAATTCGTGCGCACGCGCGAACCTGCGAAGAGGACATAACGAGGGAAGAGGGGAAGGTGTGGAGGAGGGAGGGCACAGGACCTCACCGAGTCACGAACTGGTCGAAAAAAACGTTGAAACAACCAGACGGGCAATAAGCTAACGGCCTTGACGCACCTTGATACAATTCCACACTGACAAACTTCTTATTTCGAGATATATATAGGACTTCACACTACTATTTTGCTTAGATAGCTATGAATTTAGAAACAGTGGGTACGGTTGTTTGAATGGTTATAAAATATAACAGCATGTTCTGATATTCAAAACATGGTAAAATAGATAGACTAACTACTTCATTAATTAGTATTTTTAGATTTCAAGACTCTAACGTTAAACAATCTTGAAATAATGTCTAAAATATAACTACCGAGCTTGCTGGAGACCACTCATCATCATCCTAGCGTGTATTCCTAGTTGCGTCGTCAGCTTACGCTTCGGAGCCCAGGGTACGCTGTAACTCATGCTTCTAGATTTAGCGGAACTGATTATTACAATGGAGCGACTGCCGTCTGACCTCTTTAACCCTTTTTACAGGGAAACCAGACCAACAGGAACATGATCTGAGATGTGTTAGTGGCCAACACTGTCAGATCTTTTCAGGCTGCCCTAAGGCATCTGACACAACCCCACGACTGCTATCTATCGACAACAACCGGGACCAACGGCTTAACTCGCCTTCCGAAACACGGAGGAACTCAAGATAGAAAATGCCACTAAATGGCGACCAATCCAATAGTGGTCGCGTCACGCTCACGCCCTCGCTTGACACACGCATTTCCTACGGATACGCGGGTCGCGCTCGACTAACGAGCTCCTCAAGCTTGATGGAAACCACTACTTGTGCACAATAAACTGCAAAGCTTCGTAACACCTCTTGCTACTAATTTTTGTAAAAACCGAAACGGAAAGAGCTGTTATATTTTCATTAAATTTTAATACAAGACATAATTTAGTTATAGTTAAAAACTTCGGATCAGTCTTGCTTGTCACAACAGAACAAAGCGTTAATAAATCGACCAAACTCTTAAAAGACTGTAAACTCAATCCACAAAAAAAGATATAAAGAGCGGTCAACAGTCTTTGAAAGCCGAGCGACAATGACCGGCCACTAACGGTGCGCAATCACTACAATTGTCAGATAATGATTTAAATACTGACTAATCACGATTGCATTACTAATGTGATCAATAAGAAATCATTTTAAAACTCGAAACTCTAGTTAAACTTAGGATGAAAATAAAATAAAAGCTAGACGAAATTGGGTACAACATTGAAATTCAGATATTTAATAATTATCAATTACAGAATATCCTGTTCATGACATGTCCATAACTAATGAAATGTGGACTGTTATTTTTCTTGATTGTCTCTGAGAATGCTATCGTTAACTATATCTTATATAAAATGAAAATTCTATAACTCTTAGAACTTAATTGTTCCGAGACAACCGAATCTGTAGTTAGTTAAACAAAGCCCAAAAACATAGAAGTGAACAACAAACGAACACTTTAACGCGAAAGCATATAACGAGAAACCTTCAAAGCGAAGCAAAAAACATAAACAAAGAGAGGCGACGAGAGAAAAAAGACACAAAGAGGGCGGGCAGCGGGCAACCTCCGACCCGTTCCGTTTGGAAAGCGGACGACAATGACCGAACACGACGCGATGCAGTAACGGAACGCAATCGCATTGTAGCAATTAAAACCGGTGACGTCACTGATATCAGAAGTTTTATTTTTGAACAAGCAAGAAATTAAGAACATTTGGATACAAATTGGATAAAAATATAGATTAAGAAAGATTACTACGTAATATTCAACCTCCTTGAAAAAAATTAAACAGTGAAGTGTTAACAACAACAGTGACCAAGCGAAACACAATAAAATACATAATAAGATATTCTGGAAAACGTCTGCCTTAAATTTAAATACTGTATCGACAGAACGCTCGATTAATTTAATCGAACAAAAAGCACTTCTACGAATCCTCGTTTTGTGGCAAAAAAAAATATGCACAAAACAATATTCATAATATAAACATGAAGTCATCGACATATACGAGATCAGTTCAATGGGAAAATTATTTTCGATGGTTAAACGATTGATGATTTAGCAGTTAACCTTGTTATGTTTATTTATTTACATCTAGGAAACGTGGTAATAGTTTGTGTAAACGCAACCACAGAGAGGAACCCGTGACCTATAACTGGGTAACACTGGTAACGGCACCACGGCAAGGACTGGTTCTATCGTAATTGTACACCAATGATACAAAACTAGTGGTATCACGGGTTTTATAGCTTTGTATGAATTTTGAGAATGCATGGTTGTGAGTCGAGTGTAAATATCGTAATCGACTGTATGGTATTTATTCTGTAGTACCCATAGACCCATACACATGGTAGAATAATTCTAATATTTGCATGCATCAATATTTCGCACGAAAATTTTGAACAGAGATGTGAAACACCTTCTCTTTGTGCTTTTATGTAGGATTAATCAACAATGTCAGGTTACTATGGTTTATTACCTACTATAACCTCCATACTGATAGTGTCATTTAATAATGCACACGGGAACTTACCTGTAAAAAAAATTAGATTAATAAAAAGGCACATTCATTAAATCTTTGTGAAGTTAAAATAAACGATTTGATGTATTGATTCAAAGCCAGAGCCCCAGATTGACCATTATGCTGAAGAGGTCAACATAAGATACTGTATACAAAATCTAGTCTTGTTCTCAAATCAAACAATTGTTTCACATTTCACATGATACCATTAACGACAACGTATAAGTTACACAATACAATATAAATAGATGAGAACCAAGAGATCGTGCGGAACTAAAAGTGACAGTGAATGAGGATGAAGATGGCAATACGGATGTTGGCATTAGCTTAGAACACGTGGGAAACCCAACGACTCAAGGAAAAGTGTGACTACACTTTATAAATCTATTACACCTTTCTTGTCCCCAACGTTTAAATGATGACTTCATTTCAAACGTTTAACAAGAAAGCAAAATTATAAAATGCCGTTCTATATCATAATAATCTGTATTACTTCGATGTTTTAATAATATCGCTACTTTTTTGCATATCTCGGAACAAACTTATAAGTAATTTTGATGTAATAAATATAGAAAAAAAGAGATTGATCGCCGCCATATACTCGTTGCCATCTTAAGCTTCTCCATGCCATTCATTGCACGTCAATTCGTTGGACCTAATTGATACCATGACGTTACAGATAACAGCCTTGAATCCAGCTTTAAATACCTGATACCAATATTTGTCACGAGTGTATGTATACAGTAAGACTAAAGTTCAGAATTACGATGGCAAAAGTGACAACCCTAATAGCACGTAACAGTGATGTCACTAATTATTCACCCAAAACAATCACTATTGTAGAAGTATAAGGGAAGAACAATGAAGTTCGGTCACCTGCTGAATGGAGCTCATTGGGTGCGCGGTCATAACTGGTTTCATTTTTAAATATGACTGGAATATCCAGCTGGTGATGTACAAATGTTACAATGGATGCTAGTAAATCTGTATACTAATTAATATTGATCTTAACGACTGATACTAACGATTTGATTTTGATAAAGTTGTTGAAGAGATGTACTGGATTTTGTGAAAGGCCATGGGTTTTTTAAAAGATTATGGTTCCGTCATATAGAGCCCGTCCCGTACACAGTACATTATGTTTCCCTGCACCATTACAAATAAAATGTGTGGCACTAGCGTAGATAAAAGTTGGCCATGGCAGTTATTACGCTTTTATAGCAGTTGAGCCTGAGCATAGTACGTCCGAAAGGACCGTGTAAATATCCAACAGCTGGTTGACTGGTAGATAAAGCCTCAGGCTTTAAGTCCGATGTTATAAAGTTAAATAAATAAATCCCTAGATCATTAAAAGCAAACCAAATCGTAAATTTAGTAATATTCTTAATTCTAGGAATGTTACAGCGCTGACGACACACAAAGGTCATCAGTTGACAACACTCACACCTAATTCAACAAGAGATGACTCATCAACGAACGTTTTCAAATTAACATTGCTCGTTAACGTATTTGTTTTATATCCACCATGTTCCAGGTATTTCGCTCGAGGAAAACATACAATGCATTATTATTTTTGTGTCAAATAATATTTAAATATTAATTTAAGCGACACTCTGCCTCAGTTGGACAGACAAACAAAACATAGACTAGGGGAAAAATATGAATATGGGTAACAAATACAGTATTTTTAAAGAAAGTGTTACATTAAATTAAATCATTGTCAAGTGTAAAACGATGTATGTATACATGGACTATGTCAAAAAATTATAAATCACATCAGTCAGCCAAAATTGGGAGATTGCAACACCTACATCAAGTTTGTGGTCAAGCATTCGACCTTTACCAAAAATTCTCGACCAACGTAATAATTACATACCAAAACTGGCAAATTTTTTGTTTCTTTAATCATGGAGTCCCGATCGGTTCCTGGGATTTTGTACCGTATGATATTGCATTGTGAGCGAATTCCTCTGAATCTTTAATTCTTAACAGCAACAATAAGCAGTTTAAGTAACTATACTCGTAGATTCTTAGAAGATAAACGTCAGTACTATTATCTATTCTGTGGAAGTAGCCTAGCAATTTTAATTTCATATGGGAGTTTTGCTACTGGTATCGAATTAGGTAATAGCACATACTTCCAAGTATTTTATAATACAAACATCATTAAGTTAGGTCTTTCAAAATGTATATAGTAATCCGTAGTATTCAGTCAATAATAGACGTTGAAAAGCATTCGAAATACAAAGAAGTTGATCTGATAAACTATTGCGATTGCAACACAGATCAGTTAAAAAATAGGGAGTGGGGGTTCCCCAGAGCATTTTAGGGAATTCCGGTCTTATCCCTGATCTATACATCTCGAAAGTCTATTGCGAAAAATCTATTGAGTTTGTTTTTGATTATACAAAGTAGGATAAGCAATAAAACTTTTTTTTAAAACAAAAATACATCATCCAAGTATCGATGTAGATAAAATTATCATACTAAAATTCTACAGCCAAGTTTTTGTATAAACATTTGAGCAGCAGTTGAGTTTTTGGGATATATTTTGTTTCAGGGTGTAGGTGAGCATTGTAGGATCAGTGAAGCTCCAAACGTTTTTATGAGCATGAACAAATCATCAGTTATAATTGTCACTGGATCTTGTGATTCTGCACCGTTATGTTTCAGGTCTGGACGCCGCCCGTCCGGCCAGATGGCATTACGTCGACCTACTTCTCGAAGGTCCGCCGACCGACTTAGCCATGTAAGGGCAGACAGTTACGCAAGCCATCGTGCGAGTGGCGTCTCTGCTAAACGGATTCCGAATACTGGCTATTGTTTTAAGATTAAACGAGGGTTCTGCATGAAAGTCTGTATCGATATATGGCAAATCACGCAGTTATATGTTTTAAATCAAGCTATTAGATGTAGGCGTTTATACCCATTGCCTTTAATAGTTATCTATGTAAAAATCGGTTGCGAAAACTAAGTAACTATTCCAATAAAACAAACCAGTTGCGTTAAAATGTATGTATCAAGGGTAGCCAAAAAGTCATCGATAGAACCAAAGTAAGGGGATATAATGGACCAACCATAAAACAAAATAAATGGGAGGATATACCAAAATAGCCGCCTGAACATTGCGCAAACATGAGGATGTCTTTAAACGACGTATAAAGAGACCAAAGCGAATAGTATCAATCGTCGGACGACAGGCGAGATTTGCAGAAAACGACAAGTGAAAACGAAGCAGCCAGGCGCCTACTCTACACAATAGAAGAGACTGTTTTGCAGTACAGAGTGTATACTATAAGCCACGTGCTCGATTGTATTACTTTCTGTTTCGGACGATGCGATGAACTGTTGGTTTTTGCACAGACAAAGACTAACTTGCATGGTAAAAGCAACAACCAAAGCAGTTTAGTAATCATTGTAAGGGCTTACGACATCGACAATCTAGCATCGCTATTCAGGAAGCTCCAATACACACTGTTCTTATCTTCATTACTGCAACTACCAGCCGAAATTTGAGATATATTTAAGGACTCTCCGTGACAGAAATCTAAATCATGACGGTTTGGTCGAGACGCTTGCCAAGAAATGGGTTTTATTCCAATCCGATAGCGACGCTCGAACGCCATAAACGCATGCCGTGTGAACATTAGATTTGATTCGTCCAGTATTACTTACAAGTCCATGATTTATTCATCAATGCTAAGATCTGCACTATCAACGAGTTTTAAAAGTCGGTCAGTAACGTAATAAGCAGGCATTGCCATATACGTCATTCAGTCGGTTTGTAATTTAACCTGAGCGATCGTGATCGTATCTGTTCGTAATTATTTTGTAGCTTATAAAACCACGGTGCGAAAGAATATGACAAATTGTGACAGCCGTGATTTTTAGATCAATTGAGATTTAAGAGTTATTATGAACGATAGAGATAAGAACACGAAACTCAAGATATTAAAAAAAAGTTTAAACTAATAGTAAAACTCGGAGAAAATGTCGTCGAAAACACATGGTGGAAAACATTCAACTTTTAAATCATACACGGAGACTCTTTTAGTTTTAGGTCCCCGATGAGATCGGATCCCTCAAGAGATTCGTGGCAAAGGTTTAAAAAGGACATTAAATTCTGGAAAAACAATGTCGAGTGAAACGAATATTTTATTACATCAGCATGATATTAAGTGAAGATAATTTTTCACTGAGTGTGTCAATGACACATGAACAACTAGCATCATTGCGAATGCTGCATGCAAATGTGACGATGCGGGGGACTGGCCATCACATGTTCTTGACCTAAGTGACGATATCAGTAAAGAACCTTATCATAAACAACAAACCGCTCATATTCCTTTGACAAGAGTAACAAAGATCCCAAAGTGTACTTGAGCATAATCAGTACTTGTCTTTGTCCACTGATGCTCTCTAAAGATGTTAATTATAACCTTTTTATTGAGCGAGTAGCTAATTTATAAGTCGTTTAAATGCTGTGACAGTTTATTAAGAATGATCGGGAGCGACTAACTACAACGAAATTAGACTGCTTCATTCATTCTTTTATTCAATGTTCGCGTCTTTACGGCTGATAGAATCTATTGTGCTTGGTGACTTTGCATTATAAAATTCTTCAAAATTCAAAAACAGAGTGTACTATTCTCTCCACTATCTATGAGTAGTGGTTTGCGTCTATTAAGCTATTTGTGCTTTTTTGATTTTGCTAGGACGAAAGAAAGAAAGATGGCTTGCAGAAAACCGAACTGATTTCTTACATAGAAAGTGTTCATAATTTTTGTCACTAGGTCGCAACAAAGCAATGTATGTTAGTTATTATTTGTCATTAACATTCTCGTTACATTTTTATGATACACTGTACGTTCCGTCACGACTTTCCTATCAATTCGATGATTCACACTTTGCATTACAAGACTACATAAGTACAAATTCGTACGTCTATTGTGTCGATGTCACGTACCGTAATTTTCAACATTTCTTTATGTCGCGCTTTGAAATTTTGAAGAACTGCCCGTTAGGCCGTATGACCATATGCCTGGCCATATACGGCAAAGTTTTAGTCGCTTTGGAGACCCGACTATGACAGATGGCGCTGAATTGATTATTTGTTAAAAGCGTTAGACCGCAATCAATGCTTTTAAAAATGTTTAAGATGTATGTCAACGCTGGATACCATACTTCATGCTGCAATGTTACATTCGAAATGAGAGTAAAAAATACACTTTTGACATGTTGTATTGGTAATTAATGTGTAATACAAAACAGATGTGGATGCAGGATTAATTATCATGTTTATTTCTGAAGTCAGCATGCAGATGAAGATAATTAACTCCATCGTTGGACATGGCAAATAAGTCCCGCTTAACACACGAAATAACAATAAACGAAGCACTCATACAGATAATATAAGACCTAAAACTAAATACATAAGAATGACCTAAGGGGCATGAGACATTTTGTGACATCGATCGTGCCTTTTATGATGCAGACTAGGCGCCGTTCTAAGGGCCCTTCATACTGGTGATCTAGGTTCTGAGGCTATTTCAACCAGATTTCGCAGTGTTTGCAAAGCTTTGAGTAATTTTCTTCTAAAAATAAGCCAGATAGAGCTATTGCTACATAATGTGATATCCGTATCCAAACTAATCCATACTAATATTATAAATGCGAAAGTCTGTCTGTTACGCTTTCAAAGCTAAACCGCTGAACGGATTTTGATGAAATTTGGTATGAATATAGTTGAAGACCCGGGGTCAAACATAGGCTACTTTTGACGCAGGCGGAGCTGCGGGAAACAGCTAGTATAATATAAATGCGAAAGTCTGTCTGTCTTTCTGTCTGTAACGCTTTCACGGCCGCACCACTGAACGGATTTTGATGAAATTTGGTATGAATATAGTCCTTGAACTACTTGAACTCGGGGTCAAACATAGGCTAGTTTTAGACGCAGGTACAATCATAAACAAGACTATGTTTGCTCTAAACTTCAAAATATTTATTTCTGTGCCAGCTCTTGGTTGACTAGGAAGAGTCCGCTGTTTACATTGTTTTAAAAAACCACGCATATTGTAATGTTATAAAGATTCACACCGAATAAACAAGCAACCGCAGAAAAATGCTAGTGTGGAAAAGCTACGATATCTCAGTAGAGTCGCAAATCTAGCCGTTTACATTACGACGGCCTGTCTAGACATCGTTAAAGAAATGGTTGGAAAAGTGGAAACAACGAGTGTTCAGAAGTTTCAAAGTTGTGATTACTTCCGGTTTATGGTCATCTAGTTTCCCAGGTCAAAAGTTGTTCGGAAATTAGAGGGCAGTCACTTCATTGAACAAATATGACGAAATCTAGGACCATAATTAAAAAGCGTAAGCTGAGGGCGTAACACGCTAGGGCGAATATGAGTAGTACTTATGAAATAGTATGAATTACATAGTTAAATGTATTTGTGGAAGCTAATAAAACAGCATCGTATTATACGGAGGTGTTTTAGTGAAGACTTTGCACTACGTCGGGCATAGTAAAACACATTATGTACTGAGCTCACGTCATCCGGAAGATGCTGATTCGAATGCTTATGAAGCCGAGCTATTGATAGTATCGAATGATGGCTTATTTTAAAACTTATAAAATAAAGCTGTTTAAATAAAATATAAGGGGTCAAAATCTAAAACTAAAGGAGTGATTACAAATGCAAATGGCAGACAATTCGGAAAAACAGTCACAAATTTTATACGTATCCCCAATGGACATGGTATTTTGGTGGTTATATATCTCGAAGTGCCTACATGGAGCTAAAACAATAACGAAGACACCATTCGGGTTAGGTTGCAACCGGGAAAAAGCTAGGTAGACGATACAACAAGCACAGACTTAAAAGAATAGAAGATCATTTTGTTCATAGCTCTAATGACATCTCTTCTTTCTTGTATCCCTTTCCCAGTTCTTCTGGGGTACATAGGCCTCCTCGTAATATGCCGCCAGGATTATTTATTTATTTACTTTATTCATGTACACAATAAAATGTAAAGGATTATACATAAGAGGAAAAGAAAGTACAAGGGAGCTGCTTATTTCTAAAGATTATATTAGATTATTATTGACTCTAGGTTATCACTGAAAGTTTCTTCACGTCCTTCACTTCGGTTTCTCGGGGATTTCAAACCATAGATTACGCGTTTCTATTTGTGCTATGCTAAATCCAAATAGAAAACGCGTAATGGCGTATTTTAATGTCTTCAGAATGGTCCAACGTAAATTTTATTTTCAGACAGCTCTGATGTAATACCCATTCTTGCTATACGTGCATAGGCCAAGGTTACAAGTCATACACGCTTTTGTTTTTTTTATTGAAATAGTGTAATAATAAATAGAAAATTTAAGTAGCCAGAATGAATAAAATTTATTGCCATAAAATTGGTGCATTATTAGCTATGTTTACTCCAGGTTATGTCAAGATAATGTGAGAACGCCATCAAAATATCTGGATAGTCAATTGTCAATCCAACCAAATTATACATAAAATCAATACATACTCATAAATTAAAATCTCTACCCGCGTCTGTACTCTATTTATGACGTTACGCTAAACGTGACAACGAATTCATATCATTTTCGTCAGCATTAGAAGTGAAGACTAGTTTCTGAAGATATAATTTAGCAAGTCTTCTTAAATTCTAAAGAAAACAATGTAGTAGGGAGATGCAGCAGCCGCACTGCGGATTCCGCAACCCTTCAGTCCAATGACCTGCATGCAGTCGAGTTCAATTTGTAAAGATTCAAAGGCTTTTTATTCGTTGAAGTCCAGTCCATGTTTGTTTTGAGCCCTTAGTAAAACACTACATTTCTATCTCTTTTTTACCTAAGGGTTATCTAGTCTCTAGTTATCTTCCCGATTGCGTCATCAGTTGGAAAATGGTCTTCCGAGGCCAGAGTTCGATTTCCTGCTATTTCCCCTCTGAACACTTGGTCCGATAGAACGAACGACGTGAACTTTTTTCCTATTGTCCGATTCTTCTTCACTTCGCACGTCATTGATTACAAGAATGTCAGATTGCATTGCCTTTTTTTTTTTAAATCATTTATACAGCAAATATCAAAATGTACACATACAACAGTTACCGTTTACAGTCATAGTTGTAATATGTTTATCAGCTCCATAAATGGCAAGCATAGATCCAATTGTCTACAACTTAAGACTTTAAATCAAAACTTAAATCGCACTATTATCGATCATCTAATCGAAATATCATAAAAATCAGAGGCGTGACACAGAGAAAAGTAACTCTAGCATTAATGTTAAAGGATACACGTGGACGTAGTGTGGATGATTATGTCAAGTTCCCTTTATCAGCGTGGAACCCGAACTGGTTTGCCGATGATATCATCTCTAAACACATAGCCGATATAAAGGAGCCTCGAATTCCATTGTACGATATCTTGTTTGTGCGTTACGTACGAAGGAATGGAAGCCTGCCACAGTTACAGGACATTAGATATTGTTTTGCTCAGTAAAAAAACCATTATCTTGCCCATTGGATACGTTTTTACAGCGACGCAACGACGGCGACGTTTTATGATTAACATTCGACCTAAGTATATTTTACCAAGTAATTAAGTTCCTACAATCGACTTCATTGCCAGTTTAAAGAATAGACCTCTACACGTGGAAATTCAACACAAAAAAAATCTCACTTGAACTTGTATCTGTTTAAGGCTTTGGTGTTCGTTCGCGATACGCGTCCAGGAAAGGGCTAGAAAAGTAATAACTTATAATACAAAATTGTATAAAATTAATACAACACATTGTATGTTCACAATATTCTACAAACAAACCGGAACATACTATAAACCATGCATATTTATAACCGCAGAAATGGGTGCTTTAATTTGGACTTTTTTCACATACACGATACAGATTATACATCGATTAATACGGGTTACGATTTTGTTTATCCCCATATAGTGAGTTATAAAATCGATAGATCCTGATCGCCGATTTCAGGGATTTTTGAAACAGCCTCTCGTTTTAAACAGACTTCAAAAAGGAGGAGGTTCTATGTTCGTGTCTATGTATTTCATTATTAATTCTGTACTATTATTTCTGTAGGTTTGGGGTCCAGGTAATGAAAATATAAGGCCATGTAAAAAAAAATACAGTTTCTGAGATATTCCCTGAAAATTATTGTAATAAAAATCTTTTGCACTGTACTTGAATATGGCGTATAACTGGACAATTAAAGTGCCCAAGTACACGTGAATTTCAAACAGTTGCATTGCGCTATATAGCAGGTTTTACTCGTAAAGAAGATATGAAAGTAGATCAATAGCCAAAAGCATACAAGTAGCACTTAGATAGTGCATTTACAAAGGCTATCCCGCACCTGTTGTAAGAAAACCAACCCTCGACTGCGCCCATATGTCGAGGTTGCAATTTATCGCGTCTGAAAGTTTCATAACCCCGTCTGCGCTCACCCCCCACTCTCACCGCCGGGCGACTACTGTCTGCGGAAGGGTTCCGGATAGGGTTGTCATCTGGTATACAAATGGAGGACAAATTGACGTACGTTTCTCATAAATCGCTTTTACTTCGCATTTTTCCGTAGATTTTGATGAAAACGTAACTTACTTTCATTCACATAATAATAAGCAAATTTTAATCAAATGTAGATTATTCATTTCAGACAGTACACCTATCAGCATATATTATGACAACCCTTAACACTGCTTTCGAATCTCTAGTTAATTATAAGTGAAACCCTATGTTTTAGTCTAAAATCGGGTTCGCGTTCCTTTATAAATTTTACATGGAAAGATCAAATTGCATTGGGGTCAACAACAGTTTGATTATTAGCTACGTCGAGAGGTGGTACTTTCGACAAAAGGGTTGGAAACGAAATATAACGTCAAGTTACGGAAGATTAACATTATGTTAATAGAATTATTGATTTATTCTCAAAATACCAAAATTGGGATTTAGTTGTCCTATGACCACCTCCGAGATTTCAGTGATTACTGATAGATCAAAGACCTAGCGATCTTTGACCGATTTGGCCTTATGTCTTTTTCGTACTCATCTCTTCTATAGAAGCAATTTTTACTTGTAAAATTTCTGAACGTGGGTGATGAGTATAGGAAGGAGGGATTTCGAAGTAACAGACGTTGTTTACAGATGAAATTTTATCATAGGCCTTGCAGACTCCTTGTTATACCTAACAGGGTTTTCAAGACTTATAATTGAATCCCAACGCAATCTATTGCCAGCACGTGCATAAAGTTTTCATTACGGTTATCGGCCAAGTACGTCGTATCGTAAATTACTACTAGAGTGACCATTTACAGTGTTTGACCGCAAGACTGTGCGCCCTGCGTATATTACATGAACAAGACTTTTGCATTTAGTTATTAATAGAACTGTTAACCACGGTTTTACTCGCGTGGTACTCCGTTATACCGCGGTTAGAAGTAGTACTTATTGTCCTGGTCCAAAATTGATGAAAAATTTAATTAGCTTATTATCATTGTTTCATTCAACAGATCAGATATATATTTTTAAATGGGCATTAATGAAATGTTTTTCAACCAGGATAAAATGGCTTGTTATTAGGGTAAATTAATATTATGATCTTATTCTTGAGGAAAGCGAGAAATTGTATTTTAATATATGTCAAAACTTCTTTTCGTGCACGTAGCCGGTTTCCATTGAAAACTAGGCTTATCTTAAAGATAATCCATTACGATTCTCTGTCTCTTTTTAACACATTAAAGATTAAACAATTATTGAATGCCGTCTCCTTCCCACAACCGAAGATATCGATAAATAAGGATTTATTCAAGACATGGGCGTCGTAAAAAAGCCATTGTAAGTCAGCAGATGCTCATTAAGAACGTTAATATGGAGGTTATCTCATCCTTGACCCTTCAGAAATTTATAAGTTTCTGGAATTTATGATAAAGTATTCGGACTTCTAGAAATGGGTAATTCATCTTTGTTTTGACCAATAAGTGCCTGTTCACTGTTGGTAGCTGCTCCGAGATCCTCAAGGTAGTTGGGTCATACCAAGAGTATAGATTGGAGAGTGCTTCTGCTTGGACAGATTTCGACAGGCAGTAATAAAGAAGGGAGCTTTGAAGATCCACGAACGTGACCAATAAAATGTGGAAGGTACGAGAAATTACATCTTTATTGAAGAAATAATGAATCCCTTTTCTGACTGAAGAGTGACTGTACTGAGTACTGTGAGGGACTTATCAAATTCATCAATATTGATTTCAAAAATTTATTCATATTTCTTGTCTTTCATATAAGCATAAATTCAATAACTAAGTATTTATATACAATTCTAAGTAGAGATTTTTCCACACTTGTCTGTCATTCATTGGCTAGTTCCTTTAGTTTTTGATTCGATACTGTCTTTCTACGCAACACAATATCTTATCTTTAGCTATGTTGCTTCTGTCAGCTTCTATTAAATAGCATAATATTATGCACTGTTAATTACAAAATTTAGATTGGGTTTTACATCCCTTCATCCCAAAGGACGCGTAGACTAAAATGAAAAATTTAAAAACAATTCCCTTCGCAATTTATCACTCAAAACAGATGAATATTTCATTTGGTGTTGAATATTATTGTCGAAATGTCCCAGCAAACCTCATCTAACATGTCTAGACATTAGAGCATATGGATTCAGTGAAGACGTGTGATGTGTTTTTATGATCGGATTTGAATTCCGGAGAAAGACTTTTTCCCTCGAACCTTGAATTAGAAATAAAAAGGACAAAGAGGAAATTAGTTTTATGGTAACTGAAGAAAAAGTTAAAGCAAACCAAACAAAACCAACCTTGACGAACACATAGTCTACATAGCATGTCTTTTGAAGCCACGGTTATCATGTTCCTGATGGAGTCAATCAGGAATCTATATTATTAGTTTATACGATTCATTCAGATCAACCGAAGTCATGATTTGCGTAGCGTGCAATGTAACGGTTTATAAATAAATGAATGAATCTGTTTACAAGACTTTCGACAAAGCCCGACTACTGTTCAGAAATTATCGACATTAAACGTGACTTACGATAGATACCATTACCATCAAGCGGATATACGTGTAATTTTAACCTTTACTCTTGGCAGCGTTTCGTAAACAGAGAGTACATCGTCGTTTTTGCTTTGTGGAAGGATAAATAAGGAGTTGATATTAAGATGGTTAAGGGAGACAGAAGTTCAGGAGTGGTGGGCCGTCTTTGTTTGTACATGACGGAGGATTACAATAGATATACAATAAATAAAAGCCTTCGGGATCAATGGTTTTTCTGCAGAACGCTTGAATCAAAAGTACTAGGAGAAGAGAACTTCATTGGAGGTTGGCCGCACGTAAAACATATTCGCGTGGGCCGTCCTCCCCCCGTCCCGTGCGCGGGGTCAACGACTGCTGCGGCCATTTCGGCCGGCGGCGCGCCTCACCTTGACATTCATCTCGAGCACGACGCTTTGGCCAAACGTTTGAATTAACACAAACGATTTTGGTATTCTACTCCCGGCATAACCCCAAGAAGGTGCAGGACCCCCACACAAATTGGTCGGTTTATGTCGGACGCACAGACAAAAAAAAACATCGGGAGATTTATGTCCTCGTAATGAATTAAATAGTAAATTTGATTCGAAATTTGATAACGTTTATTGTTAAAATTACGTATGAAATTAATAAAGTAATTTTATAGCGTTCGGTGCACGAGACAGGGTTCGTGCAGCACGACCTTGTCACTTTTAGAATACTCCATATGGAAAAGTTATAAAATCGTACAAGTTCCTACTAATCTCATAAACCGAAGTTATTAATGTGCAGATTAGACAGGCCAGGCGTGTAACGTAGACACCTAAAAAAATACGTCAGCTAATCCGTAAGGTCAACAACCCGCGACTCGTTAGCGAGTTTGCGACATTGCAAAACATAATACTACATCCATCAAAGCGTTCCAGATTCGTTTGACATCAGTTACGGATGGCGTAAACAGCAAACACCTCTCTAACCATGTCCAGTTATACTCTGAAGAAGAGTATGTGTGAAGCCAAATTAGGAGTACCGCAAGGAAGTGCTCTGGGGCCTTTTCATAATTGTGTAACTTGATTGTTTAAGCTTAGTAATGAATCGCAAAGTACAGTACAGTCAACCAACAACTGCCCAAGCTATTTAAATAATTTTTGTAAATTACCTCGAATTCTCCTGATAAGAAAATGTAATGCGGGGTCCAGATTCACAGGTTTTTCTCGCGAGAACACGAGAAAAGTTCGAGAACTGTGAACGTGGACAGCGTTCTCGTACTCTTCTCGCTTCTAGTTCTCGCGAAAGTCTGGATGCACTTTGGAAGCGAAAAGAGTACGAGAACGCTGTCCACATTCTCGTTGTGCAGCGCGAACCAACCGATTTTATTCGCAGAGAATTCTCTCGAGAATCTGGATGCCCTTTCTCGCCGCGGTTCTCGGCAAGATCCTCGCCGAGAATTCTCGTGAGAGTCTGGATCCCGCTTTAGCCGAGTGGTATCCTGCTTAAAAATAGACTACCGCTATTCTACCACTGGAATGGCAACTAAGGGATCAACAAGGTCTTATTTACGTAACTCACTTAGGCAAAGCCAACAGTTTACTATAGAAATTCCGTAATCTTACAAGTCCTTATGAAGGGGGAAATAAGACATCGTATTTTATGCCCCTCAGCCGGGATAATCCTAACATGGTGATGATATAAAGACAAGAATCTACTGACAGTGCATGTCTAGTCTAGATCTAGTCTGATCCATTACGGTCCTGGCGAGACCAATACCCCATTAGCGCGTGCCGACACATCTAAGAATATCACCGTCTGAGAAACTTTATCAAGTTCTTTTGTACATTACGTAGTTACACCGGTTACTTAGACAATGGTTGCGAAACGGATATATCGTACTGAACTGTTGTTCCGGCATGCTTGGTTAAGGTAAGAGCATATTAAGTTGCGCCGCAGTGAAAGAATCTGTTTTGTTTGAAATGTATTGTAGTTATGTAGCTCTTAGACTAGCAATAGAGTCTAAACTACAACACTTTCCTATCATGATACCATTAAGTGCTAAGGCAGCATAACCACGCTTCGCTCCCGTGGAAAAAGTAAACAAGTCGTTTTATTTTACACAAAAATGCAGGCAATGTTACGCTGCGATGCGGCCTGTTCATGAACCCCGACAATATGTGTTGTTACCTTTAAAACTCAGAGTGAGTCATTTATGGCGAAAACATGGCTTTGAGGAAAATTTTTGAGCATACCAAGGCGGGGTCGTGTTATCTATCGCTTAGTGGGGGCATTAGTCAAACGCCAAAGAGGCACTGTGAATACATTTTAAGTCCATTCCATTTAAAAGTAGCTTTATATTTGTCAAACAAATATGTCCGAAACTACTCAATGAGTTAAACTACAGGGCCAATATAAATTGTGAACTTATAGTATCTGCTTCTTCTTCTAGTTACCTCCTTATTTGGGGTGAGCCCTCCTAATTGCCTATGGAACCCCTCCCTGTCATGTTATTTATATTTGTTGTGCTTGTAAAATGGTGGGCTTGAAGATGGAAGTAAAAATATCTGTTGTCAATTCGCCAGATTTCTAGTGTTCAGTTATGAGCTCAAAATTCTTCAGTCATGTGGGCCGAAAGTCTCATTGCCTCTTAATAATTATCATTAAATTGCAGTAGCCAGTTTGCCGAGCAAAATGCCTTATTCCGTCACCGTCATCTATTAATCAATGTTCGCACAGCAAATGGTGCGTGAAATCCCTAATTTGAATAACAAAGGCGCTCGTACCATTTACTTGCCCATAGAGACAGCTCTGCAGACACCTATATGTATCTTATACTAGAAGCATAGTTAACAGAATGTTATACTAGCTGGAGGGTTATATAAGCCTGGGCGTCAATTCTCTTATTTTACATAGTGCACAATTGGATCGCAATGAAAACTTTCGACGTTTCTGGTATTCTGTTACTAATTTTAAGACCAATCGTATTCCATTGGCATGCCATTGAACTACAACTGGAAAATTTTGCTAATCAAAAATCATCAAAATCATTAATTCTTTAAATAATTGATACTCTGTTATTTATTTTTTTTATATTTATTCTACTATTACCATTCAAATCCGTTTTACTTGCAATTAAATTGTGATTCAAAATTGTGGTAGCAGAACAACAATATTGAGCATATCAAAAATGCACCGTAATTGAATCGTTGTTTAACTATTAATTATCAGTCTTTTCGTTACCAGTCTTTTAAAGTTTATTAGCGGTATCGACCCCCTGGTGTCAAATTGCTAGTATGGGATGCAGAATTCAAAATAACTTATTAAAATTGTATCACTTGCTTTAAATTTCTAGATAAGTAGTAGTTTTGAAATTAAGTGAATATTAAAAGCCGAATTTATCATCTAGGATAAATTCACTATGTCAACTATTTTTCCACCTGTGTATTCTAATCTAAATTGGCAGAAAGATATAGACCCTGAAATTAGATAGTCACAAATTTTAATGTCCTGAGAAATGACAAGCTACTTTTTAGTTTCAAAAACCATTTATAGCTATAGTGGGGAACAAGTAACATCCCAATAATGAATTCATAAACTAGAACTTCACAGAAAAGTTTTTGGCTAGTAAGCAACTACCTGATTTCTGTTTTTATACAACCTAAATCAAGCATTTACCAGTACTAATGCAAGTTTATACTATAAAAAAGGTAATAAAATAATACAAGTTGAAAATATTGCATGTGCAGACCGTAATCAGTGCTTACTGATCGAGCGAATGCAAACTGATAAGATGGCAGTTGTGATAGCTGAATACGACAAGAAGGCCATGAGTGGCCACAGTGGAGTGGAGTATGGTATGTTACATGGTGATGTGGAAATAAAAAGAAAACTTTTACTTGCTCTGTATCATGAGTAATATAATAGTTTATTATCATTCCAACTTTTTGTATTTATAGCTATACATTTTTAATACCCACATGACGATATCTGTTTTACCCAAAGGTTGACTGTTAGATAATGCTTTTAGCATTAAGTTCGACTATTGTGCTATATAACTGTATTTTGTACAATAAAGTTTAAATAATTAAATGAGAAAAAAAAAAAGTGCCCATGGCAATAATTATTTCATTTAGAATTTTTAACAACAAAACACATTGAATTAATATTGCTCAGAGCACAGAATAGATACTTTTTAAGCTTGGATTCGAAGCATATGAAAATGGTTTAAGTGGTTAGTTATTAAAATCCTTAAAAATAACAAATTGGCGTACGGCCCACTTACCATCAGGTGGGCCGTACGCCTGTTTGCCTACTTAGTTGCATAAAAAAAAACAAATTTGACAGGTAATTTGGTGCATCCAATAAAATCACAAAAAAAAATAGGTACAGAAAGCCTTTATTTCAACTTTTAAGGAAATATTAATATGAAGATGTTTTATTTACACTAGGGATTTCTTTTTGTACATACAACAAATTAAACTGCTACACAGTTAAGTTTTTCTACAAATAAAACCAAGGAGTGCTAGCCATATTGTGTTGACAAGAGATTTAAAACTCATACAAACATAATAACTTGTTTTAAGATATGATAACTATAAAAGTCCATATTAGGGAGAAACCAAAGGAGGTCAAGGGATGAATATGACATTATACACTACAATTTCATACCATATGCTATGTAATGTCGAAAATGATTTAATTGTTGGTCTGCTAGGGCCCATTCATGAAGATTAATATGCCATTATGTACCATATATGACTGGATCAAACATATCCAGTAGCGAGCTGTGAAAGGAAATCTTTACCGTATGCTGGGTTTTTTAACCTATTGATATTTCGTGTCCAGTCCTCCATATGTTGCAGTCTATCTATACTAATATTATATGTAATATATATGTAATAAATGTGAATTCTTTTTGACGCAGGCGGAGCTGCGGGAAACTGCTAGAACTAAATATATCTACACTGATACTATGAAGTGAAAAGATTTGTGATGTATGTTACAAAATAACTCAAAATGTATTGGAGCTAAATTATTTTAAATTAATATAGGGGCAGGCGGTGCTGCGGAAAACAGCTAGTGTATAAATAAGTGCAAAAAGTCTCATAGCAAGAGCCTAAAAGGACAGTCAAATTAACCACCCTAATAACCTGCCTTCAAATCCAATAAACATTTTGTTACTATTTCATACAAAAGTATTTAATTTATTTGATGAAATATATATTTATGTAAGTTTCTGTTCACTTTAAACTTATGTTTTCTTTGCATGTTGTACTCTCTTCTATGCCCATATGTCTACATATTTTGTTAGTTTGGTTTACTGGAAGAGGTCCCTATTTAGGACAAGTCCACCTTTTGTTGTAACTACTTTGTTTTCTGTTTCTATGTTTTGTGTGAACAATAAAGATTTTTACATACATACAACTATGAAGAGATAAGTTGGAGCTTACATTCGCTTGATATTATGCTCATGCAGCTTTCATGGAGCAATAAAAAGAGGATCTTGGTGATAGACTAGATAAATTAAATATAATTAAAAATAAAATCTTAAATATATATATTTTTTATACAATTAACACTTTCGCAGACAGTAATGTCTCTCGACCTAGATAACAATCGAACTGCTATTGTTATCTCCTGACAGTCAGCAAAAATGTTAAGTCGCCAAACAGGCGTATATACAGGTGCATTGCCGACGTGAAGACGTCCTTTCACACTATTCTTGTGTGTAAATCCTTTATGTTGTCACTAGGCACTTTTTACGATTTTACCCTAATAAACATACGATTCTCAAAAAAATGTTTCAGCATTTGTAAGGAGCTTATCTTAACTAATAGTTATGTTAGGCGAAAATTAGTTTCATGTATTTATAACTTCATACTTTATCTACAAAACCAATAGGTAGTCCTGGAATTTCACATAATGTACTCATAGTTATTGGTACTGAGAAGGATGTGGGACATTTTATCCCGGAAGAATTTAATAATAATAATAATGTAAGCCTTTATTTTCAGACACATAACAATATATACAGAAACATTTATTTTATTTTTCTCTATCAACAATCCTGTCCATGTGCCTTCCATTGACAATTCCATTGGCCTCCTCCAACTGCTTCCACTATTGTCTGTCACAGGCCAGTCTTGTCCAGGTCACACCAGCCCTGGCTTTTATATCGACAATGTCCCGGAAGAAAGCAGTGAGCAAAAGCTAGCCGTCTATTTTTGGTGGCAATGGCTTTGTATGATAAAGGTAAATAAACCAGTACGAGACTCATACCCGGCAGTAGACAGTGGAAAAATATACTAGATGATGACATAATACAAATTAAACACCTAATTTTAATATTCAGGAAATGATAGTCATGTTTGGGAAAACTAATCAAAATCAATTTGTATTTGTTTGATAATTCACATGATTACTCATAAGAGACAATGAATTTCTGTTGAAAACGCTGGAGATAGCAGTTGTTAACCTGAGCATGACTTAATGTTTGGCCGGCAATGAATCATCACAACATTCTTGTACCTCTAAAAACACTTGTGCAGTTATATTGTCATCCTAATGAGTATGAAGAACTCATTTATAATTTTGTAGATTAGAACTAATCAAATTATTCATAATTCGTTAACTTTTTATTGCACAAAATTCTATTTGAGGAATCTAAAAATATTGATGTACATGTCAACAAACATCAAAATACTGCAATAAATATTTTTAAATTTTTAGTTAAAACTTAACGACTTAACTTAGAAAGAACCAGTTAAGAGTTGCTAAGCAATCAGGGCAATATTTATTAACAATTAAACTACCTAACAGAATTAAAAATTCAATCAATCAACTTTATTGCGTATTATGGGTGTACAATGATGTTATATATAGCAATTACAAAGATCTTAGACCACAAAAAGCCACAAATTCTTGTGAGAAATGTAAGATAATTAAAGTAGATAGTAATATGTGGGTATTAGTCACTATTAAGTATCAGCATTTAGCCTCGTTGCCATGGCACCAAACGAGCTGATTGAAATTTCAAAGTTTATTGATTATTTTTACAATTTTGCCTATGATATTGATAAATTTAATACATTTTTGTCTGATTTTCTATTTCTAAAATATGATATTGGTTGCAGCATAATGATACATACATACCAGCACACCTTTTCCCCGTAGGGGTAGGCAGAAACTACAGATTTCTATTTGCTACGATCCTTACAGACATAATGATAACCACAATTTATACCATTCCTAGTTGAAAGATACAGATGGCATCCTAAACAGTAAATATTTCCAGGCAGTTGGGTTTCTGCAGCAGAATATGTAAAGAAATAAAATTCAGAGTACTTACATAAATTAGTCCAGAGTAGTATCTGTCCTTGATGTTGTGCAGCACCGAGGCTTCGTTCAGGCAAGTCAACTCTGCCATGTCTTCCACTTTGTCAAACTTCGGTGGATTCATCTTCTGGATGTCATCTATCGCCACCATCATCCTCTTCCCTGACTCCGCTATCTCCACTTCCACCTCATCTCCTCTATCCACCTTGATCCCAGCTGCCACGAAGCCTTGGGTCTCGTGGGGAACCCACACCAGCCGCTTCTGCGTCCATTCCGCCTGAGTCGCCGGGTCGTTAAAACTGTTCCTATCCACCGACAGGTACCGGAGTTCCGGGTCGTTCCTATCCATGTCCACCATCGCGCCGCCCAATCACGCCGCGCGACCCGACTTACGATAACCTAACACCGGCACTGAATACCACATTAAACGGTCAGAGTGACCGACACCACACCTCACAACACTTGGCTTTATATCACCTCGCGTTGCTCTTTACCACGCGTTTGCCGTCCGTGTCCGCACACGGCGATGGTACGAACGAACAAAATGAAATGACGATATAGCGAGCGACTGACAGAACGGCGACGGTTGCGGTACGGTAGGAGGGATAGGGACCGGTCGACGCCCGAATTCACGTTGAGTTTGGATGTAATTAGAATGAGTTTTTAGCGTTCAAATGAGATAAAAACTAACAGAAAGTCTACTTCTTTCTTCTACTTTTACTAATACAATTCACAACACGATTAACAAAATAAACTATACGTAGTTATTTTTATCAAGCAAATCCAGAAAACATTTTTATTTTCTTCCACTTGTTTTCGACTTGTTCCACAAAGTACAGTTTGTTTTCATTTGTTTCATTGAATTGCCACAGTTTAGAAAGAATTGCTGTGCAGGACCGTTAAGAATGTACAGTTTCCTATTGGTCCTTCAATTCAACACTGCACGCTACATCCAATCAAATCCGTTTGTTTTCATGATGCTGTCATTTAGTTATTGGTAATGTCATGGTGATGCAAAATGAGAACAAACTTGTTGAAATTTGTTTTTTTTAATCTTTGGAAACTATTTCAGCTTTGACAGAAAGATACCGCAAAATGAGCATGAAAAAGGAAAAAATTAAACTTTAAAATTATTATAAGCAACTTTATTCGTCCCATGGACTTAATAAATTAAACAGGACTGCTCGGCCTTGCCTAGCTTCGCTCGCCAAGTAGTGGAGGATCCTTGTGCAAAATAGAGTGGCCACTGACCACGCTCCTCTGCATGGAACTAAAGGTAAAGATGGAAACCAAACCGGCATACAACAGGCTAGTCCCAGAAAATTGACCTTTGCTTAATATAATTGGGCTTTATATTTCTATATCAAAATCGAGTATAATATTTTTTTATTTTTTAATAAATATCTACCTCAAAATAAAGATTATATTTGGGGTTGTTATCAAGTGCTGTGATGAAAACCCAGATTCACATCACGAGTTAGAAAGAGAGAGGTGCAGGTGAAATGCATTCAGGTCAAACGTGCACAGCGTGCACTACGGTGGATCCGGTCTTTATCATAGATTTAAAAAAAAATGTTCATATATAGTCTAACCCCCATATTCTCAAACGTTTGCTTAAATTCGACTCAACCTTACTCCAACTAATTGGTATGATTAGTCGACACTATAGCTTCCTTGACATGGAGATTCCTCATTGGAGGTGAGTATCGAACTGTTAAATATAATATATCATATAAGTGGTTATAAATTAGGTTTTTGCCACTTTTTGTCTAGGTATCTTTTTACTTTTTTCATATTTCACTCTATTCTTTTGTATCTTTCAATTTTCAATCATTCAAATCATTTATTTGCATAAAATAGTAGTAAAATTTTTGTGCTTTGGATTGTTATTGTACTCACTTTTATAGTTAGTTTCGTACCCAAAGGGTAAAGTGAGACCCTCTTACGTCTCACCATCTCCGGATGTATCTCATAAACCGAGTTAGTTAGACAGTTGAAATTTTCACAAATCGTTTATTTTTGTTGCCGCTACTAAAAATCAGAATAAAATAAATATTTATGGGGGCTCCCAACAAACGTTATTTTTTTGCGGTTTTTATAGAGAATGGTACGGAACCCTTCGTGTGCGAATCCGACTCGTACTTGACTGGTTATTTACATTGATTACCAATGGAACTATTAACACAAAAATAATTATTAATAGTTTTGTAAAGAGTGAAAGCTCTCGACATAAAAAACGTAGGTACATGTTCCTTAGGGGTGTTGTGCAGGGAACCTCCTCGAGCATCCGGTCCCTTGAAAGCTTTACATTCTCACTTGATCTGTAAAAATCCGGTGAGAGGGCGAGCTGACAAGACATTGGAGACGGAGCAACCCGGGCGGCAGTAAATAACTTTCCGGTAATCAGGGTCAATTACAGAGGCAATTGGAGGTCAGATCACCCAGGGCCCTTCACGTAGGATTTACCTCGGGCCCGAGAAAGGGTCGCGGGGGTGGTGGTGCCCAGTGCATCTAGTTGTTCGTATAATTTTGCTGTATATTTATTGCATGTTCTTTGAATTATTAAAAAAAAATCGAGAGGTTTTTCGATTGGCAGAAAAATAAGGGCAAAAGAGGGAAATTTTATTGTAGTTATTTAAATCATACTTATTTAATGTATCGGGGTTTAGCATATGTCGGTTTCTCTACATGTGCTGTAAAAAAAACTGAAAAAGAGGGGTATAAATGGGAAAGTTCATAACAGCATTTTAAGAATAAATCTTGTATTATAAGTATAATAGTTGGCGAAGTCTACTGTTCACAGAACTACAAGTAAAATAGTAGATAAGGTCAAGTTTAAATTGCCACCAAAAACCCCAACACATGCCTTACTATCATCTCTTATCGCAGGGCTTTAAAAGAGTGAGCAAGCGAGATGTCGCCTTACACCTTGTATTGCGCTATCTGGTTCACTTACTCGTTTCTGCCCTGCGTTTAGATGCCGACGCGTGAGCCAAGCAAGTGTGCGGCGCGCAGCGGCGTCAGCAGCGGCGAAGCGACAGAAATCAAATCCTATAAAAAATAGGTACTAACTATTCCGTTTTGTGAGCTAATATTGCTCAAGGGCTCATTATTATAGATAAGAAACCAAGAACTTGTATCCAAAGCAGTAAATATCTTTTAATTTATAGAAAAAACAAATTGACACTTGTCATATTTGTCACTGTCGAAACTGTTATAGTAATGTCAGCATTGGCATCTCACATGGTGTTTGCAGCGTTGTTGCCAGAATGTTACAAAAGTAACATTTTACGTTACAGTAACATTTTACGTTACTTTTGACCGTCTCATGTTACACTAGACATGGGCGCCTTCCAAAAAAAATTTCCGTATTACTCGGAATTTTTAAAATTCCCGGGAATAAATGGGAATTAATTAGTTTTACCCATTTCTTCCCCTTGCATTTAATTTCTTCCCGCTGCCCATCTCTATACACGACTTAATATGTTACTTTTCAGATTTTACCAGCATAAAAAAAAATAAATAGAACTTATTCACCAAAACTAAATCATGACCGCAAGGGCTAAAACTAGCTAAAAAATAGTTTAAAAAATAGGTAAGACAATTGAAAATCATTCGACACACCACACACCTATTATGTCGAATAGAAATCATTATGACTTTTAATAGATGTATGTAGCCCAAGAAGGCTACTTTTACACCCGTACTCTATTCAGTTTTTCTTGAATTGTTGTTAAAGCGGTAAAAGAAATAAAACACCTGTGAAAATTTCAACCCTCTAACTATCACGGTTTATGAGATACAGCCTATTGGTGACAGACGGACACCGAAGTCTCAGTAATAGAGTTCCGTTTTGCCCTTTGTTGGGTACGGAACCCTAAACAAAGAAAAAAAAGAAAATGTTACTTTTTTTCGTGAACAATTTTTGAACAGTCTTTGTTATAATTGACTATCTGCCACTGGCAACACAAGTTGTTTGTTTTCTTGCGAAAGTAGTTAATTCGCGAATTTGTTCGTTTTAGTTTTTAATTTTGATTTGTTTGTGTTGTGATCAATCAAAAATTATATTATTACTCAGTAAAGTGATTTACGTGCAATTTATCTATCTAAACCGTATCTTGGTGTAAAGAGAGTTTCATACTGGCACGAATTGTGCGGTCGGCAGGTACCTAGGTAATAAAATTAAAACGTTTATTATTAATTTATATTCATGGATAGATTAGCTGCGTATATAGGTAGCAGACATTTAGCTGATCTAATGTCGTGTCGATGTAACTGATCGAATTTATATATCTTCCAGTACCTTTGTTTAAAAGGTATTGAGCAAGAGAGCACGTATGATACTCCCGGGGGCGTAAATACAAACCCGATTACAACACAGAAACCCATAGTCTGTGCTATACGATCTTGCGGACGGCTTAAAGAGGTAAACAGGTACACGGATGGAAAAAATGAAAAGGCGACTACAACTCAGACCCCATCTCATAAATGCATCATACACATAATTCACCCATTAAAAAAATTATGTTAGATAATTTTTTCACTGACTACCCCAAATCAATAAGGTTCTAATTCAATCAATTTCATAAATTTTTCCATGGGAATTGAATTCCATGCTTCCACAAATGCATCATATTACTACGAAATTAATTCACGGTTGTTGTTGTATGTTAAATTTCCTTTAAAATAAATTCGAAAACAATATTTTTTTAATCTATGCTACGCTGTTACAAAGTTATACATGATCTCTTTGTTTTCGTATGGGACAAATATAACAGACAGATTATCGTAACCAAAATATGTAGTAACTGTTTTTTTATTTATTGTTTTACATATATAATATGTGTTTTAATTCATAACATGCAAGCGTATGACTAGCACTGATTTTCAGCCACCACCTTTTGAGGAGTTAGGGTACACATGATGTTATTAAACTATAATTATACAATTTATCTTAAAAATAACAATTTTCAATTTATCGCCCCTCATCGTACCCTTGCGTGCGAAAATTATTAACGACAGCACAAACTCTAATAACAATATAAATAAAATAAAGAATGAACTAGGACAATAATTCATTTTCATATTATAAGTGTGAATGTCTGTCTGTTACTCTGTCACGGACAAACCGCTGAACACGGATTTTGATGAAATTCGGTAATAGTTAAAGACCTGGGGTCGATCGCAGCAGGCGGAGCTGTGGGAAACAGCGAATCCTACTTCCTACTAATATTATAAATGTGAAAGTTTGTAAGTATAGATGGATGTTTGTTACTCTTTCACGTAAAAACTACTGAATGGATTTTAATTATACTTTACAATAATATAGCTTATACATCAGAATAACACATAGGCTACAATTTATAAAGATATTGTGTGAATTGTCCAAAATATGACGATAAGTGTCAAGTAAGTAGGAAAAAATCTACTATCTGCGAGCTATTCAGGCGTGTGCTGCCAAAACCGCTAGAGTTACACATATGTAATGTATGATGGAAATGTTTATCTTAAATAGTCCAACAAAAATACCCGCCGCAGTATATATCTATATTTTATGTGTAAGCCATTATAGACAAAAATAGTAAACCATAACTACAATAAAAATTAATAATTAATTTGAAATGCACATTTGGTAGTAAAAAATTGATTCCTAAATGAAAATCTTTACCGCTTCTGGTAATATTATAAATGCGAAAGTCTGTCTGTTACGCTTTCACGGCCAAACCGCTAAACGGATTTTGAATTTTGGTATGAATATAGATGAAGACCCGGGGTCAAATATAGATACTTTATATAAACAATTTATATAAACATAGGCTACTTTTTGACGCAGGCGGAGCTGCGGGAAACAGCAGTAATAAATAAAATAAATTTATTTCAGGTAACAATTTGACCCATATTAAACTGATTTGAGCTGAACACGCAACTTGGAAAACAGGCTAAGACAAAGGAGATGTATAACTTTTCTTTTTTTTTGTTTCAGAATACCTATTGTCAACCGATCTGCTATTGGACAATTAATACAGATACACAGTATCTTTCTCAACCTTGACCTTAACAGAATATAGGGTCCGAATCATCAACAGAAAGTCAATTGAGCGTTGTATAAAACATTTGATAATTAATGCTTTAGTAACTGTTGATAATTTTTTTAGTCTATATATGCAGTAGTATATACATAAGTAGATACACACACGCGCACACAATACTAGACGAAATGGAAGCTGAATGCTGATAGGTTATCAATGGACTTTTAAATGATAATGATCGTCGAGGGCGTCTAAGTTAACAAATTCGGGTCACAGATTCGGTACTGGCTGGTAGTGTCGTATTCTATATTTTAATTAAAAAAGAAATAAATTCAAATTTGGAAATTATGGCGTACATAGTAGATCTTCGTTCGGATACTGTCACGAAGCCAACGGAAGCTATGAAGCATGCGATGGTGAATTCGGCCCTTGGGGATGATGTCTTCGGAGAGGACCCCACGGTGAACGCGCTGGAGAGCAAGATCGCTAACTTGTTGGGCAAACAGGCCGCTCTGTTCGTACCTTCGGGGACTATGTCCAATCTTATTGCTAGTAAGTATACATATTTCTGTATTTTCTATATTTTTCCCAAAAAACAAAAACTGACCTCCATTGGTTTTCTGGGACCAACTACCAGATACACTTTTTTATTTTATTTATTTAGGACAAAAAACAATTGTACAAGAGATAACAATTATTCAGATACAATACAGTGTTTATATAGTTGTATAACCAGCACAATGGGCTACTTGACTGTATTCATACTTTGGCAATATTTGCATACGAAACATTAAGTACACTAAAAAGTAACAGATTCCGAAAACAACAACAAAATTGGTTGTTATTTAAGCCAGTAATTGGTTTTTAAAGTTTTCTCAAGAAGAAAAGTGGGGGCGTGGTGGGGACGTCTTGCTATCTCTTTTGTACTTACGAAACCAAGTGGCAGTGACGTCACTGCACACAAAGTGCATCCTTTTCTTGTTTTGTGACAGTTTCCTCTTCCACCTAATTTCAAAGGCTTGTAACTTATTTATTTAAGAACGGATTTACAAAAATCTTTCTGTTTTCAGTTTCTGGTTGTGAAATGATTGTTATGAAGGATAAAAATAAATTGAGTAGAATACCCAATTATCCTCAGATTACTTATTAAAAAAAAGTAAGTACAAAATAACTAGTGATGTTTTATGAGCTAGCCACTAATTTACAGACAGGATTTAATTCAAAAATTGTCAAGATTACAGGGAGAGAAAAGGTTTTTCTTAAAAGAGGGCAATGACAATAGAAATATATATAAACTAGGAAAGAATTTATTATTAAACTATGCATAAGGCGTCTTAATGGAGCACGCTTGCCTGCAGCATAAGTTCTACAGTTTTTAATTGCGAACAGTCTATCTAAATATCAAAGGGTTGCAAGCACGTCCTGATCGCCTAGGCACTCGGTAGCACAGCTGTATGTAATTCGTTACTCTCAAACATAAAACAGTCTTCTCTTTTTTTGGGAGTCAATCCAAATTTTTTTCCATTCCAAACGTTTTCAACAAAATTTTGATGACCTTTTATGATAACACTTAATTCATGGTACGTAGAAATTTACGGTGAAACATTTCCAACCTATCATACAAGGTGAATTTACGTTGTAGTCTAATGAACGGATTACCCCTGTAGCACACACAGAAAGCGGACTGGGTGGGGAACGGCGAGTTTAGTCACCTCTGCTTTGGTCCCAAGGAATTCTACCAGTCATAGAAGAGTCAGGACTTAGGGAGTGCTATTTTTGAAAAGTGTGACTCACGCAAAATCTTTTTATATATGATTCATACATTTTAAAAATAGGGCTCCAGGGCTCATTTATACCCAGTGGAGCGCATATCATATAGACAAAAAGACTTTGCCTACCCTGTGCATTTGTAATAAAACTAAGAAAAAATAAAAAAGAAACATAAATCGCGTTGCGATGATTAGAAATTGCGCGCGTATTTACTTTTTGTTTTGCAAAGAACGGAACGTGCGGCTCGGCAACGGCGCGGCGTCGCGGCTACTCCCCGATCCGCCCGTCGCTGTCGTCAGAAGCTCGAAAAAACCGCACGCGAAATCGCTGTAGCAGGCTACTCGTGGCCAGCCTCGTACAACTTCATACTCTTGATCGCTGACCGTCGCTGTCGCCTTAGGCCGTCGCTCACAGCGGCAAGAAACACGATTCTTAGGTAAGGGATTTTTCGTACCATTTGAGGTACGGAACCCTAAAAATGTAACCTTTGCCTATGTCGCCCGGTATAACGAATAGAGTCTTTTTCTGAACATTGGGATAGCAATCAGATACAATTGTATGATAAAATTAAAGAAAAATCCGGCCAAGAGCGAGTCCAACTCGCGCACCGAGGGTTCGAAACATCTCACGTTATTGCTAAAAGTTTAAAATCAAACTACAGCTTTGCATAATGATTTCTTATGTTTTCGCGATTGTTACACATTAAATTAAACTATTTTAATACGGTTTTTATCGCGTAACGTTTCAAATACTTCATAGTTAAATAGTTTAATTTAATGTACAGCTTTGCAGTTCGTTTGTTTGCACATTCCTACAGATTTATACTCTCAAGATCAAATAGTAAGTTTGTAAAAGTAAAATTTTTAGATTGATTCCTACACAAGTATTGTAAAGTCTTTATTCTTGCCAAATTTCTTTACTGTTGGGATCGGGAAGTACACCTTAGGTTTTAATTTCCATATCAAATAGCAAAATATGCAAAAATTTTCCTGTCATAAGATTTACGTATAATTTTGATTATTTTACAAGTGCAAGATGCCATAAACCTGAGTCATTATCATCATTTTATCGTGCGGTAGTCAACTGCTGGACAACAGAGCTTCTCCAGGGATTTCCAGAATGGCCGGTTGGCAGCGGCCTGCATCCAGTGCTTGCCTGCTACCTTCTTAAGGCCATCTTACTTTTTGGTTGGTGAGTGGGAAAATCTGGAAATGGCAAGGGCAAAATCATTTCTATCTGGTTTCCGCGCAATCTGCCCCGTTCGCTGCCATCTGACCAACCAATAAATAAACTACTGGTTGGTACCTATAAGTATGTCAGTGTTAGATATATATTCTTGACAAACAAAATCCTATAAAAAAAGGGAACCCTTATAGGGTTCTCTTTATTTTTCACTCCAATCGAGGTACGGAACCCTAAAAAAAGTCGTATCGATAACCTCCTTTTCTAAAATTGGTTGATAATTAATCCAATAGGTATAAAACATAGTGATATGCTCTCTGCGGGGGTCTTTTGTACTTATTATGTTATTAGGTGATAACGTCTTATCAATATTTAAACAGTGATATCTGCGTCTGCGATCACTGTTAATAATCGTGAACTTTTTGATTGTGCAATGTTAATTTAAATGATGTAATACTTGTAATATCACTGATTAGATAGAGAATACTGTACTTGTATATTCCATACTAAAAATTGTGCCGACTTGTAGTGTATAATTTTTATTTTTATATTATTTAATAACAATTACTTTTTGATTAATATTACTTTTATACAAAACCATGCCAACTTCCGCTTTAGATTATTCTTCTTGTTAGCGAGTCGATTCTGAAATCGGAAATCATTTATTTGCATCAATTATATTTGTGAGGACTATGGTCTCCGCCTCCGCCATCGACAAGGCATTGTCAGTGGCTTCATATGAGTCCCTGCTGTGCTTGCACGCTCAGCAGGCTGGGCACGCAGGATAGGGCAGAAGATGTGCCATGGTTTGGGGAGAGCATGGAGTAATTACAAAGGGGAGATGCCGTACTAAGCGTTTTGTAAGAAACCATTTGTGAGGCTACACGGGGCGGAAGGCCGACGTGCGGGGTGCTTGGTTTCGGCCGTGGCTCCATTAAGTAATGATATCCATCTTACGGAAAGTAGCAGTACTACGTTATTTACAAATTATCAAGTACTTCAGACACCCGACACTAGATGTCACTACTGTTTACTTACTGTTGTTTTTAATATTAGGTATAACTTTTAAAGCGCTAAATATATCTTATTTAACAGAAACCAAAAAAAAATATTTCTAATTAATACATTTATAAAACGTAACTAAGTACAACTTACCTGTGGAAATATATTTGTTGATTATGTTCCAATTTTTTGTCAGAAAAGTTTTTACACTGAAGCACATAACACTTCATCCTTTATATTTATATGAAACAAAATTATTCAATGCTAAATTCCTAATAAAGTCGTGGAAAATCGTGATAAACTTAGTAGCTCGCGATCAGTTTCTCGGTACGCTTTTGAACGAGCAATGACAAGCTCCGCCCACTTTTGTGTCGGCGAGGCGCCAATGATTATATTACTGCGCCATTTCAAACGGCATCTCCCCTTTGTAATTACTCCATGGGGGAGAGACACCGCCCTGGCTTAAGCTTTCCTTGCTTCGGCCGAACTGCGTCCGGAGTCTATTCAGCGGCTTCCATATGCCACGCACGGCGGGTCATGTCCACGGGGAAAGCTCTCTGACAGCGGTATACGGGAGGTCATCGGATACATCTCTTTCCAAATATCTAATTTTGAATGAGAAGCTTCGGCAGATGATCAGAGATCTTATTTTGTTAAAAATTTGCTCCTCGACAGAGCATAGAGTTAACGCGATTTCATTATTGTAGAACTAACTATTAGAGCTAGACCATGGAGCAATTACAAAGAGGAGATGCCGTAATAAGCGTTTTGTAAGAAAGTATTTGTGACGCTGCACGGGGCGGAAGGCAGACGTGCGGGGTGCTTGGTTTCGGCCGTGGCTCCAACCATGGTGCACGAGCAATGTCAAGCCCCGCCCACTTTTGTGTCGGCGAGGCGCCAATGATCACATCACTGCGCCATCTCAAACGACATCTCCTCTTTGTAATTGCTCCATGGGCTAGACATTTTATGTAATTTACCCTTTTTTTCTAAAGGGTTTTGTATTGTATTGTTTAAGAGCCGCGCCGGCAACGCCGTGCTGCAAAAGTAGGGCTCCTGGTTAAACCGGTGAGTCGAGTAATTTTCGTTCGATGTCGAATGATTTTCATTCGACTCATCAGTTTTGCGTTAGTCATTCTTTTAAAGGTTCTCGAATGGCGACCACGAACCGGCAAGCGCAGCGTTGGACATCTACCGACCAGATGGTCAGATGATCTGTAAAAGGTCGCAGGCAGACGCTAGATATAGGCTGCTGCCTTCCGGTCATTTTGGAAATGGATCATGATGATACTTTCAAAAAATATGAGTCCTGGTAGAACTTCATGATCCTACTGCCTCCGTGGTCCAGTGGTTAAGGCGTGAGGGTGGTGGGTTCGATTCCCACCGGAAGCATACTTTGTTTAGTTGTTTCTAGTTTGGTTAAGACTTTGCAGGCTTGCATCACGTGATTGTCTGATAATAAAGATGATTCCGTGCTTCGGAAGGCACGATAAGCCGTTGGTCTGCCATTTGGTAGTCGTTAAAGGAACCACGTCAGAGGCCGAGAAGCGGTTCCGAACAACTCTGACACCAGGGTGTACATAGTCGATAGACAATTTGAACTACACGAAATGATGATGATCCTATTGGTCTGTCTTCCCAGTAAAAAGGGTAACGGTGATCAGAATCACGCTCGGTCGAAGAAGATTATCTTTAAACTGTGTGGTCCCAAATAGAATCAGATTCACACTTTCCTGTATTTAATCTGTGGACAGTGTTGTAGACGTACTATTAAAAATCTTTTTATTTTATACAAACACTGACAGCACTTACAGTAAATTGTGAACTAGATTAAGTTACATATTGTACTGTTGTTTATTCTCCCAAATACACAAAAAAAAAACCGCACCCCCCTCTACCATGGGTACAGTAAACTAACTTGGGAAAAAGTTTTTGAATAATATCTTTTTTATTTGCAGTAATGGTGCACTGTAACAAGAGGGGATCGGAAGCTCTCGTCGGGGATTGTTCACACATCTTTAAATACGAAACCGGTAAGTTTTCTTTTACTCATTTATTACCTTACTGCGTCAGGATTATGTTTTTAGGGTGTATGTAGATTTCTATGTTTCCCAAACTTTAATATATGAGCCATTATATCTAGTCTGCTATTAATACTCGTATTGTATTGCGTATGAATCATATGAACACTATATATAATAGAGGATTATTATAATTCGAATGTTTTGTGATCTCAATCTCGTCTACATTCTAATCTTAATAAAAATCTTTATAAGCTAGTTTCCTAAAAAAATATAATTAGTCCGTCAGTTAGATAATCAAAAAATATTGGAGACGTATTTTTTCTTTTGAAAATTAAACAAAGAATGGTACAGATATGGCGCGTTAAAGTTCCGTGTGACGTCACAGTGTGCTACACTTTTTCGCATGTGACGTCACTCCTAAACTTTGATGTGTTATATTTTTATAATTTATCGCTCAATTGACAAAAGAAAAAATACATCACTCATATATTTTTATTTGACAATTTTAATGATAGTCTTTTGACCCTGGAAACTAGCCTATAGTAGGAAATGTAATAAATGATTAATTTAATCTGATATGATGATGATTCACTAATATTAAAAATACACGTAAATATTAGTTGGTTTATCATTTTTCAAGCAATTTTTCCTCGTATTTTGAAAGATTTCCAGTAACGCAGCTATCCTATCCGCATTTGTATTTTATGTGTTTTTCATATAAACTCTCACCCGTCATTACAAGCCTTCAAGGGAAGACTTTTGAAAAAAAATATTAGCCTTTGTTTTAAACCGGCTCTTCAAATATATACAAGCCAAATTGCATCAAGTTTAGCCGTAACAGACAGACAGACTTCACTATATAAGAATAGATTTCCTAAACTGCTTGTAGATGTGGACTAGAAACAAAACAAAAAGAAGCGGCATCTATGGGACGACCGACTGGCCTGGACCTGATATCGTCCCCTGATATAAGTATACTATCATAGCTATTAATTACGTCATCGCCAGGTGGCGCGGCCCATCTTGCCGGAGTATTACTGAACACGCTGTCAAACAAACCTGACGGAACCTTCGATCTAGCGGAACTGGAGAAGAAGATCCGCGGCTCCGACATCCACGCGCCCTACACCTCCCTCGTTGCCATAGAGAATACACAAAACTACTGTGGGGGGAAGGTCGGTACTTTCAGATTTAAGTCAGGTTGGGTTGCCGGGTATTGCTGGTCACGCTGTCAAACAAACTTGACGGAACCTTCGATCTGGCGGAGCTAGAGAAGATCCGCGGCTCCGACATTCACGCGCCCTACACCTCCCTCGTCGCCATAGAGAATACACAGAACTACTGTGGGGGGGAATGTCGGTCCTTTCAGATTTAAGTCTAGTTAGTTAGTGTTCCTGTTGGTCAGGTTTTTCTGTTAAAAGTTCTACGGAGGTTAGATGCCTTACCTATAAAAACAGGGCAGAAACGATTTGGTAAACGAGATTGCGCAATACAAGGTGCATGTAGCATAAGTTTAAAAAACCTTTGCTGTACCTACGTGATAGCTTTCTCAATAAAGATCTATTCTATTCTAAGGCGGCATCACGCTTGCTCGCTCGTTTCTGCCCTGCTATTAGAGATGATAGTTGGGCATCAAGCGGCAGTCGTTCCATTGTAATTACCAGTTCCGCCAAATATAGTATCATGACTTACAGCGTACCCTAGGCTCCGAAGCGTAAGCTGAGAACGCAACTAGTAAAACATGCTTGGATGAAGAAGAAGGTTCAACGGTCTGGTAGAAATACGTAGGTGGGGTAGACCGAAATGAGCCAACTTCACATCGCATTGGAGACAAGTGCCAATGATCTCATCTAGGTATGCCAAAGACCAAGCCCTTTCGGATCACGGAGCTAAAGCGGATTTATTGCTAAGCAATCTCTACCAGTCAGCCTTTGGTAGTGAACGATGCACACGATAGCGTGTCACTAGAGGTATTTCTATCTCCATTTGCTCTGTAAAAAAAAACAATTGAGCAAAGAATGGATGATGATGATAAGCACCATTTTTGGGCTGGAGAGGTGAAAATGGTTTTTATTAAGATTTATTGCTTAACTGCTTAACCACTGGACTACGGGAAGTCCAGTGGTTAAGGAGTTTGCTCTAGAGCCGGAATTGTGGGTTCGATCCCCACAGGAAACATACTTCGTTTAATTGTTTCCAGTTTGGTTAGGACATTGCAGGCTTGAATCACCTGATTGTCCGATAATAATGATGATTCCGTTCTTCGGAAGGCACGTTAAGTCGTTGGTCCTGCCGTCTGGTGGTTAGTTAAAGGAACCATGTCAGAGGCCGAAAGGTGGTTCCTCAAAACTCTGACAAAAAGATGTTTTATTTGTTTGTAATAACTTCATTGCACAGAAAATAACATTATTATCATCATCATCCTACGTCGTCAGCTTACGCTTCAGAGCCTAGGGTAAAGTTATGATCCTAGATTTGGCAGAACTTGTTATTACAATGGAGCGACTGCCGTCTGACCTCCGTAACCTTTTTTACAGAGAAACCAGACCAACAGGAACTTGACCAGAGGTGTATGTAGTAGTGACCATGAAGCCCACTCGATATGAAAGAATGAATTAAGATTTGTCATTTCCTTCAGGTGCTTCCTTTAAAATGGGTGGATGAAGTCGCCGCGATCTGCAAGAAGCACTCCATTCCACTCCACCTGGACGGCGCCCGCATCTTTAACGCCGTGCATTATTACGGAGAAAAAGCGAGTAGAGTCGTCCGCGACTGCGATAGTATATCTGTGTGCTTTAGTAAGGGATTGTCGGCGCCGGTCGGATCTGCCCTGGTTGGATCATACCACTTTATACAGCAGTGAGTATCTAGTCGGTAAGGGCCGGCCTCGGAGAACATACTGCGACCAAATCGCAGACATATTAAAAAAGGGAGATGTCAGGAGTACCCGTAATCGACGAGCGTGTATGACGAGAGTGATGAGCATAGAAGAAGCAAGGGAAGTCTGTAAGGATCGTAGCAAATGTAAATCCATAGTCTCTGCCTACCCCTACGGGAAAAAGGCGTGATGGTATGTAATGAGTATATAGTTTTACACTATAATTATTTTACATAATCGCATACCCATAGATTTAGTGACATTTTGGTGCGCGCTCTTAATATGTCGAGGCACCGTGGCTCATTAGAAGGCGGCGGCTGAAAACCAGTGTTAGTCATACTTGCATGACTAGCGTACTGAGCCGCCACCTATTGAGACATCTCTCATGCATACTATGTACTTATTATGTTTATTTTGTTAGACATTTACGTAAATTGATAAAAGTTTCAATTAATTGTATTCTATCATAACGATTTACACTCGAGGTAGTGTCAAAAATTACAGGATTAACCCCCGTATTCTTAAACATCATCAACCTCAAGGACGTTCTTCACTCAAACTTATTCGAGGGCGCCTTAAGGAAGTCCTCGAACTTTCCTTGAAAACGACATTCTTGGTTGCTTGAGCAAACTCCAATGAGAAACGTCACAGGTTACAATAACAATTCTAAACACGAAAATTTAAAATTACAAAAGTAAAGAGTAAAAAATAAAATAAAGTAAGACCTAACATTATATTTGACAGTTCGATGCTCACCTCCAATGAGAAATCATATTTATATTTTGGGTAGTTCCCGTCTAGTTTCTAGGATCGACTGGCTGTCTCTTCCTCCTCTCCTTTTTCATAATACTACTCTTAATTTTAGTGAGAAGGTTACAAATCTAGGAGTATTTTTTGATTGTAATATGTCTTGGGTGCCGCAAATTGCAGAAGTTAGTAAAAAGATGTTTGCTGCAGCTGGTGCGGTGAGAAGGATTAGAAACTTCTTGCCGACTAAGACCAAAATCACGCTTGCACAATCCTTGCTCCATCCAATCCTTGACTATGCTGACTCCTGCTATCTAGATCTCACTGAAGACCAATTAAACAAGCTTGAGCGCCTTCAAAACTTTTGTATAAGATTCATATTCGGTTTACGTAAATATGATCACGTCTCTTCTTTTCGCTCTCAACTCAAGTGGCTCCCCATTAGACTTCGTCGAAATTTGCATATCCTTTCACTCTTGTACTCTATCCTATTCATTCCCTGGACTCCTACTTACCTTAAGGAACGCTTCAGATTTCTCAGTGAGGTTAATAATCGCGAACCGCGTGAATATAATACTCATCGTCTAGCTATCCCTCCTGCTGCTACCTCTTTCTATTCCCATTCCTTTGCGGTGCAGGCTGCTCAGTTATGGAATGCTTTGCCAGTTGAAATACGAAAGGCTAAAACAATTTCATCTTTCAAAAATCAAGTGAGAAAACATTATCTCTCTGCAATTGAAGCTGATCCTGCTCATCGTTAGACATTTTCTTCTCTTCTTTTATTTTTTATTATTGTATGTTGTATGTAGGTATATGATATGTATATATTCATTAAAGGTATAGTATGTATTATTCGATTGTAGGTTTATTTATTGACTGTTGTATAAGGATGATAGTGTTAGTATTTTATTACTGTACCGCCTTTGTTTGTTTTCACTTTTTATCCTATCTACCCTAAGGTTGGCTGGAAGAAATTGCAATAGCGATAAGTCCGCCTTTGTACTCAATATTCTAAATGTATTACTTTTAATTTTGATTTTGTGATTGGTACAATAAAGTGTATATCTATCTATCTATCTATCATCTCAAGTCAAGGAAGCTAGTGATGACTAATCATACCAATGAGGTGGAGTAAGGTTGAGCGAAGGTTTAAGAATATGGGTGTAAGAGCAAGCACGCAATAGCTTCATACGTCGAAAACGTTTCAACCGTGCTACAGCTGACCATGGACTGTTGAACGACTGGCTTAGCTTTACTACTGCTTCGCACGTCCAGCGGAATCTTCCACCGCCAGTATTGTGATTTCTCCAGTCTTGTATGTATGTATGTATGTAAAAATCTTTATTGTACACAAAGGACATAGTATCAGAATACAGGTTACAACAAAAGGCGGACTTATCCCAAATAGGGATCTCTTCCAGTCAACCAAACTAACATAGGACATAGACATATGGGCACAGAAGAGGGCACAACACGCAAAGAAATCTTAGGCGCATAGACTTACATCTAACATACAAATTCAATTACACATAAAAACAGTAAGCTCAGCTCAAGTCCGAACGTTCGTAGTATTTCCTAACCCGAGATTTGAAAGAGTGAGAAGACAGCTCTTTTATCTCCAAAGGAAGCTTGTTCCAGAGATTTGCAGCGAGAATTAAGAAGGAGTTGGCGTAACACTGTGAGGAGTATACAGGTATGTTCAACTTTAGGTGGTGAGATGCTCGCAGACCGGGATCAAGATCCCGGAAGGAGAAATTTGATCTGAGATATTCAGGGGAAGAAGGATTAAACAAGACATTATAAAGAAAAGAGACAATATGTAGTTTACGACGTATCCGTATTGGCAACCAGTTCAGACGCTTGCGAAACTCGGAGATATGGTCATATTTCCTTAGCCCAAATACGTAACGAATGCACAAGTTCTGTAGTCGCTCTAGTTTAGCAGTGAGTTCGTCTGTTAAGGTCCAGGAACGCGACATCAGCATAATCCAGAACAGGTATAAGGAGCGAGCGAGCCAGTAGTGCTTTAGTATCAGTGGGCAGAAAATTTTGCAAACGTCTTAAGGAGTGCAAAGATACAAAGATTCTTCGGCTCAGCTCATTGACATGAGGAGACCATGATAGAGTTTCGTCCACAACAATACCCAAATTGTTGACTTTAGATGAGAAAGGAATTATGTTATTGTTTATTGTCTTCATCACTCCACCCAAGCGTGTTTTCCTAGTTGCGTCGACAGCTTTCGCTTCGGAGTCTAGAGTACGCTGTAAGTCATGGTCCTAGATTTGGCGGCACTGGTTATTACAATGGAGCTCTGCCCAGAGCAGTTTGACCTCCGTAATCATTTTTACAGGGAAACCAGACCAACAAGAACGTGACCCGAGGTGTGTTAGTGGCAGCACTTAGATATTTTCAGGCTGCCTAGAGGCATTTGACACAGCCTAACTACTGTCATCATCATCATTCATTGATCATGGCATTCATACGTGGATCATACATCCACACCCAGATTTCTCAGCCAGCTTGCGACTGTTATCTATCGATAACAACCGCGGTAAATTGGTCGCCATTTAGTGGCATTTTTTATCTCGAGCACCTCCGTCCTTCGGAGGGTACGTTAAGCCATTGGTCCCGGCTGCCATTATTAGGTGGTCGTTAAAGGTCGAAAAGTGGTTACGAAAACTGACGCAGGGTGCACAGGGTCGATTAACCATGTAACCCACTCGATATAAATGAATTGTACCTAATACCTGTATGTAATTGGACAGAGCTCGTCGTATCCGCAAGATGTTGGGCGGCGGGATGAGACAAGTGGGAGTGCTGGCGGGCGCGGCCTCAGTAGCTTTGGATGAAGTAGTGCCACTACTGGCCCTCGACCACAAGAGGGCGAGAAACCTGGCCAAAGGTAGGAATTGTATAGCCCGACCAATAAAATAGCAACCTCCGCCATATTGCGGAAAAATGTTATAACTAATTTATTTTACTCGCAACTATGCATACATGTAACATAATCTTATCGGCATCTACCTGAAAGGACAAGAGTGGACGTTGTATATTTCATATTATTTTCTACGTAAATCGTTTATCAAAATGGCAAAAATAATTCATAGTAATAGAGAAAAGTGTTTAAGATGTTATCATATTTTACGCGAATAAAAACAAAGAATTAGTTTCTATTTCATCAAATGAAATTGTCATACAACATGTTGCCACCTAAAGTCGATTAGTAGCGACGCCAATGCATGGTTTTTATTTTCTGATATAGTAAGTTATTCAATTCTAAACAAGAATAAACGTGATTGGTTGCAGTATATATTAATTTTGCTGGAAAAAAAATAACAGGCCAAAAAAAACAATTAACCATTGTACGTTTCCATGCTTGTGTATGTAAATTATTTGTAATTTTTTTTGTACAATAAAGATATTACAAACAAACACCTTTACCATAGAATTATTAATAGTACTAACTAACATACAGAACGGACACTCACACCACACCCTTCCACCTGACACAGATACCGCACCTCACCGCGCAGAATTAGGGTGAATATCGAGAGTAAAACAATGCAAGGATGACACTTCGGCGCGCGGCCGCGAAGGACAACTATGACGCAGATACAGTAAATAACCAACCCTACTACTAACACACGTACGTGATCGAATCGTGGTAGTAATAGATATTGGGTTCGCTGCTGTTGTATGGAGTGTATAGGGCGTGCCTTAACCGCAAAGAAATGTGGCGCCAGTAGCGATTACAGATTTTACTGTACTTGAAAGCGGAAACGTATTAAATTACTTTTACTTATAAAGTTTATTTCAATGGCTTAAATATGTATAAAATTAGAATTAGAACCACTGAAATCCATTAGTAATATTGATATTTAAAAAAGGTAAATTTATGAATGAATAACCTAAAAACTCCATTGTTTCTGGCATGGAGCAATAAAAATAAGTTAAAATAAGTTTATTGCTCACCATACGGTACACACACTATTAATAACAAAGTGGAGATGCCGTTTGAAATGGCGCAGTGATGTGATCATTGGCGCCTCGCCGGCACAAAAGTGGGCGGAGCTTGTCATTGCTCGTGCTCCATGATTGGAGCCACGGCCGAAACCAAGCATGTCGCACGTCTGCCTTCCGCCCTGTGTAGTCTCACAAATACTTTCTTACAAAACGCTTATTACGGCATCTCCTCTTTGTAATTGCTCCATGGTTTCTGGTACCAACAGTAATCGAGGGTCTGTTCCTGAAGACGTTCCGCGTGGACTCCGAGGGCCAGCACAGCAACATCGTGCTGGTGCGCATCCCCAAGGAGAGCCCGGTGTGTGCAGACCAGGTCATACAGCGGCTGGCGCAAGTCTGCTTGGCTGAGACTCAGGTAATTTTGTTCTAAAAGATTTTGCCATCTACTTCGTTTTTTTTTGTTTATACAACTAAATAAGCAAACAGGCGTACGGCCCACCTGATGGTAAGTGGTTACCGTAGCGTATAAACGCCTGCAACACCGGAGATGTCACGAGCGCGTTGCCGACCTGTCCGTTATCAGCACAGCGACCCCTCTGGAGCCTGGCGACCCATGGATTGTGATCATAATTGTCTCAATGAATGCTAATTTTATACTTCTTCGTCTAAGCGTGTTTCCCAGTTTTATCCTCGCTTTAGACTTTAGAGCCTAGGGCACGCTTTTAATCATGGTCTTAGATTTTAATGGAGCGGCTGAAGTCTGATCTCCGTAGGGAAATCAGACCAAAAAGAACATGAGCCTTGTACAAATGTTCTGTTCTAATAAAAAAATATGACCAACACTGTCAGATTTTACGAGTTAGGGGGAACTCGTCCCACCCTTGATCTCATCCCTGGTACCACTTTTCCTATATATTTGATAGGGGTAAACTCGTCTAGCTCTGCCATCTAGCGATAACAGCCGGGACCAACGATTTAACGTGCCTTTGCCTTAATATAATAAATCCTAGTACTAACAACCTCTCTCGCTGTAGCTCACACACACGATCACGTATGTATGCCCCGCTATCGAACTCCTCTGTATTTAAGGAGAGGCCCTTAGTCCTGGATTGGACAAGACTCGTCTTATCGCTGTGCTCCTGGATTTTAATGAGTGCTCATTGTCTTGTCTTTTGTTTAATATTTTGTGGAAATAAAGTAATCATAATCATCATTCCGTATAGGTTACATTGTCAATCAACCATGTTCACCCTGGTGTCAGGTCAGTGTTGTGCGGAACCTTCTCGGCTTCTTGACTGGTTTCTTTAACGACCACCGGCACATGGCGACCGGGACCAACGGCTTTACTTGCCTTCCGAAGCACGGAATCATCTTTATTATCAGACAATCAGGTGATTCAAGCCTGCAATGTCCTAATCAGACTGGTAACAACTAAACAAAGTATCCTTCGGCTGGGAATCGAACCCAAGACCCCCGGGCCGAAGGCGAACGCTTTACCCACTGGACCACGGAGGCAGTTAATTAACTGTATTTCATTATACAGGGTGACTGCAAAACCCCCGACGACGAAGGCGTGATAGTAAAAGCGATACAGTTCGACGAGAAGACAATAAGATTCACGTTACATAGGGAGATACACGACGAAGCGCTATGGCTGGCCATCATGAAGATCACATATGTGTTCAAGGAGATTGACGCTAAAAACCAGCGCGAGGTGTAGGAATGTTTTCGTTTTTTTACAATAGGTAGACTGTTGGTGTCAAAAAGTTGTGTTTGTTGTCCGGGACCCCAAGCTTGAATACGTAACATAGTATTTGTAATAGATTGATTAGATGAATTGCCGAACCAGCGATTGTTTTAAAAATAAATAAAAATGTATTTATTCAGACAAATAGTCCATTGAGTGTTTGTACTAGTAGAGTAACTTAAAAACTATGTTAGTACATATGCCTAAGTAACTAATATATTTATTTCTATTTATTTTTAATTTAATGTCGAACATTTTCATCTAAATCATTTCATTGATAGCTCAGAAGGCTATTGAAATGAGTTCAATAATATCGAAATTTTAAAATAAATCGTAACAGACAGACAGACAGACTTTCGAATTCATAGTATGGGTGGATTCTTTAATTCATTGTTAAATGTAATTTTTTCATCTGTCTACCACAGTAGCAGTACTTTTGCTTAAAAAAGGTTTAATAAATTGTAAAAGGTTGATAAATTATTCAAAAATGTTTATTTTAAGTTACAATTTGTATTGACAAACTGTGTGATTACTGTAATTATTGACATTGTTAAATCTGTACTTTACAAATGTTTATATTGGTTGACCAATAAAATAAATAACTACATTTACTTTTTTATTTACTATGCCTTTTTTCCAACCGACAGAACATATTTAAATAAAAATCCAATCACATTCATACTTATTTTCACAACTTTATATCCATATATAAATAGTCGATTGACTATGTAACTCACTCGATACGATAATAATGAGCAAATATATAGCTAGAATATGAAAAATTAAGTCCATTTTCTTGGAGGATTGAGTTATATATTTAGCACTTCACACTTGGTGGACTAAGACCAGTCAACCCTAGATGATAAACGTTTTTATGTCTGGTTGCGGTGCTTTAGAGTAATTTCAAATACAAAATAATATATTGCACAATCAGTTTAAAAATTAAGTTTGTTTTTTTTTGGAGCCAAATAAGGAATTACATAGAAAACAAATACTTAGTTGTTCCGCCAAAGGACTACTGAGAATAACGAAAGGAACTGAGCATAAATAAAAATTCTGACGCTTATTACTTTTTTTTTTTTTTTTGCATAAGTCAGTAATGAATTTGCAAAAAATAAAATTCTTCATGAATAAATGAAAGTAAAAACTTCTACATAAACAGACTTATAGCTAACAAAACGCTATTGTTTTATGCAATTTTTTACATACACAATCCAACTACATACAAAATTGTCTAACAATGTTCTGACAGATATGTTTTTCATACATCCCTGATACTTAGCGAAGCTAAATCTACTAAGTACCAAATTGCTTTCTTCCGCCATAAATAAATTAACACCTAAATGCACTATTTACAAACATAGTAAATACATAATTGAATCAGATTAAACAAAAATGAGTACAAAGGCGGACTTATTGCTAATGCAATCATTTCAATATTTGTTTTATAATACTAATTGTTATTTTAACTGATATCATCGACATATTTATTAAAGGTAATTAACAGACATACATATTCAGTATTGCCACAACAAATATAATAAATCGGTATATTTTTTTTTATAGTATCACAAGTTTGCAACTAAACAAATTAATCAATCAATCATTTATTTCATTGTAGATCATATGTTGTACAAGGTGGAAATAGTAAATTAATAATTGTAAAGTTTCGCTTTAATTAAGATTTGAATTGAAACTGAATTTATTTCCAAAATTTAGCACTTCTTTAGTTGCATTGATAAAACTTACGATGTTTTTAAAAGTTGGTAGTTTTCTTCTTGCCGAGTCTAAATTGCTATTGAATGCAGTTTATTAAATTTGCCAGCTGTATACATGGTCCTTTTTCGCAATATTAGTACATTCATTTACCAGTAGAAAGTATTTTTTTTTCATTTATTGCAGGCAACACTGAATAAGAACTCTTTATCATTAGTAAGTAGCGTAGGGCAGACTTTTTTCGCGTCATTCACTCATTCTCGTCACTATTATGTTAATTCTCTATCAGACTGAACAATGTAATAAGTACACGTGTTTCATTACGTGGGTACAAGAAAACTAATAATACTAATATGTGTAGCCCATTTGCCCGATTCAAATATTTTGCCATAATTCTTTCATTTAATCATCTTGCCTTGCTTGCATCAGCTAAGCATTGTGGTGTGGCGGTATTCATAAAATAAGTCATTAACACAGATGACATCATCCGTCTGTCTTAGCTTCGTCTTTGTGATAGGTTTGCTGAAAATATTTTTAACTGTATTTGGCTCAATAAATTTATTTTTCGACATATAGCATCGATTGCATATATGACAATTTAATGTAAAAATGATAATATTGAGTGCCTCATGATTTACCGTAATAATACTGTATGGGTATTCCCCGCCGCCACACCTTTTACCTACCAAAAAAGTTACACAATAACATTTTGTTCGCTCCACACTTTAATCAGCTCGGCATGGTCTTGAAACCCGTGCGATGCGATCACATCCTTATAACCATTCTTACTATACCTCTTCCTATAAAAGTAGAACTGAGGGCAGTGCGTCACCTCAATCCCCAACTTTTTCGCAATAATACCTAAGTAAATATCATCAAATCGAAAATGCTTCACGTACAAACTACCCACATAAATATATTTCATAGACTTATTTGAAACTACGTACGCTCCGGCCGTCACATAATGCGGCCACTTGTTCCAAGGATATTCTTCAAGTGTTACTCTCCATTTGCTACTTTTGAATCTCTGAGGACCTGATTTGAAGACGTAACCAGCATAAAACTGACCGTCTTCATCTATCCCTTTCGAAGAACTGAATAAACTATTGCTGTTTCTTTCCATGTTGGTCTTACTCGAAGCTTGGTCGTGAACGTAGTCAATAAGGTTATTTACAGATATGTACATGTCATCATCGGTGAACAAGTAGAAGTCAGCCGTAGAGCAATGCTCGTACAACCATCGGAATGCCATCATAGTCTTAATAGTATTATTAAAATAATTGTCATGGAAATCTATCTGTATTATATCTCTATGCTTCACCATTTCCTTGTCTATTAGTCTCTGTGTTTCAGCTCTTGGGTTTCCGTCGATGCCTAGGAAAAATAATGTCTTGATGATGCGACCGGGTATGAGATTTTCTTGGCCGTACGTCTGTCTGATTGCAGCTCTGTGTCCAAAATTCTTCATAGCAGACTTCACTACTATGAACAAATCTAGTTTCTCTATAGTTTTGCATTTTCCGGAATTAGTTAGGAACCTATATGGGTAATAATTGATGGGTTTCACACTGGGTTTTTTGCCGGATATGACGTCTCTTACAACGGGTCGTATGTCTATGTTGAGAGGGTAATCGAATTCGTTCTCGAAACTTCTGGAGTAGATGTAATCGCCGACGCTGAAGAAGTAGTACAGGATGCAAACGATTAACACACATGGACACAACAGCACTTTGTACTTCCTCCGTCTCATTTTGACAGTCTATGAGATTCTTCACATCACTATCACTGGGCCCTGAAAAAATAATCATTTCTTTATTGCCAACAATATTTACAAAGTTCTGGAGGAAATTTTTAAGCTTAGAAATATAGGAGGATCGTGGCTGGAGAATAAGGGCCATCATCATGTCAAGAGGCCGAAAAGCGGCTTTGCAAAACTCTGACAGCAGAATCGATATGAATGAATAAGAGCCTATTCATATCATATGTATAGGGTGGAATAATGCTTGAGCAATTGATTCAAGCGTTACTTTGCGGAAGTTAAAGTTGCACTTAACAAATTATTTTGCGTGCTTCCGTCGTTTCTACGGCAAACTATTAACAGCTTGGTTAAGTGCCTGAGTATGCCTCGTGTAGACGTGAGACACGTGTCGCATGTGCAAACTAATGGTAGCGGGCATGTTGGTACTAAGTTACTAACACTAGTGGGTGGGTGCCGGCCGGCAATAGTTTGCATGAACTAACTGGTGGCGAAAGCACGCAAAATAAGTTTATAAGTGCTTGTAATGCTTGAGCACTTTTCAATTTTTATTCATCTTACGCTCGGCATTACAGTAACGCGTGAGTAATTGTAGTGTAGTAGTGAAAAATTTGCAAGGACTGGCAGAAGACAAGACCAATTAAGACAATTTACGATTGATTATCATTCGACAAAACCTGAAAGTATTTTCATTGACGGTTTTAAATGAGTGACGGATTTCAAAAATTTCACCACAGTACCAGAACACTGGTCGGACTTTGTTGTATATTGTTGACGAGAAAACAGAAAGGTCGAGGGGACTAGCGCTAAGAGTATGCCGAATCTTTTTCTCGGTTGTTGGGGATTCTGCTTCCAGCTACGGTTTTCCCAAAAGACTAACTAAACCCCCCCTATATTCATAAAAAAATACAAACGATTTATAAACCTACGTTAACTAAAATATGGTGTAAGTATATATGCCATTCTTTCACGTCCAAATTTAGATAAGAGAGAAAAAAGGAACTAAATATATTCTAGTAAAATATGTTACTTTTACTTAAAATCAAGTGGGCCATATGCCTATTTGCCTACCAATATATAATATTACATATATATAAAAAACAAAACAAAACATTGCTTACCCTACAATACTTTAGTAGTTTACTACTGCACAGTTGCTTTCGCAACAGAAAACCTAGCGATATCTTATCTCGCCTATATACTTATGTCATTAAACTGCTCTCATTGTACACAAAGGGGACGATAAACGGAGGCTGAGTTATAAATACGAGTATAAAAATCTAATTCTCTTCAAAATTTATATTTGAATAAGGGTAGTAATTAAACAAGTAAATCCAAATTTGAAGTGTTAAAATTAATGAGTTTGGATGACAAAATTATTGAATTGAGCGCATGACCTCGAGCGACGAGAAATCTACATATCAGCGACTGAGTTTTATTTGAGCTGCTTAAAATATAACCCGAGCAGCATTATAAAATTCGAGCGACCTATAATTTTTTTGAGTGACACACTAAGGTACTACATACTATTGAACAAAACACGCTCACTTTCACGATCATTGTAAGACCACAACATTTTTTCTGTCTCAAGTCGTCTTTTGAAACTCAATCGTTTCTGTCACACGTTCTGTCGCTCGCTCACTGTTAAACCATAACCTAACCTATTTTCTGTCACAAAGTTGTCTTTTTTATAGTCGTTTATGTCACTATCTAATGTAGTAATTTAGACGCTCATTTATTATTGTAGCCATTCATTAAATAATTCAGTCGCTCATTTAGTAATTTGGTCACTTAGTAAGATTATTCGCCTCTTACAGACATTAGCTCATTTCGGATTTTTTTACTGATCAATGTTAGTCGTCAGTTCAGTTATTTAGTTGCTCAAACAGTATGTCACTGGCCTGGCTTCAGTCGCACATGATTATACAGATACAGTCAACAGCATTTTTTTTAAACGAAAGCTAAGCATAATTGACTGAGATCAGCAAAGTCTTCGTTTCGAGACTCGCCAATTTTGCTTTTTACAGAAAAATGTATACTTCGGGCTAGAGGTAGCATTTCTAAACCAATCCTAACGAAACTTGGCACACGTGTTCCTTGATTTATTTAAACTTTTTTGTCGAGATTCTTTTGAATGGGGGTAAATTAGGGCAAAAAGGAGAAAAGTTTTTTTTTATATACGGATCCTTACAAAACTTGGCAGACACGTTTCTTGTATTATTAAAAAGTAAACAAAAAAACTAGAAACTTTTTTGATTGGGAGAAAAATAAGGGCTGAAAGGGGGAAAGTTTGGTGTAACATTATTCAACAAATTTCAATCATACTTAAGTGATAATAGCATCGTATGCCACCTGGTGGTCGTTAAAACACATCGTGATGAGCCTATTGGTTTTTAAATTAAGAACCACAATTAAAGGCAACTGGGAAAGACGCTCGATAAAATTTTCATATGTAACCTTTTTGGCTATGAGCAGATATTTTAAATGTAACAATTTGCTCGTTACGGCCTGGCCCCGAGCTCGGGCGGTGTGAACGTCGGGTGCGGGTGGCGAGGCGGGTATACGCGCGGAGGAATATGCCGACCACGGAGCACGAGCGTTCGCCGCCGCGACCGGTGTAGCCCAAGAGCTAACATGTTTTTATCAAAGTTTTGCTTACAAAATATAAAACGTTGCATGCAAGTCATATTATTCGGAAGCGTTTGTGGAGTACATGATTTGAATCGGAATCATTGTAAAGACGGAGAATTCCATAAGAACGAGAAATACAAAACATAAGCAGGTTAGGTACCTAGGTAGGTGTAGATATCCAGACATATTTATAACATAACTATTACATTTATAACATAACTAGCAGCCCGTCCCGAATTCGCCCAGGCCTATAGCCTTCCTCAATAAATAGGCTATCCAACACTTAAATATTTTTTATTTATTATTATATTATATATATTAGATTAGCGCGTTTAAACAAAAAAACTCTTCAGCTTGATAATATTAAATAGTAAATTTATATAGATACTTTATTACGACAGAATAGTAAACACCTATTATATTATACTTTTTGAACAGTAGACCTCGCGATCACGAACAACTTTATAAAATAGCTACTATGAACTTACTCGTTTTTTTCATAGTAACCTGAGAGGAATCTGTTAATAAATAATACTACAATTTATTTCTCCGTGGTCTTCCCAATAAAAAAAATCTGGTGTGTCCGTGGCATAAACAAACATCGAATAAGTCGAAATGGTGAGAATTCAGATTCTATAGGATATATTTATAATTTAATGAGGTAATAAAACTGCTAACATTTACTACTTATTCTTTTTACCAGAATATGTGTCAACACCTTGTATATAATATTATATTCTATCTGAATATAATTTTAAGTGCTAATATTTTTCACTATAAGTCACAGTGTAGATTTTCGTTGGGGAAAAATGTTTAATTCGACACTATTCGCCGCGACTATTGCCCGTACCCCGTGGCCGACACCATGCGGAATATTATTTTTGTTTTTACCTGGTTCGACAAAAGACAGTAATAATTCCAAATCTATGGGCCCGCCAGAACTTTGTCCGTAAAGACGACAGCATTGGTGTAAACGGAATTTAAGCCAAAGACAGACCTAGGTAGGTGGGCGTTTTCAAAATGATATTTGTTTGTACTAAAAAAATCAATTAATTTCTTTTTATTAATCCGGAACCACGTCAGGGGGCAAAGAGGCGCCTTCGAACAAATCTGACACTAGGGTGTACATGGTTGATTGACCACACGAAATGAATGAGTCCCTCAAAATATTTTTACTTGTTTCTGTTGAAAAGAAGAAATGAAAATTGTAAAAAATATATTACAATACCCTTTGCAAAGGTTGCAAATACCTCGATTATAGTGCATTTAAAATTTTCGGTGAGGGCTTGTAAATAGGCATCCTTTTTAAAAAAGAATTTATTAAAATGTAAGACATTGACTTGGATTTGACATTGTATGATGTTAGTATTCAAATTGAATTTTTTCAACTAAAATTAAACAAACAAATTAACTTGGAAACTTAAAAAAATAACTAAAAGTAAAAACTTAAAATTAAAAAAATAAATACTAAAAATTGAAATTGAAATTTATTAATTATGTATTTTTGTATTATTTTGCACACCTTTTGCAAAGGTAAAATGTATTTGGGTACCTATTTATATTGTAACACATTGTACAACCTACATTTCATGCAAATAAATATTTGATTGATTGACTGAATGATTTCTTATATTTTCGCGATTGTTACACATTCAATTAAACTATTTCAATAAGGTATAACATATTATCTACATAGACGTGTATGGACATGTTGCTTACCAGTTTACAGAGAGGTGTCCACATTGGAGCTGATGGACACGGGCGGCAGGTAGTGGCTGCGGATCCGGGAATGAAGACGGGCCACTTCACTGTCGCTCTCCATTTCACGAACCAGCTGGGTGAACTGGACAATACCTGAAAATATATTAGTCAATTACTGGAGTGTCATAGACAAAGAGCTAGCCTGATTGAAACTTTTTCTTGTTTTAGGAGACTTGAAATAAATGATATTTTCAGTATCAGTTTCGTTCTGTAGTAGAGAATTTTAACATGTAAAGATAATTAAGATTAAATTTAGCTATTTAAAAATTACTCCTGATATTTTTAGATTTACAGTTGTTTAGTATAAATGACAGTAGAATACTTTCTTTACATATTTCTATTTAGAAGGTAGTAGGTTAAATCAAATCATAATCAAAAACACTTTGTTGCACCATACAAAAATTATACAAAGTTATGTTGTCTGTAATAAAGATAAACAATAGGCGGCCTAATCGCTAGTGAAATCTCTTCCAGGTGATCTAGTTTTCTATTTTTTCTAGGCTATTTTTGCGTTGGATTCATAAAAAGATCATTATCATTATCATCATTTCAGCCACAGTCAGTCCACAAAAAGATGAATGAATGAATGAACATTTTATTTTACCATTTACATAACAAAAAACAAAAAGATACAGCACTGAATCCAATTGACATTAAAAGGAATGAGTACAAAGGCATCTCATCTCTAATGCAATCTCATCCAGCCAACCATATGGTAGAAAAGAGCAAAGAATTACAAAAATTAAGTAAAATAAAGATATTGGTTGATTACTGAGTATTCTACATCATGATTCGATACCATATTGGAAACACATAACTACACATCACATCATTACATAGTATAAAACAAAGTCGCTTTCTGCTGTCTGTATGCTTAAATCTTTAAAACTACACAACGGATTATGATGCAGTTTTCCTTTAGATAGAGTATTTCAAGAGGAAGGTTTATATGTATGTAAGGTTTATATACATGCATAATATAGTGAGGTTGTAAATTAACACATTTTTGGCGCTTATATTGCAAATGCTGGCTTAACCCTATGAGATAGATCAAAATAAAAAAAAAAAAAAAAAAAACGAAAAATTTCCAGTGTCGCTCTACCAGCTTTTTTGTCGTCAGTGCACAGTGTGTCAAACACTTGTGAAAAAAATTATGAAATCTGAAATACAATGTCCTGCTGAGATATACTGTTGCAACGACGCAATTGAAGCCTGGAAATCTCTCTGCCCCAACGAAAGTATCCCGGAGGCACAATTCCATCAAAAACTTTGGGATGATCCGTTGGTACAGAGAGATTATAATTATTTGGTTCAAAATTCTACCAGTGAAAATGACCACGCAAGACTTCTCGCTGTGTCGGTAGCCGAGTCAGGACAATGGCTTCACGGAACCATCTTCGACAATGGCACCTTCCGGATCGCCGTAGGCCTTCGGCTAGGAGCTGCCATTGTCGAACGCCATCAGTGCCTCTGTGGCGCCGACGTCGACAGGAAAGGCCTTCATGGACTGCACTGTTTCAAAAGTGCTGGCAGGTTCTTCCGCCACGGCTCTTTAAATGAAATAATAAAAAGGGCGCTTGCCACTATCAATATCCCTAGTACGCTGGAACCAATAGGGTTATTTAGGGATGACGGCAAGCGTCCTGATGGTCTAACACTGGTCCCTTGGGAGCGGGGAAGGGCACTCGTATGGGGCGCAACATGTGTCGATACGATGGCTCCTTCCCGCCTCAAGGGAACAGTCTCCAAGGCCGGAGCCGCGGCGGAGGCTGCAGAGGGTGCCAAGCGGCGCAAATATGAATCGTTATCTAGTGATTACATATTTGCTCCGCTTGGCTTTGAAACGTTCAGTCCATGGGGGCCCAGCATGAAATCATTCTATAAAACTTTGGCCCCACGACTGGTCGACGTCGCTGGTGACAAAAGGGCCGGCTCATATCTCGCGCAAAGAATAGCAATTGCTATTCAGCGCGGGAATGCAGCTGGTGTTCTTGGAACCATGCTACAGGGACACCAGATTTTAGATTTTTAAGTTTTTAGTTTTAATTTAATTTTAGTTTATGTTAAATTGAGTTGTTAGTGTAGGTTTTTAGTTTCATAGGTTCATATAATTGTAATTATTATTCTTTTGTACTATGTTATTTTTGTTATGAAATAAATAATTTTGATTTCAAAATAATATACTACAATATTGTACATCTTACAAAGGTCTAGAAAAAGGTCTGCGATACCATATGTACCAAATGGAACAACCTGAACCTGAACCTGAACATAAAAAACCTTAAAATATACCTTCTCTTGAATTAGTGAAGCCGTGGCGTTTAATGGTTTCCATTTGGATCTGGACGACCATTGGGAAGACAATCTGCATCATCTTCAGCATCTCATTGCCAGCTGCCTCCTTAGCCTCGTCAAGTTTGGGAGCATAGTCACTGGACTCGAGCGACTCGATCACCTCCGTCAGGATCTTACGGACCTCATCCACTGAGATGTTTGGAGATGCCATTGCAGGTGGGGGTATGCATTAAGAATCTGCGAATGAAAGAAAAATATAAAAGTTAAACTGTGAAGTGGCCGACTAAACTTAATTACTACTCGATATAGAAAGATGAATCAGCTACTTGTTACACTTGAATGGACAAAATAAAATATAGGAAGGTACTTAGAATTTTCAATAAAAATAAATTTGTTTAAGATAAGTAATCGGTTGTTTGAGTGCTTTCGATATCTTGCTCATTGAATGTTTCTTTTCTCGAGGGGGTTCCCCAATGGGAGCCACTTTTCTCTTAATATTAGAGCTCTTTCATGAAGTAAAATTGGCTAATTCAGTACCAAATAATCTATTTAAGGAAAATAGGCACGATAATACCTATTACCATTCAAATCGAAGTTGAAATTCTTCAAAGTCTATAAATAGAGTAAACAGGATACCGCTAAAACAGTCCTCACCGCAGTTGTGATGTGTATGTAGAGCTATGATGAATCACACAAGATCACTTTTTTATTAAGAAATTCAAGTCTGGATTATTATTAGTTTGAGTTCTACAGATAGAACTGTTACACGAAAAATGCAATTATTTTAAACGATTCGATTTCTTCTGAAAAATATTAATTATGAGTGCGAGCTGCGAACGATGGCAACAAAGAACAATATTACTTAACACCACTCACTGTCAATACGTCAATGATGCAAAACTATTGTTTTGAATATAGCTTTTACTTTCGTAATTAGCCAGTAACATGAGAGTAACAAATAAACATATTGAAAAAAAATTGTTTACGCCCGTATTCTTAAACATAACCTCGAGGACGTCCTTCAATCACACCCGCACTCTTAAAAATAACCTCAAGGATGTCCTTCACTCAAACTCGTTGGAGGACGCCTTATGAAAGTCCTCAAACTAATAATGAACGACACAGGTTATACATAGGGCGCACTGTAAGTTTCCGGAACTGGCCACTTACATAAACAATATTTAAAAATTTATTGCAACATTTGAAAATAGAACTCTTTGGCTGTAGAATGCAGTTTGTTTCATCTGACTGTCTTTTGTTTTAACCTTGTGGCGCCATTTAAAAAATTGTGTGTCTGCATCAACATGGATTTAACTCGGGAAAATTTTCGTAGTATGATTTTCTACGATTTTAAGTGTAATTTGACAGCTCAACAGAGCATCGCTCGGCTTGAAACAGCTTTTGGCAATGAAGCACCATGCAAGACAACTGTTTATAGCTGGTTTGCAGAATTCAAGCGTGGTCGTATCAATCTCAGTGACGAATCTCGCGATGGTCGGCCGTCCACCGCTGTGACCAACAAAAACATCAATGCTGTGCGCCGTATGATTAAAACAGACAGGCATGTGACCTACCATGAAATTCGCGCATCCTTAGAAATAGGCATGAGTCAAATACAATTAATCCTACACAAACATTTGGGTGTGAGAAAGCTGTGCTCGCGGTGGATCCCACACAACTTGACCGAGGCTCAAAAAACGGACCGCGTCACTTGGTACAGTGCCATGCTTACCAGATTCAACGAAAGTGCGTCAAATTTGGTGCGGGACATAGTAACAGGTGACGAAACATGGATTTATTGCTACGATCCCAAAACAAAGCAGCAATCGAGCGTATGGGTCTTTCAAGATGAGCCGAAACCAACCAAAGTGGCGCGCGTGAAAAGTGCAACTAAGCGGATGATTGCTTCTTTTTTTAATAAAACTGGACACGTGGCTACTGTTGCTTTAGAGAATCGTCGTACAGTGAATAGTGACTGGTACACGACCATTTGTTTGCCGGAAGTTATTGACGAACTCCGTAAAAATAACCGTAAACGCCGTATCATCCTGCACCATGACAATGCTAGTTCTCACACGGCCAGACAGACAAACGACTTTTTGAAGGCGAAAAGTGTAGAACTCATGAGTCATCCTGCATACAGTCCCGACCTGGCACCTTGTGACTTTTTTCTGTTCCCAAAAATTAAGATCCAATTACGCGGTCAACGATTTTCATCACCAGAAGAGGCTGTCGAGGAGTATGAAAAACACGTTTCAGAGGTCACCACAGAGGAGTGGCACAAAAGTTTTCAAAACTGGTTTCATCGAATGAAAATGTGCATAGACGCCAAGGGAGATTATTTTGAAAAACAATAAATTAATTTTGTACCTTTAATAGTATTTTTTCATATTCATTCCGGAAACTTATAGTGCGCCCCACGTAATAACAATTCAAAGTACAAAAGTTTAAAGTACGAAATAATAAAGTAAAATAAAACCTAACACCTGTATTCTTGAACATAACAATAAGGACGACCTTCACTCAAACTCATTGGAGGAAGTTGACCGATCTCTGAAAGTAATCTGTTTTCATCCGAGATATTTTTGATTGTTTCTAATCAATTGGCTAGTAAACTTTTTCATAAAAATGTCTAATTCGTAAACCATTTCGAGGAATAGGCTTAGGGAACAGATTACATTAATCAGATCTTTAGTTAAGCAAGTATTTTTGAAGAAAATCTTTTTTTTTTAACGTATTTTTAATGCATTTACGCACAAAGAGTGGGACTCCCAGGTCTGCCAGCCTGGACTACCCACTAAAACCCCTACGGCGTTTCCGCACCGGCTGTTGAGGGTGCCATGGGGTCGCGTTAGCATTCTACCACGACGCCCTCCAGCCATGGCCTTGCGGCCCCCTCAGTTGGCCTTTCGGCCACCCCCCCAAATCGGGCAGTGACCCATAAATGGACCACGCCCGTCCCCCAGACCCACATCCATTCGCCGTCTCATCATAGACGGCGGTGGAGTGGGCTGTTGGCAGAAATTGCCCGACAGCTAATAAGACCCCGACTACCAGGGAGTTATTAACTGTCGCCCAGGGTGCACCGTCCCGAGTCCCTTGTCAGCCCACCCTCTCACCGGATCCTTGGGATCAAGTGAGAATGCAAAGCTTTCAAAGGACCGGGCACTCGAGGAGGTTCTCTGCCCTGCACCCCAAGAAAATTTTACCTGGGGTAACCCCTGTTTTCTCCAAAATATTACCATCACTTCAAAAATTTTGTCTAGTCAGAAATACAGTAAAATAAAAATGTCAATTTGCTTATTATAATTGGGCTTTATATTTCTATATAAAAACAAGTATAATTATTTTTCATTTTTTTTTAAATCTACCTCATAATAAAGATTCTTTTATGGTTGTTATCAAGTGCTGTGATGGAAACCCAGATTCACACCCTAACACATCACGAGATAAAGAGAAAGGTGGGTAACAAAATGCATTCAGGTCAAATTTTATGACATTAGCCTATTGTATGCATGCGCGCTATCCATCTTGATCTATATATCCATGTCTATGTCAAAGTCATAGATGTCAAATCAAAGTGCTAATATTTTCAATTCAACTTTTGTTTATTTGTTTTTGATGAATTAATCAATTAATGTCGTTACTTATTTTAATTTGTGTTTAGAATTACTGTGTCTTTTCAATACAAACTGTAAGTACATGAACGATAATCCGCAGAGTGCTCCATGTACTTATCATATTGAGATGTTTTCAAACCATTAAAATACACGTTGATCTGCTGTGTACACCATAGATTTTTGTTGACTACGATGTACACTATTAATACTTATTACTTACCAGTGTTTATGTTATGAGACAATCGGGCCTACGGCACTTACTTGACTCTTAAATTTTAGGCCCAAACTTCTTGAAGATGCCATGTTGTAAGCGACTTTGGAAAACCATGAGCGTTATTTAGCAGCAGGATTTCTACCTGAATTCAATATATCTATCTATATATCAAGACATTGTTATATTTCTTTCATTTTTAATTAATTCAGACATTAGTTTGTGGAAATTAATGTACAAGCACTTACCAAATTATTTTGGCTTCTTTCACCACCTGTTAGTTCATTCAAACTATCGCCAGACAGCATGTTGGGACTAACAGTAGGCCGGCCTGCACTACTAAGGCTGCGTTCCCAGTACGCAGATTGCGTGGATTGAGCACAAAACTACCAAACTGTGAACACTCCATTTTAAGTATATGGAGGGCATACAAAACTGATACGCCGCTAACTCAGCGACCAGTTTGCCTACTGGAAATGCAGCCTAACAGTAGTAGCGCAGGCCGGCAATGGTTGTCCTTGTCACCCAGTTTTGGGCACCTAAATTCTTATGATTCATTCCTATTGAATGGGTTACATGGTCAATCAAGCCTGTGCACCCTGGTGAGAGAGTTTTTTAGAATTGCCTTTCGGTCTCTGACGTAATTCCTTTAACAATCACCTAGGTCAGTAGGGACCAAGGGCTTAACGTGCCTACTGTAGCACGGAATCATTATTATTATATGACAATCAGGTGATTCAAGTCTGCAATGTCCTAACTGGCTTACCAAATTGGAAACTACTAAACAAAGTATGCATCCTGTGGGAATCGAACCCAAGACCTCCAGGTAGAAGGTTAACGCCTTCACCACTGGACCACGGAGGCAGTTTACAGGTGAAGAAGGTATCATTCTGTTACCACAAACTGGAAAATTTAGCATAATACATTGAACTTTAAACTTTTTCCAGAAGTTCAACATGGACGAAATAGAAGTGGAAGCAGAAGACAAAGAGCCGGGCATGCGGCGTACGGTGACTCTGAGGAGCAACGCCGCGCGACAGGTCGCTGTCAACTTCATGCCGTCACGACAACTGCCTTACAGTAAGTTGGTTTGGATTTTTTTCATAAGTTTCCAAGTTGCACCTTCTGATGATTGTTTTGGAGACAGTCCTTTTTGCAATCTCTAAGGATCTGGTTTTATACTTATTGACCATGATTATACATTGCTTGATATAGATGCATCAGTTGTAATAGGTAACAGCTAGTTCATCATTCATAAATTTGAAGAAGAATCATAAAGAGCTAGTTTCTTGTTGGAGCTTTTTCCATTCTTCCCTATCACTTGCCAGTTCTTCAATTTCTTGATACAATCAACATTTAATTTCTCCTTAATTTTTTAACAGCTGCTAATCAATAAATAAATTAATGATTTGTACTTCCCTTGTTTCTGTAACTCTGAATTCTCTTGAGTCAATTTTGTGTCAAGCTGGCAATTTTGGCATCATTAAGCTAGGTTATTGATGCCTTATAAAACAAAACTGAGCCACCAGTACCACCAAATCTAGGATCATTTTGTATAGATTACACAGTCAGAAGTTTAGCAAACATGTAATTAAAATTACCAAACTAATAAGATAGGTCAACCCACCAGGACCACGGGTAACAACTGAAATTTTTGGTAAAGCTTACTTGTTCTCTCTTTTTGCTTTAGTGAATTGATAAGAAAATGAAAAATTTTTAGGTGTGTAGAATAGACAACAGTACTAACGTACTGGTGGGCATCATCATCTTTTGTCAAATAGGTAGATGATAATGCCAAATCTATTTACCTTCCTTTCAGATTCCTAAGTCACACCGTTTTGTATGTATCCCAAGATGCCGATGATGACTATATCTTAATCTATATATATAAAAATCGATGCCAATTTTCGTTGTAATTTTATAACTCAAGAACGGGCTCTCCTATCCAAACCAAATGTTTAGGTTTGATCAGACTATTTAGTAGATGGTTTTTGTAAAGTTTGCACAAAATAGGTCGAGCGGTTCTTCATTTATCACGTAGCGAAACATGTACCGGGCCACTAGTAAAATATAAAATACAAATACGATTTATTGCACCAAAACAGAAAACATTACAGAACAAATACAGTGAAACACAAAAGATCATCACGCCTGTTTTCAGTTTCAAGGACTAAAGATTTCCACAAGTTACGATACTTACAGGCCGACCTCGTCTACCTCGCCGTTCTCGTCATACACGCTCGGCGATAGCGGGTACTCTAACATTTCGACAGGTCTGTGATTTAGCCACAGTTGTTAATGGCGCTAATAGGCTAGTTTCCAGGGTCAAAAGACTAACATTAAAATTAGTCCGTGATTTAGGGAATCAAAATATATTAGTGACGTATTTTTTCTTTTGTCAATTGAGCGATAAATTATAAAGATATAACGCATCAAAGTTTAGGAGTGGGGGCTCGTGACGTCATACGGAACTTTAAAGTGCCATATTTTACCATTCTTTGTTTAATTTTCAAAAGAAAAAATACGTCTCCAATATTTTTTGATTATCTAACCGACGGACTAATTATATTTTTATTGGAAACTAGCTTAATAATCCGTCTAATAAAAATGTCTGACGAGGAATGGCCTCTAATCAAGCAACGGTTGTATGTTATGAGTATAATTTGTATAACAAATGAATGCAGCAACTTCCATAATTGTGTTAATTCTTGTTAGTTTGTGAGTCAGTGCTCAGCTAGCTGCCGCGTGTGTACCGTGTTTTATTGACTGGCTTGTATTTACAATCAATCGAAGTTTTACACTGTTGTTCAAGTTTTTAAACCGCCACTAGCCTAGTGACTAGTGTGTTAGTGGCCAACATTGTTAATTAAATTAGACCTTTTCATTTTAATTCAAAATCGCAACACAGTTAAAACACGCCATATGATTGGTTTTTTTTTTTTTTTTTTTTTTTATAAATACTAATTATAATAATTTTTTTAAGGATTTTGTAAATGTTTAACGAAAACGTATTAATTTGGGTGGGCTAGTTACTGTGTTCCTAGTTTAACTTTTAACTGATCACTATGCATCATTCTCGACATCGTATGAAAATAGACACTAGTTCTATAGATATAGAGCTGCAGGATTTAGAAACTGGTTCGTAATATTTATGAATACTAGTTATTTGGAGTTCCGCACACAAATAAATACTCTTTCAAGCATAGAAGGACCAATACCACACCCCGGACAATCCATACTCGTACAACAGTGGCGTGCCCAATCCGGCGGCTCCGCTTGCGCCCAAAAGTAGCCCATGTATGGCGCGAGCGCTATGAGTGTTTATTTATTTAACTTTATTACATAATTGTGAACGGCCTGAGAGAATCTTAACACCCTTCATAATCATGTAAAAAAAGGCCTCGTGTCTTTAGCCTGTTGGCTAATCGTCATGTTTCGCTAAGAAGAAGGCAATAAGTGTTTCTCCTTTCAACAGACACACTCCGCATCAGACGCAGTAACTCCGAACACAATGCATTACTCGAGGAGTTGTTAGACGAACCAGACTCTGACCAGCAGGCTAACATCATTGTCCGGGAGATGGAGCAGCATCAGAAGCTTATGGAGGACAATCCTGTCTCCGAGGAGCTCAGAAGGTCAGTTACCTTGTGGTTCAGTAGCTAGTATAAATGATGTCTTAACTCCCAGGAGTAGAAGCTTATCGAGGACAATCTTGTCTCAGGAGGTCTGTAGATTTTCCATACCACTTATCTCAGCATTTTTGTTCAAATAACTTTCTAACTAACCCATCACATATTTAGGAGCTGTAAGTGGTAAAACGGTTGAAACGTCAGAACTGTAAATGTTTCATGACCGCTTAATCCTGTCTTCTTTTTAAGTGTCAATTTTCCAAATGAACTTAGCTCAGGGCCCAGAGTGAGGGGGTGCAGGGCAGAGAACCTCCTCGAGTGCCCGGTCCTTTGAAAGCTTTGCATTCTCACTTGATCCCAAGGATCCGGTGAGAGGGCGGGCTGACAAGGGACTCGGGACGGTGCACCCTGGGCGACAGTGTATATAATAACTCCCTGGTAGTCGGGGTCTTATTAGCTGTCGGCCAATTTCTGCCAACAGCCCACTCCACCGCCGTCTATGATGAGACGGCGAATGGATGTGGGTCTGGGGGACGGGCGTGGTCCATTTATGGGCCACTGCCCGATTTGGGGGGTGGCCGAAAGGCCAATTGAGGGGGCCGCAAGGCCATGGCTGGAGGGCGTCGTGGTAGAATGCTAACGCGACCCCATGGCGCCCTCAACAGCCGGTGCGGAAACGCCGGAGGGGTTATAGTGGGTAGTCTGGGCCGATTAGCGGCCCAGGAGTCCCACACTTTGTGCGCAAATGCATTTCCCCTCCGTTAACAAAAAAAAAAAAAAAAAAAAAAAAAAGGGCCCAGAGTGAGGGCACCTGAATTGCCTTCCGATTTGCCTCCAGATGATCGTCTACAGAACAGGATGTGGCAGAGGCGGGACAGGGTACAAGGTGTACGTCATGGTTTTAATACTTACGCGGCGATCTGTCCTCATCAGTATCCTTAATTAATGATTCCTGCGTTATCTTATTTCTTTTCGGTTTGTGGCGAATTCTACTAAGAGATGCGGAGGACGTTTAATGACGTGACTGACGTGGATGGCAAATCTTGTAACAAAAGTTGCGTGGTATCTCATGACTTGAATGTGGGTACGAGGCTTCAAATTTTAAGTCTGTTGAAGTGTCATTGAACCAGAAGGCATTTCTAATATCCTGCCATGGTTTTCCCTAGTGACTATAACATGGGAGTCTTCAAAAAGGGCGTGAAAAAATTCTTTCAGGGTCGGCAACGCGCTCGTGACATCTCCGGTGTATCAGGCGTTCACAGGCTTAAGTGGGCCGTACGCCTGTTTGCCTACTTAGAAAAAAAAATAGGTCAACAGCTTAGTGCCTAAATTAATTTCACATTTACTTTTAGAGAAGCTTTACGTGACCTCCCCCGAGGACTGACGATGAAGAGACATGTTCGAGCCAAGCTGTCGGCTTCTGTCAGTCTCCGCTCCAAGAGACGACCCATCCCGTTGTGGAAACGCCTGAAGTATAGAATCAGCTTCGGTTTTAAGAGGGTAAGTTAATACAGCAACTGGGAATTTTCTACAGAGCAATTACAAAGAGGAGATGCCGTAATAAGCGTTTTGTAAGAAAGTATTTGTGAGGCTACACGGGGCGGAAGGCAGACGTGCCAAAAAAAAAAAAAAAAAAGCAAGCACCCCGGTTTCGGCCATGGCTCTAACCATAATGATATCCATCTTACGGAAAGTAGCAGTACAACGTTATTTACAAATTATCAAGTACTTTCCATAGATGTCACTAGTACTTCGAAGTTCCAATCTTAAAAACATGGCGATATTTCATAAATTATGAACGTTTTAAATATAGAGCCGTAAATATATCTTATTTAACAAAAACCAATTATTCAATGCTAAATTAAAAAAAAAAAGCCGTGTAAAGTCGTGATGCCCTTAGGAGCTCGCGATCTGTTTCTCGATACGCTTTTGAACGAGTAGTGACACCACTGCGCCATTTCAAACGGCATCTCCTCTTAGTAAATGCTCCGTGGAATTTTCGGTCAGTGATATTCATTAAATGTTCAGTAGAGAGGCGTGGATCGTGCTTGAGCGGAGATAAAGATGCTGCGATGGATGTGTGAAGTGTCGCGGAAAAACTCATGTGTTTCTTTTGTTTGGTGAAATGAAGAGAACTTATTTGTAGTAAAATTGTAAAGACCGCATAATGAAACTATTTTCCTTGATATTCGTGACATAGCGGACAAAGTTAGGGAGATTAAACTATTTTAATACGGTTTTATCGCGTTTATTACTTATTTATTTACACCTGACGTTTCAAACACTTTACAGGGTTCATGGTCGCAGGCAGACTAAGTTAACATTTGTCTTTGATGTCATAAGATTACAAAACTACCGCCCGAATTTTTTATTGGGAACTATTCCGATTCACGCAGTATTGGCTCACAGTATCTAAGGGTCTTGCAGTCTGCTTCCGAGTTTGCGATTTTATTAAGTTAATGACTGGGTCCTGTAATGCCATTTTTGCTATGCCATAAATATTAAGTCGATTAACTGCCTAATTGCTCGATTGTTGAGTAGGGGATCGATTCCGCTAATGAACTTTTAAAGGCCACGCAACTGATATTCAATCGCGACTTAATTGTGTTGCATTTTTTTAGATACACTCAATAGTGGTATTCTGCTTAAACAGTTTTGAATCTCTATTCATTTGCGACTGGAGCGTATTTCAATGATATTAGTAGGGAAATGTAAATAAAATGAGTAACGGAATATCAGAAGCGTCAAAGTCAGGTCATTACGATCCAATTGCGATTCAATTGTGCACTAGGTACCTATTTAAAATAAGAGACATATCGATTGCGATCGTGGAAGCAACATTCTGTATTTTTGAAATGTACGCGGGTGGTAATTTTTGATTTCGACTGGTGTGGTCTGGCCGTGCGAATAACTCCACGAGCCGGTAAACGATTATCGAATCATTCCTTACTTGTTCCGGATTTATTTAATCACTCATTGAATCCGTGCGAGTTGGTTTGATTGTCGCCGGCGTATCTCAAAAATCGATACTACATGCCTGTTGTTTTCACTCGGCACGAAGTCGATAGATAGTTCATCGAGTCGATTCGAGCAAATGTCGACTCCCGATGTCCCCATCACTACGACTGAACTGACAGCTAGACACTTGCCGACACCGGCAGGCGAAATCAGATGATTTTCGGAGCGGGTCGATAGTTGCTCGCTATTTTTTATAATTTAAAGGTTTAAATAGCCATTTAATACGATTATTTTGGAGTTTAATAGTGCAACCGTCGTAACAGGTATTTTCGCCGACGTGGTTGTCGTACGGCGTTATAAGACAAAAGTGTTTTGTTGGATATTCATAAAGAACCCTGAAAAGGTAATTTATTTTATTTTAATTATTGTCCTATTGAGCTAAATAACCGATTAATTCTTCCATTTGGTCTAATAACTTTCTGGTTAAATTGGGGGTTTTGTGAGAAATTTATAATTTACAAAAGTGGGTAGAATGTGTATTTTATTCACATGTGCATTTTATTAAAATTTTATCTAATTTCGGTCATAATATGATTTCTCACCATTGGTACACATAAATAAGCGTAGAATATATAAATTAAAATTGAAATATTTCATACAAAATCGTTTTTTTTACAAAATTATGTAGATTTTTCATTGTCGGGTAACCTACCATTTGGGATTATGACTTTCTTTTTTTATAATTACAACCAAATAAGATTCAGCTCTAAATTTAGGAATAAACATACTCCATTAAAACAAAATTATACATATATTGAAAAGGATTTTGAACAGGAATAAAACCTAGAAATTTCCAGAGCCCCGCCCTATAATAAACCATTGTTTCATAAGCAGTCTTTTGAAAGTTATTTTGTTATTCCTACTTCAGGGTAAAAAGAACACCTCAAGTTTCCCTCAGCACTCCCTCCGCTGAACACTGGGAGTTCTTTCTACCAGCTTCCCGAGGTGTCAGGAGTGCATACCACATTTCTTTTATTTAAACAAGAGGACACTGCTTATACTACCGTTTTAATCTGCGATAGACATTTTTGCTTAAACTGAGGTAACCACACAGCCGAAGCCAGCATTATCGGTCAGCCAGTGCCTGCGCTTTCTACATTTTTTATTTTATTAACCTTTGATTTTATTTTTTTTTCAATTTAAAACTTTAAAGGGATCTAAATATTGGCCATTCGATCTCCTGTGCCCCTAATTTTCTTTTCTCGTTTTAATCGCAATTACTTATTTACTCAACATTAAATAGGTAACTTCCAATATAAATTCATTTTTTTTTAATTCGAGTTTTTAACTTTGTGTAACTTTCAGCTTCTTCTTCTTCAAATAAATATTGTAAAAGTTTTTTTTTGTTATTTTATTTTAATTTTGCTTATTTCCCTTCAAATTTCATAGAGGACAGGAATTAGATAGCAAACCCAGGTAATAAACATTTCAGTCCCAAGCTGGCGGTACCTGCCATCCATCCTCTCTATTGAAATTAGGATGTTTTTTAATTTCAATAGCTTCACGTAACATCCTTGGAATGAATCTGTTTTCCTTTGCAAGGACTTGAGGATTATACGTTTCATTCCAAGGATGTTACGTGAAGCTATTGAAATTAAAAAACATCCTAATTTCAATAGAGAGGATGGATGGCAGGTACCGCCAGCTTGGGACCCAGTCATTAACTTAATAAAATCGCAAACTCGGAAGCAGACTGCAAGACCCTTAGATACTGTGAGCCAATACTGCGTGAATCGGAATAGTTCCCAATAAAAATTTCGGGCGGTAGTTTTGTAATCTTATGACATCAAAGACAAATGTTAACTTAGTCTGCCTGCGACCATGAACGCTGTAAAGTGTTTGAAACGTCAGGTGTAAATAAATAAGTAATAAACGCGATAAAACCGTATTAAAATAGTTTAATTTAATGAATAACAATCGGGAAAACATAAGAAAACATTAAGTTAGGGAGAGTTTCCTACGATGGTATGGCCATTGGCCAGCAAATTTCGTGTGAAACAAATGGTGTTGTGCGATTCCGGAAAAACTCTGACATGTACAAGGTCGATTGATCATGTTACCCATTCGATATGAATGAATTTCACTAGTGATATTTTGGACATTAATTATTTATATTTTATCAGATCCACGACCGCCTCCGAACGCTGGTGTTTTCAGTGGAACTCTGGTACGAGGCCATCCGCAACATCGAAGGCCACTTCGGTTCAGCAGTGGGCTCCTACTTCCACTTCCTGCGGTTCCTGTTCCTTCTGAACGTGGTGCTGTGTGTGCTGGTGCTCGGGTTTGTCGTCATACCGCAGGCCATGCACGATCGTGGCAGTCATACCGTTGGCCGGGTTACGTTCTATGACTTTGTGAGCGGTAAGGTAAGAACTAATGGATGAACACTTTATTGCGCCATTTACAACCAAAAAAAAACACATAGTTTCACTTAAAAGTATGTTGGATTGTAAGTCCTTGGTCCTAGTATTTTTATTGAGTCTTTTGGATCTTGGCCGTTGTTCCTTTCATCCTTCGTCTCTTCTTTCTTAAACCACTAAGAATAGACTACTAAGTCAACTTGGGACAATGATGTTTTGCCTGTGCAAAATTTCAGCAATGAGCTTAAATACATCTATGCTGTCATGCCATCACATTACTTTTTCAATTTTTGAACTTTGTCGTGGGTAGACGGGTATTCTACATAAGCTGTGAGTCAAACGATTTTCATTCGATATACCGAGTGTTAATTATACTTCTCAAATAGGACTCCAAGGTGGAGTTGAAGTTTAACAGGGAATAGTTGAAAATTACAAAAACGCTTGTTTTTTTTTTTTCTGGTGGTAGGAATAAGTTTCCCTATTCCTACCACATCCCGATCAGGATTAGCCAATTAATTTAAAAAATAATCACATTTCATTCTTCTAAAAATCGATCCTCTTTGGGGTATACCTGTGCCATATCGGCAGACATATCAAAATTTAAAACAAAATAAACGTCAGTGTCAACGTCAAACTATCAAAATGATTAGATGACAGTTGTTGTTTTAATTTTAATATATCTACAGATGTGGCATAGGTGTATCTATCGTGTTCATTCTTAAATTTTAGTATATGTACATGTTCTCTCCTACTATGTATGCAAGTTATACCTAACAGTAGTTCATTTTGGTTTCCAGGGCAGTTTCAAAGACTCCTTGTTATTCTATGGGCATTATCACGCCGGCGATATTTCCGGCCCGCTGCCGTACAACATGCCGTTCGCTTACTTCTTCACCATGGTTTGCTTGTATCTGCTCTTCTTTGCTGTGCTGTGTATTAGGTAAGTGAATAGGCTTAGAATATATTCTACTTAATACTCTTCTTCTTTAGAAATTTTTTAAATGGTAATTACTGCTTTATTTAATTACCAATTATGTTGTTGTTCGGTATAAAAATATTGTCAAAATGTGAACACAGTCAAGTAGCCTATTGTGGTTTGTTTCAAAGCTGGGATAACATAGACATAAACATACCATCACGCCTTTTTCCCCGTAGGGGTAGGCAGAGACTACTAGCCTGCTTTTCGCCCCCGCGAGAAATGAGACGTAATGAGTTGCGAACCGCATTGCCGCCATTTAGATTTTTGTTATTTCCCAAAATCATAGCATTCCCACGAGTGTAGGGGGTAAACCCATAACTATTAACTTAACATAACACTTTTCTTTTCGTAGATCCGTAGTAGTGTACACTGTCAGTTTTAATAAAAGTTTGCACACACATATTATAAAGGATGCATCTTCAAACTCTGAAGTTAGCGTATAGTTATTTCTTATTTTCTCACGATTGTTACACATGAACGCTGTAAAGTATTTGAAACGTTAGGTGTAAATAAATAAGTAATAAACGTGACAGAAACTTTGTTAAAAAAGTTTAATTCAGCTTATAGTTAACTGGGAAGATGAAATAACTCGTACTGAAGATGCGGGATACTCAATTCATCTACTTTGATCAGTTAACTAAACACTTATACGTGGAAAATCAGGGATAGTTTAAATTAGCCCAAACACGCTACATTGACAGAGTAAGCGAAGTCTCCATTTAGAGACTGGACAATTTTTTGGCAGATCACATTTCAAATTGGATGCTTACGAAACTTGGCACACGTGTTCCTTGATTTATAATTTTTATTTTCGAGAGTTTTTTTCATTGAGGTATTTTAGGGTAAAAATGAGGACAAAAAAGAGTAAGTTACTGTAGCGTTATACTTATGAACGGATTTAAATCATATTTGGTGGTAACGTCCTATGTCGGGTTTCAAACAAATGCTGTGAAAAAAATCTCAAAGTAAGGGATTGAAAGAAGGGAAGTACGTAGTAGTCGTATTAGGAGAATGTACGCGTAGTAAACACGTTCACAGAACTAGTAGATACTGTCAATAACCTCAGACTTATATGTCTATCTGTACCCGTCGGGGGTATTTACGAATTTTCAATGTGTAAGGACTCATGTGTTGCACACCGTACTTACTTAGAGCTGACGATGCAAATGAGTATGTATCCAGGGGCGGTCGGTCGCGCCAGTCGTTCCCCGCACGTCATTAGATATAGGCATGCTAATTGCATACATTTTGTGTAACTTTAACGGTCACGTAAATACTGTGAGTTGTACTTCTTAACTGTGTTTTGGACAATACACCCGAACTTTCGTGAACTGCATTCACTGGTTTCATTAAAACATGGAGCAATTACAAAGAGGAGATGCCGTTTGGAATGGCGCAGTGATGTGATCATTGGCGCCTCGCCGACACCAAAATGGGCGGAGCTTGTCATTGCTCGTGCTCCTTGGTTGGAGTTGGAGCCACGGCCGAAACCAAGCACCCCGCACGTCTGCCTTCCGCCCCGTGTAGCCTCACAAATACTTTCTTACAAAACGCTTATTACGGTATCTCCTCTTTGTAATTGCTTCATGTATTAGAACATCCTTCATACATACAGAACTCTCAAATAGACACGCGCATAAACATTCCTATGTAAAGTACACTAGAGGAGCGTTACTCCACTCGTACAAATGCATACTTTTGACGTGACAACGTCTAATAACTCGATATTACGGGCTGCATGCATGAAAAAGATGACGTCATTGTCCCGTCACGCTCATTGTCGCGTTCCGCAAGCGAGAGCGCGGCACGAACGAGAGAGAGGCATGATCATGTGTATTATACTACTGTAATGTTTGACGTTGTCACGTCAAACTACCGTCCGTAAACCGACTTTACAGACAACCAATTTTTTTTTAAATAATTAATTCTAAAACAGGACCGCATACTCGTACCGCCGCAACTTCATCTCGACATCGGACAACGTGAGCCACGTGTTCGCAAACAAAGTGTTCTGCGGCTGGGACTTCGGAATAGTTTGCGACAGCGCCGCCGCTCTCAACGCTAACAGCATCTATAACGAGTTTAAGGTAGTCCTCATCATCCTAGCGTGTGTTCCTAGTTGCGACGGCAGCTTACGCTTCGGAGTCTAGGGTACGCTGTAAGTCGTGCTCCTAGATTTGGCGGAACTGGTCATTACAATGGAGCGACTGCCGTCTGACCTCCGTAACCCTTTTTTACAGGGAAACCAGACCAACAGGAACATGATCCGAGGTGTGTTTGTGGCCAACACTGTCAGAATCTTTCAGGCTGCCTAAAGGCATTTAACGCAGCCTCACGACTGCTATCCATCTAAAACAACCGGGACTAACGGCTTAACGTGTCTACCGAAGCACGGAGGAGCTCGAGATAGAAAATGCCACTAAATGGCGACCAATCCAATGGTGGTCGCGTCACGCCGTCGCTTGACACGCGCTCCAAAATTGATACTGTGTCGCAATGATTAACTAAAGATAAAGATAAAAGGCCTTTATTGTTTGAATTTAGGTACAAGTAAGATGTTAATAAAAATAACAATAATCTCCAAATTCTGCCATTCCAGGCGTACAATATATTATGAGTCCAATGAATGGGAGTGAATCCTCATGCGAAAGCTATATTTATTTATATTTAAGCTATATTTATTTAACTGTCGATAATATACAGTGAAACACTCAAATTGTTCCTTAATATTTTTTTTAATGGGTTCATCGATTACTTCGTTTCTAGCTCAATCTTTGAATATTTATTTGTCACGTTTTTAGGAGCTGCTAAACGAACAGAATAAAAAGCAGCTGGCAACTACGTTTTGGACCAGACTCGGCCACACTTTGACCAATATGATCGTCACGGCTGTCGTGCTAGCTGGTTTCGGAGGTAAGAGGGCAAAATTTATATTCTACCAGTTAAATTTGTTAATTCACGTAAATCCCACGGGAACACTATTTGTGGGTTTAAATGTGTGAATGGCCTTATGTACGGTGCAGGCCACGGTGTTAGCCATAACACCGTACATGAAGTGATGCTGATAATAAGTTGATGATGGTGTGGAGATACAAGATCACGTCACATAGTAAACTGGTTTATTGTTCTTGATAAATGTCACATCTTGATACTTGGGTGTGACGGGTCCTTTCTCGACGGCTGCTCGATATTATCTCAATTTGTATTGATAAATGATTTAAAATCATCATCATTTCGTGTAGGTTACATTGTCAATCGACCATGTACACCCTGGTGTCAGAGTTGTACGGAACCGCCTTTCGACCTCTGACGTGGTTCCTTTAACGACCACCAGATGGCGGCATGATTTAAAATGAAAAGTAAAAACAGCTGACACGCGACCAGCATGTATGCGGCCGCGTGCCGGCGAAATGTGCGAGGTCAGCTCGTACAGACTTTTCAGTATTCCTGACGACCGAGCTATAGATGTGCCCAAGTAGCTACTGACCTAAATTTTTTTTTGACCTTTATAGATATTTTGACTCGAAAAAAGAAGAAGTACTTCTGACCGTGTGTATTCGAAATTGCAGGAAAATGGTTTAGTTAATAAAATAAGATTAGGTAATTGATAGGTAAAAATGGGAAAAAACTTCAACGACAAAGCCCAGCTCTTAAATTTATGAATGAAAGAAAAAAAAAGTACTGTACTTATTTTCGCATTTATAATAATTGTAGGCGACGCACTTAGGGTTTTAATTTTTATATTTTTATTTTCGTAACCTAATTTTTTCCTTTGTTTGAAATTATTTTGATACCACTAACGCCATCTGTTGCGCAACGGTGGAACTGTTGTATGTCGGTAGAAATCATAACTTTTTATTTTTGTACGTCGGTATTCCGATTTCGTCTAGAGAATTCCTCAGTCACACTACGGTTTTTTGTAATCCAAAATTATATTCAAATTTCTTTTATTGTGTCTACAATATACGTAATTCAAAGTCTACACGGTATTTTCATTGCGTCGGTTACAACAGTAGTTGGGTTGCCCGTCAATAACATTAACTCTTTGAGACTACGAATTTTGAGACTTTTCTCAACTTTATAACGTGTTCCTTAGCAATATTTATTTGTTCTGATCTTTATGCGCCATATCCGTATCTCTCCTCTCTTTTATATTTCAAACTACCCTAAGGTTGCCTGGATGAGATTGCTTGAGCGATAAGGCCGCCTTTTTTATACATACTGTGTTCATGTTTTATGTAACATACTTAATTTTTAATTTAATGTGTGCGAAGAAGTGTTAAATAAATAAATAAAATACCTTCAATTTATTCTTCCTGTGATTTTATGTTTTAAATATGCATTGCGTAAGTTTAAAAGTTAATTCCTTAGCAATAAATGGATATATTTTTTTTTATACAACTAAGTAGGCAAGCAGGCGTCCGGCCCACCTGATGGTAAGTGGTTACTGTAGCGTATGAACGCCTGCGTATGAACGCCTGTTATTTGGCTGCGGATAGTTAAAGAAACCACGAGGGCACTGTAAAAATTTGCCAGCAGTTTCACAATTACCCAGTATATTAATACTATACTTGTAACTAGGACTACTATACTGCACCTGGCTCCTGCTGTCTATGGAGCGAGCTCAACACTGGGAGCTGCACGTGTCGCTATTGGTGACGGGCATCGTTACTGTGTGCCCGCTGCTGCTCACACAGCTAGTCAGGTCAGTCAGCAGTAACTTTATTTTCATTAACATGTTGTACAGCCGTGGATACAAGACCTTTGTGGCCCTTTTTGATTTTTATCTATTTTTTTCAATCTTATAGTGTGGTTCAGTCAAGCCTCGTCGGTAGTTAAATCTAGTCAGGTCAAGTCTAGTCAGAAGAATCAGGGTGTTCAGAATCAGTGGTACACTGTGATTTCTAGGAGATTTTGGCAACAAGCAAGAAAATCACATAAATCAAATACTGTACCTCTCTCGCCAACACTTTAAAAAGTTGTTCATATTCATCAGTGTGAATTATGTTTTTTAATTCGCCCTGTATAATATTTTTATCTGTCTGTACTATAGACTAGTCTATACATCTATACATATAAATAAAATTGGAGTGTCTGTTTGTAATATTGAAATAACCGTTTTATACTACATGCATATGAATATATATACGGTACATGCACCAAAATAACATTTTTTACAATTTTTGTCTGTCTCTCTGTCTGTTTGTTCATCTGCTAATCTCTGAAATGGCTGGACCGATTTTGACGGGACTTTTATAGGCAGGTAGCTGATGTAATAAGGAGTAACATAGGCTACCTTTATTTTAGAAAAAAACTTTTATTTTAGAAAAGTAAAGTAATGTTGCAATGTCCAAGTACTGTCCAATACCGCGCGCAGCTAACGCGCGTGCCACCACATAAAAAGAAAAACTAAATAATTGAAGAATCGACTGTTAGGCGGAACGAAGTTCGCCGGGTCAGCTAGTACAATATAAAATTAAAATGAACCTTGAATGGTTGATTGTAAATGATACTATTAAATTTTTGTTTGTTTGTAATAACTTTATTCAACAGATAAATAACATTACAATATTACAAACCTAACGGTTCCTCTCGGACACTTTGCAAATAATAAACCATCATTAGTATGCACAAATACTAAAACAAACACAAATTTTAGACAGTGTCTGGTTTGGGAATTTCATACCATTTGTGTTACCCAATGCGGCGGCGGTGCACAGTGGGTTGAAATTTGCGTTTCATAGACATTCGAATGTTTTTTCTAAGTGACGTTTTGTTTGCTTGGAACCGTTTGAAAATACCTACTATATGCTATGAATAGAGAATACAATCCCGAGCATGTTTTTCAATCCCGGGCTTACGGGATTTTTGAAGCCTTTTCCCGGGATCCCGGGCCTATCCCGGGATTAGACTATGTGGTTTCTACTTGAGGATGGCTGGGCATCGCTTACATTTAGCACTATTCCCGTCCTTCGCAACTAAATAATAACTCCACACTGACGTCGTATCACTGTCTTTTTTATGTTTAACAAAGTCTCCCGCCATTTGAAATACTTAATTTCAGATAATTGACTTTTAAATTTTAATGACGTAGCCTACGTAACCCGTCACTGACAGAACAATAAATGAAAAAAATAAAACCGGATTTGCATATTTATACTTTCGTACAGGGAATCCCCGACGGGAAATACCCGCAACAATATTATGATATGAGATGATCGGGTGATTCCCCTGTTGGTTCGTTGGGGAATTACCTTAAGAGTATTGTATTAAAGTATTCCGAGTGGGGAAGTCCCTTCTAAGTTCTACGACAAACATATTATTAGGACTGTACCTGTGTAGTAAATAGTGGGTACCTAACTACCTACGTATTGTACGAGTTGCTTTTTGTCGTAATGTATTAAAATAATCTAGGCAAGGTTATTTTCAAGACGCAACGGACTACGGAATACAAACTAGACTTGTTTGTGGCAATCCCAAAAATCCCGAGATTAGCCAAGTACAGTCCCGGGATCCCAAATCTCGGGATCCCGGGATTGTATTCTCTAGCTATGAATAATAGACTCACATGTAATCACATGAATCGTAAAATCAGGATCAGAATATTTTTAGAAAATTATTGTATCGAGTCGACATAATAAATGATGATATCTCCATTATCGCACAATTGCGCCTAATATCCTCTTAGGTAATTTATATTTGAAATGTTTTGGATTTTATGACTTACTTCATATTAATGGCAACATTGCGCTGTTTTTTTTAAATCTTTAAATTTATTCGTATTTTTTTTTTCCTTGAAAAACCAGCCCACTGTGCGGCGTTCCTGCTACATCTACTGAAGGATTACTGGAAATCAACACATTTGCACATAAAGTGTCTTTTATTTCATTGCAATTAGGCCCTTATTGGGGGTTGTAAACAACACGTCGTTTATATTATAATCGCACTTGTAATGGTTTCCATGTCTACGGTATTATTTTTTTAAATGTACGCCATGAAGGTTTTAAGTCTTTAACCAATTCATTGCTTTTGAAAAAAAATATAAACTACTTTAGCTTCCAAATGATAAATCAAAACAAAATTTCGTATTTATTGTTACGAAATCAAAAATAAATAAAAATAAAAAGCGGTCCGCGGAAGTTTGAGTAGCGCTGTCCGCGGAAAATTCTCGTACAATCGTCGCGTGTTTCCATACGGGAATAATATCGCGAACGATCTAGTACATCGATTATCTCGCTCTGACATATTGCTTTGTCTCGCTCTCGCACTTCTAGTATGTACTAAGGGAACGAGACAGAGGGTATCCCTCTCTCCCTATTCCGGAGTAGTTGTGATCTTTCTAGAAACTTATGGAGCGGGTTTCCCGGGCCATATAAATATCGGAAGGTGCCTCAGGAGGGCAGTTCTAATTTAACTGAGCTACAAGTGCGATCAAGAAGCGATATCCGGAGCGAATAACAAGTGATACAAGCGACCTCGGCAAGTTATAGTGACTGTGATTAGCAAGTGTTTTGGACATTGTTAGTGATAAGTGGAGTGAAGTGACGTCGGCGACCATCCTTGTGGGAATAAACGTTTTTAAGAGTCATCAGGTGTTTTTCTCCAAATTGCGAACCCCGAGCTCGTAACATTATATTTATTTTACTGAACTTTAGCTGTATTCGATTACAAATATTAATTTGTGTAGAAAAATTAAGAAGGCCTATAAAGGACTCGTAGCCATCGCTGTAAAACCCATTGTTAAAAAAAAAATATTAAGAGAAGAACCTAAATTTGACTCCGCCAGAAATACTAGTCCCGGCGAAAATCTAAACTTAAATCTTCAAAGGGAGAAATAAGGACGAAGCTTTTAAATAGAATCAAGAACTATATGTATTACCTAGCAATGCATTCATCATCATCATTTCGTGTAGGATACATTGTCTCTTTTTTACAACTAAGTAGGCACACAGGCGTACGGCCCACCTGATGGTAAGTGGTTAGCGTAGCCTATGAACGCCTGCAACACCGGAGATGTCACGATCGCGTTGCCGATCCAGAAGGAATTTTTTCACGCCCTTTTCGAAGGCTCCCATGTTATAGTCGCTAGGGAAAACCAGGGCAGAAATTTCATGCCATAGATAGATACTCGTACACTTTATTGTACCAATCACAAAATTACAATTAAAAGTAATACATTTAGAAAATTGAGTACAAAAGCGGACTTATCGCTATTGCAATTTCTTCCAGCCAACCTTAGGATAGATAGGATAAAAAGTGAAAACAAACAAATAATCGCACATTGATAGCATTTGATCTTAATTCTCAAAATATCCAAATAATTCTCAGGTTAGAATTCTACAAAGATCGCACGGCGTTGTACGTGACGCTGGCTCGCACGTGGCTGCTCGATATTGGCGTTATTATGGTGCTGTTCTTCTACTGGGTCAGGTCTGATCAGTCTGTGAGTTTTAAATGTTATTATTTTAAACTACTGACTCTTAAACAACATAAGTTAGAGCTAAGGCCCGGTTTCAAAGCGGTGATGAGAGGAGACGAGAGATGTGTTTTGAACAACTAATTGGAAATTGTTATTTCCACATCTCACAAAATGATCAGCTTCGGTGGTAATTGCATTATTTTACACCCACATAAAGCTTTCTGCTTTCTGCGGAAGGCACGTTAAGCCGTTGGTCTCGGTTGTTATCGATAGATAGCAGTCGTGAGGCTGTGTCAGATGTCTTGGGGCAACCTGAAAAATTCTGACAGTGTTGGCCACTAACACACCTCGGGTCATGTTCCTGTTGGTCTGGTTTCTCTGTAAAAAGGGTTACGGAGGTCAGACGGCAGTCGCTCCATTGTAATAACCAGTTCCGCCAAATCTAGGACCATGACTTACAGCGTACCCTGGGCTACGAAGCGTAAGCTGACGACGCAACTAGGAATACACGCTAGGATGATGATGGTACATTTATTAATTGAATGTTGGAAGAAAAGCATTTTTTTTTAAATTTAATTTGATTTTAGTGCTGGGAAACGAGTTTCGGACAAGAGTCGTACCGGCTGGTGCTGCTCGACGCTTTGTTTTCGTTGTTTCTGTTGCCCTGCGTTGAATTCCTTAGAGTGTTGCTTTCTAAGTAAGTTTTTTTTTGGTTTGCTTATTATTTTTTCATTCATAGAAGGCTTTTGCCCAGCAGTGGGACAGATAGGGCTACAATTTTTTTTTTATTCTTTTTTTTAAATAGCCTTAAAACAGAACACTATCACACTGAAGAGAAAACCAGTATATTATAATGTCGAGGCTTGTATAGAGCAAATACAGCCAAGTAATATGGAAAGGCCGGAGCGCTTCGGCAAATTTTACCCGCTAATATGGTCCTAAGAATGCTGCTTAAAATTATACCGTTTTTTGCGTTTATTATTTATTTAATTATTTCGCTTTTCAAACACTTTCTCGGTCGCAGGTAGGCTAAGATAACATTTGTCTGTGATTTGTTTTTATACAACTAAGTAGGCAAACAGGCGCATGGCACACCTGATGGTAAGTGGTTACCGTAGCCTATTAACGTCTGCAACACCGGAGATGTCACGAGCGCGTTGCCGACCTGTCCGCTGTCAGCACAGCGACCCCTCTGGAGCCTGGCGACCCTACTCACCAGCAGGAACACAACACTGCATCACAGTGTTATTTGGCTGCGGTCTTCTGTAGGGTGGAGGTACTTCCCCAGACGGACTACTCCTTACAAAATGTCCTACCTCTCTTATGTGTGTCGTAAGTGTGATGTCATAAGAATCCTGTAATTTTATTGGAAACCAGTTACATGATCCCGAATTTTATTTGTAAAAATCGCGAAAGCATAAGACTTCATTATCGTTCTAAGAAGTTCTTTTATTTTCTAGATTTTTCCCCAACACTGGCCCATCAGAGTTCAACATAGCGTACAACTCATTGACCCTCATCTACAACCAATGTGTTTTATGGTTCGGCGCCATTTTCTCGCCGTTGCTGGTGGCGGCGGTGGCCGTCAAACTGTTGCTGCTGTTTTACGTCAAGCGGACTGGCTTGCGGGCCTGCCAGCCGGCTAGGAAGGTTAGCGTAATGTTACATAGTAGTAGTTTATAATTATACTTTATTTAATACAGAATTGAGTGCGTATCGTAAGTCGGCACAATCCTGCTAGAATACGTATAGCACACGATTTTACCACTATCGTTCCAATTTTTTCATATTTTTATTTTAAAAATAGAGTTTTTATACCGGAATTATGCGTGGATTAACAGTATATTCTCGGGTTAACTGTGGGATGAAATGTTAACTTCATTATACAAGAGTAAATTGTCTCATTATCCTTGGAATAAATCTTATACGACTTTGGTGAAATCAACCCTTAGTGAGTAAAAACCGACAATGAATATTCGACACCCATACAAATCTAGTGAAGCTGATTTTTGTGAAAATGTATGTTCGTGTAGGTGTGGCGAGCTGCGCAGACGCAGACCGTACTATACATGTTGGTGAGCCTGTCTCTCTTCACCACGCTGTTTGTCATTGGATCCGCTTTCTTTGGGTAAGGGATACTTTACACTATTTGTTCTATCATTATCATCATAACCTCAACCACAAGACGTCCAGAGCTGAACATAGGCCTCTCTCATAGATTTCCAATCTGACCGATCTAAAGCGGCCTGCATCCAGCGTCTTCCTGCCACCTTGTCTTTGCCGTCTACGTTTATGTCTTGACTATTTGTGTACAGGAGAAGGGGGGTGAAGTGTTATACCGTTTCTTATCTCGATGACTTAATAAAAATTAAGAGTAAATTTTATATAGCCCGACTATGAAAATAGCAGCCTTCGCCATATTGCGGAAAAATATTGGAACTTATTTGTTTTACTGGCAAATAAGGATTCACTTAACATTCCGTCATCTCAACGTCATCTGCCAAAAATGACAGGAGTGGCCGTTGTGTATTTTGTGATTATTTCCTACGAATTATTTAATAAAATGGCAAAAATAATTCATAGTAATAAGAGCAAAGTGATGTTATCATATTTGACGCGAAAAAAAACGAAGGATTGATTTCTATTTCATTAAATAGCATTGTCAATTTTGCTGTTGACATGACACATACAACATGTTGCCACCTAAAGGCGATTAGTAGCGACGCCAATGCAGGGTTTTTGTTTTCCTGGTCTGGCTATAAAAATTAATATTTACATCAATTTGTTCTTGTGCAACTATAATCTTCATCCAAGCGTATTTTCCTTGTTTCGTCCTCAGCTTACGTCTCGGAGCTTAGGGTCATGATCCTAGATTAGGCAGCTAGCTCTGGAACAAGCTTCCTTTGGGGGTAAAAGAGCTGTCTTCTCACTCTTTCAAATCTCGGGTTAGGGAATACTACGAACGATCGGACCATAGATGACTATTGTATATACTGAAATAGATGAGAAACTCCTGCGTTGACAGTTGAACTGAATACGCCCTCTGGTACGCAAGTTAAGAAATAATAATTTACCCATACATAACTATACTCACAAATACTATATATAGCATACTAGGTATGTATACCTGTAGCTACTCATATGCATACAAAAGTAGGTATTGAATGGATTGATGAAATAAAAATTTTAGTGTATTTAGTTTATTAATTTTATCACAAACACAATTAATTTGGGCTATTTAAACAACATGTGGTCACAAAACAAGAGTCTCTAGGCTAAACAAGCACTAGGCTCGATAACAACGAAACAAAAAACGCGGCACAAAACACAAATTCAGTCACTTCACAAGAACAGTTCCTAATATCACACATTAACACTAGGATACTATATGATGTCTCATGAAACTAAGGCGGAGGAATAAAATATTCAACTCGAGGCATTAAGTTTCCGGAGAAACTTGGAGAAATCACGAAAAACAGTCAAGTTCAAGTCGTCGCCATTAATCAAGGTTTAGGGTTGCCAGTAGCATGAATATGTTTTCCTTAACCATAAATCTCGTTGGGAAAATAAAAAATCATTTTAATAAACAATTCGACCTAAATAATTATGGCGTATGAAAATTTAATTATCATGTAGCAAATGTGGAAAAGACGCATCACATAGGGTACGGTCAAATCAAGACTGTTCAGTATAGAGAAATATTTAAAAAATATAACAAAACAATTACTTATGTAACAGGCCATATCATAAAGGACTCAATTCCGAACAACTTTATATTTTAAAAGTTTGCCCTACTACTATTTTATAATAAGTATTGTAACAATAACCGTCAAAACATAATATTATGCAGGCAGCATATTCTCGCCGAGACAACAAGTCCGAGACATTCGGGGGAGAAGTCCGAGTGCGAGGCACGCCATCTTCACTCTCGCAGATCTCTTGTTGCTCATTCGGAGCAGTGAATTACGAGAGGATCAGTTAAGATAATTTATATAATTGCAAGAGTACAGTACATACATAGATCTTTGTTAAATTATAATTTCGTGTATTCCACTCTGTGATGAGTATGAAAAAATAAACAGAGAAAAATACCGGCACCGGAGTGAGAGCGGGCGAGGAACTCCGAGTGACCCCTAGACACTACAAGAGGTCCCGTGTACTGTCTCGCGTGTGTGTACAGCCGGCATTAAATTACGTCTGTTACACCGAAATAATTCTAGTGAGGCATCGAGTTTCAATATCGTATATTATTGTTCAAGAAATTACCTCTCTTCTCCCGCGTGTTAATTGGAGTCCCATAATTAAAATTGGACACCCGAATCACAAAACCGCCGAAGCAGTGGTGCGAAAAATATACATAAATTGTAAAATAAATGTAATCACAATATTTTCCAGACCACTGGACCACATAAATGAACGTATGGTGCACGTGTTTATTTATTCATTCACGACAGGCAGAAGTCAAAAGGCGGTGCCGAAAACTCTAACATCAGGATGTACAGAGTCGATTGACCACGTAGCCCACTCGATATGAATGAATAAATTAACTTGAACATTCAAGAATCCTGCCAAGGGTCAACTTGGGGAAAATATCACAACCTGGCAATTTTCAGGCAACGCGATGAGTTCGTCTGTGTTGCCGTTCAAATAATTATGTGACATTGATGATGTTGCCATGACAATAAACTATGCTAACTGCAAAATCAGCCGCTAGATGACGTGCTAATTAAAAATAAATACAATTTTCTCAATGTTCTAAGTTTCATAGGCATGGATCGGACTTGAGCTGAGCTTACTGTTTTTATGTGTAATTGAATTTGTATGATAGAAAAGAAGAATATTAGATGTAAGTCTATGCACCTAAGATTTCTTTGCGTGTTGTGCCCTCTTCTGTGCCCATATGTCTATGACCTATGTTAGTTTGGTTGACTGGAAGAGATCCCTATTTGGGATAAGTCCGCCTTTTGTTGTAACCTGTATTCTGATACTATATTCTTTGTGTACAATAAAGATTTTTACATACATACACTATTGAGCGATTGTCGTCTGACCTTCAAAACCCAAACTGGTTTCGGTACTTATTAAACGATAGCTAAACCAGGCCAACAGGAACATGACCCGAGGTGTGTTAGTGGCCATACTGGTAGATTTTCATTCTACTTAAACACCTTACGACTGCTATCTACCGATATCAACCGGGATCAATGGCTAAATGTGTCTTCCGAAGCACGAAGAAGTGCCCTTGCCAATAAACGGCAATCTATCCAATACGGGTCGCGTCTCGCCGTCGCTTGACACTCGCATTCGCTACGAATACGAGCGTCGCGTGAGGCTATCGAGCTCCTCAACTTGTGTCTGGTGCAACTACAAGTAATAATGTACATAGCTAGTGTTGCTGATAATTGTTGAACATCAAAAACTTACTGACTGCCATGGTTCAGCGCCCCAAAGAGGATGTTGTCCTCCGACACAAGAGATGTCTACTGTTCCCTGTTCAACGCAATCCTGCCAGTCGGCTCTTTGTCAGGCTTTCAGGTCCTTCACAACCTTATCTCTTTAGCGGTACCTAGCCGACTGGTCAAAAACACTGACACGCATATTCTTAAACATAACCATAAATAAGTCCTTTACTTAAACTCATTGGAGGAAGTTTTAAGGAAGTCTCCAAACTTTTCTTAAAAACGACATTTTCGATTGCTTGAGCAAACTCCAGTGAGAACCGACACAGGTTATAATAACAATCCAAAGCACAAAAATTTAAAATTACAAAAGAATAGAGTAAAAAATTAGAAAGTAATGATTTAAAACCATTTATATATAACACTAGCTGTTTCCCGCAGCTCCGCCTGCGGTATATAGCCTATGTTACTCGGGGTGAATGCAGCTTTCCAATGGTGAAAGAATTTTTGACATCGGCACAGTAGTTTTCAAAAATACAAATCTTTCCTCTTTATAATATTAGTGTAGATTTATTTCATTTCGAGGACGCCTCAAGGTACCTCTCGACCAAACTTATAATTGACAGTTGACACTCACCTCCAATGAGGAATCTCATTAAGCTAGTGACGACTAATCATACCAATGAGATGGGAGTAAGGTTGAGTCGAGTTTGAGGAAACTTTTAAGAATATGGGTGTGAATATATTTTTTTTAATTTTGCAGCATGTCGTCTCGCGAATGCGGTCCTTTCCGTTCTTACTCCCGCGTGTACTCAGTACTGAGTGAGGGAGTGCTACATCTGTCTCACCACCAGACTGCCAGCGCAGTACTAGCGTTCCTTACAAGACCCGGAGTCTTAGCGTTCTTACTGCTGCTGCTATGGTAAGTCCATACTTTCATAATAAGTGCGAAATTCGGTCTATCTGTTACGTTTTCACAGATAAACCGCTGAACGGATTTTGATGAAATTTGGTATGAATATAGTTGAAAGACCCGGGGTCAAATACAGGTTACTTTTTGACGCAGACGGGGCTGCGGGAAACAGATAGTGTTGTATACATGAAATCACACATGTACATAGGCCGGTCCGTCCCGGCTCTCAAACAGTAAGAAACAGTAACAGTTTATCTGACTTTTTCAATTAAATTTGTCTCATTTGTGTACGTATTATATACCTAAAGAATCACTCCATCTATTAGTGAACAGCAAGAAAATTTGATGAGTGGTTTTAGAATACATTGTTTAAATGTTTCTCTTTCACCACGTAAGGTTGACTGGAAGAGATCGCCTAGCAATAATTCCGCCTTTGTTCCATGTTCTTAAGTTTAGGTAAACACGTTTTGAACTAATATCATAATCCGGACACTCCATACTACAGCGGCGAAACCGATACCTATTACTACTGCCATGATTCGGTCGGCGACTGTGTGAGTCGTACGTAGGGTTATCGTTTCCATTGTTTCCTTGCATTGTTTTGTTTTCGATTTTTACCCTAAATCTGCGCGGCTCGGTGCTGTATCTATTTTGGGAGGGACGGTGTGAGTGTCCGTTCTGTACATTAATACTATTAATAGTTAGCTAGTCAACTTAAAAAATGAATTGTGTATTTTATGAATTTTATTGATAGAATAGACTATTTACACATACAAATTAACGAATAAATTCTAAAAATTGTATTTATTTCTTTATTTAATTTTAAAGATTTCATAGTGATGACGCAACGTAGCATTAATGGCCATCTCGAACTGCAATTTAAAAAAACAAAAATTACTAAGGCATTAAAAATATATTCATCATATTAAAAAATATGTATGTCAGTGTCAAATGTCAAAGTCAGGATGGGCCGCGAACCGCGAGTTGGTCTCTTGATTGTTTATAATCGCAAAATATCTAGGTATCAACCTAGACCTACCCCATTTCTCGTATCTATATATCTTTTGCAATGTAATGTATAAATTTTTTTTTGATATTTCCGAGCGACTTATTTACCATTTAATTGTATGTGCACTATGGGCCATTGTAGCCTGAAATAAATGGATTTTATGTATTTTATTTTTATTATTGCATATTGGCCTGTTTATTGGACTTTACTGCCGTCTCTTCATCCGTTAATATCTGATTTTTCATCAATTGGATACTGATTCTTCATAATAATGTATGAATGAATGTAATGAAGATGTGGTCAGGTTATGTATGGGTTATGTTTACTCGAACAGGATGTCATTTGACATGGGTGATAAGTTGAAGCGTTAATTAGCGCTACCAAACAAAAAATATTTATTCATTACACTGTGCTGCCTACCTGAAAAAATTGAAAAACGTAGCCGGAAGTTGTTCGTCTACGTCACTCGATAACCTTGCCTAAAAAATAAAGGTCATTGGGTTTTCTGCGATTTCCTTAAAAAATACTTGCTTATCTAAAGATCTGATCGATGTAATCTGTTCCCTAAGTCTATTCTTCGAAACGGTTTACGAATTAGACGTTTTCATGAAAACGTTGACTAGCCAATTCTGTGCTAATGTCTAACTTTGTTTTTGTAGTAAGTCTGTTTAAGTTGTTGGTCTTCGTTATAATAAATAAATAATGTTGTATTTGTTTTGTCCAACCAGTGTGGCGGTGTACTACATGCGAGCTCGAGCGCTAGCACAGCAGTCCATGGTGTTGATACTGCGGGACATGCTGCTGCTGCAAGCCAAGGACAGGGACTTCCTGCTCGCCGCCATACACAAGGTGTCCAACGGAGGTGACTATCACAATCTCTTTCTTCGTCCGACCGTGCTTCCGGAGCCTTGGGTACGCAATGAAATGAAATGAAATTGTTTATTTTCAATATAGGATATAAATATCACTTATTGACGTCAATTTTCTTGTATTAAGTTTACCACCACTTCCAAAGCGCAAGTGGAAAAGAAGCGGGGCCACAAACTCCACTGCAGCATTTTCTTCAAAACGTCAATTTACATTTAAGAAATTTTTATTGATTTATCTATTTAAACTATCGTTTTATTTCGCATCTGACTTTTTTTGTAACTTCTGACAATACCGAACAAAATAAAATATGTTAATGTAGACGTCCGGAAGTTATTCGTATTTGTTTTTAATGGAATCTCTTTGGTGAACGTAATTGCTATTTTTACTAACGTTTCGCATGCTTATACCTAATTATTGGGCGATATTGAGTGTTTTTATAAATGCATGACTGGTTCAAGGTAAATATTTTTGTTTTTTTTTTTTGTTTTTTTTTTTTTGCTTTCACTTGACCAGTCTTTGTGTCCTTTATCTGTCCCATCCTCACAAACGAGTCCTAACTAACCTTTGTTTTAAATCCGCCATAACGCTTCGTCCCTAGCGTCTGTCGAGTCGACTATTGTTGTTGTGTGATCAGGATTTTTAACCGACTTACTCATTATGTCGAATAAAAATTGTTCGACTCGCCGATTTTGCGTGTAGTCACACTTTTCAAAATTAGCACACTTAGAATGATTTATTTTCCAAGAATTAATGTAGAAAATGATTCCTTCTTTCCGGTAGCTGATTAGTGAATTGTCGGTGGCGGAGTTTTGGTCCTCTGAAGTTTTATAACAGCCAGAGTCGACTCGCAAAGAAGAAGAATGCATATGTATATATTATACTTTTTTAGGCCGCTACCGAATGTGCTGTTCACAACCGGTAGTTTCATCCACTTAAAGTTGTCTGTCTATAAGAACTTATTAGTATTTATATCCAGACCATAATACTTCCTCACCATTTTTGATAAATTTCCTACATTTATTGTATAAGGGCTTACAGCTAAAATATTTGAGATATATTTTTTTTATTTATGAAGAAGGTAGTTTATCCCTATCTATCCATCCCTCTCAATCTTAATATCTGCTTGATGCTTAATAATTAATGTAACTGCTTTAACGCATGTTTTTTTACAACCGCTACTAATTTCAGCAATTGGGGAATATTGTTTGACTAAATGTGTGAAAAAGTCAGGTTTTATACAACATTTAAAAGCTGTCCATTGAGTTGGAATTGGAGCGTGCTCGTCAGCGATCAACGCGACGAGTATAATGTGCGGGTGGAGAGGTGTGAGGGCGGAGCTTACGTGGGAATATTTTTGTACTGCTTCACCTTGAAAAAAGTCGAGGAGCATGGATTACAATAATTATTTCATAGTTGCATACATTTCTAAATACTTAACATTGTACGATGATACAATTTATATTTTCAGATCAAAGTTAATAACAATAACAGCCGTGAATGCGCAAATATGTAAAATAAGATATTTTTTTTTGCACCAAACTCGTATCTTATAAAAACCAGTGTAAAGATATAAAATAAAATCATGTAAGGGAATACCCGCCTCTGAAATCTGGTTAAAAAGCCTAGACATATAGAGGTTTGATCCATGCAAGATGAATGCCATACGCGATAAAAATAATGAGGATATTGTCTTTCTCGCTCACACTTAGCTCAACTTCAACGAAAATAACAAAAAAAATTGCCGGTACCTTGGATTTAAGACGAATGACCAAAAAAGGAGTATACTTGTACATATGCGAGGTTTTCTATATCTCACCAAAGTCGGCTTGTTAGATATTCATGATGATAATTAGACCAAACTAATCAAGCCACGTTTCAAAATGGGATTTAAAAGGTGATTTAAAAATCACATTTAAATTTATTTAGATGAACTTATAATTTGAGAAAAAAGTAGTTATCATAGTACATGAGTTTTTTATTTTAATAATGAGTTTGTTAATTTCCAGAATGGCTATACAGCCCGAAGCCAGACGACGGTGAACCCCCAGACAGCCACACCTGGAAGTTCCTCCGAGAAGTCCGGAAACCTTCAAACTCCGCCTTCCATTTCGACGCGTCCCGAATAAGTCACGACCGACCTCGATCCTATGTAAAGGACAGGCCGACCTCACAGTATGACAAGTCTAAGTCACAGGAAGACGGCGATACGGATAGCTCGTTCAGTTGGCAAGGGTCTAGTAATTATTTGAATCAGAAAGGCGAGAGCGGGGAGAAAAAGTGGATTTGATGTCTGTTCTAAAGTAATCAACCTCTTGGACTAGTGTCATTTTTTAAATAATGGTTGTTGATTACTATGTCTATCAAGATTTGTACAATACTCTTCTTAAAAAGAGAAATAATGTGACCCTATCTTGGTTAAAATCCATACTAATATTATAAATGAGAAAGTCTGTCTGTCTGTCTGTCTTTCTGTCTGTCTGTTTGTCTTTCTGTCTGTCTGTCTGTCTTTCTGTCTGTCTGTCTGTTACGCTTTCACGGCCAAACCGCTGAACGGATTTTCATGAAATTTAGTATGAATATAGTTGAAGACCCGGGGTCAAACATAGGCTACTTTTTGACGCAGGCGGAGCTGCGGGAAACAGCTAGTATCATAGAAATATAGTTAAGTAACCTTTAAGGCTAACAGCTTTCTGATCTGACAATACTCTAGTTTAAGTACCTACTATTTCTGATCTCTAAAAACGTATTGCTTTACGAAAAGGTGCTATTCCGAGGCTTTAAATTTTAGTGTTTTTAAATTGGTACAACAAATTTTTTCATCGATTACAGTCCTATATAAAGGACCGACCTCCCAGTATGACAAGTCTAAGTCTCAGGGAGACAAGTTTGTAAAGGTCCAGTAAATATTATTAAGGCGAGGAGAGCGGGGCAAAAAATGGATTTGATGTTTTTTTCGTAAAAGAGTTGATGTCAAAAGTGTATGCATTTAATGACTAAGTTTCTTTAAACAAATAATAATTATATTTAAAAAAAACTAGTCACATTACTCGAAGCTACATGCATTTATCCTAATCATTATTCGACTTATAGAATGATAATTATGTATTTTTGATAGTTTTTGTAACTAGAGGCTTTTTGAGATTGTTTATGTTTACTGCATTTTATACGTTTTTATTGTCAATTAGGTGTAAAAATGAAATTATGTAACATTATAAGTAAAATCCTACTTTATGTTTACAAACAGGCTGCTCGAAACTAAATAATAATAAAGCTGAAGCATTGATGTGCAAATACAACCAGTATCTCTAATACTTGTCGTTTGAACATGGATATATATGCATTTGAACATCGATATATATTTGAACATCGATATATATTTGAACATCGTAATGGATTTGAACATGGATATGCATTTGAACATCGATATACATTTGAACATCGATATACATTTGAATATCGATATGCATTTGAAAATCGATATGAATTTGAAGTATTGTTTATGCATTTAATATTCTTATTATTGAGCTAACTTTATTCGCTCTTATATGAGCTTATGCGGCTAACAGGTTGTAACGATGTAAAAATATTACTTGGTTTTACTAAAAGGTGCTAATTTGATGCCAACTATGGACTTCCAAAATGGTATAGCTAATTTTATATGTAGTGTATATTCAAATGTATTTTTGATATTTTTCATCGTATTTGATGTTTGAATCTCAATAAATAAATAATTTATGTCGTACCTATTTTTTTTATTTTATTTACATTTTTGTGTTACGATGTAAGAGTAGAAAGAGAACAAAGCGTGATTCCCATAGGAATCGAATTCGCGACCTCCAGAGGCCTATTTTTGAAAATTTGACTCACTATAACGACGAGTCGAATTATTTTTGTTCGATATCGAACGATTTTCATTCGATATAATCCTTCTCAAAGTCATCATGAAAACGTATTAACCGCTGGAACAATGAGATAATGACCAGTCTCTAATTTTTATACTACTGGCATACGGCCCATCTGATGGCATGTGGTTATTGTAGCCTATAGGTGCTTACTGCAACACCAGGAGTGTCACGAGCGCGTTGTCGACCCTTCCGAATACTCATATATCATAGTCTGATGCTTTTCCACTAGAGACTGCTATGCAGCCATTTTGCGAGGATTTAAAAGCTAAGACTTAGAAGAGTTATGCAGTGCTATGCTATGTGGAACAATAAATATGATTGGTTAATATCAAACGCATCCATAGCAACGTAAAATCTCTGGTGGAAAAGCTGCCATTCTTGTAGTATACGACTCGAAGACAAAGTCCGACGTCTTTGAGACAGGTCACGTTCTATGTGAGCTGCTATGTTTGATTGGCACTGCCGTTGGCGTTAGTCTTCGATGTTATCGCTAGATGGGAACGCTTCGGCTGAGTCGGGGCTGTTACGTTCTTTTACGCTGCCTGAAAAATCTGATAATGTTGCTCAAGACATCATCCGCAACGGCGCATCCAAAACGATTACAGAGGTCAACATCATCATTATATTGAATAGATCAAAAGGGTACCTACACGGTCAATCGACCTGTACGGTTACACAAAACTGTGATAAAAGGGTCGAATGACCATGTAACTCACTCGATATGAATTAATGAATCCGAAATACGTTGTTATTGTCAACCACGGAGGTTGTAACTATTGTTACGAGCTGGGGGTTCATTATTTGGAGAAAAACACCTGGTGACTCGAAAAGACGTTTATTTCCACAAGGATGGTCGCCGACGTCACTTAACTTCACTAATCACTCACAATGTCTAAATCACTTGCTTAACACTATCCTGATGAATCGCCGAAGTTGTTGGTTTCACTTGTTCTTCTCACTAGTTTTACTGTGATCGCTCTCGTAGCTCAACCAAACTTGAACTCGCCTCCTGTGGCACTTCCCGCTCTTTATATAGCCCGGGAATAAAGTTCTAGTAGTTTCCAGAAAGATCTCATATACTCTACCACCACCAGACTGTACCACTTTCATTGCAAATAAACTATTTCTTTCTTTTTTTCCAGAAGAGTAAGAGAGAGTCAGGGATACTCTCGATCTCGTTCATTCAGGTTCTCGAACACGTGAAAGCGAGACAAAGCAATATGCCAGAGCGAGACAAGCTATGTACTAAATTGTTCACGTAATTATTCCCGTATGGAAGCACGCAGCGATTGTACGTGAAGTTTCCGCGGGCAGGGTTGCTCAATCTTTTTCAGTGGTTGTAAAATGTAGGGCCGCATTTTTAATTTTCGTAACACTATCTTATCTCATATTAATAATTATTTGTTTGTACCTCTTTACGCTTCATCTACTCAACCAATCTTCTTGAAATTTCACATACACATAGATGGAACAAAAAGTATTAATTGGATTTATAAGTAAGTAGGTAGGTAGGTACGCATGCGAAGCCGCGGGCAAAGAGTATTATAACGAATGGTAACCATGGAGTTATTATTAAGTACTGTTGCTTACATTGAGCCAAGACTGGCTGGATAAACTTGTTTACAGTGTCACAGAAAATAACACGGTTGCCATGGGCAACGCGTCATTCATGCGTCATCCGAAATGACGAATTTCAACAAGTGCCTCAATTTGTATAAATAAATATATATACAAAGTAAGTAAAATATTTTAAGTTCGGAATATTCAGCTTTCTTTTACGTAGACTATTTTACTATTATAATGAGAGTTTTATTAGTAGTTGATTTACAAAGCACTTTGTAGTCTCTACTTGCTTTATAATCCTAATCTACTACTGACTTTCTTACTGTGATATCGTTTCATTTTAACTTGCTTTTACCTTCTGTGGCATTTTCGTTAATCTGACTAAAAGGAATATTACTTAAATTTGATGTAAGTATAGTGTTTGATCTGGAATAATACGTAGGGATTTTTTCATGGGACTTCTTCATGTCTTCAGTTAAGAAGTGAGAATAGACTAGAATATCCTTTATTGAAATGACTATCAAGTACAGAAATGTCTTACAAAATAAACCTACATACATGACAGACGTCTTAATAGGTGGATGTAATAAATGAAATCGTTTATTTTCAATATAGGCTATAAATATAACTTATTGACGTCAATTTACTTAGGTATATTAAGTTTGTTACCACTTCCAAAGCGCAAGTGGAGAAGAAGCGGCGCCACAAACTCCATTGCAGCATTTACTTCAAAACGTCAATTTACAAATAAGAAAAAACTTTCCTTAATTAACTAGGTAAATGAACGACGAATGAATAAAATCAAAGTTTCACAAATAGGCGCTACAGATGGCGAGTGGCGACAGCAAGAAGGTAAAGCCATCAACGTCGGGAGCGAAGCGATGTCCACCTAGATTTACTGGTCCCCCTCGCACCCAGCCTGCACTGCCGACTTTAAGACGAGCTGGCTACGACCATGAAGTGGACAGAGACAGCCAGCTGCTGCGAGCTGCTAGGAACTTTTATCCTGAGGGTAAGAAGTTTAATGTTGGAGGAACCCTGCAAGATTTACCTGCTCTTTTAGGACCCAGCCTGCATTGCCGACCCTGAGGCGAGCTGGCTTCGATGCCATGGTCGACAATCATCATTATCATTTTGTGTAGATTACATTGTCTATCGAGTATCGACCATGTACACCCTGGTGTCAGAGTTGTTGTGTCGCCTCTCGGCCTCTGACTTGACTGACGTGGTTCCTTCAACGACTACCAAATGGCAGCTGGGACCAACGGGTTAGCGTGCCTTCCGAAGCAGGGAATCATCTTAATTATGGTCGATAATGAGGTGGATAGAGACAGCCAATTTCTGCGAGCTGCTAGAAACTTCTATCCTCAGGGTAAGGAGTTTAAAGATAGTATAAAACTCTTCAAGATTTACTGTCCCATTGTCTACATTGGTACTGAGACGCTATTTCGTCATTTCTGTGATGTGTCATTACTTAATATAATTAATAAAAATATACTATTTGATCAATAAAAAGAAAAGTAAAGTTATAAAACGGTAGTCCACGCTCGCCGTCAATCAACACACACGATCGTAACTGACACTCGTGCTCCACTAGGTTACATACCTATGAAGCACGCCTAATCTGAGCATCTTGAATAGGAGAAGGCGAGGGCAGTTGCAGTGAATTCCCTCCATTGATGCTGAGAAAATCCTGGACGAAGGGTGTGCCTTACAGAGATGGATACGACCACGCTAAACCCGTGGACTCGACAGGTATGAGTTGACTACTTCTTATTTTTTCTGCTTGGGTCCGTACTGAAAAACAAATATCAGGTTTATTTTAGTTTAGATGGCTGTTCTTTTCTGCATCGGTTGCTTGAAAGCGACTTACGTTTACTTTAATTTTTTTTTATACTACTAAGTAGGCAAACAGGCGTACGGCCCTGATGGTAAGTGGTTATCGTAGCCTATGAACGCCTGCAACACCGGAGATGTCACGAGCGCGTTGCCGACCTGTCCGCTGTCAGCACAGCGACCCTACTTACCAGCAGGTACACGACACTGCATCACAGTGTTATGTGGCTACGGTCTTCTGTAGTATCTCCTTCCCCAGATGGACTACTCCTTACAAAATGTCCTACCTCTCTTAAATATATAATATTATAATTTATGTTTTATTTTAATTCATTCAAAAAAGAGCGTATAAAGATTTCTCAAGGGTCGGCAATACCATCGTAGTGTTACGTCGATGTGCGTTTATGGGCTACGGTGACCACTTACCGTCAGGCGTACTAAATTGTATAAAAATTCTAAATTGTTCTGTGCTCTTTGTGTAAAATAAAGATTTTACAAATGATTTGTTAGGTAACTGCTACACCTCGGCTTCGAAAACTATGCGTTTGATCAATATGCCGCCAAAGCGTCGCAAGCCGCCAGACCTGTACGGGCCTATCGGACCCAATGGAGAACTGCAGTTTCCCCCTCTCAAATCCTACGCTGAAAGAGAGAGGGAGAAGTTGGAGGAGATGAAGGAACGAGAGAGGAAGAATAGACTGCCTAAAGGTAATTATGATTTTAAGTTTTTTTTTTCTGATGATAGCATGTTGATGTCTATTTGACTGCAGCTCTATTGAACTTAGTCGGGTCGAAATAACAGATGTCAAATTTGCATAGAAGTTGAAGCTAAACCTGCACTTTAGGAGTTATGTTGTAAAACGCGTCTAATTAGTGTAGTGAGCAGAAAATAACTAACTCTGACTACTTTATTTGTCTTCTTCATTTCTATTATGGCGTGATGTAGCATAGATCACAGAATGCTATACTAGCAATTGTCTTCTTTTTGTTCGATTTAATATGGCTATTGACTGTGTACTATATTGTATTTGCCCAACACTTTGCCATCTCTATTGCTATGCAATATTCAATAGTATCTTAACTAGCAATAGTAGTCATGCCCATTGCCTTTCAGAAACCTTTCAATATAAATCATAAAATTACAGGATTAAGCGCGTAAAATACCTTCATACTTCCGTAGTTTCAACCGTGTTACAACGGCCTTGGGAACGGAACGACTGGCTCAGCATTTCTACAGCTCCATACTTCCAGCGGCATCGTCTTCCACCGGCATATTTTGATTTTATGTTTTAAATATGCAGTGCGTTAGTTTAAAAGTTAATTTAACCTTACAAAAAAAACTCTTAATGCGGTAGGTTTGGTGCTGCTGGATGACCTGGTCTCCGGGGCATATGACCGGAGGAAGGCGGCTGAAGCGGAGGCTAAGAAGATGAGAATAGAGAAGAAAAAGAGACAGAAAGAGGAAGCTGAGAGAGCTGCTGCGGAAGCTCTGCAAAGGTAAACAATATTCGTAGATATTAATAGATAACTGCGTAAGTAATATTTTACTTGTCTAAACTGAAGTGATTTAAATGAAATTTCGAGCAAACTTTTGATATTTTAGGGAAGGATTAAAATTGGTTAAGAATAGCTATTACATATCCGCATCGCTTGACCCTTGACATGATGGAATGAAATAAATAAATCATAAAAAGTAATAATACTTCTTACTTTTTAATGGACTGGTCAACTATAAATTTGTGTTTTTTCATACGACCTTATAACGACCTTATAATGCAGAGTGATTTTGAAACTACGGGCCAAATTCTTACAATGTGTTTAAATAAAACTTTCCACGTACAAAATCCAGTCAGGTGAAAATTATTTATCGTATCGCGTATCCGTGGCGAATTTGCGTGTCAAGCGACGACGTGATGCGACCACTATTGGATTGGTCGACATTTTAGTGCCATTTTCTATCTTGAGCTCCTCCGTGCTTCGGAAGGCACGTTAAGCCGTTGGTCCCGGTTCTTATCGATAGATAAATATATCCTACATTTTTAAAAGAGATCTTAGTTTAGATAACATGAAAAAGTTTGCTGAGCTGAGTGATGTATATGAATCAACAGATGTCAATACTGCTTTTAATAGTTTTCATGACATAATAACCATACTTTTCAAAATCTGCTTTCCTATTAGAAGAATAAAATCAAAAAAAAGTAAATCACATAAACCTAGTTGGCTTACAATGGGATTGAGAAAGTCATGTAAAACCAAAAGAGAATTGAGGTTTAAATACTACAAACAAAAAGATAAGCTTAGCAAAATTAAATATCGATTGTATTCTAAAACATTAAAACAATGCATAAACCATTCAAAAAGAATAAATAATATCTCTTATTTAAAAAATTCTAAAAATATTGGTAAAGCTACATGGAACTTAATTAAAAATTATCGCAATCCTAGCGAAAAAAAACAATTTATTAAGCAAATTATTAAAAATGACAAAAAAGTGACTTCTGACCCTGTTGAGATTTGTAATAACTTTAATAATTTCTTTATTAATATGACAAATAATAATACCAATTCTAATCCTTATGTGACATCAGACAGCTTTGACCTAGATATATCATGCAATAGTTTATTTTTGCGACCAACTACTGAAGTAGAAGTTTTTAATTTGATTATGTCTTTAAAAAACTCCAGTTCAGTTGGATACGATGAGTTTCCTACTAAACTTTTGAAGTATTGTGCTCCATTACTGTCTCCTATCCTGTCTTTTCTTATAAACCTCACTTTTGAAAAAGGCCAGTTTCCAGACGTACTTAAAATTGCTGTGATAAAACCTGTCCATAAAAAAAGGAGAAAAAGATAAAATGGATAATTTTAGACCAATAGCACTAACAAGTATTTTTGATAAAGTAGTTGAAAAAGCAATGCATGTGAGATTAATTGAATTCTTAGAAAAATTTAAAATTCTAAAACAAGAACAAAATGGCTTCAGAAAAGGCAAATCGACGACACTAGCAGCATTTAATCTTATTAAAACAGTAACTGAAAATGTAGACAAAAATGTAGACACTGTAGTTTTATTTTTTGACATGACCAAAGCGTTCGATTTTGTATCACATGAACGTCTATTAAGCAAATGTGAGAAGTGTGGTATCAGAGGACAAGCTTATAATTGGCTCAAAAGCTATCTGGATAACAGACCTCAATATGTTGAAATTACCAACACTAATAAATTAAATGAAGAAACATCATTTAAGTCGAATCATCTTATAAATAGGGTTGGAGTACCGCAAGGTACAATTTTAGGGCCTCTTCTGTTCATTGTTTATATCAATGACATAAAAAAAATTTAACAAAACATCATTATTCGCCGATGATGTTTCAGTAGTACTAGCAGAAAAAGATGACACTAACTTTAATGAAGACATTAACTCTACTGTACTACAGATTATACAATGGCTTGAAACAAATAATTTGCAGGTAAATATTAATAAAACAAGGTACCTTCGTTTTTTTAATAGAAAAAAGAAGACAAATATATTGGACATAGCAACAAATAATGGACCTATTATGGAAGCAAACGAGATGCTCTTTTTAGGTATCTTAATTGATAACCAGTGTAGCTGGAAACTGCACATTAATAAAGTATGTGCTAAAATAAATAGATTTGTGTTTGCCCTCTTTAAACTAGCGAGGCAAGTAAACTTAAAGACTGCGTTAACAGCCTACCACGGTTATGTTAACTCAATCCTAAAATATGGCTTACTTTTGTGGGGAAACTCAGTTGACATTAACCGTGTCTTTATATCGCAGAAGCAATGCATTCGAGCTATGTTTGGTGTAACACCACTAACTTCTTGCCAACCACTGTTCCGCAAATTGAATGTACTAACGCTCCCATCAATGTACATCTATGAATGTTGTGTATTTGTAAAGACCTATCCTGACTTATTTGACCAGAGAGATAATTATATTGGCAGACCATCTAGACGCAAAAATAGACTAGTTGTACCAAGTAAAAGCACTGCATATTTTAATAGGAATTGCTATAATAGTTGTGTAACATTTTACAATAGACTGCCAGATACTTTAAAGGAGCTCGAGTTAAATTCTTTTAAGTCGCAACTATATGAAAAACTTGTAAAAAAATCCTACTATTCTGTTAAAGAGTTTTTTAACAGTAAACTTACTTAAATTATTATTGTGACATTGATAGTAATAAATACTGACATTTCATTTTATTCTGTAAATTTCTTAACGTGTTTGTATCTTATTTGACTGTTAATAATTTAAATGTCTTGCGAAATAAATTTGCATGCTGTTCAAAATGGCTAAATAGGATTGCTACTTAAATTTATGTACCACCTATTGCATTGTAAACTTACCCTATTTTATGCAAATAAATGATTTGATGATATGATTGATGATATCAGTCGTGAGGCTATGTCAGATGCCTTAGGGTAGCCTGAAAAATTCTGTTGGCCACTAACACACCTCAGGTCATGTTCCTGTTGGTCTGGTTTCCCTGTAAAAAGGGTTACGGAGGTCAGATAGCAGTCGCTCCATTGTAATTACCAGTTCCGCAAAATCTAGGACCATGACTTACAGCGTACCCTAGGCTCCAAAGCGTAAGCTGACGACGCAACTAGTAATTCACGCTAGGATGATGATGACTAATGACGATGACACGAGACTTTCTTTTTCAATCAAAATATCTTTTTTTCCCTTTCTTTTTTTTATACAACTAAGTAGGCAAACAGGCGTGCCTGTCCGCTATCAGCACAGCGATTCCTCTGGAGCCTGGCTACCCTACTCACCAGCAGGAACACAACACTGCATTACAGTATTATTTGGCTGCGGTCTTCTGTAGGATGGAGGTACTTCCCCAGACGGACTACTCTTTACAAAATGTCCTACCTCTCTTAAATAGGTCAGATTTGAACTTATAGGTCTTATATTTTAGTATGGATCACGAAATTAAGGGACTGCTAGTGACAGACTAGGATGGAAAAAACTCTATCGACAAAAGCCTAGTTCTATAATTTATGATGATATTTTAGGCACTTGGCCAAACTAGAGTTCGAGCTACCCCGCGACCCTGACCAGCAGAAGTTGGAAATGTTGAAGGCGACCGAGGAGGAGCACTACCGGTACATACACCCCAAAGACCTGGAGAGGATCGACTACTATTTGAATGTGGTGAGTGTATACCTGTACCAAGAGATCTTTGAAATGTTTGAATAATATGTCGAATGAAAATCGTTCGATATCGAACAAAAATCCTTTGATATCGAACAAAAATAAACCACAAAAATAAAATGAACAAAAACGGTAACCCAAACCTCGACGTGCCGCCTTGTTTTTCACATTCTTACTCGAAGTCGTTTGCTGTTGTGGGAGCTTTGGAATTCACTTCCTGTGGAAGTTAGGCTGTCACAGAGTTTAAACGCTTTTAAAGTAAATCTTTCAAATTATCTTTTGCTGAACGTAGACATTTAAAAGTATAAGCTAGTTACATGGGTGTATGTATGTATGTTAATTTATATGTATGTATGATTATTCTATATAAGTATGTAGGTTTATTTAATGTATTTCCTTCATAATAATATTATATTGTACACCCTTCTTGTAAGCATCCCTAAGTGGAATAAGTCCGCCATTGTCCTTATGGTTTTTCCATGCTTGCGTATGTAAATTATTTGTTTATTTTTTGTACAATAAAGATTTTACAAACAAACAAAAACTATTCAACGGGTCGATGTTGCTGGGTCACGTTTTTTAAAAAAAGACACTCCTGGTGCTTTTGAAATGTATGACTAAATTTATCGAGTGAAAGTTCGATATCAAATGATTTTTGTTCGATATCGAACGATAACAATTCGAGTCGCCTGTTGTGCGTGAGTCACAGTTTTCAAAAATAGAACTCCAGATGACATTTGTTAAAATTCCTTATTAGAGTAAGGTGTTTCTATGGTCCAGTGGTGTTTTCCTGGATATCGACGATCGTGGATTTGATACTGGATATTGCCAGTGCCAGCGAAACTATTTATATTTTTTTTAAAATATTTATTACCATAGAACCAGCCGTAGCCGAGTCGATGGTGACTTACTTATTTGTGAAAATTTTATTATTACACAAGTTAAAAAAAAATTAAATATTCAAATTGGTTTTTCCGTTTTAGTTACCTACTATATTCTTGAAATCTGTCCTCTCCGTCTATTTAAGGAAATGGTTTCCCATCGCATTCAGAGTTTATATGTATGCTATGACCTTTATTAGGAAAACAACCATTATTCCACCGATAGAAAACACCATTATCGTCATAAATAATTGTTTATTAGCAGATTTGAATCACCTGGTTCCTAATAAAAATGAGTCCGTACTCCGTTAAGCCCTTGGGTCCGGCATCTGATGGTCGTTAAAGGAACCAAATTCTGAAGGCTAAAGCCAGAGAAAGTGAGAAGTAAGAGGTTCAGTGTATTAGTAACTCCCTTTATATGAATAATGAGTCCTCAATTTTGAATGGCAGGCTCTGGTCGGCGACCACCTATCGGACTTTCCCGAGCGCCTGTACAAGAAGGCCAAGGCGGCCGTGGACAAGCAGACGGCCCACATCAAGAAGCGGCTTCTCATTCTTACATACAATGCATGCGTGAGGCAGAGCGAGGCGGATATAAAGTTCTTCTTTAATTTGGCTATGAAGCGGTATGTTTTTGGTTCTATCAGTAATACACCTGACACAATTAATGTTAACTATTGTTCTTGTTTCCGTTCGGAAAAGCTAGCCAAACACGACTCGCGTATCTGTAGCGAACGCCCGTGTTGAGCGACGGCGAGACGCGACCATTATTGGATTGGTCGCCTTTTAGTGGCATATTCTATCTCGAGCTCCTCCGTGCTTCGAATGGCACGTTAAGCCCTTGGTTGTTATCAATAGATAGCAGTCGTGAGGTTGTGGCAGATGCCTTAGGGCAGCCATGGGATTTTCGAGCGAGAGTAGAGAACTTAGCTTTGCGCATGCAAAAGCTAGTAAGCAAATAGGTATTGTAGTAAGTCTTTATCATCTGATTTTAAAAAAATATAAAATTTATTTTCGGTAATACCCACAAATATCGGTTATTATTCTATCGGTGATCTGGCAGGAACTAGGGGGCCCCTTTGGATCGCGGGGCCCTGGGAACGTGCCCATAGTGCCCAGTGGGATAGATGTTGTTCATTCACAGTGTGTATACACACTGTGTATTATATGAATAGCATTCTTCCCATTCTAAGGCCTGCCTTAGTAGTTACGGCTCCGATTTCCCTTTCTTAACAAGTTATATTTGTGAGGACTAACACGCCACCACTGATGAGACCAATCAGTACATGTTTGTACATGTCCTTAAGGGAGCAATTGACTGACGCAATACAAAAGATTTTACAAAGTCTGGGGAGGGTGCCACACTACACTAGCAAGATTCCTCAAAGTCGTTGCCCCAACTGTACAAGTTCTCTCTGCTTCGGTCGACCTGTAACATGTTTACATTCCGCCTACAATGAACTAATCCTTTACAGATGTCTACTCCAGTATATCCTAGAGGACCCAGCAGAACAGAAGCGTCTGAAGATAGCCTTCCTCCCCTCTTTATGGCCGGCCTTGGTTGTGAGAGCTCCGATGCCGTGGCACGCTGCGTACGTGCGCGCGCAGCAGGCGATGTCGTACCGGTACTACCATGGAAACGCGGTCGTCAGGGAGCTGGTGCGGCTGTGGCAAGAGAGGTAGGTCATGCACGAGCTGACGTCACATCACATTCCGGTACTACCATGGAAACGCGGTCGTCAGGGAGCTGGTGCGGCTGTGGCAAGAGAGGTAGGTCATGCACGAGCTGACGTCACATCACATTCCGGTACTACCATGGAAACGCGGTCGTCAGGGAGCTGGTGCGGCTGTGGCAAGAGAGGTAGGTCATGCACGAGCTGACGTCACATCACATTCCGGTACTACCATGGAAACGCGGTCGTCAGGGAGCTGGTGCGGCTGTGGCAAGAGAGGTAGGTCATGCACGAGCTGACGTCACATCACATTCCGGTACTACCATGGAAACGCGGTCGTCAGGGAGCTGGTGCGGCTGTGGCAAGAGAGGTAGGTCATGCACGAGCTGACGTCACATCACATTCCGGTACTACCATGGAAACGCGGTCGTCAGGGAGCTGGTGCGGCTGTGGCAAGAGAGGTAGGTCATGCACGAGCTGACGTCACATCACATTCCGGTACTACCATGGAAACGCGGTCGTCAGGGAGCTGGTGCGGCTGTGGCAAGAGAGGTAGGTCATGCACGAGCTGACGTCACATCACATTCCGGTACTACCATGGAAACGCGGTCGTCAGGGAGCTGGTGCGGCTGTGGCAAGAGAGGTAGGTCATGCACGAGCTGACGTCACATCACATTCCGGTACTACCATGGAAACGCGGTCGTCAGGGAGCTGGTGCGGCTGTGGCAAGAGAGGTAGGTCATGCACGAGCTGACGTCACATCACATTCCGGTACTACCATGGAAACGCGGTCGTCAGGGAGCTGGTGCGGCTGTGGCAAGAGAGGTAGGTCATGCACGAGCTGACGTCACATCACATTTTTGTTTGTTTTCTAATCCTATAGGGACTAGCTGTTCACCGTACATATACTATGCCAATAACCTTCTCCAAGAATCAGGCTATATGCAGATTTTTGTTAAATCGGGGTAGTTGTAAAGTCATAAGCATTTAAACTCTTTAGCTTCATTATATTAAGATATTATTGACTATTATTAGCGAAAATACAGGAGGATTGAGGAGTAAAAAGCAGATGGCGACCGGTCCATATCTTTCTTTAGCTTCTAATGGAAAGCGAAGCGAAGAAGCGCTTGTTTATGTGATAAAATGCTTAAAACTTTCTCTTACACCTCAGTCCGACTGATAGCGAATTCTATCGGTCGTTTTATCTTAGCCTTTGAGATATTATAGCCCGACCAGTAAAATATCAGGCTTCGCCGTTTAGCAGAAAAATATTGGAGCTAATTTCTTTTATTGGCAAATATGCATTCATGTAACATTCCGTCATCTCACCGTCATCTGCCAAAAAAAAAAACATGAGTGGACACAATGTATTTTGTTATTATTTCCTACGACTTATTTATTGAAATGGCAAAAATATTTCATAGTAATAAGAGAAAATTGATATAAAACATGTTATCATATTCGAAGCAAATTAAAACAAAGGACTGACTTTCTTTTTCATTATATGACATTGTCAATTTTGATGTTGACCTGACACATACAACCTTTAATCTCAATCCTTTAAATCAACAGATACCAAAACATGCACATTTGCGACATGAACAAAATACAAGAAGGCCTGCCCTTCCCCCAATACCCTTCCGAATTTGGTGAAAGGTTGACCAAACTATGCGCGGAAACCAGATCGGAACTGTTGGATAACTGGTTGATCGACGTGGCTGACACCATGATCAAGATGAGGAAGCATTGGCAGGTGTACGTGGCGAAGAAGAAGAAGGAGTCGACCTTTCAAGTGGAGCATTTTTTTGCGTATGTTACTTTTCATTATGATGGTTGAAGCTTGCATGATGAAATGCATAATAGGTATTAAATCCTATCATAACATATCCTGAATAAATGACATCCATCTATAGTTCCATGCCATCCATACTTCCATACTCTTATTATAAATGCGTAAAGTCTTGTCTGTCTGTCTGTCTGTCCGTCTGGCTGTCTATGTCTCACGGCCAAACCGCTGAACGGTTTTTGATGAAATTCGGTATGAATATAGTTGAAGACTTTACTTTTTGACGCAGGCGGAGCTGCGGGAAACGGCTAGTATATTATAAATGAGACCGTGAGCTTGTATATTTATTTATTTGTTCCCATTGTCGCACTATCTACTGAACTAATCTCTAAAATGGCCGTTGTAATGTAATACAGTTGAAACGTCTGAAGTATAATTAACCCTTTATCCTGTAATTTTATGTTTTAAATATGCAATGTGTTAGTTTTAAGCTAAATTAACCAACTTGCTTTAAATTTTGCATGCACATAGTATTGCTAAGCTGAGAAGTCCATAAGACAACTTTTAGAAAAAGCGAAGAGATACTCACTAATACGTGAAATCTTAATAAAGTTGATATTTGGCGGGTAGGTAATTTTTAGGTAGGCGACGTCAGAAGAGAACGGTACTTCACCCACGAGAAGTACCCTCAGTTCAGGTCCCGAGTCATTGGTATAGAGAACTTTCGGGTTTTGTTATACCTGATGATTATTATTAACGATTTAAAATTGATGTTTGTTTTTAGCACCCTTCACGCCCTCATGTCAAGACAAGTTCGTGATCTCGTCGAGAGGAGTATCAATCACGTTGCAGAATACTTCGCCTACCATTGGGTACCATTTTTTAATTATATTTATTACCTTCAAAACTTGGTTGAGTGACAACGTGGTGAAGACCCAAAATTCCTAGTATTACTATTAATTTAATAAAAACAAAAAAGGAATTGTTTTAAAAATGAGAACATTTGGTCCGACTGCTTAGTCGGTTCGATCGGATGATGTTAACGTTGTTCTGGAATTAAAGGTACCCTCATCATCATCATTTTGTGTAGGATACATTGTCTATCGACCATGTACACCCTGGTGTCAGAGTTGTTCGGAATAGTCTATCTCTGAAAGGTACCCTATGCCCTACTCAGTACCCTGAAGTAGGAGTATGTAAGAGAGGTAGGACATTTTGTAAGGAGTAGTCCGTCTGGGAACGGAGGTACTACCGAAGACCGTAGAGCCAAATAACACTGTGATGCAGTGTTGTGTTTCTGCTGGTGAGTAGGGTCGCCAGGCTCCAGGGGGGTCGCTGTGCTGACAGCGGACGGGTCGGCAACATCTCCGGTGTTGCAGGCGTTCATAGGCTGCGGTAACCGCTTACCATGCGGTGGGCCGTATGCCTGTTTGCCTACTTGCGTTAAAAGGTAACAAACGAACTCGTTTTTGCTTTTATAATATCAGTTATGTAGTGATACGCCGTCCCCGTCAATTATGACTTTCCGGGAACATTTCCGGCAGTTTCCAATGCTGCCGCCAACTTTGGGCAACATTGCCATAAATAATGTTAATATTCCCGGTTTATACCATTGGCAAATTCGCGTAAATGGGAATATTCCGAGCGGCATATCAGAGTCACACTTTTCAAAAATAGCACTCCTGTTCTTTGTTAAGGGTTTCGAACGTTATTGTCTACTTGCAATTAATTTCTCATATAAGTGACGTTTGTATCCTAATGAGAATAAAGCTCTTTAACCTTAATTTTCAATGTACACTTTTATTACACAGGAAGGTAACTCATACGAGGGCCAATACCGCGATTACATGTTCATCAAGAACCCACTCCTGCGCATCAAAGTGGTAGCGCAGCCAGGCTCCACCAAGATCAGCTTCGAGCCCTCGCTGGAGCAGATGAGGGTGCTCATTGTCAAGTGGTTCCACCAGATCATCAACGTCAATGTGCAACTGCCTAGCATCGACACCATCATGTATCCCGGTAGGTTTACCCACCCAAATACCTCTAGCAACTCTTTCAACTCGATCGTTATTGGCGTTTTTCTGAGCAAAAGTCCAAACCCCATATAAATATCTCTAACTCCATCACGGAACTGCCAAAGTCGAAGAACTTTTTCAACTAGCAAGAGATAGACGTTTGCCATAGCTAACGGAAATACTCCAGTAATTCAAAGGCACTTGAAGCATCAAGGTGGTGGCGCAGCCAGGCTCTACCAAGATCAGCTTCGAGCCCTCGCTCGCGCACCAGATCATCAAAGTCAATGTGCAACTGCCTAGTATATGATCATGTATCCCGGTTAGTTTATTTACATTACCCAAACCCAAGGTTGGGTCTCACCATCACCCAAATACCTTTAGCTATCCATGAACATCCACTCAATCAGTCTATATTGTCCAGTGGGTAAATCGTTTTACTAACGATTTTTATCAGCTCCCAATATCTCTTCCTTCAACACGGAACTGCCAAACTCCAACAAATTTTTCCTATAGCAAACGATCATCCTACAGTAACGGAAAGGCACTTCAAGGATTATTTTTTTATTTGTTTAAATGCTTGAGAAATGAATACGTTATTTAAATGAATACGTTTATAATAAAATACCGACAGGAGTGACACGTCCCCACCCGTACCTGATAGCGGTGTATCCCGAAGAGAATTACATGGTGGACATCACCACCAGAACCATACAGCATTACAACGCGAACCGGCCAGGGCCCATTAGCTTCCTGTCCAATTTCGAGGAATTCTTCTACCTCCTGGATGGCACCGCGTACCAGGATCTCATGGCGTTCTTCAAGCTGGAACCGCCGCCTTATTTGAAGGTTAGATTATTATGTCATTTAGTTTCACTTTGATGCACTTAATACAATGACAACTGGACTCAGAGTCGTTAATCGAGTAATTAAGCAAGCTTTTCTTCTATTGCGTATTCTTCTTTCTTTTATTTTCAAGTCGTAAATGTTGCAGCAGCCGACAGTTTATGTAACCATTATTAATATGAATACGCAGGACTTCTCAGCCCGCATATACAAATACGAGGAGCTCCGTGATGAGATCGCGTTCCTCCGGCGGGACATTCCCATGAACATGATAATGCTGGACTGCGGGCCCGCCAACGACACGCTGTGGGGGGTCATGGACGGGCTGCGGCAGTACATCGTTGACCACTTCACGCTGGTCAACAGGAAGTGGAACAGAGCGTAAGTTTTTTCGAATATTTATGTAAGATGCATTGAAATTGCCGGCTAGCAGTGCTAACAAGGTTTAGAATAACTTTATTTCTCATAAGAATTACATAAATAATTCACTTACTGAGAAAAAAAAAAAAAACAATGTTTTTACAAAATAATACAATGAGCATGCTTTTATATACAATACAAACTAAATAACTTCGATAAAAATTGCAATACAATTTAGTGGGTAGCAATAAATCGAATGGTTGCTATTGTGCCGTCCTCTCGTCATCGACGCGCACTACGATCCCGCCCGGCAACACGGATTAAGAATGTTTTATCTAGATGTGTCGGTTCTGCAATTTACAGTTTTTATTTTAAGTTCATATATGATTGTATTTGGTTTTTGATGTTATTATTATCTATAAATTGTTACTCTGTTTGTATGAAAAGTATCTGTGTATACTATTTATATTTTAGGTTTATTATAATATAATATTTTTAGGTTTATTTATTTTTATTTATCGACTGTCTTGTTTATGTTTCTAATTTATAATTTTGTATTTGTATGAATATAATATGTAATGTGTATATACGTGCTTGTATGTAATAGTAAGTACCTAGTGATATTTTAGGTACTATGTAGGTATTTTCCTGTTATTTTTATTTTTTATTATTGACTGTTAATCAGACGACCGTTAGGCCCTGTAAAGTCTATTTTAATATATATTATTTACTCGATGGATTGTTATACGCTTATGATAATTTTATCTATCTGTCTGTTGAAATTAGTTGCAATAGTCGTATATGTAAATTTTTAGTTTTCTTTTGAAAATAGCTACTGATTTCGCATCTTTTATATCTATTGGTAATTTATTATACATTTTTGCACCTTCATATTGTATATTCATTTTGCCATAATTTGTTCTTGGCGTCCGCAGTATTAAATGGCTTGCGCTGCGAAGTTTCATTTTTTGGAATTGACTTTTTTTACTGAGCGATATATGCGTATGTATCTGATTATTCAGGATTTTATGTATTAATAAACATGTATAGTATATGTATGTTTGGTTAATCGTCATTATTTTGGTGTCTTTGTATATATTATAAGTAGGTGTGTGAAAGTCATAATTAAATAGACATTTTATTAATTTATTTTGTGATATTTGTATTGGTTTTAAATTGGATTTATTTGCTGTACCCCAAATTTCAATCAAATAATCAATATGTGGTTTTATGAGTGTGTTGTAGATTTGGTATTTAATTTTCCGCGGAAGACAGTTTGTTATGCCACGTAAGGTACCAGTTAGTGATGTCAATTTAGTTTTAATTTTTTGAATGTGTTGTTTCCAGTTTAGATAATGATCCAGATTAAGCCCAAGATACTTTTCACTAGTTTTTTGTTTCAGTTCATCATCATTTATTTTAAGTTGTACAGCTTCATTAATTTTTTTGTTTTTAGCTGCAAATATGACATAGTTCGTTTTTTCAGTGTTTATTGTAAGCAACTTTGATAAGAACCAGTTATTAAGTTTGTTTAGGTCTTTTTGGGCTTTTAATATAATACTTTTAATTGAGTTACCGTAATAAAATAAACTTGTATCATCCGCATAAAGAGAGATATCAGCATTTAGGCCTACATGTTGGATGTCATTGACGTATATTAAAAACAAAAGTGGTCCCAAAATCGAACCTTGAGGAATACCAAAGTCAATTTTACTAGAAGAACTCCGATATTGCCCTATTTTGACTATTTGCCTACGATTTTGAAAATATGATTTTAACATATCATGCGCTTTTCCGGTAATACCAATGTCAGATAGTCTTTTGAGAAGTAATTTATGGCTAATGGTGTCAAACGCCTTTTTTAAATCGATGAAAATACCGAGAACTACCTGCCTTTCGTCAATTTTGTTTTTTATTTTGGTCACAAGGTCTATTGCAGCTGAAAGTGTATTTGATTTGGGTCTGAAACCATATTGCCTTTTGTATAAAAAATCTATAGAACTCAAATATTTTTCTAGTCGAGAGTAAATTATTCTTTCAAAAATCTTTGAAATTACAGGCAAAACCGAAATTGGGCGATAATTGCATGGGTCTGATTTACTTCCGGATTTGTGAATAGGTGTCACTTTGGCAATTTTTAGAGAATCGGGGAATATTCCATATTCCAGACAATAATTTATACAGTTTGTGAGTGGAGTGATAATAATGTTTTTCAGATATTTAATGGTTTTTGTACCGATATCGTCAATACCCGAACTAGTATTAGGGTTCAGATCATCAATCACTTGATTAACCTCTTCCGTGGTTGCCGGTGCGAAGTTCGTAAGGTCAGTCGATCCCGTTGCAATAGGTGATCGCGATATATTATTTTTTAATGATCGACTATTTCGGATTTGGCTAGCAAGTGTTGAGCCAATGGTAGAAAAGAAATGGTTGAAACTCTCGCAGATTTCTTGTTCATTCGTAATTGTCTTTGCATTGATGACAAGTTTATGTGTCTTGACAGGATCTTTTGTTTTATTATTAGCCAATTCATGAATGGCTTTCCACATCTTTTTAGGTTTGCTCGAATGATCTTTGAAATATCTGAAGTAGTATGATTTTTTAGTTTTCTGTATGTTTTTAAGTACACTGGTTCTGGCTTCTTTAAATTCTTTTTCTAAATCTTTGTTTTGTGTATTACTTTTATATTTTTGCCATATTTCATTTCTGTTATTTATGTCTTTTATTATATCTTTATTTATCCAGTCCTGTCGAGGTGCGTTCAGTAATTTTGTTTTTGTTATTTTACATTCAGATATGCAAGTCAATATTTTTTGTTCCAGTATGTCATATGCGTACATTTTGTCGTTGCAATCTATAGCCTTTTCAACAGTTTCGTATAGCTTTTTATAGTTTAACGCTGCGTATGTAGTTTTCTGTATTGGTTTTGGGTAGTAATTCTCAATTTCCAGATAAATCTGCCTGTGGTCCGACATCGATGATTCAAGTAAATAAAAATTAAAAGTGTTGGTTTTCAGATTGGTGCAGACGTGATCGATAATTGTATTGGTGTCCGGCGTCACACGAGTACAATATTTTCGACCGATTTTATTCAGAACTCTGTAATCGGATTCTTTTAGGGCGTTCTTATATTTACGAGTTTCTTTATCTGGCGTCAGCAAGTCAAAATTAAAATCACCAAAAATAATTGCCCTCTTACTTCGTTCTAGCTGCTGTGAGAAACAATGATTCTGGGGTCACTAAATTTGATTCATTTTCATATAAGACAATATATTTTTTTTATTAACGTACACTGTCCCACGGGCTGCGGCAGTACATCGTGGACAACTTCTCACTGGTCAACAGGAAGTGGAACAGGGCGTGAGTGGAATTTAGCGTAGCTCACTAACAAACTTTCCAAAATTTAAATAAGATGTGGTGAAATTGCCGGCTACCACTTAACGCCCACGGCATTAAGTCCGTCATTTACATTCTTTGTAATAAAGTTTAAATAAATAAAAAATAGCCTAGGCGGATGTGGTCGACACTCGGTGTCTGATACGCGCGTGTGGTCTCCCATCTCGGTGTGCGACACTCAAGTGTGATTGACACCCGGTGTCTCCATCACGGTGTCTGACGCTCGGGTGTGGTCGACACTCTGTGTCTGACATTCGGGTGTGGTCGACACGCGGTGTTTGACACTCGGGTGTGATTGACTCTCGGTGTCTGACACTCGGGTGGACTTAATTTTCCCGTCAGACAGAATATAAACAAACTAACAAATGTTACTTGTGTGTTAATTGTGATTATTTTATAATTAACTAGCTGTTGCCCACGGCTTCGCCCGCCTGTTCTAAAGGGATTTCCAATGAGGTTTGAATCACTTAGATAATATATAATAGGACTCTCAGGATGTTCTTTTTTAGAAGTTTTGTGTATTTAGAAGATTACTACCCCATCGGATCCCAATAAGGATTGATTGTATATCTAACGTGACCATTTTTTTCTTCACAAAACGGGACATAATTTACTTAAGTAAATTGGTAAGATAAATAAGACTATAACACCAGCCAACTTTTACAGTCTGTTAAGTATGCGAAACGAAACGAAATCACTGTAAAAACATGTGTGAAAATCATAGATTTAGCATTTTTGACTACGTGAAAACCGAGAAATATACACATGTAGTGATCAACTGACAGGACTTTTATGGCAAATCGAAAAAATATTAATCAAAAGTAATTTTCACAATTCAATTGTTTCGCATAACGAAACTGCAAAAATTTTGTGTTTGAAAAAAATCTTCAATTAGTTATAGTTTGATTATTTTTGTCATGACAGTTTTCTCTTTAGCTTAGGTAATAGTATTTGTGTAAATTGGAAAAAACCATGAGAGATTTTCTTTTTTTGTTGTAGTAAAAGAAAATCATTGAATCAAAAATAAAATTAACATTTTTTGTAAGCCATATCTTGAAAATAAATAATTTAATAGAGGAGATTTCAAATTTTTCTTTAAGACCTCTGTCGATGCGTTTCTGCGCCTGACCTATCAGTCTTCGCCTGGTTACGGAAAACGGGAATTTAAAAAAAAAAAAACGATTGGCCAGGCGCAGGTCCAAATTTCACGTTTATAGCTTTTATGGTTTAGGCTGAGCGTTGATGAATCAGTTTATAAATTGGATTTCGTGAATCTGTTTCCCTAAGTCTATTTGCATAAAATCTGAAGACCTGTGTTAGTTTCACACTTGATCAAAAGATGTTTTTCAAAAGAAATTATTACCTGCTAAATAAAGGCAAGTGAATAGGCACACGCTTAGTTCCGAAAGACACTTTATTCGACCGCCAAATCGCGAAATGCGTCTTCACCCATGGCATATCTCTATCCGTGTAATTTTACAATTTACCCACGTCGTATTTTATTGCATCTATCAACAAGATATATAAAAGCAAATCTAATCATTTTTAACTTTTTGTTATCTGAGACACAATTTCTCTCATATTTTGTTGGTGTGAAATGTTGTTGGCATGTTCACTTCCAGTATCTGCAACGTGTACGAAGAGATGGCAGGGCGTGCCTCGGAAACTCCAGAGTCCACTGCCCAGCTGGTGGATCTGCTCAACTACATCTCTGACTGCCGCGATCGAGCGATGTTCGAACTGCGAGCACAGTCGCGAACTACAGCCGAATATGTCCTGTTTCTTATGCAGCACGCGCATTTGACTTGTAAGTCCTATTGTCAATCCAACACTAAACCTGTGGCAGTCTTAGCTTCGGAGACTTGGATCAACAGTCTTTAGGAAGGATATTGAACAAAGAAGGATAGTTGTCGGACTTTTGAAAACGATCCAGAGCATCGTCCCTCTCACTCCATCTCAGCACCTAACACGTGAAACTCTTACTCAGAGTCCCCACAACGCAAAAGCAAATACATCAAACTCAAATAAAAAAATCTCAGTTAATTATAGGGAGAATTTTTAAATGATTAATCATTAATATAGATTTATGTAAGCAACCCTTTAGTATAAATTTAAAAGTTCTTTCGCTAATTTACTGTGGTCTTGAATCAAATATTGTTAACACTTTCTTTGACTGTTTAGGAAATAATTATGACACTCAATTGTTATCTACGTCGAGAGACATGTACATAATTTTCTCAGTCGAAGACGTGAACCTAAACACGCGCGTGTTCCTCTGGCCCCTGGATATGGAGGACACTATCGACCTGACCCTCAAAACACTCAACACTAAGAAGACCATGGCCGAAGACAAGCTGCGGAACAAAAAGGCGATCTTCGAGGAGAAGCTGAAGAAGCACGAGAAGGAATTGGAGCTGTTCCGAAGGTTCGACCCGCCGCTGCTGAATTTGGATCTACTGTCTGACGTGGTGAAGAAGGTCGATGAGATCTTTAGGAATTTGACGGTGAATATTGGAATAATTTTCCTTCGTTTATAATTAACCAGCGCTAATTTTGGGAAGCACATCGAATGTCAAATAACAACGATAAAAAACCAATTAACAATTTCAGTCATTTGGCAAAATATATAGTTATGAACAGATGAACATACAAAGCTACATAAAAACTCATCATGTCGAGTAAAAAGATTTTTCCATTTCGTGCTTTCTCTAAGGCCTCATTTAAACCTTCAAGAAAACTTCTGCTAGTTTCTGTCTGACTTTATGTTCGACAGCAACTGCAAATGCAAACCATGTGTTTTTCTTTGCAAGCTGTTGTGTGACAGACTGTCAGACATTTTTTGCAGAAGTTTTCTTGCAGATGTGAATGAGGCCTTACAGAGGGCCTACAGTGTCACAGAGGTTTCATTAGCCCTGTTCATCCAACAGGATGACAAATACGAAGCGGAGGACATCATCGCCGAGGAACAGCTCCTGGACCAGGAGGTGTCTGTGTACTACTCCCTGCAGGCCATGCTGAACGGCGTGGATCCCTTCCATAAGCTGTGGCATACTGCCTTCGACTTCTACGATGGTTATGAGAAATGGTGACTATATGAAATTTCATTGCAATAAACATGGCTCAATAAAGATCTTAAGTTAGTAGGCATGTTATAAGTATGATGTATCTGTATGTAACTTGTTAACGAATAAATAAATATAAATATGTTAGTAAGGCTACTTTAGTTGTGATCGTCCCACGGATCCGGTTTTCTGGAAAATTATCCCTTACCGTGAAAACTTGAAATTCTTAGTGTTTCCCTACCCATGAAACTGGCGTGATATCTATGTAACCTTTAACAGTCCCAAATCACAACCAGGGTAACCGAAATAGCAAAACAAGTAAGGTCAGGACGCAAACTGGTAAGTTCTAAGATGAGAGAGAATCTCCTATGAGAAATCTAGGTAACGCTGAAGAGATGTCGTGATGGATCTGGAAGATCTCCAAAGAGCCTACTGACGAGAATAGGTTCCGAGCAGCACCCTTAGTTATTTATTTTATGGAAGTCATAGATATCACATAACTTAACTATATCACATTTCATTTGAATACTTCTTCTTTTCTTCTTAATATCCAATTTTTCAATGTGGATAGCCTAGAGCGATCCTACCTGATTTGATTCCATTAGGCATAGAATACGGCAGGCGCTGGACATGACAGCAAGTGCGCCATGGTTTACCTAGTCCCGCAGCGACATATGCAAACTTCATTTACTGGAAGAGATCGTTTGCAGTTTTACAATTAAAGAATTTACAAACAAACATCTCTTTTGAAAGGTTCTAACTGACATACCTATTACAGGTACCACGGTCCCTTCACGGGCTTGAATGCGGAACAGATTTCAGAAGACGTCGACGCCTGGTGGAAGCTTCTGATCAAGCTGGGCAAACAGCTGTTCGAGTACCCCGGGGCCAAGCGCATAGCCGACATGGTGCGGAACAAGGTCGAGAAGTTCAAGGTCTTGCTGCCGGTGTTGTGCGCCATTTGCAATAAGGTTAGTGGTACGAAAAGAGTAAAGTAAGTAAAAACTATGATATGTTGTCTGTTACATAGATTACAATAGGTGGCGATATCGCTAGTGCAATATCTTCCAGTCTACCTGAAAAGAGATAATACGAGACGACACAATGCGATACAGCGTACCATGTTTACTGCAGTATTTTAGGCAAACCAGTTCACGGAAATGGTTACCAATGGTTGAATGTCAGAAGTGTCAAGATGATGGCTCAGAGCAAAACTTAAACAAAGTAACTTTGCATAGGTAGTATCACAAAGGTCAAGCGAGGGCATAGTTGTCCCGTCAGGAGGACGTATTCCTTATTTCATGGTAAAAGCAGACGCCAATAACTCCCCGCGTCATGCAATGATCCACAACCAATAGTCTACTTGGATCCCTCCCACGCTAACTCATGAAACACCAATATCAATTGGTAAACAATAGTCAAGGGCACACAAAAACTTGCGCATATCAGCGCCTCTCTGAACTCCAGGGACAACGCCCATTGGACAACAAGGGTTAGCTAGCTTTCGGGACTTGATTATACACACACATAGTTAGACACACGTAATATCACAATATAGAACAACACAAATGGCCTGAGTTCGCCCAATTCTCGCGTTCCATTTCAATGTGAACGAACGTTCTAGAATCTCAATCGTCAACACGATGACATTTAGTGTGGCCAACCACAAAGTGTGGCCAGCTGCAGACTCGAAATACATTAAAAGCGTAATATTTTATTGTACAACAAACATTTATCTTCCAGGGTATGCGGGACCGGCACTGGGCCAAGATCAGCGCACTGGTGGGCGTGGAGGTCCAGCACGGGCTGGAGGTGACCCTGGCTGACATGGTGGAGCAGGGAGTGCATGTCTTCGCCCCACAGGTATGCAATACAATACTAAATATATTTAATGCCCACATACAGAACAAATGATTGTATAATAACATTTTTTGGGATGCACAAGACTTACGATAGTAATTCTGTACGTCATAAATGGGTTTACTCTCATGCATGGCGCTAAAAGCGAGGACAGACGGTTGTAATTAGAGATGGAACTGCAACCGAGACGAGACGACTGTCGTGAGCTGTCGGTTACACACACAGGTAACACATTTGTCGGATATGAAATATTTTTTGCGTTAAATTTACAGAAATGTTTACACGTTATGTTTCCTTATTTCAGCTTGAGGAGATCGAACAGCAAGCCGCTAAGGAGTACTCGTTGAAATGCGCGCTCATTAAGATGAAGGAGGAATGGCTTGGTGTTAAGTTCGAAGTGTTACCTTACAGGTGGGTAGAGTAACGATCCCTTTTTCTCTGCTTTTTCAAGATCACTTAACTACCTCAGTGGTTTGTGTGATTCAAAATATTGAAATCCTCGTAGACGCCATCTAGTCGATAAAAAACGTCATAATTGATCTGGTATCCCTGTGAAATGGGTTACTGAGGTCAGGCGGCAGTCGCTCCGGTAATAACTAATACTATGTTTTAAAAAGGGTATCCTTTGCTCTCAAACGCAAGCTGAAGATTCAATTGGTAAACACGCTCAGACGAAGAAGAAAAATTATACAATTAAAATGGCTGTTGAAAGGGTTGTTTTCCTAACGACCAATTGGTCTTGGGTTTTTGTTGTTCTTGAGGCCGATAGGCATTTCTGAAAAACTTTGACACAGTGTACAGTAAAATGAGTTCTTCCTGGGTTTTGTGTGTATTTGCTGAAAATTATTAAAAGTTTGTTGTCACAAATTCAAGTGAGTAAAGTGCGTCTACGTTACAGAAATGTCAGATTGTCCTATATCGCCATCTAGCGGCTGTATATAATGTTATAATGCTGTATACAGTATTAGATAATAGTAATTCAATAATTTATTACTAGCAGATCTGTGTAGGATTGCGACTTGCGTCGTAGTTTCCTAGTGATAGAAAAGATGGCGCTGACGGCGCAACAACAGGGTCGATTGACCATGTATGTAGCCCATTCGATATGAATGAATCGTAAACCCCCAGAGACACGGGCGTGGGCATCCTGACGGGCCTGGACGACATCCAGCAGCTACTGGACGACCACATCCTGAAGTCGCAGACGATGCGCGGCTCGCCGTACGTGAAGGCCTTCGAGGCTGACATGGTGGCCTGGGAGGAGAAACTGATCAGCATGCAGGACATACTGGACCAGTGGCTCATTGTGAGAACTCTTTTAATCAATGGATTTTTTCAGAGGTAGACAACTGACACTGGGTCGTCTGTGCCCTTTTGAGACACCATTATTGGTAGCTGTGTACGAAGGGACTGGCCAATTTTTTTTGATTTTGTACGTAAATATGTTTGTTAGGTGGCCAACTACTTGGCTTGGCATACTTATGGTATTCCATTATTTATTAAATGTTATTCTCGAGATATTTTTTTAGATTGGGGAAAAATGGTGTCCCCATTTTTCCTCAAAAAGGGGAAAAGTTTGCTATAGCATTACTCATCAATGGATTCTTATCATAGCAGCCGGGATGAGCTGTTATTTCCCAAACATCGGTCCTGACTAACTTATTTTGACATTTTTCTACAAATTTACAATAAAAACAATACCTTCATCCTTCTTCCCATAGTGCCAAGCGACATGGATGTACCTCGAGCCGATATTCTCATCGGAAGACATCATGCGCCAAATGCCGACTGAAGCGCGGAACTTCCGCGACGTGGACAAGGAGTGGCGCCTCATCATGACGGCCACTCACAAGCAGCCGCAAGTGTTGCCAGCTACCGATTACCCGGGGCTGCTGCATAAGCTGAGGTACAGCAACGCGTTGCTGGATGATATACAGAGGGGACTCAATGACTATTTGGAGAAGAAGAGGCTGTTCTTCCCAAGGTTAGTTGTATTGAAAAGATAAATTCTCTTTAAGTCAACTTAAACACGTAATGATAAAGAACAATTGTGCCTTAACTAATAAATCCTTTAATCCTAGAGGATGAAAATTCGGCTCCTTTATGACCAAGAAGTAACAGTACTAGCGGAAAATATGGCAAATCCATAGATTTTTACCTTTATCAATAGACCGTTGTATCTGTTGCACCTGACTTAGCGTTTATTTTACCTGACTTATCCCTTTTGTGCGATAATTGCCGTCGGATACTGTACATACAATCTGCAAAGCGATCCTGGCAGATAAGGGAGTAACGTAAGAATTTCCATATAAAATCATGACTGCATTTTCAAGATAGAAGATGCATTACTTACTGTCAATATTTGATTAATTTTTCCGGTGCAGTTAATTCAATAGCAAAATTTCATCCCTTCATCCCAGATTCTTCTTCCTGTCCAACGACGAGCTTCTAGAGATCCTCTCAGAGACCAAAGACCCTATGCGCGTACAGCCTCACCTGAAGAAGTGCTTCGAAGGCATCTACACGCTGGAGTTCAACGCCAACAAGGAGATCGTGGGCATGACCTCCGCCGAGGGGGAGGTGGTCAAGCTGTCTTCTAGCATACAACCAGCTGATGCCAAGGTTTGCTTGTCATGTCTTACTGTATGTTAATGTAGATATAGCGACAGAGCTTGACATGACAAAATCAACATCACCTCATAAAATACATAAAGAGAAATATCGATGTAAGCAAAAGGAGAGGGAGACCTAAGAAGCGATGATTGTATAGGAGAGGACATGAGAATGGTAGGAGTTAATAGGGCCTTGGTGGGGAATCGAGAACTTTGGAAGGAAAAAGACATCCGACCTCAGATAATGGGAAATTGTAAGGAGAATGATGAGTTATACAGGATGTAACATATAAGTGTAGTCATATTTAAGCAGTCATATGTGTACTCGATATACGTGGGGCGCACTATAAGTTTCCGGAATGAATATGAAAAAATACTATTAAAGGTACAAAATTAATATATTGTTTTTCAAAATAATCTCCCTTGGCGTCTATGCACTTTTTCATTCGATGAAACCAGTTTTGAAAACTTTTGTGCCACTCCTCTGTGGTGACCTCTGAAACGTGTTTTTCATACTCCTCGACAGCCTCTTCTGGTGATGGAAATCGTTGACCGCGTAATTGGTTCTTAATTTTTGGGAACAGAAAAAAGTCACAAGGTGCCAGGTCGGGACTGTATGCAGGATGACTCATGAGTTCTACATTTTTCGCCTTCAAAAAGTCGTTTGTCTGTCTGGCCGTGTGAGAACTAGCATTGTCGTGGTGCAGGATGATACGGCGTTTACGGTTATTTTTACGGAGTTCGTCAATAACTTCCGGCAAACAAATGGTCGTGTACCAGTCACTATTCACTGTACGACGATTCTCTAAAGCAACAGTAGCCGTGTGTCCAGTTTTATTAAAAAAAGAAGCAATCATCCGCTTAGATGCACTTTTCACGCGCGCCACTTTGGTTGGTTTCGGCTCATCTTGAAAGACCCATACGCTCGATTGCTGCTTTGTTTTGGGATCGTAGCAATAAATCCATGTTTCGTCACCTGTTACTATGTCCCACACCAAATTTGACGCACCTTCGTTGAATCTGGTAAGCATGGCACTGCACCAAGTGACGCGGTCCGTTTTTTGAGCCTCGGTCAAGTTGTGTGGGATCCACCGCGAGCACAGCTTTCTCACACCCAAATGTTTGTGTAGGATTAATTGTATTTGACTCATGCCTATTTCTAAGGATGCGCGAATTTCATGGTAGGTCACATGCCTGTCTGTTTCAATCATACGGCGCACAGCATTGATGTTTTTGTTGGTCACAGCGGTGGACGGCCGACCATCGCGAGATTCGTCACTGAGATTGATACGACCACGCTTGAATTCTGCAAACCAGCTATAAACAGTTGTCTTGCATGGTGCTTCATTGCCAAAAGCTGTTTCAAGCCGAGCGATGCTCTGTTGAGCTGTCAAATTACACTTAAAATCGTAGAAAATCATACTACGAAAATTTTCCCGAGTTAAATCCATGTTGATGCAGACACACAATTTTTTAAATGGCGCCACAAGGTAAAAACAAAAGAAAGTCAGATGAAACAAACTGCATTCTACAGCCAAAAAGTTCTATTTTCAAATGTTGCAATAAATTTTTAAATATTGTTTAAGTAAGTGGCCAGTTCCGGAAACTTACAGTGCGCCCTATGTATACTCCGTATACAATGTCAAATGACATTATTAATTACTTTAATTTAATATGCCAATTTAATAAAATATTATTTTTGGTGACGTCATAATCAAAACAAACGAGTCCCATCACTAATGGGGTCACAAGTTCATGACCTCTTTTATTGAAAATAAACTTACGTGAGTGTCGAACTCTTCCTATCTCATGCGCTCCTGGTATCAATGAGCGAGGCGAGCCACGCGGCGGCGCGCTCTATTGCTGCGAGCACAAAGGGATTTCGCCGCCTTTCGGCATCGAACATCGCTTCGGTCGCCCGCTATCAAACCACAAAACGTATCTGTCGCACTTTCCTACATGTTTGTTATTTTCACCACTATTTTACATTTTAAATCACACACGACACTAAAATTCATAGGTACTTTTTAATATCACTTCGGCGTTCCACGTCATCATTATCCTAGCGTGTATTCCTAGTTGCGTCGTCAGCTTACGCTTCGGAACCTAGGGTGCGCTGCAAGTCATGGTCCTAGATTTGGCGGCACTGGTTATTACAATGGAGCAACTGCCGTCTGACCTTCGTTGACAGCTGGAGACGCGTGGGGATTGGTGCGCGACCATCTGGTCGTGCTCGTTATGAATGTTGTTAATGCCCGCTCTCGTGAACGACGCTTCGTCTGTCCAAAGCCAAAGTGGAAACGAAATTAGGCTGGTCTCGGTACCAATGACAAAATGTCATCAGAGCCTAGAAGTCAGCAGGTCAGGTACGGATGTTGACCGTCATCTCGAAGTACCCGGTACACTTGCATATGATTAGCCGTACCCAAAACTGCAGCAGCTCGACGTGTGCTATCATCAGGGTTTTCTTTGAAATGATCCGGTATAGCTTCTTAAAAGTACGGGTTGACAGTGCTCGCGCATGAAATAAGCCGGTTTCTGGTAACCGGAGCACCATCCTACGAAAACGTACAGCTTCCTGGTGTTCTTCGACGAATGTTTCGCGAGCTCCACGAAGGCTTCCCCATCGGCAGCCCTCACGCAAAGAATCATCTCATAATCACCGTTACTTAAAAACGACATATTCGAAATGCGCAAGTCAAACGCGAGTGATGCAAAATAAACACCACCGACAGACGATAGCGGACGACTGAAGAAAAAATCATCGGCGGCGACGGCGGCGGCTCTTGATTGAAGTGTGTACATGTACATAATAATTAGTTCACATAAAACAATTGCTTGTTATTGGTCGGTCTTTACATAAAAAAATATCCGAAGATCCCGCCTCCTTTGTCTAAAATAATTTAGAGTTCCCTATCAACTTTACTTGAAAGCTCCCGTGTACACCATCTAACGCCTATGTTGTCCTAGTCAAATGTAAGAAGTTTTAGTGAAAAAACGTTGTATTTACAACGATGTTCGGTCAAGCAGTTGATGGGGTCGGTTAAATGTGGGGGTGTTCATAGCAGCGTTTTACGAAATCATCTCGTTTTTGGAGGTACTTCCCGAAGTCTACTACTGTACACAGAACTACGTAGACGGAACCCTTACATAATTATTTCCAAAAAAACAGCAATGAAAGAATAAGAAGTGGGCGTGACTCTTAATTAGGATTCGTTAAGATGGGGTTTCATACTAATTATGTGATTACCTTTAATCTCTTATGCTATCCTAGTACTACTAAGACTTTCTCTTTCAATTGTTCAACCGCTTGGTGGTTGGTTAGTCTTGCTTAGGAATAGACCACTCACTCCCTTTACTCCATGATATGTCGTACTGGAGCCCTATTTTGTAAAAAATGACCGACCCAAAATTGGTTAGTCCAATGAAAATCGTTAGACTCACCGATTATAACGGATAAAAATCATTCGGTATCGAACAAAAATTATTCGACTCACCGATTTTGCGTAAATCATACTTTCCAAAAATAGGGCCCTACCTCTCTTTTGATGGATGTCGTAAAGAGCGACTATGGGAAAAACGTGGTTTTAATGTCCTTGTACTTTACATCGGTTGACGAATTCCATCAACTTAATTGATGGAATTCGTCAGGCCAGATATTTTACCTCATCTCATGGAGTAAACACAACAATAGGACAGCGGCGGATCCCGTGCTTAGAGCGGCTACTGAGGTTTTTGCTGCTGTACAATCTGATGTTGGAGCAGATTGGACCAAGTCTACACCAGCCTGATGTAAACTTCAAAAGATTCAAGCATTAATTTAGTTGTTGTAAAATTTTGAATTTATCTCGAAATTTGTACAGAACCTACAGAAAAAAAAAATGTAAGAGAGAGAGGGAGATATTTTCATTTCCTACTCGCAAAATTAAGTAGGCGTGTCCTAGGCTGGAAAGTAAATTTAGGGTTCATTTATCTTTTAAACTAATCGGAAATTTTCCATGTCATGTGAGTACCGGCCGGCCGGCGCGGCGCGGCGCAACAGCTATGTAAGACAAAATATACCAATATGCCCACGATGTACTTATTTATCATTGGATTTACAATTTATTGCACAACAAGGAAACATTGTCAATTACAAGTAATCATAAAAAAACCTTGCGTATAAGGGGTTATTCGCAATAGCAATTTCTTCTTTGCGGAGCCCAAAGTCCGCTTTCTTGTATTTTCTTCTCCATTTAATACCTACGGTTTTCTGCATTTTACAGCCTGCCCACGGGGCAATTCACCATGGCATCGCGGCGAAATTCGCCGTGGCGAATTGGACCGTGGTCAGGCTGTTATGTACGCATTTCCATGAAGGCAACGACAAGCGGGCACTTTTTGGATTTGCTTATTTTATCGGGTCGCTGGGAGGCGGTAAAGCTCCCAAAATGTATTCAGTGGTTTGTTAAAGCACGGAGTAAGTCATCAAAATTTTAACAAAGAAATACTATACGGAACCCTGTTGACATTTTTAATTTTGCTTTTCGTAAATTTAGATGATTGTTTTACCAGGAGAGTATGAGTGTTGGACGGGAGGTCGCACGTGCAAAGGTAAACAAGGTTATTCACATTATCAGCTGATGTCAGAACCAGTCAACAGTGATGTTTGTTAATAGTTATCGATATCGGTAAAAGGTGGAAATTTCGATAAAAAAATATCGTATGATTATTAACTTTCCCAATAAATACCAAGCAAATATAATTTCCAAGGACGGACCCTATCGATCTTGTAAATATGACTACACTTATATGTTACACGCTGTAGAGAGAAAGCTTATGATGAAATTAGGAAAGTGCTAGGATGAGGACGACCGAGTGTTACAGAGAGATATTTGAAAGTGACATAAGCAAAGGTCTTGTCTTAGTTACCAGTGATTTTTTTATACTATCCGCTGAGGATGCAACTACGACAGAGCTGAAATGAAGGAAGGAGACTTATATTTTTTTTTTTGGTACATTAGGGTATATGATCATAATAGGATTTTATATAATTTCAGCCATTGACAGGAAAAATGATTGTACAGAAGTAATTTTGTCATAACTAGGGCATGGTGGAACGCTGGCTGCAGCAGCTGGAGCACCAAATGATAGTCAGCTTGCAAGACGTGGCTTCAGAGTCTATTGCAGGGTATGCTGTCGTCAAACGTGAAGACTGGGTGCTGAGCTGGCCAGGACAGATCGTGCAGACCGGTTCCTGTGTGCAGTACACTACGGAGGTAGGGCTGGGTGCTCCTACTTACTGAACCCAATCGCCAGAACCCTGCTTTTTTTTTAGTAGTAGGGATTTCGGCTAACCTAAGCCAAATTAATGATTAATTGAAATTTTACACACTTGAAAATTAAAAGTAGTAACCTGCCACTATAATTATTTTAGACTGCGGCAGTCCATTGCTGGACATCCTTAGAAAGACGGTGTTGAGCAAACGGCTTAAGATGAAAAATTAGGACCGTTTTATAATTAAAGACATTGCGGATTAATTTTTGATTCCAATGTAAAATAAGTAGCTTCGAAGTTGAAGAATCTCAGAATCTTCTACTTAAGAGATATGTAATAAATTCAAATTGACGCGTAAAAAAGATATAAGATTAATTTTAGAATTGCCATAGCGTGTGCTAAACTTAACTGGCCTGCTTAAGGCACTTCTACCTATTTTTATTTCTGCTGGCGTCCCGCGCTGGATTCGCTTCAGTTTGAATGGAGCTGAATAATTTTCGGTCTCGAAACTAGAATCAAATTTATTTTAAAAACAACATAGTAATTTCAAAGCTAAAATTTTGCGAAAATTACCGTTCAAGCAAGACCCTAATACCCTGCTAGTTTAAACGGAAGCTTACATAATTCACAAAGTGCCAGCGATATGGGCATATTAATATTAAAATCTAAAAAAGTTGAGTAAGGGATTAAAGAATGTACCCTTTTACAGGCGATCGAAGCCATCACAGCCAACGAGCTGCCGCTGATGGTGGAACGGGCTACAGAACAGATCACTGGACTGGTGTACCTGGTGCAGGGGGACCTGGAACCAGGAAACAGGATCACTGTTGAGGCTCTTATTGTGCTGGATGTGCACGGTAATAAATTTAAATCCATACTAATATTATGTTAAAGTTTGAGAGATCGTTTATTAACTGACATCTATATTATAAACGACTTACAATTTTATTTATTTATTTACTTTACTAGCTGTGTCAAATCACATCAATCCGTTGCTCCGTTTTAATGTGAAAGAAAGACAAACAAACACACTTTCACATTTATAATAAAATTATATTAAATATTAATAGTATTAATTAATAGTATAATAATAATAAGTATGGATTCATGTACACAATAAAAATAATAATAGTAATTTTATCTTCTTCATCGGAGCGTGTTACCTAGTTGCGTTCTCAATTTATGCTTCAAAGCTTGTTAACACCACAGAATTATTAACTTTCACGGTCAAACCGCTGAAGACTCGAAGTCAAACATAGGCTACTTTTTGACGCAGGCGGAGCTGTGGGAAACGGCTAATTGTTTATATTTCTTGATTGTAAATTAGGAGGGTCTTCAACTATATTCATTCCAAATTTCATCAAAATCCGTTCAGCGGTTTTAGCCGTGAAAGCGTAACAGACAGACTTTCGCATTTATAATATTAGTATGGAAGTCAAAACATTTATTGCTTTCATGCGTTTACAAAGGTACAAAGAAGTATGGAAATATGGATTATAGTATAGCATAGAGTATATTTTAGTATATATAGTATAAGTATAGTAGGGAAGTAAGGATAGTATGGATTTAATTATGAGATATCTTCCAGGACGCTCAATCCTCGAAGAGATGGTGTCCAAAAACGTGTCTGACATGACGGACTTCAACTGGATCTCGCAGCTGCGGTACTACCTGCGCGGCGAGCGGATCGTGTGCTCGATGATCACGACGGACGTGGAGTACGGGTTCGAGTACCTCGGGAACATCGGCCGGCTGGTCGCCACGCCGCTCACTGACCGATGCTTTAGGTGCTTCACTTTGTTATTTACTACTGTTAAGAGTCTAGCAATTTAATAAAGTAACCATTTGGTGGTAGTTAAAGAAACCACGCCAGAGGCCGAAAGGTGGTTCCGAAATCTGTGACACCAGGGTAAACGGAGTAGATTGACCATGTAACGCACTCGATATGATAATGATTATAAAGTAGCAGAAATAATTTGCAAACCGTGGAACTGCTCGACATCGTTGCTAACCTAAATATTCTCCATGTTGTAATAAAATTGTCAGCAGGTCGTAAATTCTGTTATCTTAAAATTTTAATAAAAATATCGGATCTAAAATACATCCCTGCTGCTAACTAAAAAAATTTCAGTGGGGTGCATCATCGTGTTAGCTAAATCACCTTATTGTTGGTGAATTTTACTATGATAAATTATATTTGTTTTTATTTATAAATGACAGTAAATAACAACGACAGGACAGAGCCAGGTACCACCAGGTAAAAAGCTTTTTCTAACTCATGAAAGTTCACGCAATGGCCTTAACGTGAAAAGAGCAAGCCTGGTCGATTTTTTTCGCATTTTCATCGGAATGTCACTGGCGGGTTAAACCGCAGAGCTCTGTAAATTGGTGATATAAAGTGTTAATTAATTGTCAGGACATTGATGAGCGCCCTCAAGTTGAACCTGGGCGGTGCTCCGGAAGGTCCAGCTGGAACCGGCAAGACCGAGACAACGAAGGACTTGGCGAAGGCTGTCGCTAAGAAATGTGTTGTGTTTAACTGCTCCGACGGGCTGGATTACAAGGCCCTTGGCAAATTCTTTAAGGTAAGTCATCATCATTCTAGCCGCAGCGCTGATGGAAACTTCTACTGCACTGGATGCCAGTAAATAAAAAATCCTTGTAGACAACCAGTTGCGAAAAACAGTTGCGATGGCAGCCGAAAGGGGGTAGATCCCCAAAGCCTATGTCCAAGGCCCTAAAGATCTAAAAAGAAGCGGTTGCAAGCTGCCTGAATCCAAAGCTTGCTAACGGCAATCTGACGTTATCTGGTCAACTGATCATTCAAGATAAAGCTTGAAACTAAGTCATTTTATAACACCGTCAACCGTTTCCATGAGTTTTTTATTTTAAAGGAATCACGTCAGAGGACGGAAGGCGGTTTCGAAAAACTGTGATACCAGGGTGTACAGGGTCGATAACGATAAGGTGATCGATTGACCACGTTTCCCACTTGATTTGTATGAATGACCGTCAACCACAACAGATCAATTTTTAAGCGGGCCGCTTCCAGATAAGCAGTTCTTTATGTCACAAGGAACTAATTGTACCACTACCGAATGGAGTGAAATATTCTTATCTTTTTCATTTTACCTTACATACTCCAAAGTCATATTTTCGTAGGGTCTAGCACAGTCCGGCGCATGGGCCTGCTTCGACGAGTTCAACCGCATAGAGCTGGAGGTGTTGTCTGTGGTCGCCCAGCAGATCCTGTCCATCCAGCTGGCCATCCTAAGGAGGGAGAAGAGGTTCATATTCGAGGGCACCGAGATCAGTCTCAACCCGACTTGTTCTGTCTTTATCACCATGAACCCTGGGTAAGTAGAATGTAGTGAGGATCAATTCACTAGGTAAGACCCCACTACGCCGGCTTTTCCTTCATTCATTCATGATGTTAATAAAGGAGAAGATAGATTTTATTCAGAGAAGCCTTATACGGAAATATATGGATAGTATATCCTGCATTCAAACATATATTTGCCAATACTGGTAAAATGTGAGAACTGAATGTACCTTTACACATATAGATCTCTTGTACCAATTTTACGAAAATAAGTATCAATATCTTTAATCTCTTACATTTTTAAGTACAGAGGATTGATGTGTCAAGTTTTAAGCAAAAGATATTGTCTATGTTCGCAATATTATGGACAGACGAGGAATTCATTCAACTCGTTTCATCTTTGTTCATCCAACCCAGGTGATTGCTCTTGTGTGACCATATTTTGAAATTTTAACATACAATTATTATAATTAATTCTTAGATTTTCGCGTATTAATTTAGTGAATTACAAAGTGTTTGAAACGTTTTAGGCGTTAATAATTAAGTAATAAAGCGATACAACCCGTATTAAAGTAGTTTTATTTAATATAGAATTGTTATGAAATGTTATTCTGTATTTCCGTACAGTTACGCTGGCCGCACGGAGCTGCCGGACAACCTGAAGGTGCTGTTCCGCACGGTGGCCATGATGGTGCCCGACTACGCCATGATCGGCGAGATCACTTTGTACTCCAACGGGTTCGTCATCGCGGGACCGTAAGTCACTTTTATTATCATCATTTCAACATCATTGTATCAACATCATCTTATTTTGAACTGTTCTTTCTGGTCAATTGCTGGTTGACTGGAAGAGATCCTTTTTCAGGTCGGATTTATAAAGTCCGAAATTGTAAATAAAAAAAAAATCTTTTATGTTTTTTTTTTTCTTGTATTTATTAGTGTATGTTCTATAAATTACTCTTATGTATGTGTGAGAATAAATCATTATTAAATATATTAAAAGTTTTATCAATCATATTTTTATCATGCTCAGTTTAGCCCGAAAAATCGTGCAAGCCTACAAACTATGTTCGGAACAGCTGTCATCACAGAACCACTACGATTACGGCATGCGCGCCGTCAAGTCTGTGCTGCTTGCCTCCGGAGCCCTGAAAAAGAACTACCCAGAGAAGGACGAGGCCCAGTTGGTGCTCAGAGCCATTATTGATGTCAACATGCCCAAGTTTTTGTCGCAAGTGAGCAGAAATCATTGCTATGCTACAGGATTTTAATGTAACTTCCTCTGGATGATTCAAAACTGCGGAGAAATTGACTGCTATCATTCTCGCGTCAGTCGCCCACCGACCATCCGAACTTATCAGAACTACAAGTTGCGTTGTTGGTGGTTCAGTAACATTCCAACGACTAAAAACTATTCAGTCCTTATAATGCCAAGAAGGTCATTTATGAAATTTCTTTAGAAGTGAAATTTTGATACGATACTGAACCCTTGTCTAATAAAGATGTAGTCTGTTTTAGGCCGAAGACTGTGTGAAACCCAGTCTTTATGGGCATATGTGATCTTTAATAAACATGTGTAAACACCATGTGATCTATTGTCTGTCTTAGTAGAAAAACTATAATGTCAATCTATTAACATTACTCATCAATCCCTTGCGTTCAATCATTAATTCTTATCATATTCTCATCTCAATGATGATTTGTGGGTTACAAATCATTTTCAGAAAACACCATCGATAAACTGTCGCAATGTCAGATGGCCATTTTTGTTTATATTATTGCCTTTTTCCATTGAGACTGACTACACAGAACATGGTTTAACTATTCAGGATGTTCCTCTATTCGCTGGAATTTACTCCGACTTGTTCCCCGGGGTGGAGATTCCTCAGCCGGACCGCGCCGAGCTGCTGAAGTGCATCAAGATTGACTTAGACAAGAGAAACCTTCAGCCCACTGAGTGGTATCTCGAGAAGATTATACAGGTGATTGATATAAAGATTGACATTGTATTTAATTAGATTTTAATGTGTGATTAAATCTCACGGGAAAGTACTTTTTTCCAAAGGAAAGAAAGGTCGCCATGTCCTTTTCAGCGCTCCTAACTGTATGCGAACTGAAAGATTCATTCAATAGATCTAACGTGGAGAGTTAACAAACGAATATAGAAAATCACTTTCACATTTATAATTCATGTTCTTGTTGGCCTGGTTTCCCTGTAAAAAGAGTTACGAAGGTCAGACGACAGTCGCTCCATTGTAATAACCAGTTCCGCCAAATCTGACTAGGGACCATGACTAAAAGCGTACCCTAAGTTTCGAAGCGTAAGCTGACGACGCAACTAGAAAAACACGCTTGGGTGAAAAAGCATATGATTCACATAGGATGTTGCCAAATAAAGTAACCGAGTCCTTGAAGAACGCTCATTTACCTGTAGGATCCGTTTGTACATTTTGTAATTTAAAAAATGTATTTGGTAGTGCTTGTTAACTTTAACTTCTGCAAAGTAACGCCTGAATCTAATTACACATCCGTTTACACAGATATACGAAATGATGCTAGTCCGTCACGGGTTCATGATAGTGGGACCTCCGATGGGCGGGAAGACCCAGGCTTACCAGTCTCTGGCAGACTCCCTCAGGGCTCTGCAGCTGATGAAGCCGCCTCCGAGGCACAAGGAGTTTGGTGCCATCTACCGGATACTGAACCCGAAGGCGATCACTATGGGACAGCTGTATGGGTGCTTCGATCCTGCGTCTCATGAATGGTACGTATTATTTTGAATAAGTTTTTTCGCTTATTGGTTTCTTTTACAAAAAGTGTTTCCCAGAAAGGCAGGGGGAACAATAAAAAAATCAAAGCTTATGTCTTAATCACTTCACGGAGTAAAAAACGACTTCAAGCTCCAAGTTATTGGTGGGAGGGGGTTATCAGGCTTACCAGTATCTTGCATACTCTAATGATGCCGCCGACGCACAAAGAGTTTGTGGTAGGTATGTAGTGCCTAAAGATGTCCACTTGCTACGATCATTACATCCCCCGTTTGTATTAAAACGATTCATTAAGTTCGTTACGGGTTCGTTGGTTCGTTTGGGGGTATATACGAGTTTATATCTAAATTATAAATAAATAAAATAATAAAAAGCCATTTATTCTACTACCATATCAGTACATGTCTATTGTTTTTTTTTTTTTTTTCAAAATCATAATTTTCATATATTTAATAAATCAATAAATCACAAATTCATTTTATTATTTGCCCAAAAAAAAAAAAAAATTAGGTCCGTCTTAATTTTACATTTTGTCAATTAATTAAATAATAATAATAATCAAATAATTTATGTCTATATTTTTTTTTTTTTAATATTTGTCTAGGTAGTAGTCGCCTCCTGGGCGTAGGCCTCCCCCAAAGCTTTCCAAATACGTCTATTTCGGGCTTTTTGCATCCAGTCTGCCCCTACAGTCTTTCCAAAAATATCTCGCCATCGTGTTCTAGGTCTTCCTCTGCTCCTTTTGCCATCTCTTGGTATCCACTCTGTCGCTTTCTTTGCCCACCTTGAGTCGTTCATTCTGCACGTATGGCCAGCCCATTTCCACTTTAGTTGTCGTTTCCTATATGTAACGTCTGGCACTCTAGTCTTTTTTCTGATATTGTGATTGCTCACTCTGTCTGAGATTTTAATACCGAGCCTTCTTTCCAATTTTTTTTGACATATGGCCAGTTTATCTTCATCCTCTTTGCGCAAAGACCAAGTTTGGCACCCATACGTAACACAGGGCAGGATCGCTGTATCGTATATCTTTCTTTTTATATTTAAATTGATATCGTTATTTTTCATGACTTCCTTTAAGCTCCAATATTTTTTCCATGCAAGTGCAGTTCGTCTGAGCACTTCTTTTTCTGTGCAGTTATCAAAAGATACTGACTGTCCTAAGTATAAATAATCTGACACGTATTCGATTTTATCACCTTCAACAATAACATCATGATTGCAGCTGTTAGTTAATATCTTCGTCTTAGACACATTCAAAAACAAACCCACCTTTTTGCTCTCTTCAACCAACTCGTTTACCATGATTGCTAGTTCTGAAGAACTTTCTGAAAAGACTGCTATGTCATCTGCAAATCGTAGGTGGCTCAGATTCTCGCCATTCATATATACTCCCTTGTTGTCCCAGTTCAGCTTTCTGAAAACAGATTCAAGCACAGCTGTAAAAATTTTTGGAGAGATCGGGTCTCCTTGCCGCACACCGTTGGTAATTGGAAACTCAGGGCCTTCTTTTTCTAACTTGATTGTGGCTCGGCATTTCGAATATATATGGCGTAACAGGTTGATATAATTTATGTGGACACCTTGCTCCGATAGTGCTACCCAGATTGCGTCATGTTTTATAGAGTCAAATGCTTTCCTGTAATCTATGAAGCAAATGTAGAGTTCTTTATTGTATTCATTTGCTTTTTCAATTAATTGTGTTACTACCTGTATGTGATCTGTAGTTGAATATTTTTTTCGAAAGCCTGCCTGTTCCTCCTGCTGGTTCTCATCTAGTATATTGGTTATTCGATTTAGAATTATTCTGGAAAAAACTTTATATATGTTTGTCATTAGACTAATTGGCCGAAAGTTATTAAGGTCGTGTTTATCTCCCTTCTTATGTATCAGAATAATTGTAGATTTTGACCATTGTTCCGGTGTTGACTCAGATTGAAGAACATTATTAAATAAAATTTGCAGAGGTTTACAAAGAGCTTCGCTATCTATATCTAAATTACGATACAAATAATGATAAAATATTTCAGTTTTACCCAGAGGTTGACTGTTAGATTGCTTTTAGCATGAAATCTGCCAACTGTTCTATACAGGTTTTATGTGTAATTTAATTTGTATGTTAGATGTAAGTCTATGTATACTTTGCCCCTAAGATTTCTTTGCGTGTTGTGCCCTCTTCTGTGCTCATATGTCTATGTCCTATGTTAGTTTGGTTGACTGGAAGAGATCCCTATTTGGGATAAGTCCGCCTTTTGTTGTAACCTGTATTCTGATACTATGTTCTTTACGTACATTAAATTTTATTACATACATACATACAGTTTTATAATAAAGAATAAATAATTGTTATTTTCAGGTCTGACGGAGTGCTAGCCATAGCGTTTCGAGAGTACGCCATGTCGGTGACGCGGGACCGCAAATGGATCTTATTCGACGGACCCGTGGACGCCGTGTGGATCGAGAACATGAACACTGTGCTCGATGACAACAAGAAGCTGTGCCTCATGAGCGGCGAGATCATTCAGGTGACGTCGCTATCTCTGTCTCCCTCTTTCTTAAGAGCAGCCAGATCATTCAGGTGACGTCGCTATCTCTGTCTCCCTCTCTCTCATGAACACCGTGCTCGACGACAACAAGAAGCTGTGCCTCATGAGCGGCGAGATCATTCAGGTGCCGTCACTATCTCTGTCTCCCTCTTTCTTAAGAGCAGCCAGATCATTCAGGTGACGTCGCTATCTCTGTCTCCCTCTCTCTCATGAACACCGTGCTCGACGACAACAAGAAGCTGTGCCTCATGAGCGGCGAGATCATTCAGGTGCCGTCACTATCTCTGTCTCCCTCTTTCTTAAGAGCAGCCAGATCATTCAGGTGACGTCGCTATCTCTGTCTCCCTCTCTCTCATGAACACCGTGCTCGACGACAACAAGAAGCTGTGTCTCATGAGCGGCGAGATCATTCAGGTGCCGTCACTATCTCTGTCTCCCTCTTTCTTAAGAGCAGCCAGATCATTCAGGTGACGTCGCTATCTCTGTCTCCCTCTCTCTCATGAACACCGTGCTCGACGACAACAAGAAGCTGTGCCTCATGAGCGGCGAGATCATTCAGGTGCCGTCACTATCTCTGTCTCCCTCTTTCTTAAGAGCAGCCAGATCATTCAGGTGACGTCGCTATCTCTGTCTCCCTCTCTCTCATGAACACCGTGCTCGACGACAACAAGAAGCTGTGTCTCATGAGCGGCGAGATCATTCAGGTGCCGTCACTATCTCTGTCTCCCTCTTTCTTAAGAGCAGCCAGATCATTCAGGTGACGTCGCTATCTCTGTCTCCCTCTCTCTCATGAACACCGTGCTCGACGACAACAAGAAGCTGTGCCTCATGAGCGGCGAGATCATTCAGGTGCCGTCACTATCTCTGTCTCCCTCTTTCTTAAGAGCAGCCAGATCATTCAGGTGACGTCGCTATCTCTGTCTCCCTCTCTCTCATGAACACCGTGCTCGACGACAACAAGAAGCTGTGCCTCATGAGCGGCGAGATCATTCAGGTGCCGTCACTATCTCTGTCTCCCTCTTTCTTAAGAGCAGCCAGATCATTCAGGTGACGTCGCTATCTCTGTCTCCCTCTCTCTCATGAACACCGTGCTCGACGACAACAAGAAGCTGTGTCTCATGAGCGGCGAGATCATTCAGGTGCCGTCACTATCTCTGTCTCCCTCTTTCTTAAGAGCAGCCAGATCATTCAGGTGACGTCGCTATCTCTGTCTCCCTCTCTCTCATGAACACCGTGCTCGACGACAACAAGAAGCTGTGCCTCATGAGCGGCGAGATCATTCAGGTGCCGTCACTATCTCTGTCTCCCTCTTTCTTAAGAGCAGCCAGATCATTCAGGTGCCGTCGCTATCTCTGTCTCCCTCTCTCTCATGAACACCGTGCTCGACGACAACAAGAAGCTGTGTCTCATGAGCGGCGAGATCATTCAGGTGCCGTCACTATCTCTGTCTCCCTCTTTCTTAAGAGCAGCCAGATCATTCAGGTGACGTCGCTATCTCTGTCTCCCTCTCTCTCATGAACACCGTGCTCGACGACAACAAGAAGCTGTGCCTCATGAGCGGCGAGATCATTCAGGTGCCGTCACTATCTCTGTCTCCCTCTTTCTTAAGAGCAGCCAGATCATTCAGGTGACGTCGCTATCTCTGTCTCCCTCTCTCTCATGAACACCGTGCTCGACGACAACAAGAAGCTGTGTCTCATGAGCGGCGAGATCATTCAGGTGCCGTCACTATCTCTGTCTCCCTCTTTCTTAAGAGCAGCCAGATCATTCAGGTGCCGTCGCTATCTCTGTCTCCCTCTCTCTCATGAACACCGTGCTCGACGACAACAAGAAGCTGTGTCTCATGAGCGGCGAGATCATTCAGGTGCCGTCACTATCTCTGTCTCCCTCTTTCTTAAGAGCAGCCAGATCATTCAGGTGCCGTCGCTATCTCTGTCTCCCTCTCTCTCATGAACACCGTGCTCGACGACAACAAGAAGCTGTGCCTCATGAGCGGCGAGATCATTCAGGTGCCGTCACTATCTCTGTCTCCCTCTTTCTTAAGAGCAGCCAGATCATTCAGGTGACGTCGCTATCTCTGTCTCCCTCTCTCTCATGAACACCGTGCTCGACGACAACAAGAAGCTGTGTCTCATGAGCGGCGAGATCATTCAGGTGCCGTCACTATCTCTGTCTCCCTCTTTCTTAAGAGCAGCCAGATCATTCAGGTGACGTCGCTATCTCTGTCTCCCTCTCTCTCATGAACACCGTGCTCGACGACAACAAGAAGCTGTGCCTCATGAGCGGCGAGATCATTCAGGTGCCGTCACTATCTCTGTCTCCCTCTTTCTTAAGAGCAGCCAGATCATTCAGGTGACGTCGCTATCTCTGTCTCCCTCTCTCTCATGAACACCGTGCTCGACGACAACAAGAAGCTGTGCCTCATGAGCGGCGAGATCATTCAGGTGCCGTCACTATCTCTGTCTCCCTCTTTCTTAAGAGCAGCCAGATCATTCAGGTGACGTCGCTATCTCTGTCTCCCTCTCTCTCATGAACACCGTGCTCGACGACAACAAGAAGCTGTGCCTCATGAGCGGCGAGATCATTCAGGTGCCGTCACTATCTCTGTCTCCCTCTTTCTTAAGAGCAGCCAGATCATTCAGGTGACGTCGCTATCTCTGTCTCCCTCTCTCTCATGAACACCGTGCTCGACGACAACAAGAAGCTGTGTCTCATGAGCGGCGAGATCATTCAGGTGCCGTCACTATCTCTGTCTCCCTCTTTCTTAAGAGCAGCCAGATCATTCAGGTGACGTCGCTATCTCTGTCTCCTTCTCTCTCATGAACACCGTGCTCGACGACAACAAGAAGCTGTGCCTCATGAGCGGCGAAATCATTCAGGTGCCGTCACTATCTCTGTCTCCCTCTTTCTTAAGAGCAGCCAGATCATTCAGGTGACGTCGCTATCTCTGTCTCCTTCTCTCTCATGAACACCGTGCTCGACGACAACAAGAAGCTGTGTCTCATGAGCGGCGAGATCATTCAGGTGCCGTCACTATCTCTGTCTCCCTCTTTCTTAAGAGCAGCCAGATCATTCAGGTGCCGTCGCTATCTCTGTCTCCCTCTCTCTCATGAACACCGTGCTCGACGACAACAAGAAGCTGTGTCTCATGAGCGGCGAGATCATTCAGGTGCCGTCACTATCTCTGTCTCCCTCTTTCTTAAGAGCAGCCAGATCATTCAGGTGACGTCGCTATCTCTGTCTCCCTCTCTCTCATGAACACCGTGCTCGACGACAACAAGAAGCTGTGCCTCATGAGCGGCGAAATCATTCAGGTGCCGTCACTATCTCTGTCTCCCTCTTTCTTAAGAGCAGCCAGATCATTCAGGTGACGTCGCTATCTCTGTCTCCCTCTCTCTCATGAACACCGTGCTCGACGACAACAAGAAGCTGTGCCTCATGAGCGGCGAGATCATTCAGGTGCCGTCACTATCTCTGTCTCCCTCTTTCTTAAGAGCAGCCAGATCATTCAGGTGACGTCGCTATCTCTGTCTCCCTCTCTCTCATGAACACCGTGCTCGACGACAACAAGAAGCTGTGCCTCATGAGCGGCGAGATCATTCAGGTGCCGTCACTATCTCTGTCTCCCTCTTTCTTAAGAGCAGCCAGATCATTCAGGTGACGTCGCTATCTCTGTCTCCCTCTCTCTCATGAACACCGTGCTCGACGACAACAAGAAGCTGTGCCTCATGAGCGGCGAGATCATTCAGGTGCCGTCACTATCTCTGTCTCCCTCTTTCTTAAGAGCAGCCAGATCATTCAGGTGACGTCGCTATCTCTGTCTCCCTCTCTCTCATGAACACCGTGCTCGACGACAACAAGAAGCTGTGCCTCATGAGCGGCGAGATCATTCAGGTGCCGTCACTATCTCTGTCTCCCTCTTTCTTAAGAGCAGCCAGATCATTCAGGTGACGTCGCTATCTCTGTCTCCCTCTCTCTCATGAACACCGTGCTCGACGACAACAAGAAGCTGTGCCTCATGAGCGGCGAGATCATTCAGGTGCCGTCACTATCTCTGTCTCCCTCTTTCTTAAGAGCAGCCAGATCATTCAGGTGACGTCGCTATCTCTGTCTCCCTCTCTCTCATGAACACCGTGCTCGACGACAACAAGAAGCTGTGCCTCATGAGCGGCGAAATCATTCAGGTGCCGTCACTATCTCTGTCTCCCTCTTTCTTAAGAGCAGCCAGATCATTCAGGTGACGTCGCTATCTCTGTCTCCCTCTCTCTCATGAACACCGTGCTCGACGACAACAAGAAGCTGTGCCTCATGAGCGGCGAAATCATTCAGGTGCCGTCACTATCTCTGTCTCCCTCTTTCTTAAGAGCAGCCAGATCATTCAGGTGACGTCGCTATCTCTGTCTCCCTCTCTCTCATGAACACCGTGCTCGACGACAACAAGAAGCTGTGTCTCATGAGCGGCGAGATCATTCAGGTGCCGTCACTATCTCTGTCTCCCTCTTTCTTAAGAGCAGCCAGATCATTCAGGTGCCGTCACTATCTCTGTCTCCCTCTCTTTCATAAACACCGTGCTCGACGACAACAAGATCTGTGCCTAATGAGCGGCGAGATCATTCAGGTGACGTCACTATCTCTTGTCCTTCCATTTGATCTCCGTCTTCATGACTGCGTACTCAGAGTAGCTATAAGGAAATACTAGAAGTGTGCTTTGACCGGCATAGGCTTTTTACTTTGTAGATATTGACCGCCACCGGATAGATTCGTAAGGGGCAGGTCAGACCAAGAGGAGCGCAGCGGAGAGGATTTTTTAAGGCAATCAAAAATCAACTTTAAAATTATTACTATAAAGTGCGCGCGGAGCTACTCGCAACGACCCCCGGATCCTCGAGACCGCGCGAGCATTTTTTGTCTTGTTCAAGCATGTATGCACTTTATTATTGTAATAGTTTCAAAATTGATTTTCGAGTGCCTTCAAAAAATCCCCTCCTCTGCGCTCCTCTTGGTCTGAACTGACCGTAACAGATACCCCAACTTCATTTCTCTGTCTTGCACACACACATTTTTGAAATTCATGTCTCTGCTTGTCCCAAAGTCTTATAAGGCAATCTCACGGATGAGGAAAAGTTAGAATGGAATATAATCTATTGAAACGTTTACCAATTACATAAGTGTCTTACAAAGTAAGGAAATAAGAACATAGTTATAAACTTTTTAAATGTAATCTTGTAAAAATAAAATGATTTGCTTTCTACTGAATTATTATTGACTCGTGGACGCCGTGTGGACTATAAAAATACTAACAACGATCGTTGCGTTCGGGCCCAGGGTTCTATTTTTTTTTTATAAACTAATTAGGCGAACAGGCGTACGGCCCACCTGATGGTAAGTGGTTACCGTAGCCTATGAACGCCTGCAACACCGGACATGTCACGAGCGCGTTGCCCACCTGTCCGCTATCAGCACAGCGACCCCTCTGGAGCCTGGCGACCCTACTCACCAGCAGGAACACAACACTGCATCACAGTGTTTTTGGCTGCGGTCTTCTGTTGGGTGGAGGTACTTCCCCAGACGGACTACTTATAAAATGTCCTACCTCTCTTAAAATCTAGCCTTTTGTCCCATATTTGTCTATAACAGAAAATATTACTTGTACGGGTGATCCAGTTCTGGACATATAATAGCATTTAAGATTAACGTCGACATGCTAAGAAGAAGAACAGAAAACAACAATTTTGTTTGACAGATGACCAACAAGATGAACCTGATCTTCGAACCGGCGGACCTTGAGTTCGCATCGCCAGCCACGGTGTCTCGGTGCGGCATGATTTACATGGAGCCCGAACAGCTAGGTAAAGTACCTACAAAATTTCCGTAAGTACGGTAAAAAATGCTGATTAACAAATGTTGAACGACATTGGACATTGAAGAGGTCTGTTCCAGTCAAACATTAACTGCCTCTGTTGTTGCGAGTTCGATTCCCACGACACGTTAAGCCGTTGGTCTCGGCTGCAATGTTCATGGTGGTCGTGAAAGGAACCACGTCAGAGGTCGAGAGGCGGCTCCGCACAATTTCAGGGTGTACATGGTCGGAAATGATGTATGATGATTACCATGTTATTCAGGATGGCGCGCATTCCTAGCCTCATACAACACTCACCTGAGCAAGAAGCTGATCCCGGAACAGTTCGAGCTGATCCAGGAGCTCATCGAGTGGCTCGTGCCTCCCGTCCTGGAGTTCTTGATCCGGTGTCAACACTTCGTGTCCGTCGGGGAAATACACCAGTTTTTTGTGAGTGGATTCTTATTTCTGGATTTTTGGCGCTCGATTGACGTGCAGTAGATCAAATCTCGGAAAGTTTTGTTCGGTCGCCATTTTATTTCACAGACTACTATACCATAGATACTTGCCGATCATGAAAGGAAGAACAGGCCGTATACAAATTTTTTGACAAATGCCCAAAGGCACATGAAAAATCTCGGCCTGAATACTGACAACACACAATAAAGTGTATATCTATCTATCTAACACTCACGACCGCTGGAAGTGGCGCCCCCATGGAAAAAGAAGAAAGAACACTACTATGCCAGATACTTCAAGCATGCTTGTCGTTCAGTCGAGCTTTATAAAACAGCTTGTCAAGCACTGACCGTGTAGGAAGCGAATAAGGAATGAATGTAATGTATTTGTTCGCAGTCATTCACGCGACTGTTCACGTGCATGCTGGAGGGGGAGACTCAGGTCAGCACGATGTGGCTGCAGTGCTCCTTTGTGTTCACGCTGCTCTGGGGCATGTGTCCCACCATCACTGGTAAATCCTTTTTTTATTTACAAGTGTCCAGCGATCCCACCTGATGCAAAGTGTAATTGTGGTCTATGGTAGAGCTCGCTGGTGCATCAATAGCTTATTCACTCTAGCCTTAAATGGACCCAGGTTATAAGTGTCCGGAAACGTCTTGTAAATAAAGGAAAAAGATTACTTAGAGCGTACCAGGTGACTCGTTGAAAAGATGCCGAGGACAGGTTGAAGTGGAGACGTCAAAGTATACAAGTGGAGCCTGGGTTCCGAAGTAAGCAGCTAAAGATGTAATCGGGGAAGCGTTTGGCTACTTGTTTTAGATCTGCTAAACAAATCGGGTTCTTTTACTACCCCGACCCTTTGATTTCTAATTAACATTGAGTTATATTCGTAGCATCTCAAGTACAAAACAGATGAGGTGTTTGAAGGACTTAATGAAACGGGAAGAGTGCGAATGTTATAGGTATTGTTAAGTCGTTAATTAATAATTCCTCTATATTTAACTCTCCAGCCGACAGCCGGAAACAATTCGACTCTTTCTTCCGAAAGCTCCTGGAAGGCAACAACGCCGCGTACCCCAAGCCGAAGTCGTTCAAGTTGACTAAGAACCAGCTATTTGGGGACAAGGACACAATCTTCGATTATGTTTACGACAAGAGGAACAACGGCTCGTGGATCCCCTGGGTCGAGCTGGAGAAGGAGGTGCCTTTAGCTCCTAACGCAAAGGTAAATAAAATGCATGTGTATATAAAGAACTTGATTTTCCGGTAAATTTAACTTGCAAGATGAAAAGTTTGTATTTCATTTCAGCCGCAAGAAGACGCTAGACATAGGCTTCTCCCATTGACTGATCTAACCCCTAATCAGCCTAATTTAAAGCGGCCCCATCCAGTGTCTTCTTGTTATCCTCATTATGATTTTCTCTCTATGTATTTGACTGTGGGTGGTCGGCATTTCAGAACAATTTTGGACAATCTGTTCTGTGCGCTGTTTCTCCTGCCCATTAAAGCTTGTAAATGAACTGATTTTCAAAACAGGTGAATGACCTAATAATCCTGACGAATGAGAACGCCTGCCTCCGCTTCTTCGTGGCCAAGATGGTGAAGTCCAAGATCCCCATCCTGTTCGTGGGGCCGACGGGCACTGGCAAGTCCTCGCTAGTGCAGAACTTCCTGCTTTCCTTGCCCAAGGAGAGATACATCACGAATACCATTAATTTCTCAGCGAGAACTACTGCCAATCAGGTACGGAATTTCAATAAAAGTTATGAAGATTACTTAGAATTTATGTGTTATTGAGTGTACGTCCACTTCGTATAGAATCGATAAATATACATGACTATAAAGATCTGCCATTCTTACAATAAATTTTATACAAAGATTATTACTTGTATTTCAGACTCAAGATATAATAATGTCGAAAGTTGACAGAAGAAGGAAAGGAGTGTTTGGACCTTCCATGGGTAAAAAGGTAGAAAAGATTTTTTTTGAAAACTTTAATTACAATTAAATGTGACATGAACCGAAATGTGTGTTAAAAAGTGAAGTTATTACTACCATATTAAAGGAGCCAGATAAAAATAAATGTAATTGGCAGTGCGTCTTGTTCGTGGACGACCTGAGCATGCCCCAGAAGGAGGTGTACGGCGCTCAGCCACCGTTGGAGCTGCTGCGGCAGTGGATCGACCACGGACACTGGTTCGACCTGAAGGAGATGGTGCGCCAGGAAGTCGTCGACGTCGTGAGTACTCTCACTACTCTCACTGCCATCGTGGTCAGTGTGCCTTAGACCTGGAGGTCGTGCCGAGTGCCAATTTTGCGGCAACTTTGCGGCAATTTACTGAGAATATTCACCGCAGCGTTGGCAGTTTATATGAATGACAAATATTTTCTTAGTATATCCTATATAACATTTATGTAATTAGTTTTACATATCAATCTATCCAATATTGGCCATATTAACCCATATTTCCCAATATTTCCACTTCGGGCAATATTCCCGGCTTTTGCCAATATTGCCGGAACGGCACATCACTAGTCATGAGTCATAGTTCTATTCCCCCCCCTTATGCTTTGTTTAGTTGTTTCTAGTTTGTTGCAGGCTTCAATCACCAGATTGTCTGATAGTAAAGATGATTCCGATGTACGGGATCGATTGACCATGTAACCCACTTGACTTGTAATGAATTAAGTCTGCTCAACAGTTTTATGTGTATGTGCGTTATTCTTCTCCAAGAATAGATCTGTCGGATGCAAAAATAATTTTTCTTATCCGACAAGTAGTGTCAGTGTTTGAGATTCTTAAACAACAAATTATGCTTTTTTCATCCAAAGAGCAGACTATCGGGAGGTTGCACTTACCGGGAACAGTCTTTTGTGTCGGAGCCCAAAATTCTTTTTGGATCGCTGCCTTTGCTGATGCCGCCCTTCGTTCCCACTAGTTCTACTTATTATCTACGGTAGGTATTTGATTATCCACGGGCACAAGTATAATTTAATAGAGATAGTCAAAGAAAAATAGTGTCTTCACTACAGCAACGGACTGTTGCAGGCTGAATTGGTGTAAATGAATTAAAATAAGACTTTAAAATAATTCGTGTACATAAATTTCTCAGCTATTCGTATCAGCGATGTTGCCCCCCGGCGGCGGCTCCAACCTCATCTCCTCGCGCCTGACGCGGCACATGATACTCATCACCCTCGACTCCTTTGAAGACAACACGCTCAATAAGATCTTCTGCACCATCATAGACTGGCATCTGGCTAAAGGGTTTACTGATACTCTTGCCAGGGCAGGCAAGGTAAGTAAAATATCAAATACAAATTCTAACAACGATTCAAATAGCATCGTGACCGTATGTTATTTTATATGTCATGGTTTGTAAGCTAATAAATATTTAGACCACAAATACAAAATTTAATTAAGCTCATTTTTAAAAACGGTATGCGGACAAAGACCGAAGGACATCCTACTGCAAAGTTAATAAAACCGGGCTTCGAAGAAGATTCTAGTAGAATTTAATACAGTTTATTCGAACTCTTTACAGACAAACCTAATTTCAGCATTATATTTATGTATCATTCAGCCCTTTCGGTCGAATATGCAGCCGTGTGTTACAAGAAAATTTTCTTATGATGATTTTTTCTTTTGCAACCAGAAGCGATAGAAGGTTATTGTTTCACAATAGGCTAGTTACGGGATAAAAATATAATTAGTCCGTCAGTTAGATAATCAAAAAATATTGTAGACGTATTTTTTCTTTTGAAAATTAATCAAAGAATGGTAATGATATGGCGAGTTAAAGTTCCGTGTGACAGTGTGCTTCCTACATTTTTTCGCAATATGTGACGTCACGAGTCCCCACTCCTAAACTTTGATGTGTTATATCTTTATAATTTATCGCTCAATTGACAAAAAGAAATAATACATCACTTATAAATTTTGATTCCCTAAAAGACGGACTAATTTTAATGTTAGTCTTTTGACCCTGGAAACAAACCTAATGTCAACAAGTCAAATTTCAATAAGCCTAAAGCTTAGTTTATCTACCTCATTTTCATTTTCACAACCTCTTTTTCCCCAGAACGTGGTGGCAGCCACGATGGAGGTGTACAAGGCTGTCACGCTGCAGTTCCTGCCAACTCCCAGCAAGTGTCACTACCTGTTCAACTTACGGGACTTCGCGAGGGTTATCAAGGTAGGTACTTTGTCTTGCCCTTAATGAATAAAATAACATTTATTCATTAAATTAACATAAAGTTAAGATATAACAAGAACTGTACAGTCACGTACATTAACATGTTTTTCACAACACATTGGTTCATAATTTATTGAAACTAGGTCTAAAATTGATTACAATTGTAAATGTATTAATTCTCATGACTGTACATATCGGTCCGAAACATGATCCTTGTCTATGGGCGTCACAAGAAAGCTCAAGATCGCCCAGAGAGCTATGGAGAGGGCGATGCTCGGTGTTTCCCTACGAGATGGAATCAGACATGAGGAGATCCGTAGGAGAACAAAAGTCACCGACATAGCCCAGTGGATTAGTTCTTTGAAGTGGCAGTGGGCGGGGCACACCAGAACCGAAGACCGATGGGGCAGAAAGGTTCTCGAATGGCGACCACGAACCTGCAAGCGCAGCATTGGACATCCACGGACCAGATGGTCAGATGACCTGAAAAAGATCGCAGGCAAACGCTGGACGCAGGTTGCATACAACCTGTCATTTTGGAAATCATTATATTATGAGCGGACTATGTCCAGCAGTGGACTGACTGCGGCTGAATGATGACTGTACCAAACTGATAATATTCCTATTAATAATACTAATAGAATTGGGCCAGTGTGACCCTGGGCAAAGTGAAGACAACTTGTATGTGATGAGTGTTAAAAGAAATATTTGATTCTGTGAATGCAGGGAGTATTGCTGGTACCGTCCACTCACATGAAGGACATCAACAAAATGGTGGTGCTGTGGATTCACGAGACCTTCCGCGTGTTCTGCGACCGGCTCATCGATGACAGTGACAGGTGACAACGCGCAAATAAGTTTTTCTAATTGCGCCCAAATAATAAATTTGCTGGATTATGTTTTTTACCGTTCGCCGCTAGATAGAGCCCGTTTACGTCTATTCGTCACCTATTTTCATCAAACTTTCTTGCTATTTGCGGCTAGATGGCGGTAACTATCTTAGTTCTAACTTCCGAGTGAGAACAACTAAGATAGTTACCGATACCGAGTTCCGACTTAGATCGCGCTGACTTTTGCTATTCGTCACTCGATGTCGTTTGCTTTATTAAATAAGTTTTCCTATTTCTTACTAGATGGCGCTGACTATCTTTCTGTTCGACGCTAAATGTCGCTAACCCGTTTTATTCGGTGCAAATTTTTCGTTTCATTCGCATTCGTTTGCTTAATTAGTTCTTTTCCCCGCTAGATGGCGCAGTTTTTTGGTTTTCGTCACTAGATGGCGTTTGCTTTTAATAATTTGTTTTACTCTTCCCCACTAGATGGTACTGATTTTCTTGCTGTTTGCCGTTTGTCATCTATTGGTATTACGTTCTTTTGTTCTGAACTAGCTGTTTCCCGCAGCTCCGCCTGCGTCAAAAAGTAGGCCACTTTGACATGACACATCTTGGCGTATCGCTTCCAAATCTTCTTTATTTAAGTGGTTTTATACAAAGACATTTTCTACCGAATAGATGATATGTTCATAAGGTATCCTCCTGGGTGCAACCGCATAATTTAATCCATTTTCAAGAGCATCAATCGCTTGTTGGTCTATCCATACATAGAGGGAGTCACGGACAAGATTGGTAACATACTTAGGCGAGCTTCAATCAAGACCTATTACAAGCCGCATAAGAAAATAAACCATTTTTAAGACCTGTAAAATCCAATATCCCATTGCAAGATGCTGGAGTTTACAAAATTGACTGTGACTGTGGTTTATCATACATTGGGCAAACAAAGAGAAGCATTAATACTCGTATAAAAGAACATATTGCTGACATGAAAAATAGACGCTCAACCAAGTCTGCAGTCTGTGAACATGCTCTAGACAAACCCAACCACTATATGCGTTTTGATAATCCTCAAGTCCTTGCAAAGGAAAACAGATTCATTCCAAGGATGTTACGTGAAGCTATTGAAATTAAAAAACATCCTAATTTCAATAGAGAGGATGGATGGCAAGTACCGCCAGCTTGGGACCCAGTCATTAACTTAATAAAATCGCAAACTCGGAAGCAGACTGCAAGACCCTTAGATACTGTGAGCCAATACTGCGTGAATCGGCTCACAGTATCTAAGGGTACAGTACGTGCAAAACACGTACTATTCTAGTAAAATCATCTTCACTAGGAGTAAAGGATAACATCTGGTTTGCCAAATCTAGCCTTAAGGGCACAGGCATCACACTGTCTGAATTCCTCACGAGGACTAGACATGAGGCTTTTATGTTGGCGAGGCAGCACTTCGGCGTAACGAGGACCTGGACCCGTAACGGTATAATACACATACTGCTGCCAGACGGAGCTAAGCATCGTGTAAGCAAAATTGAGAAAGTCCAGAAGCTGATTGGTGCGCCTATGTCTATTGTGGATCCTGATGGTGCCTCGGGCGTCGAAACTGCTACTACAGAGTCCAACTCGGCAACTAATGCTGCGCCGCGATCCAGGCGGGCGGTCAAAAAAAAATTTTCCTATTAAATGTCCTCATAAACTATGTACCTTCAATAATCTTGCTTTATCTACCTTCCACTGTTTTAGTTTTCTAGTTTGTTTGTTTTTGTTGTTTAATAGGAGGCTACAAACAAATCACAAATTGTTTTAATTTCAGTGTGACAGTGACATATGTCAGTGTCAATTTGAAAACGCGACATTTTCTTTTTTTTTAATTTATTAAAATATCATAAACAAACAAATTAACCTAAAAACTTAAAAATTTAAATTTTTTTTTAAAGTTTTCTTTGACAAAACTGAAGTATGACGAAACTGGGAGGCTACCATGGTCTTTTGTTTACTTTCATATTGCTGCCATAGTCAATATTCCTCATCACTGCCAAGTGATGGCAACCATAGATTTTCATTTTATTTTATTTATTTTTTTTTACCTACATTCACTTATTTCATAAATAGCAACCTTTTGCTTACTCGCTTGTTGGAAGGATGGGACCGTGGTGGCTCTTCAGGGCTTTGGTAGGTACCTACTGTAATTTGTGCATGGTGTTTCATGCATTGCGGTTGTATGTATCATTACTAGTGGGTATTAGCCTGCTAAAATTGTGTTTAATACTTTGTAGACTAAATTAGTTTTATAATATACTTATATACTTGTTAATTATATTTAATAGATTCTTATTTACTGCATATTTGCACAACCATGCTTGGTGGGCAGGGTGAAATATCATACTCAATTTCATCATCAGACGATGATAGTTTTTCTAGCTTACCTCCTTCTTTAGAAGATATTCTCACTAATAACTTTAAAAGCTATGCTAAAAATTTTAACGTCGTACATATTAACGCGCAAAGTATTCACGCTCATTATGCTGACATGCTGGCTACGTTTGACAACCAAAATATTCATGCCTTACTGGTCTCGGAGTCATGGCTCAAACCATGTCTTCCGTCAACCTCCTACTCTATTCCGGATTTTAAATTGCTTCGTCAGGATCGCACTGGAAGGGGTGGTGGTGGTGTTGCCATCTATGTCCGGTCACAGATATCCTGCAAAATTCTAAATACCTCCAAATCAACAGATGAATTTGAATATCTTATGATTGAAGCTACCCTCTCCCACACCAAAGTCCTTCTTGGAGCTTTCTATTGTTACTCTTCCGCTGTTGATTATTTTTCTGATTTTGAAAAACTTATGGAAAGTCTGATACCGGATTACGGCCACGCCATTATTATGGGAGACTTCAACACGTGTATGAGGAAGGATGATTGGCGGTCGCAAAGACTTAAGGCTATTACAGATAGCTGTAATTTACAAATTCTTCCCCTTGACACGACGCATCACTTTCCTAACTGTACACCTTCTCTTCTTGACCTTATTATAGTTTCTACTGTCGATCATGTTGCCAAATTTGGCCAGTTCAATGCTGATGCATTTTCTTATCATGACCTTATTTTCCTCTCCTACAAGATCCGTCCACCAAAGTTCAAGTCCAAAGTCTTAATGCAACGTAATTTTGGTGCTATAGACATTGAGCAACTTCGGAATGACGCTCGTGATGGTGACTGGCAGTCTGTTGTAGATGCAGTGTCAGTTGATGATCAGCTCAAGTTATTTGAAACAACTCTTCTAGATCTATATGACCGCCATGTACCTGTGCGTCCTGTCCGATTGAAGCACTACCCTGCGCCCTGGCTGACAGATGAAATTAAGTCGATGCAGGCTAAGAAAAATAGGGCCAAGTCAAAATATAAGTCTGATCCGGATACTTATCGTGACGCATACATTCGCGCTAGAAATCGCTGCAACAGGATGTGTAGAGAAGCACAGCGACTCCACATACACCAGTCCATCCAAAACGGCGACCCAACCAAGGTCTGGAAATTTCTGAAAACTCTGGGAGTTGGGAAAACTCAAAGTGACAAATCCAATGACTTTGACATTGAAGCCCTTAATAGACACTTCGCTACTTCTGCTGCCTTTGATGACAACATAAAACAGAACACATTGAATACTCTCTCTGCACTTCCCACTCCTAGCAACACCCCTTTTTTCTTTAAACCAATTTCTGATTGTGACATTGAGAAAGTTGTACGTGCCATATCGTCGAATGCTGTTGGCGCTGACGACATTAGTAGTAAAATGATCTTACCTATCCTCGACATCATTCTTCCTGTCCTTACCATTATCTTTAATAATTCCCTTGCGTCGGGGGTTTTTCCGCATTCATGGAAACACTCATATGTAACACCAATACCTAAAAAGAATAACCCCAAATCCTTGTCCGACTATAGACCAATATCCATACTCCCTTTCCTTTCCAAAGTCCTTGAGCGAGTGGTACAACAACAACTCTGCCACTACCTTACAGTCAATAACCTCCTCAATCCTTTCCAATCTGGTTTCCGTCCTGGTCATAGTACGACTACTGCTCTTGTTAAAGTTACCGACGATATTCGACGTGGGATGGACGGCACACGGCTGACTGTTTTGACTCTGCTGGATTTTAGCAACGCCTTTAATACAGTTGATGTTGACATTTTGCTGGGTGTCTTACGCTCTCTCAATATATCTCCAACAGTTATTGAGTGGTTCCGTACGTACCTGTCTGGAAGACAGCAATGTGTTCGCGTCGAGGACCATTTATCTACGTGGCGTAGCACGTCTGCTGGTGTTCCACAGGGTGGTGTCTTATCTCCCCTACTCTTTTCGTTGTTTATAAACTCCATAACCTCTAATCTTCAATCTTCCTACCATCTTTATGCGGACGATCTGCAAATTTATACGCAGGATTGTGTTGATAACATATCAGCTGCGATTAGCACTACTAATGAAGACTTGGAACGTATTTCAGTCTGGAGTAAAAATTTCGGTCTGCAAGTCAATCCCACTAAGACTCAGTGCATTATTGTCGGCAGTTCTAGGCTGTTGGATAGGCTTGATTACAAACTGCTTCCCCGAGTTGTATTTGATGGAGTGGTTATAGAATACAGCGACTGTGTTAAAAATCTTGGCATATATATTGACAAAGCACTCACTTGGTCAGTTCAATTGGCTGAGGTTAGCAGGAGAATATTTGCTACATACTGGTCACTTAAAATGGCTTAGTGCCTTTTTACCTATAGCCACCAAAATCATGCTCGCACATTCCCTGCTCTTCCCTATCCTTGATTACGCTGACTCGTGTTACTTGGACCTTACTGAGGAGCAACTAAATAAACTTGAGCGTCTTCAAAATCTCTTCATTCGTTTCGTATATGGCCTTCGCAAATACGACCACGTTTCCCAATTTCGCGCTGATCTCAAGTGGCTCCCTATTCGTCGTCGTCGAGATTTACATATTCTGTCTTTACTCTTCACAATCCTTTTTAACCCTTCCTCGCCCAGCTATCTAAGAAGCATATTTCAATTTCGTGGTGATGTTGAGGATCGCTCACTGCGCAGTGCTGAGAGACTTCGCTTATTAATTCCAACTCATTCTACTCAGTTCTACTCTGGTTCCTTCGCTGTACAAGCCGCTCGTCTATGGAACTCACTGCCATTCACCGTTCAGTGCGCCGAAACGTTAGCAAGCTTCAAATCACAAGTCATGTCGCACTTTTTACGTGATACTACTACATAATACTATCCTTACTTATCATGGCTATGGTATTCTACCTTGTTTGTGGTAATGGTGTGTGTATGTGTAGTGAATATGTTGTGATATTGTATGCATATATATAGTTGTATATAAGTAAGTGTATAATATACATTATATGTGTAAGTTTATGTTTTGATATTTATAAAATTATTATGTTTCTTCTTACTCTTGTTGACACCTACCGCGCACAATCTTTAATATTTTTACTCAATTTTCCGTAAGGTTGCCTGGAAGAAATTGCTATTGCGATAAGGCCGCCTTTGCGCAAGGTTATTTTTCTTGTAATTACTTGTATTTAACAATGTATCCTTGTTGTGCAATAAAGAGTTTTTGTATTGTATTGTATTGAATCGGAATAGTTCCCAATAAAATTTCAGGCGGTAGTTTGTAATCTTATGACATCAAAGACAAATTTTAACTTAGTCTGCCTGCGACCATGAACGCTGTAAAGTGTTTGAAACGTCAGGTGTAAATAAATAAGTAATAAACGCGATAAAACCGTATTAAAATAGTTTAATTTAATGAATAACAATCGCAAAAACATAAGAAATCATTATAAATATTTTGTTTATGTTGGAACCTTCGATTTGCTAGCGACATGTATTGATAAGTAAAGGGGATCGTCAATAGGGGCGGAGCCACGGCCAAACGGAGCTTCAGGCTTTAATCTTAATTTGATTGTTTTTAGAAGTCAGCAAGTAAAGAATTGTTTTTGTCGCTGGTACCAAATGTGTTTTCTTTTACCATTATCTAGTCTGTGGTAAAAGTAATCGTAAGATTCCATTTTCCGCTCAACCTCATATTAAATATGCCGACGAAAACAGAAAAAATACTCTAGTTTACATTGTAGGTGCGCATATGTCAGTGTTCTGATTTTTGTAAATCCTTCAAAATTAGAGGAGCAAACGTTAACAATCCTGAATAATTATAAAAGTTACTTTCTCCCTTTCCATTCGTCCTAATCACTTATCAGGGAAACGGAACTTAATCATAATCATAATTATTTATTCTTTTGTAAACATGTTGAATTCAAGATGGTACATTGAAAATATTACGCACATACATGTTTAGCCTACCAGGCATACAAAAGTGAAGTCAGTGGTGTCACACATCATCCAAACAAAATCATGCAAAACAATATAAAACCAGAAAATGAATGCGAGTTAATCTTACAAAAATTAGATCAGCTACCCTTTAAAGTCACAATCAACATTTCGTCAGAAAAGAATTCATGCAAGTGATAATAACACTTGGTTACCAACAACTCTTTCAGATGAGCTTTAAATTTATTTAGGGGTAATTCCTTCAAATTCCGAGGTAGTTTATTATACACTTTTGGTGCCATGCTATAGATACTGTTACTCATGAGCCTCGTTTTGCACTTTGGCAATAGCAATGTAGTAGGATCTCTTCTATTTCTATTATTGGCATCAGCTAGTCTTGTAAATAGACGAGGATTAGATTTTACAAATACACTAACCTCAAAGATATAGAGCGAATGCACAGTCAATAATTTAAATTTACGGAAATATGATTGGCAGCTATCTGAAGGTTTTAGTCCAAACATTGCTCTAATGCATCGCTTCTGGGCTTTAAAAATTTGGCTTTTATTAGTTGAGTTGCCCCAAAATATAATCCCATATCTCAGTACTGAGGATACCAGCCCATGGTACGCTGTCAGTATTGCTGTCTCATTAAGTACCGAGGAGATTTTATAAAGAGCAAACGATGATTTGTTTAGTCTTTTAAACAATTCTTCCGTGTGTGCTTTCCAATTAAGACTTTTGTCAATTATTATGCCTAGGAATTTCGTCTTATTTACTACATTAATAATATTATTTTGATAGTGAATGTCAGCACCCGGTTTGTTGTCAATTCTTTGATTAAAGTGCATAATTAAGGTTTTTTTAAATTTATTTTCAAATTATTAGTATTAAGCAATTCTATAATTTTCGATAAATTATTATTAATATTATTAACATAATTTCCGATGTCCTGATCTTTACTTTCTATTGTAATTGCACTATCATCCGCAAATAATGACATTGGTTCATCCGTGATCCATGGTAGATCATTTATATAAATGATAAATAGTAAAGGCCCCAAAACACTGCCTTGAGGTACACCGTAATTATTAACGCGTTCATTAGATCTAAAAACTTGTTCTATCTTTTTTTTTACATCTAGTTTAGCAATTTCAGTTATCTGCGTTCTATTATTTAAATAAGATTTTGTAAGTTCCAACATGTTTCCACGAATACCATACGCATATAGTTTAGCCAGTAGAACGTTCGGATTAACATAGTCAAAAGCCTGTGTCATGTCACAGTATATCGTACAAACGGGCCTTTTTTCATCTACATTTAAGGTAACAGTTTTAAGAAAATCAAAAACTGCCATATTAATATTTTTGCCCTTTCGAAAACCTTTTTGTTCGTCGACGATAATATTTATTATTCTTGTCCAAATATTTATTTAATTGCTCCGTGATATAATTTTCAAATACCTTTGAGAATACTGATATAAAGGCTATTTGTCTGTAATTACTTTTTTATATAGAGGTTTTATAATAGTGTTCTTAAGGCTTTCGGGAAACATACCAGCACTGATACACAAATTAATGATATGACTTAGATGCTTACAAATATCCGCAGCTACAAACTTTAATACCATGGTGCAGATGCCATTGTATCCAACACTTTCAGTGTTATTTAAAGATTTTATAATTCTGTGTATTTCATCAGCAGTACTTGGTGCAACGAATATTGAGCTACATGAGCCATTTATATTTTTTGTCGTATCTTTTCCATGATTTGGAATTGGAGTTATTTTATCGATAAAATAATTATTAAATGCATTTGTCATGTCAACGGGGTTCGTTATGATCTTGCCGTCGTGTTCTATAACTGGTATATTTTCTTTTGGAACACTTCTTCACAATTTACTCTCATAAATATTAATTAGCTGTTGCCCGCGGCTTCGCCCGCCTGATCAAAAGGTATTTCCAATGACATTTGAATTACATAAATTATTTATGACAGGTCTCTCAGGATTTTATTTTAATGTATTTAGAAGATTACCTACTGCTCTAGCGGATCCCAATAGGGATTGATATTATATCACTGTTAATTTCGTAGTCAGCTACCCGATTAACTATACAAATAACACCCATGCCCCCCATTCCGGAGCTGAATTGTACAATACAATACCTACATCTTCATCCTAATGTGTATTTCTAGCTGCGTCGCGTCGTTAGCTCACGCTTCGGAGCCTAGGGTAAGCTGAACGCCAAGCTCCCAGATTTTGGTAATTACAGTGGAGCGACTGCTGTCTGACCTCCGTAACCCTTTTTACAGAGATTCCAAAACAACAGTAACATGACCCAAAGTGTGTAAGTGACCAATACTGACAGAATTTTTTCAGGCTTCCTAAAGCCATCTGACACAGCCTCACGACTGCTATCTATCGATAATACCCGGGACCAACGGCGTAACGTGCCTTCTTAAGCACCCCCTGATTCAAAAAGGATTCCTCCCTGCTAAAATAAACACAATCAATGATACACAACCTTTTTCCCCTTTTATTTATTTAAATTTATTACATGACATGTAAATGGCGGACTTAAAGCCGTAGGCTTTTTCTACCAGTCAACCAATCGGTGGTTATGGGATAATGCAAATCCTGAAATAGGTATTTACTCATTCATCATAAGAATTAATTTTGTGTAGGTTTGAATAAAATTGTAATATTTCCCTATACATAATTTGGACCCCTTTTCACTCTCTTAGCAGGTGAATTTGGAAAATATTTGCTTAGTGTTCCCCTTGCTCACGAAAGAAACCCACTTGCACTAAAATTCATTGACTATCAATTATAGTACTTATAGGTATTTTTTTATGATTTAGTTATCTGAAGTAATTTATTAAAAATAAATATATCTCTTTACCCCAAACATACTTTGGTCCATATTTTATCCCCTTATCTTATCATGCATAAGGGGGTCCTATACCAAGGAAGCACGTCGAACCTCTGGGTTCTTTTGTACTTACCCCATGCCTTACTCACCCACAGCAGGGTTTCTGAAGAAGGACTGCATGAGCTTCAGAACATCACCTGGTGCGAAGTGCCTGTAGTCCTCTAGTTCCGGATACGCTGTTCCGAAAAGGTCCATTCACTTGCTAGCCAATGAGTCACAATGACACAAAATGTGGCCTATGGACTCCTCTGCCTCGGCACATGCCTTACACTCAGGACTTTCGACAAGTTTCAGTTTAAAAAGGTGACTGTGGTTTTCAAAGTGTCCTGTCAGTGCTCCTGTTAGAATCCTTGTCTGTCTTCTATTGTACTTACAGATCTTTTTGGACAATCCGGTGATTTCAGCACCAATCATCGCCTTTGAGTGTGTAAGACCACTCTGTAAGTGCCATTCGGCTTTGTGTTTTATCCCCTTAAGATGTGCATTTAGAAAAAATTTTGCTTGACTAAACTCCTTAGTCACAAAAGAATCACATGATTGTCAAAATTCATTGGGATATTAGTGATCGTTAAGTTTGTCAAGACATTTCCCCCTTTTCAAGATTTTTCAGAATTCACCCTAATTCTGAAAAATCTTGAAACAGGTAAAAATTACGAAGTTTCATACAAACTGGCAACCCCTATTTCACCCCCTTAGGGATAGAATTTCCAAAAATCCTTTCTTAGTGGAGGTTTCCTAGTCACAATCTACCTTTCTGCCAAATTTCATCCTCGTTGGCTAAGTAGTTTTCGAGATTTGTGAGTGAGTGAGTGATTTTCGCTTTTATATATATATAGATGTTCTACTTTCCCGCCCCACAGACAGAAGCTATTCGAACTGGTATACAAGGCAGTGTACGGCAACTTCCGGGTCCACATGGACCAGGTGCTGACTGAGACGGGGTACGTTCCCGAGGGAGAGAAGCTCAACAAGAGCCACGTCGCCAACATCTTCTTCGGGAACTACATGGAGCCTGATGCAGATCCCAAGATTTACGATCAGGTTAGACAAGATTACATTTCTAAATCTCTCTCTGTCAGAGCGTGCAAATTGTGGAACTCCCTCCCCGTTGACATTAAATTGTCTCCTTCTCTTCCCTTCTTCAAATCTCGTGTTTTAAAATTCTACTCCGATTCTTAATTGAGCACAGCTTTGAACTATTATATTTTTTGTAGCTATTATTATGTATTATTGTTTTTTCTTTATTATTTTAAGAATATGTATGTATCTAAGTATTTATGTAGCATATTTTTATGTAGTTTATGTCATTATAAGTATTATTTTTGTTTAATATTTAATAAATAGAGTTCTGTTCTGGTTGCACAACTTCTACCATGTGTCTCTCTAACTGTATGCCTGTAACGTCCCGGTTGACTGGAAGAGATCTCTTTATGGGATAAGTCCGCCGTTGCATTTATATTTAGTTTTGTATTTACTGTAATGTATTTTTCTGTGCAATAAAGTTATTACAAACAAACAAACAAACATTTTCTTTTTCTTCCTCTTGTCGAGTCAAAATTGCTATTGTATTGTATGGCGTATGGCGGTTCCGAAAACTCTCGACACCAGGATGTACAGGTTAGATTGAACATGTAACCCCACTCGATATTAATAAGTTAATGAATGTAAATTGCTAATTGACTGCCCTGATGACTGATGTAAACATAGCACTCCCTTGCCAGATTGTATGAAGTTAAATACTGTACCGTATGTTAGTGCAATAAAAGTATTTAATAAACTACCTAAAGAATTACGTCTAGAGGAAAATGATAAAACATTCTTTAAAAACCTAAAACACTTACTTTTGTCCAAGGGTTAATAATTCAGTCGAAGAATATTTGAGCGACAAATCATGAATTTTTGGGTCTTGGATTGGTGATTGGTGTCGCGCGCTCGTCGTAGCGCCGCGGAGACCAACTAATAATCTAAGACTTGAGTTTTCAGAGAAACAAAGTACTTAGGTTTACTTTAATGGCTACCTCCGGCGCTTTGAAGATTTCTCAGTCTTGAATCTTTTGACATTTTATAACTTTACCTGTGTAGACATTATTATTATTATTTTCTTTTTTTATGTCATTCATTTAATTAATTCTCAATTTGAATTTGAACTTATTGTAATAAATACTTATTTGAAAATTTTGCATTTCATCTGACTGTGCAGGTGTTTATATAGGCTGCAGTTCACATAATATTTCATTCAGGATAACAAGATAAGAATCTATTAAAAAAGGAAGTTATAAGATATACCGTCAAGCGTCATGAAAAGGCAATGAAAGTGGTAATCAAATCTCTATGTCCTGTCCAGGTAATGGATCTGGAAGACATGGCGGTGAAGATGGAGTACTACCTGGAAGAGTACAACGTGGTGTCGTCGTCTCCGATGGCGCTGGTGATGTTCCGTTACGCGCTCGAGCATATATCGAGGTGCACGCGCGTGCTGCTTCAAGATAACGGTACTTCTCCTTTATCTGACAATTTTCAGCTTCTACTAGCTAAGTTTATTTCTTGGGCCGATTTCACCAACATTGTTCCTATTCAAGTGTAACTAATCGATGCATAAAAAATCTATGGCAGACATTTTTATTCTAGAGACAGAGAGTTCTTATACCGGGATTATACGTCAAAGAACACTCTAGCTGACAGTGCCATTGCAGCGAAAGTGTTAACATTATATTCTCGGGTTAACTGTGTCGTGAAATGTAAACTTCAGTATACAAGAGTAAATTGCGTCATTATCCTTGGAATAAAACTTATCCGACTGAAATCGGCTATTAGTGAAACAATGCTATTCCAATTCTGTCAAAAAAGGATCTATGTGATTATACCTCATGCCTCACAAATACTTTCCTACAAAACTTATTAAGACATCTCCTCTTTGTAAGTGCTCCGTGGCCTCATAGTTACCTAAGTAGTCCAAATTTCCCTATTTCTCCAATTTAAGGCGATCTAAATTCAATTTCTTCATATACATTTGAAAAGATCGTCGAAAATCCTAGATTTTCCTTTTTTAGTCAAGGAAACATCCTTGACTTAAAAAATATATATTTTAGGTAATCTGTTGCTGGTGGGTGTAGGTGGCAGCGGCCGCAGCAGCGCTGTCAAGTTAGCTGCCAGCATTTTGGAGATGAACGTCATTCAGGTGAGATTTTGTATTTCCATTAATTTTTTCAGACTCAACTGTTGAAAAACTGTTTCTAGCCTATGGCACACCTAGAACACTCCATACAACAGCGCCGAGATTACTACTACTACGATTCGGTCGCGTACATACGCGTGTCAATTTGTGTGTATTACTTGTGGTTGGTTATTTATCGTGTCTGCGTCATAGTTGTACGTCGCGGCCGCGCGCTGAAGTGTCATCCTTGCATTATTTTGCTCTCGATTTTTACCCTTAATCTGCGGGGTGAGGTGCGGTATCTGTTTCGGGTGGGAGGGTGTGAGTGTCCGTTCTGTACGTAAGTACTATTAATAATTCTGTGCCTGTGTAGAACGTCATGCAAAGCATGCTTGCTTTACTTATGGAAATCAGCCATTTTATTTTTTTATACAACTACGTAGGCAAACATGCGTACGGTCCACCGGATGGTAAGTGGTTAACGTAGCCTATGAACGCCTGCAACATCGGAGATGTCTCGAGCGCGTTGCGGACCCTGAAGGAATTTTTTTCACTCCCTTTTTGAAGGCTTCCCTGTTATAGATATGTTATGTCCATTAAGTTAATATTTATTTACAGCAATAGTAATGACTTATAATGTTTGTTTTAAGTCCTAGTTTATTTATTTATTTAACTTTATTACATAATTGTATTGGCGGACTTAAAGCCTGAAGTTTTATCTGCCAGTTAAGGCGATACTTCGGTGAACACTAGCGCCACCGTCATTTAAAATTCATTATTCTCTGAAAACACAAGTTATCAAAAATCCCTCTGCTGTAATTAATGTTCTGGATCTGATGTTAATTTAAATCATATTCAATTATTAAATTATAGTTCCATATAGTTACAAATTGCAAAACTGCTAAAAGTGGCCGTTTTAAGCAATAATGCAATTTGTAACTATAGGGAATTATAATTTAATAATTTAATATGTTTAAAATTAACTTCAGACCCAAAACCTTTATTACAGCAGAGGGATTTTTGATAACTTGTGTTTTCAGTGAGTAATGATTTTTAAATGACCGTGGCGCTAGTGTTCACCGAGGTATCACCTTAACCAAATGGCCGATGCTGAGAAAGTTAAGTAGTTTGCCTTTTAAATAAATAAATTGCCGACTCAGAAAACATTATTTTAATTATCTACTTTTTATTCCTATGTTTTAAAGATCGAGATATCTAGAGTCTATGGTCAGAATGAATGGCGGGACGACATTCGCAAAATGCTCATGAAAGCTGGTATCATTGGAAAGCCATTGGTGTTCTTGTTCGCTGATAATCAGGTTAGTTTTGATTGTCTAATAAATATTGGAAAAAAAGTATGTCTTAAGTATTTTACAATAGGAAAAAAATGAAAATTTTAAAATAGCTTGATTATTTTTCTAGTGTTAGGAAATAGGGTTTTTTATTTTCCGGAAAAAATATGATATGTCTACCAATGTGGCAGAGGCATAAGCCCATAGAGCCGTCATCATCGATTTTTCAGGGGAATTAAATGTATTTTTTTTTTTCAATTTATTGGCTATCGGATAACAAGGAATCTTATTCCGATCACCAGAAAAAACATCAAGCGTTTTTGAAATTTTTATCTGTTTCCTATTACGTTGTAAAATAAAGGTTAACCCTTTAGTTAGCACCTCTTGTCAACGAAAGGGTTGAAAAAAGACGAACAAATTGTTTAAATTCCATAGATAATGTACGAGGGTATGGTGGAAGACATCAACATGCTGCTGAACACGGGCGACATCCCCAACCTGTACGGCATGGAGGAGAAGGTGGAAATTCTGGACAAGATGCAGACGGCAGCGCGGGAGACGGTAACATTCATCTCATCGTCGTTAACATTCTGAGCGCAAATATCTACTGTATGTAAATGATGCAGTAAAGTGTTCATTCATTCATCCTTTTCGAGTAACATAAACTTTCTCCCAAACTGCTCAAACATGTCAACGTCGTAAGGTCAATGTATGTTTTATTAAACTGAACCATCAACAGATGCTATGACTGTCTAATATATGTGTTTTTTTTATGTTTGCTTGTACTGGATCGTCGAACGGAACGTAAGTTAAACACTTAATTAATAAAAATAAAATTGAAATCTCTATCTAAAGCCAATTCCAACCACCGCTTTTGGTAAAATGCAAAAGCCACCGACTCCGATTAAGACGACTCCTCTAGCCATGTTCGGGTTCTGCGTGGAGCGCGTGAAAGCCAACCTCCGCATCGTGGTGGCTCTGCCCCCCATTGGAAACACAGAAAGACTTTCGCTTTTATAATAGTAGTTAGCACTGTGTAAACTTACTCCGCTGGCTCAGGGTCTCGAAGTGAATTTGAAACGAGAGAGCGCCAAAGGTACGATACCTAATATCTACCCCAGATAGGCTTCTTTGACACAATCCTTACCCATTTCCGCCAGACGACCGAAACTCATTGTTACATGATAAAAATGTTATCAAATGTCGTCTCCAGGGTCGCAAGATGGAGACGACTCCTCTCGCCATGTTCGGGTTCTACGTGGAGCGCGTGAAGGCCAACCTGCGCATCGTGCTGGCTCTGTCCCCCATTGGGGACTCGTTCCGGAACCGCCTGAGGATGTTCCCGTCGCTGATCAACTGCTGCACTATAGATTGGTAAAATGTCCAGCGATTGGCCACGATACCTTTTGATGTTGAGTGCAGATGTGGTATTGAATCGTTATTTATTTTTGGTCTTATGGTTGACTGGTAGAGAGTTCCATGTAGCATTAAATCCACCATTTGGGCATTTTATTTTAAAATGTTCAATATTTTTTTAAATATTTATTTTACTTTATAAATAATCAAGCCGAATTTAACTGCGTTCGTGGTCCAGTAGTGGCGTTTTCATGTAAACCTGAAGCTAATGGGTTTGATTCCCACGAGAAGCACACTTTTTTTAGTTGTTTTGGCATAGCAGCATAGGTTAAGTCACCAACATAAAAAATGATTAAGTGCCTCGAAGGGAACGTGAAGCTGTTGGTCTGATTTCTCTATAAAAATGGATATCTGTAAAATTATGGGGATCAGGTGACAACCGCTCCATTGTAGTAACCCTTACCGTCAAATCTAGGATTATTATGGATTATATAATTATGACTCTGAAGCGCAAGCTGGAGATTTAACTTGTAAACACGCCCGTCCAAGCGTGTTTACCAGTTACATCTTAGCTTTCAGAAGGACAGCATGGACGATATATCACAACCTAACGCCAAAATATTCTTAGCAGTCAGGCAATGGTGACGTCTAACGAAGATCAAATAAAAGAATTTCTTTTGACAGGTTCACGGCATGGCCGCCAGAGGCGCTAGAGCGCGTGGCCTCCATGTTTATCGCCAAAATGGAGCAAGTTGATGATAACCTGAGGGACAGTTGCGTTGAAATGTGTCAACTTTTTCACACCAGTGTTGTGACACTCAGTGATAGGTAAAGGGAGACTCTTTTCTCACTTTTTGACCCACAATGCTTATCTTTTCGAAGTCTCCATTTCAGAGCCTTTTTGCTTCGAGAGCTATCAATTTGAGTACACTGTATCTTCAGCAAAGGTGTTGAAAGATGGGTGTCTCTCTCCAAACCATGACGCATCTCCTGTCCTGTTCTGCATGCCCAGCCACCTGCACGCTTAGGGACCTCTGCGAAGCCACAGACAATGCCTTGTCGGTGGCGGAGTTTTGGTCCTCGGAAGTTTGAGTCGACCCGCAAAGAAGAAGAAGAAGCAAAGTCAAGCGTTGGGCTGCGATCTTTGAAAGAACGCATCAGCTGACGATGCAACCAGATGAACACTAAAATATCAGAGAGTAAATTTTATTGTTGGCAAGCAATGCTATAAAGTTCTCCTTGAGTTTTCATAAATGTTACAGAACGTAAAAATGTACCTCAATTTATGTAAAATGGGTACTGGCCGTAAAGAATCGATCCCTTAGCACAATAAAAAAGTTACGTATTCCCGCCATGGTTTTGAAACTTATTCTAAATTTTGAGGGCTTTTGTTTTTTTTGTCGGATATGTAAAACATGTGATTTGTTATGATTTCTTATGTTTGTTATGATTTCTTATGTTTTCGCGATTGTTATTCATTAAATTAAACTAATTGTTCGAGTATGAGAAGGGAGTTTAATTCATAAGTTCGGGTTTGAGTTAAGCTTAAGGAGTTTATTTATAAATTATATTATATTATTATATTGTAAGTTCAAGTGCAGTTATAGTTAATGTCAACCAACACTCTAATTGTTTTCGCGATTGTTACAGATTACATTAAACAATTTCCATACGGTTTTAATCACCTACCTGCGACCATCAACGCTGCAAAGTGTTTGAAACCTTAGGTGTAAATAAATAAGTAATAAATGCGATAAAAACCGTATTATTAAGTTAGTTAAGATTGTAGAATGGCAATGGGGATTTTGATTTCAGATTCTACTCAGAACAGAAGAGGAAGGTGTACGTGACTCCGACCAGCTACCTGGAGCTCATCAAGGCGTTCCAGAGCCTGTACGCTATGAAGGTTGACCAGATCACCAGGGCTAGAATACGGTTTGTAGGGTCCATGCACTAATGGTTGACCATGCACCAACAGGTAGTGTTGGTAAATACGTTAACATCATTTGCATTTACCGCGATCGGTCCCCTGGTCTCCCAAGTTGAGTATACCCTCAGCTAGTAATAATTATTTTAGGTATTTTAACGATATCTGTGGCGCAATGGTATTCAGATGTCCCAGGTTCGAACCCCGGTTAGGTCAAAATCGAAAATGATATTTTTCTGATTAGCCTGGGTCGTGGCTGTTTACCTATATAAGTATTTGTTATAAAATATAGTATTGTTGAGTTAGATTTCCATAACACAAGTCGCAAACGTACTTAGGGGCTAACTCAATCTGTGTGTGATTTGTCCCTATATATATTTATATATATAGATACGAAACGGGCTTGGAACAACTGGACTTCGCAGCCGGTCAGGTGGCCGTGATGCAGCAGAACCTGCGGGACCTGCAGCCGCTGCTGGTGGAAACCTCGGACAAGACCGAGAAACTCATGATCAAGATCGAACAGGATACCGTCGTTGTGGAGAAGCAGAAAGAGGTATCTAAATAGCCATTAGAAAAATATCTACTATAAATTAAACTATTTTAATACGGTTTTATCGCGTATATAAAACCGTATTAAAATAGTTTAATTTAATGAATAACAATCGCGAAAACATATAAGTTTTATTTTTCAGTTTCACTTTAATTATTAGAAGTAAGGAATAAGGTGTAATAATCTAACTAACGGATACTGAAGATGGTACAAAATTCATTGTAAATAAATGGTATTCAGCTCAACATTAGACCACGCTTCTAAAAAGAAGTTCTTTCTTCCAGCGACATCTCTGACGGCCGTCCGGTCCCCACTGGTAAACGAAGTAAAAGGGCATATTTAGACTCTGTTTAATGATCCATACAACAGCGCCGACACCGATACCTATTACTACTACTTCGATTCGGTCGCGTACGCGCTCGCGTCAATGTGTATGCTACTTGCAGGGTTGATTATTCACCGTATCTGCGTCATTATTGTCTGTCGATGTGTCATCCTTGCATTATTTTCTTCTCTATTTTTACCCTAAATCTGCGCGGCTCGGTGCGGTATCTGTTTCGGATTGGAGGGTTAATATTAATAATTCTGTGATATAGCCATTGCCTATGTATTCCGCTCGATATGAATGATCAGCCATCCCGAATCTACAAGAACAACGACAAATATCTCAATTCTAGATCGTAGGAGCAGACGAAGCCCTAGCCAACGAGGCCGCCGCGGCCGCCCAAGCTATCAAAGACGACTGCGAGTCAGACCTGGCTGAAGCAGTTCCGGCTCTGGAAGCAGCCCTGGACGCCCTGAACACCCTCAAACCTGCTGACATTACCCTGGTGAAGTCTATGAAGAACCCGCCTTATGGCGTCAAGTTGGTGATGGAAGCTGTGTGCGTGATGAAGGGAATCAAGGGTGATAGGAAGATGGATGCTAATGGTATGCAAAATGGGTATTTTGTAAGGTTATTTACCTTGGACACGGAGGTCGTGGGTTCAATCCCCAGGGGAGGCATACTTCGTATAGTTGTTGCCAGTTTGGTTAGGATAGTGGTGGCTTGAATCAACTGATTGTCTGATAATCATGATGATTCCGTGCTTCAGATAGCACGTCAAGCCTTAGGTCCCGGTTACTATAATATTTGGTGGAAGTTAAAGGAACCAAGTTAGATGCCGAAACTCAGTTTCGAGAACATCAGAGTGTTCAAGGTCGATTGATCTTAAACTGCACTTGATATCAATCAATTAAAAGGCAGTGTTGTCTTAAGAAGTTGCTCTGAAGGCTTTCCACCATCTCTAATAGTATGTCAAAAACAAGTGAGCAAGCGAGACGTCGCGTTACATCTTGTATTGCGCCATCTCGCTTACTCACTCGTTTCTGTCCTGCTTTAAGAGATGGTGGTAAGCCTACTGAACTTTGGACAGCCACAATACCGTCAATAATGCAGACATACATACATTCGTTCTAAAAAATATGTCTAGTCTGCCTATATGTTAGGAGTTCTTGTGGCCATATTCGGGGGCGTGGTGAATACTAAAAACTTAAAGCCATCATAAACTTTTCAATAATTATCTTTACTAACATAGGCTAAGCCATACTAACAAAATGAGTCTCTGTTAAGCGCTTGAAAAATACAAATTATTTCATTCATAATCGTACAGGCAAGCCTTTCGAAGACTTTTGGGGCCCCTCGCAGAAGATGCTCGGAGACATGAAGTTCCTGGAATCTCTGAAGAACTACGACAAGGACAACATTCCTACGGCCACCATGAAGAAGATCAGGGACAAGTTAGTATTAAAGTAAACTTTATTTTACAAAATACATTCGTATAGCACTACTGGCGAACTTAATTCTAATCCTAGTCAACTTATATTATTTCAATGACTTACTTTTCCTTATTAGAGGTGTTGTTCTGTACTCGCTTAGCGACATTTCACTTAAAAGAGGAAGACAAAACAAATTTATGTTCAACGTGCGCTTACGTTTTTTAATGAGGGGTCAATTTAAGGATAATTGTTAACATAATATTTTTCACAAAAAACAAAAACCGATTTCCATTCGTTTATCGGGAACCGCTTGAAGATACTCTAAGCCTTGCTTCATCAGGCAGAGATACATCACAACTGGGAAATACATTTGAACGAAGAAAATACTAAGGCAAACAGAGTCGATTGATCCCTCTGATGCCAGGGTGTAAAAGATCGATTGGCTATTGGAGTTAAACGCATGCATGGATTTTTCCAAGTAAGTCTGATCTACCGTTTTATAAGTAATGGCAGTAAGATGGTTTAGTATTTACTGTCACTGTTATCCATATACGCTCGATCGGACTTAGAAAACTATTTTAGATTAAGCGACGACAAAACGACTTAAATGAAAGACTAACAAATTTAAAATGTTAAATCTATACTTTCATACTAACCATCCATATTATAATTGTGAAAGTCTATCTACCTATATATCCGTATGTCTGTTACGCTTTCACGGCCAAACTGCTGAACGGATTTTGAGATCCGAGATCAAACATATAATACTTTTTGACGCGGAAACAGTTAGTTTAGTATATTTGGATGATTCAATAAAATGTTCCAGTAATTTATTTTTCGCGTGTCAGTTAATATTAACTACCTACGACCTGGCCATGTCTGTAGTCGAGTCCTGAAAGCTAGTTAAGATTAACTAGCTTTCAGGACTCGACTACAGACATGGCCACGACTCACGTAATAACACTTCACGTAAACTATTAACACGCTACAACACCGCCGAATCCATAATAAAACTGACCGATCTCGATCGTTCCCACCACATCGACCGTCACAAAAGGCCAATTCTACCCTCAGTTTACTGTCAATATAATTTTTGTAGGTAGTTAATATTAACTGACACGCGAAAAATAAATTACTGGAACATTTTATTGAATCATCCAAATATACTAAACTAACTGTTTCCGCGTCAAAAAGTATTATATGTTTGATCTCGGATCTCAAAATCCGTTCAGCAGTTTGGCCGTGAACAACAAAGATTTGTTGTCCGATGGGCGTTGCGCCTGGAGTTCAGAGAGGCGCTGAGATGCGCAAGTGTTTGTGTACCATTGACCCTTGTTTACCAATTGATGTTGGTGTTCATGTATTAGCATGGCAGGGATCCAGGTAGACTCTTGGTTGTGGATGATCGCATGAAGCGGGATGCTTTTATCATGAAATCAGGAATTTCTTTATATTACAGATATTCTGAACATTAAAAACAAACATATATTTTGTGTAACACAAATCAATCAAATAAATTAGAAATATATTATTTGCTTACGTTTATTATGATCCCATAATAGTACAGCATTGAAACATTTAAAACTAAATGGTTAAAATATTTAAAAAAATATTCTATGATGATACGAAACGTAAATTAGAAAAATAAGAAAAACATAAGAGGGAGCTCTTATGTTTTTCTTTCTACGTCACGCATCGCAACGCAATGACGTAAGCTTCGACCACTTTTCCGACGTCATTGCGCCAATGACCGTAACGGTGCACCAGTCGATACGCCGTCTCCTCTTTTTTTTTGCTCCATGGTTGTAAGTGTTAAAAAAGTGTTCAGTTGAAGCGCATAATAATGGTTTCATGTGCAGTCCCTAAATGTAACTCAAGTAACAAATAAAACCCACATAATTTCACATTTTACACATAAGTGTATAAATTCATGATTTCATAATTGTTTCGATAGTTTTTCCGCACTACATGAGAAATATCATGTAGTTTTATCACATGAATGTGTCAAATGTATAATGGATTTCAAATTTGAATAAAAATAAATACGTGGTGAATTTTCATAATTTGCAACCTAATTCTTGAACAGAGTCTGTTCCAAGTTTAAATTTACTTATCAATGTTTATATTTACGTATATTGCTTTGGTATATTAATTAAAGTACCAAAATATTTTATACTTAATTACATGTGTTTCTGACTTGAGAATCAAACACTCCTATTTATTCTATCGTTAAAAAAGCGATTAATGCGTCAATTGACATATAATTTCTTCATACATCTATACTTAGTGACCAATTCCACTAACAAACATTTTCAATGGAATGGATTTCGTTTATACATTTCTTATTTTCCTCTCATGTGTAGTACAAAGCACTATGTATCACTCGGGAGAAAGTGCGATTCCTAACTCGGGCGTATTAAGGCTTAAACTACGCCATCGTTAGTAATCGGTCACTTTCTTCCCTCGGTAAACAATGTACTATTTCCAATTGTTCCTTGTAATCGTGCAGATACATCCCGGACCGCGACTTCGACCCCGTGGTGATCGCGAAGGTGTCGTCCGCGTGCGAGGGCCTGTGCCGCTGGGTGCGCGCCATGGACGTCTACGACAGAGTCATCAAGGTACAATACACATCTATTATTTAATATTCGTAAATTACTTTAGGAACTCACAAAAGTCCTAATCCAAACGCCTTAATTATATTAATCTGGGTATTACCTCGGAGAACATACTGCGACCAAATCGCAGACATATTAAAAAAGGGGAGATGTCAGGAGTACCCGTAATCGACGAGCGTGTATGACGAGAGTGATGAGCGTAGAAGAAGCGAGGGAAGTCTGTAAGGATCGTAGCAAATGGAAATCCGTGGTCTCTGCCTACCCCTACGGGAAAAAGGCGTGATGGTATGTATTTATGGTTGTTACCTCCCTGCTGTCCAGATTAGACAAAAAATTTAAACTGAAATGAGGAGGCTCGTCCAGTGTTTCGTGTAAGGCATTGGTCTAAAATAGCAAAACTGAGAATATATCTATCGTTCTTTAGGAACGTCTCTACACTTGGAAGTCATGGAAGAGGAGTTCATTTTAGTAGCTACTCCTGCTATTTTTATATCTTATGAAATATAAATATTCTATTTATAAGTTTCTCAATTCTACTTCTTCTTGTCGAGTCGAAATGGGTGACTCTTCAAATTGACCTAGACCAATGTGGTCATAGTCACTGCACTATCGTTGGCCAATAAAAGATCCTCATACGCGCACGAGTCCTGGCATTTGGGATACACCAACTGATGCTCCATGAACTGAACATCCTGAGAACCCCCACCTAACTTAGTTCGAATTCGTACGATTTAGGCCCTGTATCCAGGATATATCGCGAAAGGGGGCCTAAACGGTTCTTGGCATCTCCCAACATCAACCCGGAATCTGTTTAAGGACTTCCAAACTGTCCAGGGGTTTTATTCAATTGTACTGTGCAGGTGGTAGCGCCCAAGAAAGCTGCTCTGGCAGAGGCAGAAGGAGAGCTGCAGATGCAGATGAACACCTTGAACGAGAAGAGAGCGCAGTTGCAAGGTGTGCTTGATAAATTGCAGGTTTGTATGGATTTTGATTTTCATTCTAATTATTTCTTTTACCAATATCATGTACACTAAGTAAGTCGAATATAGAATACTACATAGAACATAACATTTCTCAATTATCGTCATCATATCATATTTTGATATTACCAAAATAATAGCCACTTAGTAATGCCAGATCTGCTCCTATCTTTTTGCTTTTTATCTTCGGGACAGGCTTTACAAGTACGACCATAATATTGTGATGGCTAAATTGATTGACTGCCTATTGCTCATCACCTCTATCTTCTATTTTTATTTTTTCTTTCAAAATTTCAAAATCTTTATCCTAAATACAAATTAAGTTAAATATAATAACATCTTTATTATCACCTTTCTCTCATTACTATGAATTATTCTTGTTATTTTTTTTAAAATCATTTATCAGTAAATATCAAATGTACACATGCAACAGTTACCGAACCGCGGAAACCTCGATGGGTGTGTCTGTGTTCGGTGAGTCGCTATTACATTTAGAAAGTACTTAAGTATTTTTTCAAACATAATTTAATTTTTTTAAAGTTATTGTTATACAACTCCGGAAGTTCTGAAGGAAGCTTATTTAGATAGTTTGGTATCATATAATTAGGAATTCTTGTCCCATACATATTATTAAATTTTGGAAGACCATATTTATTTAAATAACTAAGTGTTCTTAGGTAGCTAGGTCGCATTTTTTCCATTAAACAATTTTTTTGACATGATTCAGTTAAAATTTGATATTGTATTTTATCATAGACACTCATTATATTGCAATATTTAAATAACTCCGCATCATCCTTAACTAGCTTTTTTAAGATTTTATTTAGAACAATTATTTTTAACATAATTTAATAAATAATTATAAATCATAACGTCCACTCCTATCTCTTTTTGACAGATGACATTGAGATGACGGAATGTTACATGAATGGCTAGTTGCCAGTACAAGAAATTAGGTTCAATTTTTTTCTGCAAAACAGCAAAGGCCATTATTTTTCTGGTCGGGCTATATATGGCAACAAAAATTCTGAAATAGTAAAAGGTTGCTCCTCTCAGCTTACGGAAAATTCTAGAACGACCTTCATTTGTTTAGGCCCTGAACGACGAGTTCGCAGAAATGACTCGCAAGAAGAAAGGCCTGGAAGACGAGATCGACCTCTGTTCCACCAAGCTGTCGCGAGCTGAACAGCTGATTGGTGGACTAGGAGGGGAGAAGGCCCGATGGACAGAACTAGCTATACAACTGCAGGATCTTTTGGATAACATTATAGGTAAGTATGGGGTCTGTAGGCGTAAAAGTTATGAGGAATACCTCTAGGAGACTACTACTTCAAGGATGAAGGATTAGCTAATAGGACCGGTCGCTGCAAGATGTCCCAGATAACATTCTACGTGAGCTTCAGGGTATTGGTGAGGTAGAAATGGCTCAAGGAAGAAAGGCTTGGAGGACGCGATTGACCTCTGTTACACCTAGCTGTCGCGAACTAAACAGCTAATTGGTGGACTAGGAGGGGAGAAGGTGCGATGGACGGAACTAGCTTTACAGCTGCAGGATCTTTTGGATAACATTATAGGTGAGATTCGGGAATAAGGACAATTGAGGAGAAAGGTCTAGGATACTGTTCCACCAAGCTGTCGCGAGCTGAACAGGAGATTGGTGGACTAGGAGGGGGGAAAAGCCCAATGGTCAGAACCGGCTATTCAGCTGCAAGATCTATTGGATAATATTATAGGTAAATATAATAAGGATTGGAAATGAACACTGTTTCAACGTTGAAGGATTAGCTAATCGTTTGGGAGGAGACCCCGCATGATGTCATCAAGGGATCATTCGTCAGGGCAGGATGGACAATACAAGTGATCGCTTTTTTTTTCAAGGCTAAAATGCAATATCATCGCTTAGTAATGTTTGGGAAACGCAACATTATAAATATATTTTTAGATGGCCAATAATTTAATTGTGTGAAAACACAGACATACAAACACAAAAACAGATAACATTTTGTCTTACGGGAAAATTAATAGATTTCTTCTTTTTTGCGAGTCGAAATGTGTATTTAGGCTAAAATGTGTCTCCTCTTAAAATCTTCAACGCAAAATAACGAACAGGAGAGAAAGAGACAAAACATATTTTAGCTAACATATGGTTAACAAATTATTTTTAATACGAGGGTAAATGAAAAGAGTTATATTAAAAAGTCCACACAATGCAGGTGACGTTCTGCTGTCGGCCGGTTTCATCGCGTACCTCGGGCCGTACACTGTTAACTACAGGCGGGAGGTGCTGCAGCTGTGGAACACCAGGACGATTCAACTCAGTGAGTTTTTTTTTGTTATAGAATAAAGATAGATAGATATACACTTTATTGTACCAATCATAAAATTAGGTTATACAATTAATCATTATAATTATTTAAAAAGAAATACATTTACAAAATTGAGTACAAAGGCTAAGATTAATGTTAAGATTGAGCCTATTATTTCTGTAATTTTTTTTCTGTACGGGTTTTACGGCCATGGATACAAGTCCTTTATAGTCCTTCTTAATTTTTCATTCTTCTTCAGTCCTACAGTGGGGTTTCGTCAAGTCCTAGTCAAGTCTTAAAAGTCTAGTCGGTAGTCAAGTCTAGTGAGAAAATCAGGCAGTGTGAAGTGATAGATAAACTGCACTTATCGATTACTAGGAGCTTTTGGCAACAAGCATGAAAATCACATAAATCAAACACTGTATCACTTCCCAACACTCACGCTTGTTATCGAACACTTTGCGAATAATAATCCACCATTATTATGCACAAACACTCAAAAAAAAACACAAATTTTGGCAATTAAAATACAGCGTCGATACCATGGAGTAATTACAAAGAGGAGATGCTGTAATAAGCGTTTTGTAAGAAAGTGTTTGTGAGGCTACACGGGGCGGAAGGCAGACGTGCGGGGTGCTTGGTTTCGGCCGTGGCTCCAATCATGGAACACGAGCAATGACAAGCTCCTCCCACTTTTATGTCGGCGAGGCGCCAATGATCACATCACTGCGCCATTTCAAACGGTATCTCCTCTTTGTAATTGCTCCATGGCCGATACTGCTCTTCACAGCTTCCCGCCAAAAGTTCTTTGCCTCTTTCTTTCATAGCTTCTGTCGCGGATCTGCTGAAAGAAATTTCTTTAGAAATAAGTGGAACCCTTGTACCAAGTTTTCCTAATGTTAAAGTTCCAATGAAAATTTACAGTGTGTACATGAAATAAATAAGTAGGCAAAAAGGCATGCGGCCCACTTGATGGTAAATGGTTAACGTAGGGACGCCCGTAACACCAAGAGCATCACGTGCGCAAAAAATTTTTTTGGCTCTGTTTGTCCTAAAATGACCCCATTTTGGTTTCGTCAAGACACAGACATTTTGGTTTATCTTAAAAATCATCAATGTACAGACATTGACAATTTTATCATTTATGGGCCACTATTTCTTCTTAATAATACTTATCTTCCAGATATCCCTTGCTCGGAATCGTTCTCCCTGATCTCAACCCTGGGCGAGCCGGTGGTGATCCGCGCGTGGAACATCGCCGGACTGCCGGTGGACGCGTTCTCCATAGAGAACGGCATCATCGTGGAGAAGTCGAGACGATGGCCGCTAATGATCGACCCGCAAGGTATGGGAAATGAAATCTTTTGATAGTACATTGGTCATCGAGGGAAGAAAGTGACAGATTACTAACGAGGGAGTTGTTTAAGGCCCAAAGCGCAGCTGAAGGCCTTAATACGCCCGAGTTAGGAATCGCACTTTCTACTGAGGGATACATAGTGCTTTATACTACACAAGCGACGAAAATAAGACATGTATAAACGGAATCCATCTTTGCAAATGTTTGTAAGTGAAATCGGATACTAAGTATAGATGTATGAATAAATTACATGTCAACTGATGTATTAATCGCTTTTTTATCGAAATAATAAATAGGTGAGTTCGATTCTTAAGTCAGAAACACATAGAATTAAGGACAAAAAATATTAGGTACATTAATTTACCAAAGCAATAGGTATACGTAAATATCAAAAACTGATAGTTAATTTAACTTGAAACAGAGACTCTCTCTGTTCCAAGACATCTATGTTGCTAATCAAAAATTTAAAAACAAAATACAAAGAAATCGAACATTAAGTATCATTTTGTTTGAAATTGGATTAATTATAATTGTTTTTGCATTAACTGTGAGATTTTTATCTGTCAATGTAAAAAGTGACATATTAAATCAAATAGCAAGTCAGTAATGGATTTCCATTATAACTTTTCCGCCCGAATTTTTTGGCGGGAATAATGACGTACTTTCCACCCTGACCTGGACCAAGTAAGTGTCTACTTTCCGAGCAAGTGTAGTATAAATTAACTTTTAAACTGATGCGCTGTATATTTATAAAATAAAATTACAGGATGATAAAAATAATAAAATTACAGTTCCAAATAACTCTGACAAGGGTGACGCATGAATTGAGTGCATTTGTATAAAATTATAATAAACACTTAATCCCATAGTTTAAAAAATTAACTATTATGTAAAGGATATAATTAAAATATTAGTACAAAATAAAAATAAATATCTCACCAACTGCCAACAGCTTGACAGGTTGGTCAACAAAAACGCAACGTTTGCTTCGGGTTAGGAGATATAAAGAAATAGAAGTAGTAAGAGATAGTAGAAAGAAAGAAACCAGTCGAGGTTACAATGGGCTTTAAAACGAGAGATCTCTTCTTTTTAATCTTATCTATATCCGTTTTCCTGGAAAGAGTTAACAGAATCTGAAGTTCAAAACTTTAAAACTATGATATAGCTTATGTTCTTCTACTTTGGACTCAGAACAAGCAAACAAATGGGTGAAGAACATGGAGCGAGAGAACCAGCTGAAGGTGATCAAGCTGACGGACTCCAACTATGTGCGCGTGCTGGAGAACGCCATCCAGATGGGGCTGCCCGTCATACTGGAGAACATTCGGGAACAACTCGACGCCATCTTGGAGCCGGTGCTGCTTAGAAACATATTCAGGTAAAGGAGAATTGGTCAAGCGAAATTAAGGATTAGCTTGTATCCTTCTTTAAAATCGACCAGAACTCATGTTTCTATGTGTTTTTCTCCGCCTATGAGGGAGGAGAAATAATAGTATTACACTAAGGGCTGCCCGTTATACTGGAGAACATTCGAGAACAACTCGACGCCATCTTAGAACCGGTGCTGCTTAGGGACATATTTAGGTAAATGAAAATTGGTCAAGTCAAGAATGAAGAAGATTCGCTTGTTTCCTTCTTTAGATTTGACCAGGCCTAGTGGCTAAAGTCTTACTTGCTTTGCGCCTGTCTCAGTCTATGAGTGGGAGACAAAAGTATTGTTAAGGTGAGTGACAGTATCAAACAAACAAACAGATTGTAGAGGTTACAGGATCCCAAGTACGTTGCCCCAAAAAAACTACTGGAGAACATTCAGGATTGGCTTGACGCCATATTGGAGCCAATACTTTTTAGATACATATTTAGATGACTATACTAATGGATATTGAAATGAGACCAATAGGCTGGCCTTTCTCAATTAATAGTATTCTGAACCCAAGGTGAGTGACACTAGCAAACCGATTACGAAAGGCTTTAGAGTCCCCTTTTCCACCCTTTGATACCCCTACTTCATTATTATGTATCTACGCTTGGGATTCAAGGGTTTCCCCGGTCTTTTGAGAGGCTTGCGCGGGTAACCCGGTGCAACAGGATGATACGTGATGCTAAGCGTCGTCTTATTTATAACACTATTGCTAACTCTTCTTCTGCCGATATCTGGAAGTTCCTTGGAACTCTTGGTATTGGTAAATCTCGTACGTTTGAAATCCCATCTTCGTTTTCTCTAAATGATATTAATAATAACTTTATCACGTCTTCTTTACTGGATAATTCCGTTAAATCTAATACCATCACCCAAATAGCTTCACTTCCATTTAGTACTGATACTGAATTTAACTTTGTCCCTATGAGCCAGGAAGAAGTTAAAAAATCTTTCTTGTCCATAAAACCAGAGCTGTTGGCTGTGATCAAATCAATCGTCGAATGATCGAACCTATTTTGGATGTGATTGTTCCAGTTATAACTCACATATTAAATCATTCATTGTCATCTTCACAATTTCCTTCTCTTTGGCGAAAAGCTTTTATCCGTCCTATTCCAAAAGTACCTCATCCTCTACTAATTAACGACCTTCGACCTATTTCAATCCTTCCATATTTATCAAAATTGTTGGAGGCGTGCGCTCACAAACAACTATCTACATATATACATCGAAACGGTTTGTTGAGTGAATACCAATCAGGTTTTCGTCCCGGGCATAGCACGATATCTGCCCTTCTTTAGGTCACTGACGATATCAGGGTCGGAATGGACAACTCTAAAATAACTATAATAGCACTAGTTGATTTTTCAAATGCCTTTAATACTGTCGATCATGACATATTGCTTGCAATTCTTTCTCACCTTAGGGTTTCATCTTCTGCTATCGATTGGTTTTCTTCTTACCTTCGAGGTACGACATCAATCGGTTCGCTTTGATGACACGTCATCAAATTGGTGTGAGGTTAATGTTGGCGTTCCTCAGGGTGGAATACTTTCTCCTTTACTCTTTTCTATTTTTATCGATTCAATTACAAATATCCTTCAGTGTTCGTATCACCTGTACGCTGATGACTTGCAGCTTTACGCTCAAGCAGATGTAGATAACTTGGCTTCAGCTATTCAGCAAGTTAACTCTGACCTAAGTGCCATTGCAGACTGGTCCCGTCGATTTGGGGTTAAAGTAAATCCAAGAAAGTGCCAAGTCATTTTGGTTGGAAGTCCACATTTTATTAGATTGCGGATGTAGGCTCACTTCCTAATGTCATTTATGAGGGTACTCCTATTGAATTTAGTGCTTTTGTCAAAGATTTAGGACTATACATTGACTCCAACCTTAGCTGGCAAAAACAGGTCACAGAGTTGTGCAGGAGGGTTACAGGCGTTTTGCGTTCCCTTTACAAATTAAAAATTTGACGGTATTGACTTGATTTGCATACCAATATTTGAAGATGGACAAGATTTCTTGGGGCAGATTGATGTTTTTTAATTTTTCCCACAGTATGTCATACACAACCAAATCAAAAGCCTGCGACAAGTCGAGGAAGCATGCATATACAGGCGTTTTACAAGCTGTATTGTGTCTGACAGTATGCTTAAGACACAACACCGCACTTTCTGTTGACAACTTAGGTCGAAAGCCAAATTGGTTGTCATGTAGACTTATGAATTCGTCAAGTTGCGTGTTAAGCAAACCTTCAAAGACTTTCGCTATAATAGTTGCGAGTGATATAGGCCTATAATTTTTCTTGTCACTAAGGTCACCAGACTTATTTTTAATTACAGGCACTACAATCGTTTTCATGAAGTCTGCTGGTAGGTAGGAGTGGCTCACGCACAATGAGTAGAGCATTGCCAGCACTCGAGGTGCGTGTGGTCCAGCATGCTGGAGGTGTTCAATGCTGAGGCCATCTTGACCTGGGGATTTGCCCCTGGTCATACCCCCAATAACTTTTGACACCTCCTTCGATCTAAACTGTATTCCAACTTTACCGTTCTGAGTCTCAGCATTCACCACCCCCACCCCTGGCGTCTTTTTGCATTTAAGAGAAAAATGAGTCCTGAAGGCATCAGCAATACCCTTAGGATCACCCACTCCGTCGACACTCACAGGGAGACCAGGTGTTATGTTTATTTTCTTTGTACTTTTCCAAAAGGCGCGAAAATCCCCCTTCGCGTGTTTCTGTACAAGAGCATCCATTTTTATTTGGTCTTGATGGTTCTGACACCATTTTAACCGTGACTTAAAAGCTCTCCTGCTATTACGCATTTGGTCATACATGAAACCCGACTTAGGCCTGCTACATTCCACCCATTCTGTGAAAGACTTTCTGGCCTCCCTGTGAGCCCCGGCGACATGCTTGTTCCAACCCACTACACGCGATCCACTCCCCCCCGCGCGCACGCTTTCCCTACCCGCCGCCGACGCGTCCTGCAGGGCGGCCACAATGTCAGAGTACAACCTATCCAGCCATTCCACTCGGCGGTGACAGGGATCGTCACAGTACTTATCGGCACAGTTAACACATTCAATTGGAAAATCTATCTTGCTCAGTCTGCTATGACACTCCTCGGCAAACCTAGCAATTTGCTCTCTATTCCTCTCGCCACACGTAACATTTTTGCAATTTGCGTTATTTTTTACATGTACTAGTATGGGCGTTACCAAACTAAGGTCACATTCTATTATTAAGGTGAAATGGTCTGACCATACAGTGTCATATCTTACTGTGGCTTTCAATACAGTTTGCTTCGCAGCTTGCGTTACCACGCAATGATCCGACCAGATCCTTAATAAGCTGGATCGACTTCTAAATAATTGTTTGCGTTTCATTTTCGGGCTTCGCAAGTACGACCACGTGTCTCCTTATCGCTCTCAGCTACATTGGCTGCCAATTCGTCTTCGTCGCAATCTTCATCTTTTAACTACCCTTTTCTCTATTCTCTTCCTTCCTATGACCCCCTCATATCTTAAGTCAACTTTTCTATATCTTAGTGATTCTCATGGCAGAGAGCTTCGTTCGTCTAATAATCTCAGACTTCGAACGCCGATTTTTCAGAGTGGGTTTTATAAACATTCTTTTAACATACAAGCGGTACTCCTTTGGAATGCCCTGCCTGTTGAAATCCGTAAAGCGCAAACCCGGATGGCTTTTAAGTATAAAGTACGTTATCATTTTCTACACAGTTTGTCAGACGATTAGTAATTGTATATGTAGTTTATGTATTGTTTATATTAGTATACAATAATATTATGTATTATATGTAAGTAGTTTATGCGTAATATTTCTTATGGATCTCCATTACAGCTTGTTATTTTACGTTGACTTACCGCTTAACTTTCTCAGCATCGCCCATTTGGTTGACTGGTAGATAAAGCCTCAGGCGTTAAGTCCGCCATTTACAATTATGTAATAGAGTTAAATAAATAAATAAATATATGGGTCCAACGCGTAGAGGCCCATTGGACCCGTCCTCGGCTACATTAATAGATGACATATCCATGAACAGGTCTCGGCAGGAATAAGAACTATTTCTAACGAATGGAAAGAATATTATGGGATATAGTGATGAAGTTTGGGTAGAGATGAAATTGGGCTATTGTAATAGAAATTCGGACACCTGCCATATTCATGGTTACTGACTATTAGTGGCAGGCGGTGACTCGCCACTCACTGAATGGGCACTGTTTCGCCATCGCGAGTTGCCTCGTGAGCGGGTTTCCCCGTTATTACGCCATTACGTGCAATACACTTCCACCCTCGAGCATATAGCTCTTGCGACTCCACTCTGGCCGGCCGGCTAAAGCAAGCTAGAGGTAGGGGTCCTATCCCTCATCGGCCTCCACTCCGACCTTGGCGAAGGAAGGTCGGAGGTGAGGGACGGAGGCCTCCCCTGGGAGCACTCAGGTCCGCGGTGTCGCTAAAGCGGACCCAGTGGGAGATGAGGTCGTCACATCCTTACGCTATTTCATTATTATTATTATTAATTTGTACTTTTGAACCCTGGGTGGGCGACAAAAGACACGGCTAGCCAAAAGTAATCCCGAAACGTTTTAGCCGAATATGGAATCCTCTAGAAATTACTAGAAAAGTAATGTGAGATCGTTCCAGGTCTGGTGGCATGGACTGTCTCCGCTTCGGTGACAACATCCTGGAGTACAACCACGACTTCCGGTTCTATATCACCACGAGGCTCAGCAACCCTCACTATCTCCCTGAGATTGCTGTCAAAGTAAGTTATTTTCATTATAATCTATAGGTTTTTTTTATATATTTTGTAATCATTGCTTTGTTTGTGCACTAGGTTTTTTTGACTACTTTTGACCCTGCCGTGATTTTGTCCGGTGTCAGCTCAACAAACATGTAGTTTTCAGGGGAACCGATCAGTTATCTGAAATTGACTTTGCCGAATCTCACTTGACCCAACACAAACAGGTTGAAACGTTCTTGGTAAAATGAAAATCTAAAAAGAAAAAATCGACTTTATGATAGGTAACCAGTTTTTAGAAAACTGGTAACGACAATACTTCGGGAATTAAACCTGTGACCTCTTTATCTACAGCTACAGGCATGGGGTCCCATTACCTAAGAAAAATACTCGTAAGTAGTTACTCTTATCTGATGTTACGTCACTCTTCAAAAACAAAATTTTAATTAAGTACTGATCTGGCTTATTTTTGAACGAATGAATGACTACTTTATTGCACTATTTATATACATAGAAGAAAAATACACATAATCCAATTAACATTACGAGAAATGAGTACAAAATCAAAATTTTTTTACGTATACAACTATAACAAGTTATAAATCTTATTTTATAACTTCTCATATCTTCGTTAGATGACAATGACTTTGTATGAGAGTGCTAGGAATAAGCAAGAAAGATAGTGCGTGTCAATTTATGGCGATTGAATATCTGTATAGTATAAATTCGGTAATCTGTGGCAACAGGTAAACATCCCCACCACTGGACCACATATATAACTAATTTACACTGCCAATCCAAACTCAATTATGCCAATTTTTTCACCATTATCTCAAAATTCTAAATATTCATACAGGTGACAATGCTGAACTTCATGATAACCCCCCAAGGCTTACAAGACCAGCTTTTAGGCATCGTGGTGGCCCAGGACAGGCCGGAGCTGGAGCTGAAGAAGAACCAGCTGATCGTGGAAGGGGCAAACAACAAGAGGACGTTGAAGGAAATTGAGGATAAGATCTTAGAGGTGCAATACAACCATCATCATAAATTAAAAACTGGGCTTTTGTAGGTGGAGCTTCTTCCATTCCTCTGGATTATAAGCGAGATCCTTTAATTTTTGATACGACGCGAGGTTTATTTTCTCCTTTATTTGCTTCATGTTGCTATGCCTTGGTCTACCTGGACCCTTACAATGCAATACAAAATCTCAGCTCAATACTCATCATCATCTCATGGAGGTCGAGAAAATAAATGACCAATACAAAACATATTATTGTCCATGAAGGGTAGGTGGTTCATAGATGGCTTATGACATCCACGAGAATGACGAATAATTTTCGATTTCATGTTTAAATGAAAATACCTCACTATAATAGGCACAATGGTAAAAAAACACGTCGATAAAACATAAACTAACTGAGATATGACGAAGTTAAACTCATGTGTATTTTGGACGATACCAAACGCTGCATACTAATGGATACCTAGCTGTGACGTCACGCCTAGTTTATTTACAACGGTGAGACTAAAATTTGTTCGATAACTACCTTAAATATTGCGTTTATAGAAATAGATCCAAAATGAAAGTTTCTTTATTTTTTATGTGTTCATCGATTATAATATATTTTTTTTAGTAATTTTATATTTTCAAAATGGACTTTCCCATCGATTTTTAAATTATTATATAAAATCGTCTGTGCAAAATTTCAAAGTTATAATTTCAACAATAAGCTTAAATACATGTATGCTATCATGCCATCACATTACTTTCTCAATTTTTGAACATTGTCGTCTACCCAATTGTAAAAGGGATCAATTCTTAACCCTGAGGTCACGGCTAAAATAATTTGCTCTTAAAGGTAGTTCATTTATTCTACACCCGTAAAGTTGATTGGAAAAAATACCTTCATGATAAATTCGCCTTTGTGCCTCACTGTTTTTAATGATGTGTTTCTGTAATGTGTTTGGTTTTTGGCGCAATAATGAGAAAGTATTTTTATTGTATTTGTATTAAAGTGAAGATTTATTCTTTCCCAGGTCCTGTCATCAGCAGGCAACATCCTGGAAGACGAGTCGGCCAACCTGATCCTGTCGTCTTCCAAGGTGCTCTCTATCGAGATCGAGGCAAAGCAGGCGGCCGCCGCGGTCACTGAGAAGGAGATCGACGAGGCCCGCCTGCTTTACGTGCCGGTGTCCAAGCACAGCTCCGTGCTGTTCTTCTGCATTTCAGATCTGTCCAGCATCGATCCCATGTACCAGTACTCTTTGAACTGGTAAGTCTATTTCCTAGCGCCTTTCTTTCGGTTTACATTATCAGCTGTTGCTTCGGAACCTAACATGGTGTGTGTGAGTTCATCAGTGATACTGACCTTAGGCTAAATTGCTATCTTGGGCTTATCCATGCTTCGGTAGGCACATTATGCCGCCAGCCCCGATTGTCATAGGCTATTAAGTAGCCCAAAAAGTCCCAACAGTGTTGGCTTCTATCAGACTCGGATAATCCTCATTGCTCTGGAATCTCTATAACAAAGAGTTACAAATGTCAGACCAGATTCTATTATCAACAAAAATGATACTATAATATAAATTAATTTTTTAATGATGCAAATTTTGACATTTCTCATGACATTATTTAATTTATCAATATGTTGTCCTGTTCTAGTTAAGCATGATATTGATGTAAAGAGCTAAAAATATGACGCGGCCATTATGCCTACTGGTTCTTGTATGCCGTAGAGGTTAAGCATGTTTGTTTCCTATACTTATAAGGCCTTACTGTATATATACATATCTACAAGAAATAAATATTTAATATTTCTAGGTTTATAAACCTGTACAACCAAGCGATTCAGAACTCGCCTAAAAGCGACAACTTGGACGAGAGACTGAGCGGACTTAACGCGTACTTCACGAAAAGCATATACGAGAACGTTTGCAGGAGTTTGTTCGAGAAGGACAAGCTCATCTTCTCTCTCGTTCTCACACTGGGTATATTAAGGCCACAGGTACGAATTTTTTCACCTTTCCGCTCGAAATTTTCTGTCTCTTTTGCCTTTGAATCAATCAGTTTAGTAGAGACTATATTTCAATTACTCGTCGTTATTTAGTTGCGAACCGCTACGGAGTAATAACAAAGAGGAGATGGCGTATCGAGAGCTCCCTTATAAAAATTGTGTGAAGCTACGCGGGGCGGAAGGCAGACGTAAGAGGGGCTCGGTTTAGCCGCTGCTTTGCCCCTATTGACTATCCCCTGTACTTATCAATAGATAACGTTAAAAAAAAATAGAAGATTTCAACAAAAAATATGTAACAGTGAAATACTTATAACTACATGGTTTAAAATATTTTACTAAATATTCTAAGCTGTAACGAAACGTAAATAAGGAAGACATTAGAGCTCCCTGCACGTTACGCATCTTTCACAGTTGAAAAAAAAATGACGTAAGCCACGCCCACTTCCAACGTCACTGCGCCAATGACAGTAACTGTGCACCAGTCGATACGCCGTCTCCTCTTTGTATTTGCTCCATGCGAACCGCTGAGGATTCAACCAAGACGAAAGAGTTCGAGCTACTGACAGTTAAAACCAGTTAAACTTTTATAACCACCTACTGACAGTTAAAATATTTTTTTCAAAAGTATACACCGTGAAATTTTAGTCGTTTTGGACCCATCGTCCAGTGACTCCATTCATGCAACTGAACAACTTTCCCCAAGATACATAGGTCGAAATATGGAGTAAATTTTTGGACTGGGTATGCGCGGGGAGATGGGGAAGTATGTATGTTTAATTGTTTGGTACGCCCTGCAGCCTGAACTGTGAGAGTGACACTGGGTATATCATAATAATAAAAAAAAGTCTGTAATTTCATTTTCAAATTACACAGAATGCAGTAATATTTTTTAGTGTTTCCAAAATAGTTTCAATTTCACAGGGTCTCATAGACGACGAGCAGGTGGCCTTCCTGTTGACCGGTGGGGTTGCCCTCGACAACCCGTACGAGAACCCGGCGCCTTCCTGGTTGACGGACAAGTCTTGGTCGGAGGTGGTCAGAGCAAGCAATTTGAATGGGTAACAATAATGAACCATTTAGAGGGACTTTGGGAAGTATTGTTTAGAGTAGGCGTTTACCTTAGACTCGGAGGTCGTGGGCTCGATTCCCGCAGGATTACTTTGTTTAGTTGTTTCCAGTTTGGTTAGGATCTTGCAGGCTTGAATCACCTGATTGTCTAGTAATATCGATTTATTCATATCGAGTGGGTTACATTGTCATTCGACCCTGTGCACCCTGGTGTCAAAATTTTCGGAACTGCCTTTCGGTTGACGTTCGGTTGTTATTTTTTTTTATACAACTACGTAGGCAAACTGGTGTACGGCCCACCTGATGGTAAGTGGTTACCGTAGTCTATGAACGCCTGCAACACCGGAGATGTCACGAGCGCGTTGCCAACCAATTACGACCGTTATTGATGATTCCGTGCTTCGGAAGGCACTCTAAGCGGTTGGCTGCCATTTGGTGGCCGTTAAAGGAACCACGCAAGAAGCCGAAAAGCGCTTCTGAAAATCTCTGACACCAGGATGTACAGGGTCGATTAATTGATATGAATGATTGAACTGGTCCTTACAGATTGCGAAACTTCAAAGAAGACTTTGAGAAAAACATACACGTCTGGAAAGCTTTCTACGACCTGGCGGCGCCTCATGAGAACCCCCTGCCTGCGCCGTACGATACCATCAAGGGTATACCTAAATTGATCGTACTGAGGTAAGTAAATTATTCTGATATTAATTTTTATTTTGTTTACATGGAAAACAAACAGCTCAGTTTTTGTATATCGTTACAGAAGAATATCTGTATTTTCGCCTACCCTTACCTTTTTCCTCTTGGGTTGGTTTCCTAAATAGTTAAATACTTACATTACTTCTGGGCTTATGCCCGACATCTTCATGTCACTTGAATCGATAGTATTTGTATGATAAATTGGGATTACATTTTAAGGTTAAAAAAATTGAAAAAGTAATGATATTTCATAAATTTAAATTCGTTATTAAAATTAACACTTTGAATTTTTAGGAGATTTTTTACAACATTGATGGGAAAGTCCATTTTGAAAATATAATATTACTATGAAATTATATGATAACCGATGCACACATAAAAAATGAAGAAACTATAATTTAGGAACTATTTACATAAACGCAATATTTAGGGTAATTGTCGAACAAATTTAGTCTCACCCCTTGTAAATTACCTAGGCGTGACGTCACCGCTAGGTATCCATTAGTATGGAGCGTTTGGTATCGTCCAAAATGCACGTGAGTTTAACTTCGTCATATCTCAGTTAGTTTAAGTTTTATCGACGTGTTTTTATTACATATATGCCTATTAAAGTGAAGTCTTTCATTTAAACAAGAAATCGAAAATTATTCGTCATGCCTATTACTGGATTACTTAAGAGAGATTTGGGCTAGCTAGAAAGATCCTTTCATGAATTTGGGCCATTGCGCCATCTTTATTAGATTTACAATAGCTAAATTGCTTTTCCAATATTCCTAAAATTTCGCATAAGTATAAATAGTTGGAAGTTTTGAAAAAGGCCTAGGATACTGTTACGAAATCAAAAATAAATAAAAATAAAATGCGGCCCGCGGAAGTTTTAGTAGCGCTGTCCGCGGAAAATTCTCGTACAATTGCCGCGTGTTTCCATACGGGAATAATATCGCGAACGATCTAGTACATCGATTGTCTCGCTCTGACATATTGCTTTGTCTCGCTCTCACACTTCTAGTATGTGGTTTGAGAAACTAAGGGAACGAGTCTATCTCGTTCCCTAGTATCCCTCTCTCTCTATTCCGGAGTAGTTGTGATCTTTCTAGAAACTTATGGAGCGGGTTTCCCGGGCCATATAAACATCGGAAGGTGCCTCAGGAGAGCAGTTCTAATTTAACTGAGCTACAAGTGCGATCAAGAAGCGATATCCGGAGCGAATAACAAGTTATACAAGCGACCTCGGCAAGTTATAGTGACTGTGATTAGCAAGTGTTTTGGACATTGTTAGTGATAAGTGAAGTGAAGTGACGTCGGCGACCATCCTTGTGTGAATAACCGTTTTTAAGAGTCGCATAAAAATAGTAATAGAAGAGGCACTGATACATTTAAACCCGGTTAAAGCACTGTTCCAGTAGGATTTAGTTAGGATCTTTGAAGTGGCAGTGGGCGGGGCACATAGCGCGGAGAACCGATGGCCGATGGGGCAGAAAGGTTCTCGAATGGCCTCCACCACCACCACGTACCACGTACCGGTAAGCGCAGCGTTGGACATCCACCGACGAGATGGTCAGATGACCTGAAAAGGGTCGCAGGCAGACGCTGGATGCAGACTGCTGCCAACCGATCATTTTGGAAATCATTGGGAGAGGCCTATGTCCAGCAGTGGACTGACTACGGCTGAAATGATGATGATGATGATGAGTAGGATTTAAGTACGCGTGTGATGAGTCAGGCAAAAGTATTAAACCAATTACATACGTACATATAACGTTTGTTTGCCGCAGGGATAGGCCAAGACTACTGATTTGGAATAAAATGGAATATAATTTATTGATACAATTCACAAACATACACAGTTAAAACATACATCACTAAGACCTTATAATGAGCGGTTAGCAATTGCAACGATCAAAAAAATAAATTTGTCAAGTATTTGTTTGAGTTTTACCTACTCTAGAGTTTACGCTAAGGTTTACTCCATCATCATTCCACAGATGCATCCGACCAGACAAACTGATACCCCTGGTCCAACAATACGTAGTGGAACAAATGGGTCAATCCTACATCGAGCCTCCCCCCTTCGACTTGGAACAGTCGTACAACGACAGCAGCTGCACTTCCCCCCTCATTTTCATCTTATCTGCGGGGTCTGACCCCATGTCCGGGTTGGTCAAGTTCTCTATGGAGAAGAAGGTCATCAGTTTTGAGACCATATCACTGGGGCAGGGGCAGGTGAGTGTTAAAAACCTGTAAAAGTAGTAGAGTAACATCTTTGGTTGTTAATTTTAACACCTGAAATCGTCAATTTCGTAACAACTCGCCAAGTATGCACTAGTTCCGTCTCTTGCACTAAATATTGCAATTCACCAGGAAATTCATTCATTCACTCATATCGTTACATGCTCAAATAGGGGTGGCAAAATATTTGGACTTTAGTATAGCCATTTTGACTCGACAAGAATAAAAAGTTTTGATGCAATCATTTTTATACAAGTGAAGTTGTGCAAACTACGACCAAGCGAATCAATGCTTGGAACAGTCACTAACTTACACGACAACTCATCTTCATCTTATTTGCGAGGTCTTCCCCCCTTATTCATAAAAAAATACATACGTTCGTTAAACCTATTTTATAACTATTTATTTATCGTGAAAGAACGAAACAAAATATATATCTATTAGTTAATAAGGCTTAAGTATAGAACGTTCGTTATTTTTCGTGAAAAAGGGGCATATCTTTATAAAAAAAAGGTGCGGTGCTCCTTGGTAAACTGAGTTTTACATTTTATAGTTTTCGAATTTATTGTTCAGCTCAGACAAACTTGTCAGGAAGCCCGTCAACACGCATTACACCTTCCTTCAAATATGCATACCAATAAAGCAAGAAGAAAATTTCAAAAATCTTGATTATTTTTCTGCTGGCTCAGATTCAAATTGTTAGGATAAGTGAATTTATTTATAAAGAGAGTCACAATGAACAATAAAAAGTAATGATGATGATGAATGTTTTGTTATTCCGGCTGGATGAAATGGCGTCTAATTACGAACGTCACATGCGACGCCAAAATGTCACTGAAGCTAAAAGGGAAAGTCTATAAAACTATCATAAGAGCTGTTATTAAGTATGGTTCAGAGTGTTGGCCCACCAATAGGACGGATGAAAGAAGACTTCATGTTTCTGAAATGAGAATGTTGAGATGGATGTGTGGAGTAACGCGAAAAGACAGAATAAAAAAATGAGTACATGAGGTTTTTTTTTTCTTGTAATTGCTTGTTATTGACAATGTATCCTTGTTGTGCAATAAAGAGTTTTGTATTGTATTGTACATATATACGGGGAAGTACGAAGATAGCACCAGTGACATATAGTGCCAAGCAATAGGTAGGGATGGGATGTTAGGAGAAGGAATGAAAGGCATATAACGAGGAAGGTTTTAGACATTAAAGTGGATGGATGTAGTGGTGACCACAGAAAAGATGTGACGGCTGATGTGTGTAACAGGGTTTTAACACACGAAATGTGTGAAGATCGAAGCAAGTGGAAGAGGCTAACATGCTATGCCGACCTTACATAAAAGTGAGAACAGGAGACTGATGAAGGTGAAGATGAATGTTTTCTTATGTTTTCGCGATTGTTATTCATTAAATTAAACTATTTTAATACGGTTTTATCGCGTTTATTAGAGAAGCATTAATACTCGTATAAAAGAACATATTGCTGACATGAAAAATAGACGCTCAACCAAGTCTGCAGTCTGTGAACATGCTCTAGACAAACCCAACCACTATATGCGTTTTGATAATCCTCAAGTCCTTGCAAAGGAAAACAGATTCATTCCAAGGATGTTACGTGAAGCTATTGAAATTAAAAAAACATCCTAATTTCAATAGAGAGGATGGATGGCAGGTACCGCCAGCTTGGGACCTAGTCATTAACTTAATAGAATCGCAAACTCGGAAGCAGACTGCAAGACCCTTAGATACTGTGAGCCAATACTGCGTGAATCGGAATAGTTCCCAATAAAAATTTCAGGCGGTAGTTTTGTAATCTTATGACATCAAAGACAAATGTTAACTTAGTCTGCCTGCGACCATGAACGCTGTAAAGTGTTTGAAACGTCAGGTGTAAATAAATAAGTAATAAACACGATAAAACCGTATTAAAATAGTTTAATTTAATGAGAAGATGAATGTTATCTTTTTGCTACAGACAATTCAGTATTGAATCACGAACGTTGCGAGTGATTTCACAATAGACTTGAGCGATGATTTTTTATGAGATCATTAGCGATTATCAAAATGATATTTTGTTTGTCAGGGTCCAATAGCAGCCCGCATGATAGCTGCGGCGATCCAGACGGGCGGCTGGGTGGTGCTGCAGAACTGCCACGTCATGGACTCGTGGATGGGCGAGTTGGAGCGGATCTGTGCCGAGGTAGCTGTGAAAAAAGGTTTATTATAGTACTGGTGATTTTCTTAATGACAGGAATGTTAAACTTAAGCTTGGTGCAGAGTCCTCAAAATTGACATATTATAATATATGTATTTAAATTTTTATTTACTTTTTTAATATTTATTTAATTTAAATAATCTGAAATCACAATGAAATATTGTGAAAAATGTTGACAAACATGTGAATTCGTTCAATTAAGTTAACAAAGGAAAGATTATTTTTTTCTTGTTAATTGACGTTTTGAAGAAAATGCTTCAGTGGAGTGTGGCGCCGCTTTCTACTCCACTTGCGCTTTGGAAGTGGTGGTAAACTTAATATAAGTAAATTGACGTCAATAAGTGATATTTATATCCTATATTGGAAATAAACGATTTCATTTCATTTTAACTGGGGTAAGGGATGGACGAAGAAGAATCAGAATAGAGTCTACTTTTGGTATAAATAACTAAATTCAACAAATAAATTTCTATTATTTTTGCACAAATAAATTATTTAATTTGATTTATTAAAGGTGATCGTGCCACACGCGACACACCATAACTTCCGATGTTGGCTGACTTCGTACCCCAGCAGAGCGTTTCCGGTCACAGTGCTGCAAAACGGTAATATTTCTTCATTCAATAATTTCGAGTGGGTTCCGTGGTCATGGTCAATCTACCTAAATATAGATTTAAGCCTGCAATGACCAAACAAACCAAACTGGACAAAGTTGTACAATAAACTGCCAGAGTAAGTAAGAAAATAAGATTATACTAGCTGTTTCCCGCAGCTCCGCCTGCGTCAAAAAGTAGCCTATGTTTGACTCCGGGTCTTCAACTATATTCATATCAAACTTCATCAAAATCCGTTTAGCGGTTTGGCCGTGATGAAGCGTAACAGATAGACAGACATATGGACATACAGACAGACAGACTTTCGCATTTATAATATTAGTATGGATTTCATTCAAAACTAAACTATTGTCGATACTTACAAAAAAATGTTTTTATAGTGTTCGGGAATTTTTGGATAGTAAATTGACATGTTTTACTGATGAAGGAAATAATAATATTTGACTTGTTATTATGATTAATGTAGTTATTTGAATATTAAATCATATTTACATTTGCATGCCTAAATGGTTGATTGTTAGGACGAACTCGTATTGTTGTGTAATATCTGATTGTAGGTACTCTTTCAATGCGAACAAATATTTTCTTTCTTTCTTTCTTTCTGGAAACAACTAAACAAATGAACAAACCAAACATGCAATAATGTATGCTTTTCCATGCACAATAATGTAGGCTTTTCCATGCACAATAATGTAGGCTTTTCCATGCACAATAATGTAGGCTTTTCCATGCACAATAATGTATGCTTTTCCATGCACAATAATGTAGGCTTTTCCATGCACAATAATGTAGGCTTTTCCATACACTTTTGCGGTTTTCATTCACCACGATCATATGAATCCGCTAGGAACAGCTAGTTATCTACGTTAAACTCTCAACAGGCGTAAAGATGACAAACGAAGCGCCGAAACAAATATTTTCTTTCTTTCTGGAAACAACTAAACAAATGAACAAACCAAACATGCAATAACGTATGCTTTTCCATGCACAATAATGTAGGTTTTTTCCATACACTTTTGCGGTTTTCATTGACCACGATCATGTGAATCCGCTAGGAACAGCTAGTTATCTACGTTCAACTCTCAACAGGCGTAAAGATGACAAACGAAGCGCCGAAACAAATATTTTCTTTCTTTCTTTCTTTCTGGAAACAACTAAACAAATGAACAAACCAAACATGCAATAATGTATGCTTTTCCATGCACAAAAATGTAGGCTTTTCCATACACTTTTGCGGTTTTCATTCACCACGATCATGTGAATCCGCTAGGAACAGCAAGATATCTATACGTTTAACTCTCAACAGGCGTAAAGAACTAGGTAGTTATCTACGTTTAACTCTCAACAGGCGTAAAGAACTAGGTAGTTATCTACGTTTAACTCTCAACAGGCGTAAAGAACTAGGTAGTTATCTACGTTTAACTCTCAACAGGCGTAAAGAACTAGGTAGTTATCTACGTTTAACTCTCAACAGGTGTAAAGAACTAGGTAGTTATCTACGTTTAACTCTCAACAGGCGTAAAGAACTAGGTAGTTATCTACGTTTAACTCTCAACAGGCGTAAAGAACTAGGTAGTTATCTACGTTTAACTCTCAACAGGCGTAAAGAACTAGGTAGTTATCTACGTTTAACTCTCAACAGGCGTAAAGAACTAGGTAGTTATCTACGTTTAACTCTCAACAGGCGTAAAGAACTAGGTAGTTATCTACGTTTAACTCTCAACAGGCGTAAAGAACTAGGTAGTTATCTACGTTTAACTCTCAACAGGCGTAAAGAACTAGGTAGTTATCTACGTTTAACTCTCAACAGGCGTAAAGAACTAGGTAGTTATCTACGTTTAACTCTCAACAGGCGTAAAGAACTAGGTAGTTATCTACGTTTAACTCACAACAGGCGTAAAGAACTAGGTAGTTGTCTACGTTTAACTCTCAACAGGCGTAAAGAACTAGGTAGTTATCTACGTTTAACTCTCAACAGGCGTAAAGAACTAGGTAGTTATCTACGTTTAACTCTCAACAGGCGTAAAGAACTAGGTAGTTATCTACGTTTAACTCTCAACAGGCGTAAAGAACTAGGTAGTTATCTACGTTTAACTCTCAACAGGCGTAAAGAACTAGGTAGTTATCTACGTTTAACTCTCAACAGGCGTAAAGAACTAGGTAGTTATCTTCGTTTAACTCTCAACAGGCGTAAAGAACTAGGTAGTTATCTACGTTTAACTCTCAACAGGCGTAAAGAACTAGGTGTTATCTACGTTTAACTCTCAACAGGCGTAAAGAACTAGGTAGTTATCTACGTTTAACTCTCAACAGGCGTAAAGAACTAGGTAGTTATCTATGTTTAACTCTCAACAGGCGTAAAGAACTAGGTAGTTATCTACGTTTAACTCTCAACAGGCGTAAAGATGACAAACGAAGCGCCGAAAGGCCTCAAGAACAACATCTACCGCTCGTACCTCTCTGATCCGATCAGCGACCCGGAGTTCTACATATCCTGCCCGCGCACGGAAGAGTGGAGACGGCTTCTCTTCGCTCTCTGCTTCTTCCACGCGGTGGTGCAGGAGAGACGGGCGTTCGGACCCCTCGGGTGGAACATACAGTACGAGTTTAACGAGAGCGACCTTAGGATCTGCATCATGCAACTGCAGGTATGAATCGATCAATGGAACAGGCACCAAAGAGTCACACAAATAGTTAGTCTATCAATCCTGGTAAATCATTGAGGGTTTCACTCGTGCGTTGCCAATTTGGTGATATGTCACCTCGAGCCCCTTCAATCCGGAACAGAACATCGCAAGTACTGTTCTTTGGGTACAGAAATTGGCGAGAGAAAGTTACTTATTTATATAACCTTTGCACTTTGGTATACCTCTGGTAAAAAAAAGTGGAGACGGCTTCTCTTTCCTCTCTGCTTCTTCCACGCCGTAGTTCAGGAGAGACGGGGCCTTCGGACCCCTCGGGTGGAACATACAGTAAGAGTTTAATGAGAACAACCTTAGGATCTGCATCATGCAACTGCAGGTATGAATCGATCACCAATGGACCAGACATTACCGGTCCAAAGACCAAAGAGTGTGGCTCCTCAATTCAAATTATTGATTATAGTCTTTAAGTCATTGAAGGCTTCACTTATGCGTTGCCAAACCGGAACATCGCAAGCTTTGTTCTTTGGGGACGGAAATTGGTGAGAGGAAGGTACATATAGACAACCTTTGTACTATGATACAACTTTGGGAAAAGATAGTTTAGACTGCTTCTCTAGGTCTCACATATTTCTGACTTTGACCGATACAGGCTTGGCATTAAGTCCACCATTTGTACAAATTTTTGTATTGTGCAATAAAGCTTAAATAAATAAATAAATACAGACAATATGTGTAGGTATACCTAAATACACCAGTGGTTTATAAAAAGGATAAACATCATGTTTATGTCGCTCTGCTCTCAAACTTTCGGGGGATTTTCGGTTAAGGCTAATAAAACTGACTGCCGTACTTGGGCCGGGTGAGGAGCTCGTTAGCCGAGCGCGACCCGCGTGTCCGTAGCGAATGCGCGTGTCAAGCGACGTCGTGACGCGACCGCTATTGGATTGGTTGTCATTTAGTGGTATTTTCTATCTTGAGCTCTTCGGTGCTTCAGAAGGCACATTAAACCGTTGGTTCCGGTTGTTGTCGATAGATAGCAGTCGTGAGGCTGTGTCAGATGCCTAAAGGCTGCCTGAAAACTTCTGACAGTGTTGGCCACTAACACACCTCGGGTCATGTTTCTGTTGGTCTGGTTTCCCTATAAAAAGGGTTAAGGAGGTCAGAAGGCATTCGCTCCATTGTAATAACCTGTTCCGCAAAATCTAGGACTATTACTTACAGCGTACCCTAGGCTCCGAAGCGTAAGCTGACGACACAACTAGGAATACGCGCTAGGATGATGATGACCGTACTTGGGTCAGGGTTATCTGCCCACGAAAGATGGCATCACCATATAACCCACTCAATATGATGATGATGCTACGCCCAACAGATGTTCCTGACAGAATACGCGGAAACCCCACTAGACGCTCTGAACTACCTCGCCGGGGAGTGCAACTACGGCGGGCGGGTCACCGACGACAAGGACAGACGGCTCATTCTGTCTCTCTTGTCCATATTCTACAATGAACAGGTCACTGCTGATCCGGAGTAAGTTGATTGGCCAACTGCGTCCTCATTAAGTTATGTTTAGATTATGATTTCTTTGACTCTGTCTCTGAACTTGATGGAGCGCATCAGGGGACCGATCGCGCAAAACACGTCAACGCATTTACCACAAATGCAAACCCAGCTAGTCGAATGATTATCGTTCGATTTTTAATGATTTACATTAGACATAATGGGTGAGTTGGACTTATTTTCTATCGATTCACCAATTTTATATAACCAAAATTTGGCATAGTGTTTGTTTTTTGATTTTGATAAAAACGAACGGTATTTGTTTTAAGCGTCATCGGCCCCCAGGGCTTTTCCCATTCTGACAGCATTGGATTTATTTATTTAGAAATGCTCGAATGTAGAAAGATCAAATGCTAGATGTTATTTCAGATATTCATAGTAACCTGATGCTCTAACTTAAGTATAACTATGAAACGTGAGAATTTGTGTATGCTAACATCACCACAAACTATTAACATCCACTTACCATAGTCTGACGATTAAGTAAGCCAGGGAGACAGTGCCAGAATTTTTGCCAAAATCTATGCCAGAACATAAAATCTGAGCCAAAAGTTCCGAGTCAGAATGTAGAAGTGGAAAGTAAACATGTGGTGGTTTCCAGCTACTCATTCTCTCCGAGTGGAAACTACCGCATGCCTCCGAGTATGGACTACAACTCTGTGCTGGAGCACATCAAGGCACTGCCCATGATCGCCAAACCGGAGGTGTTCGGTTTGCACGACAATGCTGACATCACCAAGGACAATAAGGAGACTGCTGCGGTAAATACATATTCTTTAATTATATTGCTCGACTGACCCTTTATTTGTAGTTCTGAAATTTAGCATCTATACTAATATATAATACACTAAACTAACTGGGTTGCGGTGGTCACGACCCTCAAATATGAGATTTTTTCTGTGTGTTTTTTTAGTGAATGTAATAAAAAACAGTATAGTAAAAAGCAATGATTTCTTGCGATTGTGTTACCCATTTAATAAAAACCGCATTAAAATGGTTTAATGTAACGCATCAAATTGTTTTAAATTTAGAAATAAATGTTCATGTGAAACCAATTTTAAATATACTTTGAAATTAAATATGGAGAAAGTTTGAGTACCGGCTCAGGTCATAGTCTAATTTTGCAGGTGAAACCGCAAGCATCAATTAGTTACAACCATTAAATTAAACTATTTTAATACGGTTTTATCGCGTTTATTACTTATTTATTTACACCTGACGTTTCAAACACTTTACAGCGTTCATGGTCGCAGGCAGACTAAGTTAACATTTGTCTTTGATGTCATAAGATTACAAAACTACCGCCTGAAATTTTTATTGTGAACTATTCCGATTCACGCAGTATTGGCTCACAGTAATAAACGCGATAAAACCGTATTAAAATAGTTTAATTTAATGAATAACAATCGCGAAAACATAAGAAAACAACCAGCCAATAATTTTCCAACTACTGCACCAATTCTAAATCTTATTTGTTTTTTTTTAAATTTTGAAAGGAGTTTGTATAAAAGAAAAACTGTTCGGGTAAACCCATTCATCGACAGACCTTATTCTTCGCAGTTACTCTTCGGTTGCCTCCTAACGCAAACGTCAGTGGTGAAGGCAGGCGGTGGAGGCGGTGAAGAGGGGGGCGGGGGCGTCGTCGAGCTCACCAGAGACATGATGGGTCGCCTTCCGAGACAGTACGACATCTTGGATGTGGCTGCGAGGTATCCGGTGCAGTACTACAACAGCATGAATACTGTTCTCAAGCAGGTATTATTGTTACTCGTTTTTGGATAACCCATTGTTGCCACTGAGTATACTTATCCGACCATTGACAAGGATAATATTTTTTCACCATCGGACAAGGGACCACTTCTTTTACCGCCGACATGATGAGTCGCCTTCCTAGATAGTACGATATCCTGAATGTGGCTAATTGGTATCCGGTCATAATCCGGTGCAGTACTACAACAGCATGAACACCGTTCTCGAGCAGGTTTGATCCTGAAATACTTACTCTTAGTCAAGTATTCCACCGTTGCCACCATAAACAAAGGCGTAGGTGCAGTTCTACTAGGGCATGAATACGATTCTCAAGCTAGTATAATTATCACTCTTTTTTTGATATCCCACCGCTGCCACCAAGTATTTAATGAAAGGCTGGTTCGTCCAAGATTAAAGAGGTCCTATCCTCTCGGTATTGTACTCCTTTTGAAAGCCTACTGACATGATGGGTGGATGGGAAAAATGCCCTTTCTTCAATGTATGTTTTCTTGCGGTTTTCACTAATATTTAGAGTGGAGTGGGTTTCAGGAAGTCATTTCAGAGGCACACTGAGCTCAGGGACATTCTATAACGATGGAAAACACGATAGAGAGCATGATAGAGTACGGAGCGTAGATCAAACGTCGACATCAAGGTCTGTAAGCCCACTTTAACTAAAAGATGTTGTCTCGTTCTTTTATGTCAAATTATAGATAAAAGGGAATAGACATATTTTAGTTACACTAGGCTTAACAAACGTTCGTTAATTTTTATGAATATTTAAGATGCTAATCAATTTTAAAACTCCAGGAGCTAATCCGCTACAATCGTCTTCTTGCCGTGGTAAGCCGTACGCTGCACGGAGTACACATGGCTGCGCAAGGGCTGGCCATCATGAGCGCGGAGCTGGAGCAATGCAACAACGCCTTTATCAAGGGCATCGTGCCCGGCGCCTGGATGTCAAAATCGTACCCTTCAATGAAGCCGCTGGGGTCTTATGTCGTCGATTTGTTGGCTAGGTAAGTGACACGGACCCACACCCCGGACACTCCATACAACAGTGCCGAGATCATTACTACTACGAGTCGGTCGCGTACGCACGCGCGTTAATTTGTGTGTGTTAGGTGTGTCACTTGTAGCGTTGATGGTTTACCGTGCCCGTGTCATAGTTGTCCGTCGCGGCCGCGAGCCGAAGTGTCATCCTTGCATTGTTTTGCTCTCGATTTTTACCCTTAATCTGCGGGGTAAGGTGCGGTATCTGTTTCGGGTGGAAGGGTGTGAGTGTCCATTCTGTACGTTAGTACAATTAATGATTCTGTGACGGAGCTGTGCAACATAATTATAATATACTAAAACAATTCAAGGATGACGCTTCAGCCGCCCGGCCGCTGCGATAACTATGACGCAGATACGCTTAATAACCGTAACGAGTAACACACACATTGACGCGCGTGCGTTCGCGACTGTATCGTAGTAGTAATAGGTATCGGACTCGCGCCTGTTGTATTTAGTACATCCAGGTATGGCAGTGCAACAACGCCTTCATCAAGGGCACCGTGCCCGGCACCTGGATGTCAAAGTCGTCAAAGTCGTTTCATGAAACCGCTGGGGTCGTATTTCGTTGATTTGTTGGCTAGGTAAGTTTCAAACATTATGGCAAGTAGAATTCAAATTATTCTTTGTAATGACTTAGGAAGACTGGTGAGATAAATTACAAGCACTTACGTAGTGCAAACTACTGGTGGCGGGTAGTGATGGGTTTTCGACACGGTATTCAACCAAAATTGTAGAATACCGAATAACCATCCGTTTTCTATCGGTATTATACCAAATCTACGGTTGAAATCTTTTTCATACAAAACTCAAATTATGTGTTAAAAATTTATATTATTTTATAAAAAGAACCCTAATTTTTTTATAATAGGCTAGTACGGAATCCTCGACATACAAATCCAACTCCAAAATTAAATAGTAAATGTTGAAAAATGTATGGAAAGTTTTCTACCGTAGTTTATAGTTATTTCGTGGTTGTAAGGGCTCGCGCGGTCTACTGTTCTCACAGAACCACTAGTATTTAGATGGACCATCATTTGAGCTATAAAATATAAGTTTGTTTTGTTTTATTTATGTACCAAATTCATAAACACAGTTAATCGAACAGGGATACAACATAGAACATAACATTAGCACAAGCTTATCTCTAAATAAATTTCGTCCAGTCGACCAAACAGAGGAAACTACAAGAAAAGGGTTAACAGGTGTGCACGTGTATGTTTTGTTAGGACAAGCACGTAAAGTGTTTATGAGAATAGCTTGAAATATTAAGAGTAGCTCGAAGTAGAAGAAGAGCACACGCTCGCTACATACATACATATTACAATATTCGGGTTGACTGTAAGAAACCCTATCAGGAATAAGTCCGCCTCTTGTTGTAACAATATTCTTTCAAGTTTTTACATACATACAATTTTTCTCCAAACTTATAAAATAATAATGACCTTATTCTTAAAAATAAAAACATCAAGACAATATGTTAAGTCAAATTTACTATCACAACACATTCATTACATTAGGTGTATATCTACGTATAAATACAATTTGTAGTCAGTCTATTCTTGTACTGTGCGCCATCGCAAGCTATGATAGTGGCTTCGACGACAGGGGAAGCTATGACACTATAGGAATCAGTTTCAAAATGGTTCCAATGCTTAATTTTATCTAATTTTACAGCCTAACAATGAAAAATGTGGTTTAAATTGTAGCTTAAGCATACCAAATTGATATTATGGATGCAATATTATTAGATAAACAGAAATATATCGAGTACCTTTCAGAGGCATACATATACTGATATTATTCATAGAAATTAACAAATAGTTGTTAAGCTCATTTTGTCTAAAATAGGTTTTATCTAGTTAATATTTATTATATCAATTATCACGTTTAATGTTGAAGAGGAAGGAGTAGAGCATATTTTGGTTAAAATGGCCATCACAAACGTTTCATGTTTTATGAAAAATACATTGAATAGATTCAACTGCGAAATTCTCAAGAATTAATTTTAAGTAACAAAAATATTTTGCTGTTCATGTCTTGCTGAATTACCTACTAAGGAATTCGCTATTTATTGTGTCATTAAGTAATTTAAATTTTACAGTTTTCAATTGACAACTTGTTGGTAAGTCCGAATAATAGAGGTGTATATTTTTTATATCAGAACAGTTTCAATTATCTACATTTTTTGACACTTTCATTTTTATTTAGACCATTCAATCTTAGGCCTAACGAGATCTTAATATTAGTAGATCTACAAGCGAAATTGACAGCCAAATTTACACCATACGAAGTATATAACATCCAATCCACTTACATAGAAGTCGCAAGTTGGCTAGTCAACATACATACATAAAATATATAACAGTTTACACTACACAAATACAAACAAAAATACAACTCGCGTGCCCGGAGGACTCATGTTAATAGTAACAGTTATAGCACATATGAATACTGATAGTTTAGGGCTATTAGTCTACGTCTAATAAATTCAAAAGGATTCACCAACGATCAGCAAATCAGGTATAACATTACGTTATCAATAAGAAATATTTCGTAGTGTTACACTTAAAATGCCGCTGCATCTACATTCAACACATTCGCTGTAGAAAACAAGTACACAACATTATGTCCTAACATTTAAATTATTACAACCATACCCATTCCATTTTGGTCCTTCGAAATAAGCGTGTCATCGCAGCGAATGTGCTAAAACATTACCGTGGAGGTGATTTATCGCGTGAGATTCAGCCTTCAGCGTTCTTCGCCAGATCAAGAAGTTTATTCATCAGTTCCCCCCCGAAAGATTCTCGATATTTCTGACTTATACTATTGAGCAATGCGTACGGTGTTTCGTAGTTCATATTCTCTATGGTTGAGAGACTTGTGTCGTCGTATTTCCTGCCAACGACCCTGAAGCCTGCTGCGGACATTTCGATGCAATAATCACTGTCCTCAAGAGTCGTTAAATTGATGTAGATCCTCTGGTTGCTGCTCTTGAGGAGTGGTGATATGTTGGCAGTCTTCACGTGCTTTCGGATGTCGTTGATGGCGGCCTCGGCCTCCTGGGGCCAGGTTTCTTCGCCAAGCACTTGCTCAGCCATTTTTCAACTGGAAAAGGATAATTTATCGATTTGTAAATTAACATATTCATTCGGTTTTATATGGTTTCGTGAAGTGTAAATCGGGACCCGACTCTCTGTCAGTGGTCGGTCATAAACCCTATTATCACGTCAAGCATTTCAGTTGCCGCTGGTACGAAAGCCGTAGGGCGCTAATACGTCTCACGCTTGACCTTTATTCAACAATGCGAATAATTTCAGATTGAAATTCCTACAAGACTGGATAGACGAAGGTCCCCCGATAGTTTTCTGGATCTCCGGGTTCTACTTCACACAGTCTTTTCTAACAGGAGTCCTTCAGAACTACTCCCGCCACAACAAGATACCCATTGACCAGGTCCACTTCGAGTTCACGATAACTAGTATGGAGGCGGAATGCGAGGAGGAACCTACTTTTGGAGTCTATTGCAAGGTTGGTGACTCATTTATATCGTGTGCATATTGGTTGGTGTCAGAGTTTCAAGACCGCCTGTTGACATGTTTTCTTTAACAATGGGCTTCGGGACCAACTGTTAATACTAAGTGACATGTGATTAAATGCACATTGCATTTATACATATTATTAGACTGGAAGCAACTTGTATTTACATTGTTCAAGATTGAGATTTTATCTGGTATTTGAAATCATGGCCTTCAGATTTCAAGGCAAATGCCTGGACCACAGGATGCAGTTACGAGGTTAACTGCAGTTGGCGGAAAATGTCAGAATCATTTTCTTTTTTAAATTCCATCTTTTGTATAGCAGACAACATCGAAGATGGCGTGACGATTTGGACAGTTTTCAGTCGGTGGAGACAAATCGGGGAGGAGTTTGCCCAGCAGTGGCAGTGGGACACAATATGTACAGGCTAGGAAACAAATGACTGAACTATGGGCTAATGAGGTTTTTCATGAAGGTCTCATTACCACTTTTAGTAACATTGTCAAAATTTTAAATGTTTTGTGCATGCAGCAAAATCAGGCTATGGATAAACAGGAACATGAGCACAGTGTGTTCATTTGGGTGAGTCGTGTAGTGTAAAGAAGTCAAATTAGTTATTGTGACGCACAGTTTTTGAAGCACCAATATCTAGGGTAATTTTTGAATAAAATGACTATATAAGTGTATATTTTTGTGTAATGGTGGCATTCTTTGTTAAAATAAAGGCCTAACTTCCGTAGCTCTTATTTCAAAGAAACCAGACCAATAGGATCATAGTTATGGGTACATAATTTGTTATGGGCCAACAGTCTCAAATCTTAAGGCAGATGCCTTTTGTCTACACAGCCTATTGTCATTCAGCTATAAACAGAAGGTCAATGTACGGTTGGAAGGAACTCAAGTGGCAACCAATTCAAATCAGGCCAAACTTGATATGCCCATTTTGGCCGTTACCACAATTTTTGTTCACAACTGGATGTCAACCATGACCCCGATCGTTACGAACACGCATTCCCCGCTAGGCTATCAAACTCCTACATAGGCGTACCAGGCAATATTTTTGCCATGGCTACAATTTACAATACATGACGTGCCAAGTTATCATTTCCTACTAAATATTGGCCTCCGATCGATTTGGCGCGGCCGAAGCATTTATAAACTGTTTATTTTCAACTGACAGCATTACGATAGGATAGATTGAAGAAAATCTCGTAGCCTTGAATTTTCATTAGCTACAAAAATTATTTCTAATTCTCTTTCCATAATATGAAAATTTTCCCTCCGTTCCCCCATTTCTTTTAAGGCTATCACAGCCTATGGAATATCAACCCATACTTCTATACTTCCATACTAATATAAAGTCTGTCTGTATGTTATGCTTTCACGGTCAAACGGTAAATATAGTTGAAGACCCGGGGTCAAACATAGGCTACTTTTTGACGCAGGCGGAGCTGCGGGAAACAACTAGTATATTATATTTAGATTTTAGCACATTTTTTAAACATAGTTAGGTTTATTATTTTCTGTTTTCTTTTTTTTCTGTTTACTATTTTTTTTTTTTTATATTTCAATTTAACCATTACTACAGTAATATTTGGTTAAAGTATAGAACAAGAGACTTTCTTTTCTGTTCTTGTACTGCAGTTTGTGTGTCGTCCAGTAAGAGCCTTTAAACCTCTTGCTGAGAATTAATTAATACTTGAATTAAATATTTTAAATAGCACAATTGGTTGTGTCACGAGAACAAAGTTTTTCTTTGTCAAAATTGGTGCGTTTTGGTTGACACATGGGTATGACGGGGATTAATAAAGTTATTTCTTTGAATCTTATAAATTGCAATCTTTTTACAGGGTTTGTTCCTGGAAGGAGCTAGATGGAACAGGATAACCATGCAACTTGACGAGTCATATCCCAAAATTCTATTTGACACTATCCCCATAATTTGGTTCAAACCTGCCATGATTGGGGATTTCAATCCGCCTCCGTGTTACTTCTGTCCAATTTACAAGACCAGTGAGAGGAAGGGAGTTTTGGCCACCACCGGACACTCGAGCAACTTTGTCATGTACATCACACTGTTATCAGATGTCCCACAGAAACATTGGATCAATAGAGGAGTAGCAAGTCTAACACAGCTAGATGATTAATGTGTTTTGATTAAATGTCATTGTTTTGTATTTAAATCAAAAATGGTAGTCATATTGGAACAATTTTGACATTGTTTTTTAATTATTGTGTAAGGCGGGCCTAAGTCTGTGATAGTTATGTTCTAGTCATAATAATTATAATAAATATTTTTCCATTGTATCAGTTGTTTTATTATTACAATTAGAACAATGTTATCAATTGTATTGCAATAGACCTTGCCTAGAATGAAAAATATAGGCATGGGCATGAATAACTTCAGCGGCTTCAGTGAAATTGTAACAAGCAAACATTCACATCATTTACTTTCTATTTATTTATTTGTAACAATGCAAAAAATATAATCTACACTAATATTATAAAGAGGAAAGATTTGTATTTTTGTGTGTATGTTTGTAATGAATAAACTCAAAAACTACTGTGCCGATTTCAAAAATTCTTTCACCGTTGGAAATCTACATTCACCCTGAGTAACATAGGCTATATACCGCAGGCGGAGCTGCGGGAAACAGCTAGTATAACATATTTTAGACTGAGCCATAGGAGCAATAATTTAAATTTCCCGCAATTATAGGATACATTCCTGAACGATGGATAGAAGAAGACAGGAGCTTTAAAACAATCTTCGTTTAGTTTTCAATTTCTTTTTTATCAAGAAGCGAATAATTATTTACTTACTTTCCAATAAAAATTGAAATTTATCACCAAAAATGTTTCACACAACCATCGACCATCACGATACGATACCACCATAGACTAAAAAATTTACTGATGTAATGTTGCAATAATAGAAAATGAAAAAGTACTAGTGAACCTCACTGACTCTGGCCAGTGGCAAATTTTTTGTCATTTTTTTATTGATTGGATGGAAAACGATGGCTTAAAGGGACAAAGTTTGTTGTAGTATTATTTATGAACGGATTTCAATTATATTTGGAGGAAACATTGTATGTCGGATTCCCTTAAGTTTTTTTAACTAGCAGTGTAAGCCCATTGCAGGGCAAAAGCCTCCCCTCTTTGTTTTCACACATTTCTGTTCCATGTTATTATAAAAAATGTAATAAATTGAAAGTTCTAGTAGAGCGATATGAATAGATTTAATTTTTGTTTGGAGGATATTCGCGAGGTCTACTGTTCACAGAAATACCATTAAATATTAAATTAACCTATTTTAATATGGTTTTACGGTTTTTATCGTGGTTATTACTTATTCATTTACACAATCGCAAAAACATAAGAAATCGCCATCAAATATTTGTAGACCAGACATCACTTGAAATATATCATTTAAAAAAATAATCTTTTGCAACTGAAATCATGCACCATACCACACGACTATCATCATTAGATACTTCGAATTAGGCCGGTGTAAAAATGCCAGCATCTGGAGTAAGTGTTCCAGTCTTCTATGAAAGTAAGGAAATACCATCAGGGAAGATAAAAATTCAAAATGATTGTTATGGTGTTGTACCTTACCATCCCTTACTATCACCTATAAACGCAGGGCAGAAACGAGTGAGTGAACGAGATGGCGCAATACAAGGTGTAAGGCGACATCTTTCTTGCTCACTCGTTTTTGCCCTGCTATTAGAGATGATAGTAAGGCACCAGGGAAGCAATAAGTTCATGTGATGAAATGAAATGAATCGTTTATTTCAATATAGGATATTATAATCTTATTGACGTCAATTTACTTATATTAAGTTCTTAAGTTAGTAGTGTAACCCGACCAGGAAAATAAAAACCCTGCATTGGCGTCGCTACTGATCGCCTTTAGGTGGCAAGATGTTGTTAATGTAAGTGTCATTTCAAACAACAAAATTGACAATGTGAGCTAATAACATAGAAATCAATCCTTCGTTTTGACGTGACAACGTCTAATAACTCGATACTACGGGCTGCATGCACGAAAAAGATGACGTCATTGTCCCGTTACGTTCATTGTCGCGTTCCGCAAGCGAGAGCGCGGCACGAACGAGAGAGAGGCATGATCATGTGTATACTACTGTAATGTTTGACGTTGTCACGCAAACTACCGTCCGTAAACCGACTTTACAGACAACTAATTTTTTTATGACTTTTCTCTCATGATTATGAATTATTTTTGCCTATTTCACAAATGAATCGTAGGAAATAATCACAAAATGCAAAATACACAACGTCATCTCGGATCTGTTTTTGGCAGATGTAGTTATGATGATGGAATGTTACACGAGGCAGATGTAGTTATGATGATGGAATGTTACACGAATGCATAATTGCCAGTAAAAGAAATTAGTTTCAATATTTTTCCGTAATATGGCGAAGCCTGCTATTTTCCTGGTCAGGCTATACTACCACTTCCAAAGCGCAAGTGCAGTCCAATGCAGCATTTTCTTCAAAACGTAAATTTACAAAAAGATCTTTCAGATGTTCATTTGCATGACAACAATCACTGTGCAAAGGGATAATGTACTTCTGCCAGTCTATGATCTGCCTATCAATTCGATTTATTTTAATATTTTAATGTAGGTACATAAAAAAAAACATTCCACCTTGTCATTCAATGGGTGGTACTGGGTCATTGAGAAATACTACTTCTACTATAAACTGGTAGAATTTCATATAAATTGTAACACTGGTATGTTTATGACACGTTCATTTTTACGGACTCCGCGTTGCTTGCTATCAATTTCCAATTTGTATTTTTTCATCAAACAATATTATTAAAAAAAAAACAGTTAGGTATAATGAGATCAAAATAAAATAAATTTAATAATATGAAAATTGCTGTTTTTTAAAGTAAAATACTACCTAATCATAGACGTGATCATCAAAATATAAAATTACGTGTAGTTTTCACGTTTGCTTAAAATGTAACATTTATAGTTTCGATTTGTTGATGTGTTGCATAGATGGCGCACCGAACTTGTAAACTGCGTATGCCGAACTGACGTTTTTGGTTATTTTTGTTCTCGCCTCGTGTTTACTTTAGTGTCTAATTTCGGTCTTATTGCGAAAATTCTGTTGTGCAACACCCGAAAGGTTAATATTTCGTCCAAAGACGGCATTACCGTCCGGTATAGTATCGATCCGTAGTTCCGGACTAGGTATATGTATACAGTTTTATCACGTGGTGGTGTGGTGGTTTATATAATTCTTGTTTACCGCACAAGTCGAAACTTTGCGCATGTGCGTCCCGTCTGTAACCTCAAATTGTAGAGTAGGCACGGATTCGGCAGGTTCCGGATATCCGGGTCGGGACGCAGAGGTGGCGGTTCTCGCGGCTGGTTTGTGATGTGCCCTCGTGCCAGGCGTTCACGCCCCGCGAGACAGTGTTGGTGATACGATAATCGCGTGCCTGACATGGCCCAGACTCAGTTCACGCGAAGCTCTGAGAGCGACGCATGGGCGCTCCTGTCGCTGAAGTCGGCGCCGCCGTCGCCGTCCAAAGTGCAGTGGGCACAGGAGCCGGCTCCTATCGCGATCGCTCGCCTGGACGGCCGGGACTTCGAGTACTTTATCCGGCAGAAGCGCGTCGTGATTGGGCGAAACTCGAGTCGCGGACAAGTGGATGTGAACATGGGACATAGTAGTTTCATATCTCGGCGTCATTTGGAGTTGTTCTACGACCATCCGGAGTTCTACCTGACGTGTAACAGCAAGAATGGAGTGCTGGTGGACGGCGTGTTCCAGAGGAAGGGCTCCGCGGCCATGCTGCTCCCCAAGAGGTAAGTGGCGCGCAAGTAAACATGTGTAATCGCAGATAACGCGGCCGCCGCCTGTTTACACGGACTCATTACCTTTCTGTTTGTAAACAAACATATTTGTTTATCAGTTACCCACCTGTTGTTTGATTTTATTAAAAAAAAAAATCGTACAAATTGGTTCACTATTGTTAATATCTGTGTTGACACATGTGGCTGTCTATAATTTTAGACATAGTAAACATTGCAGGTTTTTCTTACAACTGGTTATGTTTTGTTGTTCAATTATTATTATTTGTAGTGTAAATAAACAGATAAATGATATTTCACCTTCAAGTGAATACATGCATCAACATTCTAGATACCAAAAATAATGTATTGATTAATCACAAGCTAAACACTAATGACATTGAGCATGATGTCACAGTTCTATAAATTAATGTACAATCTCATAAATGAATCACTTTGATGACCATTATGGAAAGGAATTTTGCAGTCTTTGCATTCTTGTTTTGTTTTTGATTGTCACAAATTCTAATTGGAATCATAGAAATAAACTCCTCAATCTTAAAGGAATTTTCATTCATAAAATTTATGGACAAAGTGAATTCATTTAAGGCATTTGTTTTCAAAGCAATTATTATCTTCAAGTTTTTGATCTAACATATGTTCAAAGTATAATCTATGATATCCATATTGCATCTTATGGTTGTCTGTTTGAACAAATATAAATTCTTTAATTATCTATTTTTGCAAAAACATTATATATATCATAATGATTGCACTATATTTCCCTTCTTACCGATAATATCCACCAAAACAAAACTGAGTGGATGATGCAATAGACAGAAATAAGCTGCTGAATGAATGAGGTTAATAATGACAAGTCTTTGCAATTATGTCAGTATTACTATCAGCATCAACATATTTGTTTATATTATGTTTTACTTATTTTACTCTATGTACTGGAAAATAAACTTCTAAATTTGCCTACTTTAACCACAAACCAAGCCACGCATTTTACATAACATACTTATTGTTAAAGCGACAATATGCCCCGGCTTTTAAATTTTTAAATTAATGGATTGATTTAATTTCTTTATTTAATAATCAATTTTGATGTGATTTCCAATAAATAATTGAATTTATTAACTACTGGGGCATGGTGATAGTCTGGACATTTGGTCCCATATTGTGTGATTTTTTTAAATATAAAAATGTACCATGTTTTGTGTAAATAAATAAATTTTATTTTATTTCAAATAATACAATAATATGTAAATCCTGAAATATTAGGTATAACACAGCTAATTAATCCTGGAATAATGAAGGAGTAACTAGTCACTGTAAATTTATTGCATCCAGCTTTTACTTGTTTTCCTTTGTACATACAGTACTTAATTTCAGCGAAATGTCTGAAATATTTGATTCTTTAATACGTAAATAACATATGAGGTTTGATAGCTCATTAAATGTTTAATAATAATCCCCACAAATAAATAGAAATTTAAGTTATTTTCTTTGTCAAATTAATTACGAAAGCAGTATGACGGTCGGCTACAATGCTTTGGTATATATACTGCACTTAATTTCAGCTAAATTAAATGTCAGAATTTTTATTTGTTACAATTTGGGATGCAAATTGGCTCTAAAATATCAGCTGTTTTTAAGATAAAAAATTTTAAAGACTGTGACGGTTGGGACAAGCACTTGTGACTTGGGCATGTAAGAAATCCATACAACTTAGTCCACTTACTTTCATAATTTTATTAGATATTATAACATATATGATGTTGCATAACATAAATGACATAAACTTAGCATCATAAAGGCTTTAGATGATACTATTACATTGTTTGATCTTGGAAATTATCATTTTTATCAATTTTCTGGTCTTATCTCTTCCAGAGCAGAGGTGTTCTTATTTCCAGAACCTGCTCAAAATATATGTTTAAAACAAACAATTCACCATTAATAAATGACACAAACTGCCGGTAATCGTAAAAGACGAGTCTACGTCGGACGGGACTGTGACAGTCGGGACAAATTAAAATCTTAATAAATATAGACTGACCACTATTGGATTGGTCGCCATTTAGTGGCATTTTCTATCTTGAGCCCCTCTGTGCTTTGGAAGGCACATTAAGCGTTGGTCCCGGTTGTGGTTGATAGATAGCAGTCGTAAGCTGTGTCAGATGCCTTAGGGCAGCCTGAAAAATTCTGATTGTTCACCACTAACACACCTCGTGTGGAACATGCTCCTGTTGGTCTGGTTTCCCTGTAAAAATGGTTACAGAGGTCAGACGGCCGTCGCTTCATTGTAATAACCAGTGCCTCCAAATCTAGAACCTTGACATTATAGCATACTCTAGGCTCCGAAGCTTAAGCTGACGACAGAACTAGGAATACACGTTAGGATGATGATATCTATAAAAACAGCAAAAATACATGTTTGTTGTATGGGAGCCCCACTAAAGTTTTAATGTATTTTTAATTAATATCTTAATATAATATTTTTAAATCATCCTTTTTGGCTATGATCAGATGTGTGCATGATTTTAGACGCGATTTAGTTATTGCTCTGTAGGAATAACCATTTAAGAAATAGTAGCCTAGGTGAGGCTACCCAGTTCTAGGACTCTGCGACGTTTCAGGCGGTGGAAGCAGTCTGGTATGGTGAGCTGCGCCAGTTGGTTCGATGATTTTGCAGCCTTACTTTGTTCTTTTGGCCACTGGATTCTATTTCCTCCTTTACCGTTACTACATTCAGATACTTGCTGTATAAAGTTTTGGGTTCTTTGGATCTTGTTTATATTGGTAGCACAAGCAGCTCCCCACAGTTGAATTCTTCCACTTTTTTCTATCCCTTTCTCTAGCTATTTCCATCCCAATATCTTAGGTGATAATTTAGTTTATCTAAACAGAACAGACAAAGTTTTGACAAAGCAGTAATTTTTTTTAAGTCAAATTTCCATAGACTTTTTACTCATTGGTTAGGGCTGGCTTTTATATCATGCTCAAAATTAATACAAGTTAAAGGAAGTAAAATATTGGCCTAAATCATTCATTTCATACAAGATTACAGTATGCCCATTATTTTATCCTGGAAATCTCATGACATCAGAACTCTGATAAAAGCTGGAAACACGGATGGAAGAAGGATGGCGCATTGCAAAATAGTAAAGTGAAGCTGATAAAAGTGTGTCTGCTTTGCAGAACGCTATCAGTTTTATATACATTTTTAATATGTCTATTTTTTAGTGCTCTATCTTACTTGTTTTGGCTGGACAATTATAATTTCAAATTATTATCTGTTCAAAAACACAATAACGTAACCAAACTTTCCTGTTGTTGAAAACACTATATGTAAATGCATATAGGTATATTTGCCAGTTTTTTTAGCCTATCATTTATTTATTAGGAAGACCAACAGATTCTTTTGTATAAAAGTAGTAAGGTAACAATTATATAAAGCACTGGTTCACTACCACCACAGGTCCTCACAGACAGATCCAAAATAGCTTAACAAAATCAAATCATTGATTGTTACTAGTTATACTATTATATTACTAGTTATACACTAGTAATTTGTATTTTACCTCTTGCTCTTCACATTACTGATCTCTTATCTGGTCTCTCAGCTTCTCAGAAAGCTGAAGAGAAGACCTAAAGCTGTGGGCTTTGTCCAACAGTTGATCAATAGGTGATATGAATTAGGCTCAACAAACATTATGTTTTACATTTCACATTTTTTTAATTATTATTATTATTTTTATTCAATTTTTATTTTATTTAAATAATCTGAAATCACAATGAAATATTGTGCAAAATGTTGACAAACATGTGAATTCGTTCATTTAACTAGTTAATTAAGGAAAGTTTTTTCTTATTTGTAAATTGACGTTTTGAAGAAAATGCTGCAGTGGAGTTTGTGGCGCCGCTTCTTCTCCACTTGCGCTTTGGAAGTGGTGGTAAACTTAATATAAGTAAATGGACGCCAATAAGTGATATTTATATCCTATATTGAAAATAAACAATTTCATTTCATTTTATTTTATTTCAAAAATAATTATCTATCCAGCAGTCATTGAGAACCTCCATTTTATTAATTATTTGAAAATATAGTACACATGTTTATTATTTCAATGAATTATGGCATTTATAGTTTTATTTATATAATTAGCATTATTAAACATTCAAGACAGACCACAGGCTATAAATTCTAATTAGTTTATCAGTGATTAAAGTAATAAACAATTTGTAAACAGTTGTCATCATTCTAGGTTATTCAACTGGTCATAGTAGTTAGACAGCTAAGTTTACTTTGTGTAAACTAGCTGTTCCCAATGGTTTCGTTCACCAATAATGTTCTATAATTAGTTAAGCCTACATAGTTCAATGTTCAAGAACCAAACTGTCATAACATAATGCATGTTAAAAGAATTTTTGTAAACTTATTTGGTAGTTACATAGTAACTCATTAACTTTACGATGGTTAGAATGGATTTTAGTAAAATTCCCCGAAACCATTTGCCGTTTTGAGAACTGAATAAACTAAAATTCAGCCAAGTAGGAGTCACAGGAGCTAGAAGTTTTCCGTTGACAGAATGACAACTTAAATAATGTATTTATTTATTTTAATTGTTTTTAGTATTTGTTGTTTAGCAGTAATGAGTCATGGGATACAGCCTAGAGACTGAAGGGCAATGGAGACTTAGTAGTTAACAGGTTACCATGACATACAAAAAGATCAGGGTGTTTATTCTGTACACACACCATACAAGATAGATTACTTACTCAAATGACTGAAACTACATAACCTACTTTCTTTATCACCAAGTCTCATTCTTTAGAAGTATACCATCAATGTTTATGTAAATAAGTGATTTTCCAGTAAATTGTTAGTAGTTATTTGTATAATAATGGCCACTGTACTTGATGTGTGTCAGTCTATCACATGTCAGCCATGCCGCGGCCTTGTGCCACTGATCGGAAAGGTACGGTGCGGCTGGCTATTTATCCGACTGTGGCGAGCCAAAAAAGGATGGTTATATTACTAGACTGATTAGACTATTGTTCCGAAGTTACTTACCGTTAGTCCCGGCCACCATCTCGCGGTCGTGGAACTATATCAGAGGTCGCCAGGTGGTACTGAAAAACTCTTGACCAGGATGTACAGGGTCGATTGAACATGTAAACCGTTGTTTGAACCTGTGGGGTCTAAGTTTGATGGTACATTGTAGAGAGCAATTTAACTGTATTCCACCGACGCCGAGCTGAGCGGAGCGGAGCGATGCAGACTGTAAAATTCTTTAAGACATAGTATATTTTCCTTGTCAAATCCATCAGAGTAGAGCAAATCAATGAACGACTTTTGTAACTATTTGGAGATACGGCGGCTCCGACGATTTTCTGTCAGGTTGTATAAGCTTCAATCCGTAGAAACTTCAATTGCGCGGTTTAGTTCGCCATACTAATTTTTGTATGGGAATATCTGTTTTTCTGTTTAGCGCCATCTGTTGCGTCGATGGTGTAATTATTTGCTGTGCGAATGTGTCTCCACAACTACGTTAATCGTTTTGTTGCAAGAGTTCATAGGCTACGCTAGCCACTTACCATCAGGTGGACCTGCCGTTTTGTTGTTAGTATAAAGCAGTCTCCTGATAGTGGCGTCTGAATATTTCACTTTGTTTGACCCCTAATTTAATCCTGATTCCAACACTGTGATAAGACTTTACGCCAGTTTTGGTTCGTCAGTGTTTGGTAGGCGTCTGATAAGTGTGATAACGTATCAGGTTGGCGTCTGGTTGCTAGCTCGTACCAGGTAAACTGCGATATAACACTTTAGCTTCGTTAGCTTCATGTAATAACTAACTAGCTTTCGTTTTTGGTTTTGTTAATGTTATTGGGATGAATCACTCACGATCGTTGGGCTCACATATCTACTAAGTGGCGGCGCACTGGAGGCGGATGGCGAGGGCGTGGGAGACCGAGGCTGCGCTGGAGCGACGACTTGGAAAGATTCGAGGCTGTAGGTGGTCATAGAGGCAGCGAAAAGAAATATTGAACAAAGATGGGGGAGACCTTTGCTCAGAAATGTCCCTTCACCATAAAATATTTAAAGAAATAATTAATTCAATGGACTAAGTATTAAAATCTCTTTAGAACCACAAATCCTTCTGCACAAAGAGGGTTTTCGTGGCTGGGTTGTCTGCTCAACTATACCTGCAAGGGCATAGAGAAACAACATAAGCGACGGCCTCTTGGCTGTAGGCTCACAGGCCGCCGGTGATACCACACAGGAAGATATTCGTTCTTATATACTCTGTGTTTGATACAGCCAATTACTTGGAGCGTGGCGCTGCCACAGGATTACGCGCGGTTTACGAGTTTTTGCATTTGAGCCGGTGTAAACATCGGCTACCTACTCGTATATCAACAAATGGGACATAATAAAAATAATCGTGTTATATTATGTTGTAGTTATTCTCAATGGGCTAGTTTACTAAATAAATATAATTAGTCCGTCAGTTAGATAATCAAAAAAATATTGGAGGCGTATTTTTTTTTCTTTTAAAAATTAAACAAGGAGTTAAAGATATGGCGATATTTGATATAGTACGTACTCGTAATGAAATGAGGTTGAATACCGGTTGACCTGTCACCAGTCTCAGTTAAAACCCGTGTCTGCCATTTCGGTTGTTATTTTTCAGTTTTAATTTAATAATTCAATAATTATAACCAAATATTGTAATTTTTGTTTATTTTATCCCTCTTGCCCATTATGTTATACATTTTATAGAAGCAAAAAAGTTGGTAGTTGTCGCTGAAAATATCAAGTAATTAGCGACGAAACTTTTTCTGGATATAGCTTTTTTGCTATTTTATTTTGCTAGGTTTAAAATACTTTTATGTAAATATTTTTATGTAATCATTTTATTTTGCTAGTTTTAAATACTTTGAAAATATTTGTATGTAATCATTTATTTTGATCTTTGAACTGTACTTCATATTTTTTTCATGCTAGTGTTCCATGTAAAATAAGGCTAACTGCGCGACGAAAAAATAGACGTTTTACGGTATTCCTCTGATGCACAGCGCCTTAAAGTTCCGTGTGACGTCACAGTGTGCTTCACTTTTTCGCAATATGTGACGTCACGAGCCCCCACTCCTAAACTTTAATGCGTTATATCGTTATAATTTATCGCACAATTGACAAAACAAAAAGTACGTCACTAATATATTTTGATTCCCTGAATGAAGGACTAATTTTAATGTTAATCTTTTGACCCTGGAAACTAGCCTATTATACTTTACAATAGATAGATATATATCCTTGTTGTTTGTGCAAATCTTTATCCACGCAGATTTCCCAGTCGCACCTTCAGCGTAATTTTCAGAGCCTGCAGATCAGCGTATTCTGTGAATAATCATAGTCCTACATACCTACATATATTGATATTTTATAAATGTAAGATAACCAAGTTTGGACTGGTACCGTGAGATCTAGACTTCTAACGCATGTGTTGTCATGTGTGTCTGTCTATGTAGGTCAGGCGCCGGTGCAAGGCTCCTTGCTACTGCGTTCTATTGATGTGTTTACTTCATGCAAAATATGGAGACACTGATGTGGCAACTTGTGGTATCTTTGAATACGGATCTATATAGTTTGCAAATATCTGCTTATAAAGTACCCATTACTTTAAATTAAATAAATCTTTATTTGAGACCGTGCTGTCTGTCTTTAAAGTGCAAGTAGTTATGTCCAAGTTAGAGTTTTGCCCTGAGATGTCTAAGTTCTGCCGTGCCACATGTATGATTGTATAATCAAATCAACTTCCCCTTCAAGAATCAGTGCAGCTTCTGTGTTACATTGACGTGTTTACTGTGATTACAAATACTTGATTCATACCAATACGTGGATTGTATTGGATCTTCAAATAATAACGAATACAGGACTTTGATAGAAGTAGGACAAGCACAAGCTTATTAGCTGTTTTCATCCTTTAGTTAAGGAACTCGTAATTCCAAAGATACAATAAAATACAATATAACTTTATTGCCCACATCTGGGAAGTCACAAAACTGAAATTATAACATTGTTAACAATACGGAGCAAAGGCGGACTTATTGCTAAGCAATCTCTTCCAGCTAACCTTTGTACAATAAGAGAATATGATGTAAGGGTGGGCCCAGTAGAATTAAAAATAAAAAGAAAGTCTACTGTATAGATATAAATCAACACAGACATATATATTATTTGGGAACAAGGGATCCCCCTTACTCATAAAAAAACGTTCTTTCACATCAAATATAGATAAAGGGACTAAACATTTTAACTAAAATAGGTTACAAGCACTTGCCAAATTATATTTAGTAATTAACGAACGCCACTACGATGGAAAATGGCCCTTCTCGGGGCCAAAAACAGTTTGCTTGTACCTGAGAAGGACCTTTTCTTCTCAGGTACAAGCAACTGTTTCTCAAGACCTCATCAATAGATCTAAAATACATTTAACGAACGTATGTATTTTTCTAAGAATAAAGGGGTAATACTTCTGTGTCAACATTACTTTGTAAGTTCTTTTGATTTGTAGGGCGTTTGTTCTCGACGTTTCTCGCCAGAGATTCTAGATTGTAAACAAAGTCGTGTCAACGTTTTATGAGTCAGACAAAGGTTCAATAAGTACATATTGTGCTGATAATAATCATAAAGAACACAAAGAATTTATTTGTTTCTGTTTGGTTGGAATATGAACCCACATTCTACTGGTTCAATGATTCTATTTGCTAGCTAACCTCTAGGCTGCGGTAACTTTTCATCAGCAGGGCAGCGTGCTTCTTGAAAACATTTACACTAATAAATACAAGAAAACAAACAAAAAACACGAAAAAAAAACATAAACGATTGGACAGATATACAATGGCGTACTTATCCCAGGATGGTATCTCATCCAGTCAACCAGCAAATGACAAGAGACGATTCAAAATAGGATGGCATACGTTATTTTCTCTTCTCGTTCATTAAAATTCATGTTGTCACGAATGTATCCGGATAGCGTGGAAAAGTAAAAGTACAGTGAGTCATTTTGACCACTGGTTTTCGTGTTCCACTATTTTGATACGAAATAGGGATGTTGATAAGGTGTTGAATTTTTTAGTAGTTAATGTGCTATCAACACAGAATACACGTATCTATTTACATTATTATTCGTGTTATGTGTAAACAAACTTTCACATTTTTTTATAACTTAGTTGAGCTATTTATGGACGTTATTTCACCTAGCTAGACTTTGAAATCCATACTAATATTATAAATGCTAAAGTCTGTCTTCCTGTTACGCTTTCACGGCCAAACCGCTGAACAGATTTTGATAAAATTTGGTATGACTATAGTTGAAGACCCGGGGTCAAATATAGGCTACTTTTTGACGCAGGCGGAGCTGCGGGAAAAAGCTAGTACTTAATAAATATGTGCGGGCAAATTAATCTTAAGTGAAGCAAGAGTATACGTTTTCGATTCGTTTCGCGGTATGCTACGAATAACAATTGTTATTCGTAGGCCGTATGTATGTGAAAACGGGATTTCATTAATATTTAAAACATCAAAATTGCCGTAAATTATCGACTCGACACTGACTGATTAAGTTATAGCCGTAAATATATGTTTACAAATTTATTAATTGAACAACGAAGTTTCTCCACGATAGAGGTCACCGGCTGATGTCTAATTTTAGACTATTTGTGCTAATCTGTCACGTGTGGCTCGCGTGTGTTGAGTATTAATTAACTTTTATCTATTCATAATTAAGCAAATGTGAAAAAAGAAATATGAATGGATTATGGACTGGGTTTTGACTAAAACGCGCTCGTTGTACTCCAGAAGAAGCTGTAGTCGTTCTTAGCTTTAACTTTCGATAAGGTGTGCCCTAGCGTTTGTACTAAAAATAAAAAAAATAAAAAAAGGAGAGAACAGAGGAGGATCCAGTAGTCGGCCGTCTCAGATTTAGCTCGGTTATAAGCATAGATAGAGGAAGCAGACTGCAAGACCCTTAGATACTGTGAGCCAATACTGCGTGAATCGGAATAGTTCCCAATAAAAAATTCAGGCGGTAGTTTTGTAATCTTATGACATCAAAGACAAATGTTAACTTAGTCTGCCTGCGACCATGAACGCTGTAAAGTGTTTGAAACGTCAGGTGTAAATAAATAAGTAATAAACGCGATAAAACCGTATTAAAATAGTTTAATTTAATGAATAGATAGAGGGATAGAAGACTATAACTGACAGGAGGTAGCGTAGGACTGATCGAAATGGAGATCCATGCTGTTGTCAAGACTCAATGCAAATGCGCAAAATTATGTTATGTCCTGAAAAAAAATAGGACAGACAAGAAAACGCGTTTGTTTACTTTTGATACTACAGGGCTTTCTCTAAAACAACTTTTGTGTGTTAATTAGACCCTATTGAGTACAGATAGTATTGTTGTACATATATTTGAGAAGCATAGTGCAGTAGTATGCGCGCGCAGATAATGCAAATGCACTACATCGTGTTTACATCGGTCCTGTGACGAATCGCTTGTTTATGTTTGTATGTGTGTTACGTAATCTAACAACATACGGGCGCGTATTTTGTGCGCTAGCGCAGCGAGTAGTCGAGCGGTTTACTTGCGCTTTTATGGATATTTTAGGAAACTTGCCATTATGTTCTGGAAACGAAAGAAATGCGTAATATAGAAATCGATGTTTCGGGTTTCTAATCTGACACATTTGCTTGCCTATCGAGTTGTTAAGTTAATTTTGACACTAATTGTTATGGGTTAACCGATTTCTTTGCTATCTACAGCATAACTACTCCGAAAATGTCTTCCAGGTTAATTAACTTTTGTCTCTGACTATGACTACACGGAGAAGTAAAATAATACCGATCATTCCCGTTGTCCACCACCTCCCTGTCCACCACTGGTGGACAGTGAAACTTTTTTGAAAAAGTCGTGTTGTTGTCCACCACTGGTGGACAACAACACAACATTTCCGATAATTACCGTTGTCCACCACCTCCGTGTCCACCACTGGTGGACAGTGAAATTTTTATAAAAAAAGTCGCGATCATTCCCGTTGTCCACCACCTCCCTGTCCACCACTGGTGGACAGTGAAACTTTTTTGAAAAAGTCGTGTTGTTTTCCACCACTGGTGGACAACAACACAACATTTCCGATAATTACCGTTGTCCACCACCTCCGTGTCCACCACTGGTGGTCAGTGAAATTTTTATAAAAAAAGTCGTGTTGTTGTCCACCAGTGGTGGACAACAACACGACTGTTTTCTTTCGTTCCCGATGTCCCCCACCCGCTTAAAAGTTCTGCAGTTATGTCCCCAGCATTGGATCCTGATATTTCATGTTAGTATTATTTACTGTTTTAATATTTTTCTAGACACCGTTAAGTACAAAATTGTGCAGGTAAAAGTGGTTTTGACCATCGCTCCAAGTGGTACTTGGTTCAAAGGATATCCATTGCGATTCAGAGAGGTAATGCTGCCAGTATAATGGGTACTTTTGAGCCGGGTGCCGTTCGGGGTGGTATATTTTTAGATTAGAAAAGTTTGTGGTTTTTTATTTTTAGTTTTTAGTTGTAATTTCGATATTTTTTTACGTCTTATTTTAATAAATAATTTATGGTAAAAGTGTGCATGCTATAATTTCCGTAGTAGAGAATGTGAAGGGGATCACGTTTGTCAACATATTTTACAAACAGTAGAAGGCAAAACTTTACAAGGCATAAATGTGCTTGCTCATATAAAATATCATAATTTACTTTAATCATACCAAAATGTAATAAAGTAGACTTACTTAATTTACGATAATAATCCATCACAGTTGTTGTTAACAACAGCTATACGTTATTAAATAACATGTAACATACCTAAATAGCACTTGAAAGAAGGATAAAATATGCTTAGGTACATATACATATTGCCTCAAGTATTTTCACTAACTTCCAATTATTGTTTTTAAGTAAGTCTAAAATATCAGAAATTTAATCATAAAATAGCTAAGTATATAGGTAAAACATCATGGCCGGTCGTGCCTAACTAGTCGGTTAGCGCTCACCAACACCCCCCGCTACCCCTTCTGTTGCGCACACGCTGCACGTTTTTTCCCGGTTATGACGTTATCAGTGCACCCTGGTAACCCGCCCCCGGCGCCGGCGCTTGCTATCGGCCATGACAGAATCTCTTCTACTTAAATTATGGCACCCAAAGCCCTTATTATGAATCCATAATATATATTAGAGACTAAATAATAAGGACTTACATAATTTTGTGTTTGACTGTCTCTAGAAAAATATTAAAACAGTAAATACTAACATGAAATATCAGGATCCAATGCTGGGTACATAACTGCAGAACTTTTAAGCGGGTGGGGGACATCGGGAACGAAAGAAAACAGTCGTGTTGTTGTCCACCACTGGTGGACAACAACACGACTTTTTTTATAAAAATTTCACTGTCCACCAGTGGTGGACACGGAGGTGGTGGACAACGGTAATTATCGGAAATGTTGTGTTGTTGTCCACCACTGGTGGACAACAACACGACTTTTTCAAAAAAGTTTCACTGTCCACCAGTGGTGGACAGGGAGGTGGTGGACAACGGGAATGATCGAAATAATACTACGTAAAATGAGTGTTACTTGCGTGGTATGCCAACTCGGCAGGGAATATCTTATCGTTAAAATAAAATATACCCTAACTAATGCTCATTATTCCTCCTACGAACAACCCCATTCAATCACTGACATGTTAATGACACAAATAAAAAGTCGAACGGATGTGGTGCTTCATACGGTCTTCAAAGTAGTTTTCCTCATAGGTACCTGACGTGACCACTATACTCTTAATTGACAGTAAATCTTTTCGAAGCGAACCTATTGCAGGGGCGCAGTTCTCACGCCCCGTTAGAGATAAGTCGAATTAGAGATATCTGTAAAAAATATGTCTATGACAACCTTTTGGCCGTATTCTTAGTCATCTCAGGTTAAACGTCATAACTGAGTGGGACCATATGGGGCTGGCGTCATAATCTTGAAAACCGGACGAAATTTCAATAGACATTTCCGTAGTCTACGACATTATTCTTTGTCGGCAATGAGATAGATTTTTTGAAAAAAAAAAATAGATTTTGAAATTGATGACTTGTGGACTGCTATAAAATCTTAACTTTGGCTTTAAGTCCACTCTTTACGATATTGTAATGAAGTTAAATATAAATAAATGACGAATCCATGTGTTCACACTTCTATACTTACATTATTTTGCTATAATGGGGTCACAATGGGGCGCAACCCTCAGATTATGATGCTGCAAACTGGAAAATCACTGGGTGTATTATAAATACATGCGACTCTTTTGTAACACACTCTTTCGTGATTATCTAATTCATGGTTTGACCACTATTAGCATGGTATTAGTTATGGGTTCTGTATCCTATCCTACAAACTAAAGGTAAAAATCTACGTACGTATTTTAGTTCTTGTTATTATTAGTTAAGATCGCTTATCCATAGATTAAGGGATTTTTTGGTTAGCGCACCTAATATGTTGGAGCACCATGATTCCTCACAAGGTGGCGGCTGAAAACCAGGTACTAGTCATGCTGGCATGTCTAGCGTAATACTGAGCCGCCACCTATTGAGACGCCTGCCATGCATATATTGTACTTTGTCAATCATTTTTGTAAATCATTTTCTGTATATTGATAAACGTTTCAATCCGGATCACCGAAATCCGATCATTCCCTGTAAATAGTTTCAAGCAGTCCTTACGGTAGTCGCTCCATTAGTGCCGCTGTATCTATAACATACATATAATTACGCATGTTTCCCTCCGTGGTAGCCAGAGACTACGGATTTCCATTTACGACCTCCCTCGATTTCTCCTGCCAACCTGCAATGTCCTAACCTAACCAAAGTGGAATCAACAAAGAATACTCGTGGGAATCACGACCTTCCTTCGGTCAGAGACGCACATTTTTCTATACCGTATGTTATATTACACTTACGCGGGGCCGACTGTTGCGTAATGACGTGACGTGGCACGTATTGGTAAACAAATCGCTAGATTGTAAGTCTTCATCTTTATGTCGGTTGAATTGCAATGCAAGTGCTGTTTGGACAACTAACTAGAATGTTTTATGGAAATAACTCTTCGTATGTATGTTATGTTCACCATTTGTAGAAATCACGTTTTTATAAACAACTACTTATTGGTCTGAGCGAATATAACGAATTAACCATTTCGTTTATACAAAAAGAGTAAACAAACTTTTGCTTGCGTCTTCGCTTACTTTAAATCTGACGGGCACACTACTTTTTCGGGATGAAAGGTACTTCTATGTTCTAAGTAATTCTATTATACCTATGTGTATGTATTATGTATATGCGAAATTTTAGGAAGATTGGATTAGTAGGTGAAGTGTGAGGAGGTAAAAAATAAGATAAACTCACTTTCTCATTTTTATAAGTAATTTTAGTTAGAAAAGTAAGGATTCTAAATAATTTACCCACAAAATACATGTCGGCATATGACTAACCTAACTATCTATAATTTAATATAGAAAGTAAAATGAGAGGGGTGTGGCGCGCCGTTGTAAACAACACGTGCGCCTACCACTTCCACCATCATCCCTACTGTTGCCCCTTCTTTTGCAGCGGGTATAAATCGATCGCACAATGACTGAATCGTCAATCTGAGTCTTGAGTCTTTGCCAGTCATGGCTCTGATTGCACTATCCTTGTTTAACTCTGACTCATGATGAGTTGTCTCCTAATATGTTAGCATGGGAGAGATCCAGGTACTCTTGGTTGTAGATCATCGTATGACGCGGGGAGTCGTGTGCGTCTGCTTTAACCATGATTTGGGATACCGTCCCTCTATCGGGACGAACAGGCCCTCTGCCCAATTTAATAAGATCTTAATGATAATTGATTGTTAACTTTATCATACCCCTTTCATTATGTGAGTAATTTTAGACCGATCTCGGTGCTTCCTGCTATTTCTAAAATATTGGAAAAGCTGATGAATTCCAGACTTATAAATTATCTTAATAAATTTAGCCTCCTTTCGTGTCGGCAATATGGGTTTAGATCAGGTAGAAGCACAGCAGACGCTGTAGCAGCTCTCACAAATTATGTAGTTACTGAAATCGATAGTGGTAAAAAATGTATATCTGTATTTCTAGACCTCAAAAACGCATTCGACACTGTCTCTATACCTGCCCTTATTCAAAAACTAGAACAAATTGGCATACGTGGCATGGCTCTTAAATTATTCTCCGATTATCTCAATAACCGCAGACAACGTGTCAAGATAGGACAATTTGTGAGTGGGGATGAGTATGTCACCTATGGGGTGCCGCAGGGGAGCGTCCTTGGTCCTACCCTATTCTTAATATATATAAACAGTCTCTGTGAACTAAACATTAATGGTGGCCGGGTATTCTCTTACGCTGATGACACCGCTATTACTTTTTCTGGTAGCACTTGGAAGGAAGTCTTTGATATTGCTGAGCAAGGTCTTATAATTACACAAGAATGGTTGCGATCGAATTTGCTCACACTTAATATTGCTAAAACTAACTTTATAAGTTTTTCTATACGAAACTCAACTCAACCTTCCCCCGATCTTTCGCTTAAAATACACACATGTCAAAGCACTAGGCAGCGATGTAACTGTTCCTTTATTAATAAAGTGAAATCAACTAAGTATCTTGGCGTAGTTATCGATCAGAATTTAAATTGGCATTTACACATACAGCTCATAATTTCAAGAATAAGAAAGCTTACCTGGATTTTTAAAAATCTGAGGCACATTGCAAAGCTAAAATTACTGAATAATATATATATAGCACTAGTTCAATCAGTTCTTATCTATTGTATCCCAGTATGGGGTTGTGCTGGAAAAACAAAGTTTCTGGAATTGGAGCGTGCCCAGCGTTCCTTACTAAAAATAATGTATTTCAAACCGTACCGTTATTCGACCGTAATGCTTTATAAGGACACCGAATTACTTACAGTCAGACAGTTATATATACAACACGCAGTATTAAGGCAACATAAATCTATAGAATTTGATAAAAACATATTGAACAGAAGAAGAGTTAACATTATCTTTCATCCTCAACCTGCAAATACTGCATTTGCTTCTAATCAAAATTTCCGATTGGCCTCTTACTTATACAAGGTTTTAAATGATAACTTAGAAATTTACACTAAATCCTACCACGATTGCAAAATGACACTAAAAAGTTACTTACAGAAACTGTCTTATGAACAAACTGAAGCACTTTTAACACCATTACAGTAGCACATTAAATTTAAACTCACTTTGGCATGTATTATATATATGGGATAAGCATTTTTGAATATTGGTAACAACAGTAAAATATAAGCAAAGTTAAACAAAATAATAATTAAAAAGGTTTAAAGATAATCAATAAATTCTATGTTAGAAATTCTAAATTTTTTCAGTTTACTCAATGTAAAATAAAAATACTCATTTCCATTTTCATAATAGTGCACAGACTATAAAATAATATTGTTGATTATAATTATAATTGAATTAATATTTAATTCTTCTGCATGTAACGTATTTATAAGAGAAGAGCGGGACTCACCAGGCACAAGTTTTCTTAACTTAAATGGTGAGACTCTGCTACCTACTTAATGTGAATTGTAAAAGAAGAATAAATGAATTTTGAATTTTGAATTTGAATTTTTGAATTATTTAAGAGAAAAAAAATTTACGACAGAAAAATTTTTTGCCGTTTCAAACGAAAATTACGCTTGTACAGTCACTACTATTTCCCATTCTTGATTACGCGGATACCTGTTATTTGGACCTTACTCAGGAGCAATTAAACAAACTTGAGCGTCTCCAAAACCTTTGTATCAGATTTATTTACGGTCTTCGTAAATATGATCATGTCTCTGAATTTTGCAATCAACTCAAGTGGCTCCCAATCCGACGTCGCCGTGATTGGCATATCCTTTCCATGCTTTATTCTATTCTTTTTATTCCCACTTATCCGCAATATCTGAAAGAACGGTTTGTGTTTCACAATCAACACCATGATCGACTTCGCAGTGCACATAATCTCCGATTGGATACACCCGTACATTCTTCCGAATTTTACACCAAGTCGTTTACTGTCCAAGCTGTACGTCTGTGGAACTCCTTGCCGGTATCTATTAGACATGCCCAAACACTCTCCAGCTTTAAGACACAAGTGAAAGACCATTATCTTTCTATCACCTAAACCTCTTCCCGAGAAAATCTTTTCGTCTGCTGTTCGTATATAACCCGCCATAGTTGTAATTTTAACATTTATTGATACGCTTAAAATAAGTATGTACATTTATTTACATTGTGTAATGCATGCGTATATGTGCACCACATATATTTACATAGGTATATTTTTTTTTTTTGTATGTGCTGCATAGGTACGTTATGCTTTTATGTTTCACTTTTTCCCAATTGTTAATTTGCGCCTACCTTCCTGTTTCATATCATGAAGTCCTACCTGTTGGTTGCCTGGAAGAAATTGCTCTAGCGATAAGGCCGCCTTTGTACCATAGATAATAATAATATTCATGTACTTTCTACAATTTGGTGCAATAAAGAGTTATTTATTATTATTATTATTATTTAAGAGAGCTTTCATTACCGCCATCCTGTCCTGTCACTTGATGACAGCCTGCCTTTTCGTCATTTCGACATACATATAAATCGTATTACGATGACATGAATAGCACTAAATTATTATGTCGTTGTCGGTAAGCACACGTTCTAGGTTAATCCAAGAAAACATGCGCAAGCTGTATGCGCAGTGTGCAAAACTGCAGATGCTTCTTCTTCGTCCAAGCCAATTTTCCCAGTTGTGCTGCATTGCTCGGGTTACGCTTTAATCATGGTAATAAATTTGGCGGTTCTGGTTATTATAATGGAGCTACTGCAGTCTGACATCTGTATCGGAAACCAGACCCATGGTATCATGATGTTTTTAAAGATCACCGGTTTTCGGGCACCCCAACCACTGGGCCACAGGAAACTGAAACTATTTACCAATACTCGATTAGTCCATGAACGGTTGGTCAACTCAACATACAACGTTGGCAATGATGCCCTAAACATATCCCTCTAATCTAATTATCTGCATCACTCCTAAGTCTCTCAGACATGTAGTCCCGCTGAGTGTAAAAACGTCTTTCTTCCCTGTCGTTAGCCACCCCCCCAATTCTTCAACTGTGCAGGAAACTGTCAATATAAATCGCAATAGTATATTAATATCGCTGTCTTATAGTTAGGCCTATCATCATTATCAGCTGTCTATAGCTCCCTAGATATAAATTATCATTTAAATCGCAATAAGAGCGGTATTGCGTATAATGCAGACGCAAAAAAGCTACCCAACTTCTACCTTGGAATGCCTTCTAATTCCCCGGATACTGCGTCGGAACGGCCATAAACATTTTACGACTGAACAACGCGCTCCTAGCACACGTGTCATGAAAATTACAAAGCAGGGTCACGTCTGCCACTGGCGGGGTGGTTAGGACCTCGAGCCGTGAGGTGTTCTGATTGGTTTTTCTTGTCGAGTCGAATTTGTATTGACCACATTAAACCATCGGCGACGTAAAAGATTGTCTGCTCAAATTATGGCGCACTTGTTGTGTTTTAAATAAAATAAATAAATAAAATATTTTTAGTTTTAGGCGCCCATAGGTTCTGTACCTGGAATGAGTTTATGTAGTTATATTTAGAACTAGCTTTTCCCGCAGCTCCGCCTGCGTCAAAAAGTAGCCTATGTTTAACCCTGGGTCTTCAACTACATACCATATTTCATGAAAATCCGTTCAGTGGTTTGGCCGTGAAAGCTAAACAGACAGACAGACGTAAAATGAAAATACTAAAACAGGTTCAACACAAAAATTACATCCATCTCAATTTACCTTCTGACAGAGTTGTTTAGGTGTCTTGTTTCTCATTCCTTCAGTCCCATAGTTTTTCGGAACCGCGTTTTTGCCTCTGACGTGGTTATTTTTGGTGGTTTTCTGTGGAGATAATATAATACACGCAAAGAGAGTTGAAGGAGTCAGGATAGCCATGAGGGCTGACAGGTAGGTTAAACCAAGAGATGTGCTGAAACATTTAATATTTCGACGAATTGAGAACATCCAGTTTTTTGTAAGTCGCTTAAAAATCAATTCAATAACCCTACACGTGTCTCACGAGACGTATTTTGACGACGGACAAAGTTCTACGTTTGTTATGACTGCGCATCTTTATATTTATTATCGTTTGAATTAGTTTCGCCGTCCAACGATAATAGAACTCCACACAAGGTGAGCCCACTTGCCCAACGGGGTCGGGTTGAAATTGGTCGCCTCATTCAATTACTGTTTATACGCAAAATACCAGTTTGGCGACATACCCTTGGAATGTTATGTGTCGGCGACAAATGGCACTTATGTAACGAAGTCCAGTCGGCTTGGTTTTGCTCTAACATTGTTGATATTGCTTGCTTGTGTGCGTTTTGTTTCATTTTTAGCTGACAACCCGCAGGAGGGTTATGTTTTTTTAGCTATGTCTTAAACCTAACTGTAGCCTATACGAAACAAGAAGATTGGTTTAGGAGAGATTTTCCATAAAAATATGCGGTGCGAGATTTCGATGATTTGAATATAAAAGCCATATTTTTCCACTAGTTAGATAAATAGCTATATCAACAAAAACAAATAAAGTTGTAATATCGCGCGCATTCACCTTACTGTATTCTTTATCTTTCTCCAATGTAAAAGGTTAGTTATAGACGCAAGATTATTTTATTGTGATATCTAAATGTTAACAAACTGTAAACTTTTGCCAGGCTCTGCATCTATCATCATCTCGACTTACCCTGTTTCTCTTATCTTCAATTTCGCATTGTCTATGGTCACCTTAACCTGTCTATCTATTTCGAGTACAAAGATAACCTATTTTATAATTATGGCTGCCAAAAACAGTATCTTTGCAAACAAGATTAAGCAGAATAAAATAATGAACACTATTAACCTAGCTATCTCGACCCACATCAGCTTATCTGCGATAAGGCTGCATTGTTTAAACGCTTCAATAGCACACACATACAAATAGTTGCCGAGGGAGACTAGCTCGTGCGAATCTAGTTCACACATATCAAACCATTTTACAAGGTCTTCATCATCATCATAATTAGCTTACTTAAAACCAATGCTTTATACCTCGCCTGCTTTCTTCTATCTACGCCAATCTTTTCTGCACTGATCCATCGAAATCCAGTTGTTGCCAGCTACCTTTCTGATATCGTCGACCTTTTAGCTGGATGTTCAGCACTTCGCCTTCCATTTACAGGGTCTTTTAACGATCTTTTCATAGTCCGCCCATAATGCTCTTACAAGTGGAAATGCGTTTTGTTTTTCCGTATTTATTGAAGTTTCAGAACAAAATTCTAGACAAAATGAACATAGACACTTAAAAAAATTATCTTAATTGTCTTGTCGGATTTGAAGGTATTATCTGTGGTATCATTAAATATCATGGTTGTGTTAATAGTTTAATCTCTTTAAGATTTTTTTGTATAAGTGTAAAAAAAACAGAATTAAACAAATACGGGTATAGAAGAAAGATAAACGACAATGGACGAGTTTCGCTTTCAAAAACCCATTAGCCAACCCAGCTTTGAATCGTATCAGGGATATTTTTGCACAAATCTTTTTCCAAAAATATGTATTGAATCACTTTTATTGGGTAAGCGCAACATAATGTTATAGATCTTTCTTAGCCCAGAAGTAGATAGATGCTTCTCACACTTGGCATTATAGACTGAATTGATTTTGCAAAATTAAAATGTAAAATTCTATGAAAATATTTATCGTAAATTCACATTTGAAATGATGTTATAGTATCTAATCGGATTTCACAAAGACAAAATATAACAAAAAGCTTCCTTTGTGCAGTATTATATTAAATCAGATAATAGCGATCTTAAAGGTTGGTTTATACACGATCCAGTGCGGCGATCCAGTGCTTTCACGGACACGAAATCCGCCCCACACACGCAAACAATTTACTCACACTTTCAATAATTGTTTGTATGTGTGTGTTCGTGACAGCGAAATCTCGAAAAAATCACAAATAGACAAACTTGGCTTATATATATCCTACCCGTACGCACATGCGAATAAAGTGCCATCGTCATTAATTATTTAAATTTTGGCATAGATCTACATACACCAGTTTTCATGAATAGGGTCGTTGCACCGATGACGCTTCTTATTTACTATTCTATGCCCGTCGTTCCATTGTTCCAATTTTGATAATTCAAAACTCGCAGATCTTATTATTCTTCATTCAAACTGGGACATAGTCTTTTGTAATTTCCATCTGACGTGTGCACGCGTCTTTTATATCATTGCATTTTTCCGGTTGCTTTTTAATCTAAGCTGCTACGCAATGAATCCTCTTACTAAAACATCTGAATATCGATTTTAAATTTAACGGTGAACAATTTCTGCATGTTTTTTTATGACCTTTTTTTTCGGTATGCTGTAGCAGATAGAATCCGTAGTCTGTCGAAAAAAGTACAAGATTTGCAAGAAACAAAACAGCTAAACAAAAAAGTTTGTTAAATTCATAATATTTATTAGAAACAAATAAAAGTGACCGCTTTTTACTAATGGTTATGTGTTTCGTTCTTATCGCAACATACTGAGCAGCTGCACTGCCAAAAATACGACTTGTCATGTCCGTCCTGCAGTTTATAAATAGCCGCTTTGTTTACTAAGATTCTGCAATAAGCACCCAAATAATATATTTTTACATGGGTTTCCCGCGATTACATTTGTTTGCCACATTTGAATTTGTGTGTTACGAAATGGGATTGTCTTTAACAATAATAAAAATGCATCTTTTTTTACAATTACTAATACAAATACAAAATCTCTTTATTGATATTATTTGTTGACGTTTAAGTTCTTACTGTCTGGCATGTCCATGGGCGACATAGATTTTTACTCTGTAGGTCTCAACCAATGCACAGTTTTCAATTTGTTAACTTACAATTTTGTAACTCATGTTTATCTAAAACAATGGCCCAAACTCCCAACGGAAGTCCCTAAAACGTCTCCGTACTAGGGTAGGCCCGCAGCCTAGACAACCTAGCACACTGGCTACATAAACATCAGTGACCCAATGCCGTTCCGCTTCTTTTATCATGCCCTTCTTGTCCTCGATATCGGCCACGAAAAATGGCTAAAGGTTGGCAAGTTTTTGAGCTAATATACATGACATTCCACAAGTAAAGCAAGTTCTACACCATCCACTGAAAGAAAAAAATGTAGTCATCAACTGGATACCAATGGAGCACACTTACGGCATAATACTATTGTGATTTTACGTCTCTTTTCGCCCTTGACCCAAATAGTTTGCCAATATAGAAATCTTGCAGCGATAGAACTAATTAATACTAACAGAAAGGGCGCAGGAATTCAGGCACGCCAGCGCTACTAAAAGTGTAGTGTCTAGACTAGGCCTAAATTTAGAACTGTGAGATCGCGACGTCCCAGTGCAAGATGCAAAGGGCAGAATGATAGCTCTATCACATAAATAGATAAATGAAATAGAGAGAAGTTCGTCCGTCGGAGAGAAATCGCTTGATAGCCTAGCAAGAAATGGTAACGATTATTCGACGATGAGCATTGTCTGGTCGCCTCCAGTGGCAATTTTCACTTTAGATTAATCTCCAGATGTCAATTGGTTATGTCAGTTTCCTTTAAAGCAGCATGTATAACCCTGAATAAACATACCTGGATCCTATTCTTACTTTGTGCCCTATTAGTCTGGTTTCTGGTTAAAAAGGGTTTTCTGTATGTTCGTAGTTACTTCTTACTTTTATGATTCTTTATTTTGCACTGATTTTATTTTTTCTTTATTGCAGGTAAGCATAAGCGTACTGCTGAATATCTTCTTTACGTCCAGTTCAGTTGGGATGCCGTAATCAATGTCTACGATGGTAAGGTATCAAATTTTCTTCTTATTTAGTATTTTCGCCTGTAATTATTTATTAGTGCAATATCCTTTATTTATGGATGGGTAGGGCTAATACGCAGTGTGACTAAATCGAAAGCTCTCTTCTCTCATTTTACTATTCCCGTTTGCGTCTTCAGCTGGCTGCTTCGAAGCCAAAGACCCGGTCTCCTGTTTTCTCACTTCGCCAGATCTTCGTCATCCTTGCCGGGAGAGTTGGCCATTTGCACGCAAATCCTCAATTACGACGTCAAATCGACACTTGTGGCTTGCCAAGTTCTACCAAACCCATGACTAGAAAATTAATAACTCCAAATTTTGTTGCTTTTAACTTTAAACGATCCAAGCTTCTACACTGTGGTGAGAGCGAATTAAACAAGCAGGCTTGGCACTTTGGCACAGACTGCCCTCACTATTGGTCTCCGGCCAAGTTACACTGTTATGTCTGTTGACGACTTACTGCCTGTTAAAACTTGAATTTGTTTTAGCCACGAAGCTATTTAAACAAACAGTTATTTATGGCAAATCATCCTAAGCTTAGTTCATTAATTTGAAATTTATTGACCAAGCGAGCGAAGCGAGCGAGGTCTCCGTTTCAACTTGGCCAAAAATGCTTTGGTATGTCTGTGTGTTCTCTTGTAGAGGTCGCATTTCTCATCCGATTCCCGTGAAATTTTGGAAGCAGGTTCGATAAACATATGAAAATCTATAGTCGAGCCATTTTTTGGAATTTTTTGAAAATGACGGAGTTGGCACAATGGGCCTAAGCGCCTTTGGATTTTATGGCTCTTACGACCATTTTGTGTTTGTAGTGACTACGAAATAACAAAGGAGTTTTATTTTCTATTATGACATACAATAGACGTATATTTTCAACAGCATTGTCAAAAGATGAATAGTCCAGTTTATTTATAAAGAGATCTGATCGACTTAAGCGTCTAGAGTTCGAATCTCACCGGAAGGTGTTTTCTTTTTAGTTCCATGTATTTATTTTTATTTAAAAAGTTTTTTAAAAGTACGAGTATACTTATTTGTTTTCTTGGGAATTATATAACTACAGGAAACATTTGTTTAGTCTACTTTACCAAAATTACCAGTTTACCAAAATTTTATAAGAATTCATTTTCATAACTAAACTAAGAAGATTTTTTTGACAATCTTTTATTGTGAGATCAAAGTAAACGAGCTTAAACTCGATGGGATTACGTTGTTTCATCAAAGAGTTCCTATACCGCTTCCCAACTCCACCATCAGACCAGCTCCAAGTCTCGTATGTGTGCTAAATTTCAGCTTAATTGGAAACCGAAAAGTAGATAGAATTTGAAAGAAAAAAAATGAATTGATTATTATAATTGAATAATTTACTTCATCTTTGTTTGTATAAACTCCAAGTTTTTGCTTACTCTGTCTGTTTACTAGGTACTCCTTCTGTTATGAACAGAGGAGGAAAAAAGACTAAAAAGATTAGCGGAACGAACATTATCAAGATTTTAATATTCAATGAAAAACATATGGTGTGAAAAGTTCCTTCGATCTGCAATCTCTATAAGCTCGCGAGGTCTACAGCTCACAGAGCCACTAGTATATGTTAGTTAGATACTCTTTATTGTACATAAATAAAACATTTCAATTATAAAAAAAGTAAAAGAAAGTGTACACAAAGGCGGACTTATCCTACAATGTATAATGTTTGTTACCTCTTCTACTAAACCAGTCTTCTCGAGAATTTACATACATGTAGTACTATGAATGATATAACGGAACTTTCCATCCCGAAAGAAGTATTATTTTCGTGGGATATACGCAAATCTAGTACATAATCATTTCAGACTTTCGTTCCACGTTCTTTCTTATAGTTAGACAGTGTATCTGACCAAAGGGTGACTTGACTAGTTTCGGATTTTGGCAAACTGCCTTCAAGCATCTGACTTCGGTTAACGACTGCTATCCAGCGATGGCCGTCGATAATCTTATAGTGGCAGTGAAGCATGAAGTCCGCGAAAGACCGTGTAACTATTCACGCTCGTAATTCCTTGATGGTTTTTCAACTGCCTATTCTAGGCCTAGGATGTTCCAGTTATTTCCCATTACGTAAAGAATGAAAGAAAGGCATTGTGAAACCTGCCTCCACGGCGTACATTCCTCAACGTTTGTATCTGGTACATAATACGGAGAAATGTATACTCTCATGTAGTCTAGCCGGCCAATATTTGTACAGTACAGATTGCTTGTTAGGGCTGCTACAATTACAATCTGTGTGAATAATTGAGCACGTTTGGCGTAACTCCAGAAATGACGCAAAATCGTCAAAATATTCCCCCGTGGGGATAGGCAAGGAGATGATGAGAATATTGTGATATTGTAATAGATGGCGAGTCCCCGTGAGTTTGACCAGATCAGCGATAATAAGATAGGCCTATTGGCCAATTCAGTTGTAGTGTTGCCAAATAGCATCGAAACATTTCTCAATGAGAGTGTAGGACTAGCGTAAGTTATTAGATAAGTATATATGTAAAAATGTATATAAAATTCTTTATTGTGCATAAAAGAAAACAGTTAGGGATGATGGATCTCTTCCAGTCAACCACTTTAATAGAGGAAAGTCTGTGACTTACTGTCATGTACAAAAAATAATAAATAAAAGCTATATTCAACTACATAATTACTACCTATTTATAATTCTTAATGATGATTTAATACAGTGCAAACAAATCTAACAAATTACTCTTTTCTTTGACTGACTTGAGTATAATGTACAATTAAATAATAAATAAAAATGTGACACCTGTATACCGTGTCTTTCCTTTCCAGGGGCAGCCCTAATTACATCTTTGTTTTCATCTTACAGCTAATACATAGCTTGGACGCCCAGGGTCTCTATGAGGTACATACAGTCGGGGGCAGATAAACCCGACTGTTCGATAATTACGAAGTTTTATAGTCTCCTTGTTATGACATCCACCTCAAGATAGGTTGTAGTCTATTCGCATAATCATACGGGATGTAGCCCTAGTTAAATGACGTCATTGGATGACGGGGTCAGTGATCTTGCGAGACTACATGGCGCCGGTTCTGTGTGACTGGGGTCTGCGGTTGCCACCATGAGCCACCATCAATTTGTATTTTCGTAACCGAGCCATCTTTAGAGTATTCAAATGTGGCTAAATGGTAGAGGTCAGACGACAGTCGCTCCATTGTAATAACCAGGACCTAGTACATGATTAAAGCGTGCTCTGGGGTCTAAAAATGCCGTGTGAAACACGCTCGGATGAAAACAGGTTAACAGATATGGCCAAGTCTAAGGTAAATGAAATATAGTTAGTGCAGTTTATAGCCACTCAGAAGAAGAATGTATCAACTAGGAGAGTTTATCTATCTCGAGTGCTTTTAGCGTATTATCTTCTCGCACGTCTTCAGTTCGTCCTCATTCCGGCTTAATGAAATTCCAACTGTACCGTGCGCATAGCAGTTGATTTTAATTTCAATATGACGATGTTTATTATTTATCTCTTCGTGTCTATCTCACTCAGTGTCAAAAAAGAGAATACTTGTACAGTCTACTTCTTGTTCGGTATACATAAATTTTTATATAGTTGAATCATGTGCCTTCCTCCCACGAGTGTCTTAAACGGCAAACATAATTCACGTAAAAACCTAAACGTGTAGGGAGTGAATTACAAAAAGCACCGACTGAACGGTATTTTAATTTGATGACACTGTGTGTTATGCGTTTTGTTAGTATGAACCATCACTTCGAATAATACTTAGTTATTTTATTTTTTACAATTTTCCTAGATAGTTAATCTAAATATGCAAAAAAAAAAAACTAAATCTTTCTCCAAAAGAAAATATCAGATGCAGCTTTGAGTTATGAAAGAAAATGGCTGAAATTTGTCAATACACTTCAAATACCATCAAGTGATAAGTCTTCCGTCAAACGTCCGCCGCCAACACATTCGGGCGGCCCTAAGTACTACCCATTTACAAACCCTTGATGTTTCCAAGCATCCTGTCGTGTTGACGCTCAATCAAATGCCCTACTCGAAGTATATACAACCAACTCTTCACTCGAATTTGCACTCTACTTTTACAATTATAGCACCAAAATTGCTTTGCCCTAAAGGACTTCCTTGCGGAGTTCACAATTGCCACAATCATTTTCGCACTTATATCGCTCATGGTAGAGTTGGTTTTTCATTACATTTATGTTTGGGTAGCAACACATCTGATTATCAATCTTGCCGTCTGCTCGCGGGACTACCGGTTCAGTTTTCTCAGAGTTTCATACACGACTTGTACAATTTTGATGTGTAATGAAGATCTTGAAGCTCGAGGCTTTACCGGTTCAATGAAACTGGAGCATAATATGAAGTCTGAACTTCTAGTTTGTATCTAGTTTGTGTTTGTTCTAAAGTCTAGGTCTAGGCTAACCTGTTCAGACTGTATGTTCTTGAATGTTGTATCTTTAGGATCTTTATTTTGATGTTGATACAAAATAGCTGGTTCGACCAGCCCGAAATATAATTGAAGTTCTGAATATAAGGGATATAAAAATTCCCGTGCTGTTCATATGAACTATCTAGTTCAGACACTCCTATCCCAATGTTTATATTATATGAGAATAGGACCATAATTCCTAACATGTATGGATGAGGTCACCGAAACTAGTAACGACCCAGTCATTCATAAGCCGATGAATCGCGAGCAATTTAGCGCATTGTGACAATGTCCTTGCTAGACGCCAATCTAGCTCAAATATACTGGTAATGCTGAATCATTGTAGTAATTTGCGGAATAAATTTTTGCACTTTGACTTTCAAGTGTGCAGTATGTTTGCGTACACAATAAGACTAAAAATAATTAACCAAATTAGTGTCAGGAAACTCGTTATCGTTATATGAAAATACCTATTATCCAAGTTTTGTCTTTATTGCGCCCTGATCGTAAGTTGGGGTGAGGATGTACAGAGAGTTGGATAATATTGGAGGTTAAACTGATTTTGCCTGAAAAAGAAAAGACAGAGCGCTTCTTGGGCTCAATATTTCGAGCCCATACGTTCCCAAGTTTCAATAAGTGACGTCTTGACAATACATAATATACATGTATCAGTTTTTATAGCGACCTTCCGTCCATTCTTACTGACGTCCGCAGCAGACGTCAATTGTGTGCAAATATCCCGTTTGTTGTGCCGGTGACGATCGTCATGTTTTTTTGTTTCGGTAAGTTGTAGCTAGCGAGGGGCTTTTCTCACGGTTTTGCCTTAATTTGTTTTTTATGACTATTTCAATTTAACCTAAGCCTAAAATCGTAGCCCAGGCCAATTTAATGCTCAATCTGGAAAAGATCTAACTATGAGAGGGAACACTATCAAAGAAACTTAGTAAAATTACATGCATCATTTGTCTTTTGCCGGGGTAGGTAGATGACCACTTGCTACGATCAGACATTTTTAAATGATGAAATATTTTCCACTGCGCGTAAATGCGTAATGTATAAACAATCAGATAACCGGATGACGTCATTCCACTATGTTACCTTTGATTAGATCAAATCAAAGCAATGACGTCATTCCAATGAAAATATATATGAAGATACATTGTTCATTCATGATTGTAATAGGTAAAGGTAAATCCCTATTGTACTAAATAGGTAAAAGTACTGACGTACCTGTGGTAGAGCAACAAGAAAAACCGAAGCTGGGCTGCTCTTTGAGTGGAAACATTGAATGCTTGTTACCCTCGTCATGAAATATACTTAAGGACATTAAAAATTGTACTCAAAATTGAGATTGCGGGATTTGGAGAAATAAATAGGTTGTGTAACAAAGTTAAATTTGACATCACCTATGAGAACAACACATAATTTATCAGAGCTAGATTATAGAAAATAGTTTATTTCGATCTAGTTTTATGAAAGAAGCTGGTGCGGTTACAAGGATTAAAATTTTTTGCCGACTAAGACCAAAATCACAATCCTTGCTTCATCCAATCCTTGACTATGCTGACTCATGCTTTCTAAATCTCACTGAAGACCAATTAAACAAGCTTGAGCGCCTTCAAAACTTCTGTATAAGATTCATATTCGGTTTACGTAAACATGATCACGTCTCTTCTTGTCGCTCTCAACTCAAGTGTCTCGAAAACTCGAAGTCTAATGGGGAGCATTACACTTCGTCGAAATTTGCATATCTTTTCACTCTTGTACTCTATCCTATTCATCCCTTGGACTCCTACTTACCTAAAGGAACGCTTCAGATTTCTCAGTGAGGTTAATAATCGCGAACTACTAGTACTACTACTACGTGAATCTAATCTAGCTATCCCTCCTAATGCTACCTCTTTCTATTCCCATTCCTTTACGGTGCAGGCTGCTCAGTTATGGAATGCTTTGCCAGTTGAAATACGAAAAAGCCTAAAAAAATTTCATCTTTCACAAGTGAGAAAACATTATCTCTCTTCAACTGAAGCTGCTCTTGCTCATCGTTAGTCACTTTTTTCATTTCTTTTATTTTTATTATTGTATGTTGTATGTAGATATATGATATGTATAAATTCATTAAAGGTATAGTATGTATTAATTGATTGTAGGTTTATTTAGTATTTTATTATTGTACCGCCTTTTCACTTTTTATACTATCTACTCTAAGGTTGACTGGAAGAAATTGCAATAGCGATAAGTTCAGTCCGCCTTTGTACTCAATTTTCTAAAATAATCAATGTATTTCTTTTATTTTAATTTTGTGATTGGTACAATAAAGTGTATATCTATCTATCTATCTAACACAACGTTAGAAGTGACTTATACCGCGTATGGGATATTTCCTAGTTTACGTATGTTAGTGTAGTACGCTAAAGTGATAACATGCTATATCATACTCGAGCTCCGATACTCGATACACTATCACGTGAGATTCTGTGAAGTGGGCGGTGGCCCGCCAGTTGACAGCTCTCATCTCACGTAGATCAGCCTTAATTGCGCATCTTTTCAATGAGAATTATAATAAAATAAAACCCCCGTTCTCCTAGACCGTTCTTAAATATATGTTAACTAATGAAAACTAAGCGTCTGTTTGATGTTGTCATAAGAAAGAAAGCTAGTCTTTCTATTTCGGAGTTCGCGTATGCTATCAACTTTTACTGTCTAGATGAAAAAAGAGGACATGTAATTGACATGAAAAATCCCCAGAACTTATTTACAAAATGCAGGGCTGAATAAACGAAAACTCCAAGTAGTTCTAGTTAAATGTTCTACGGCTATGTGACTTTTGTTTGCGTCCACGTACACTAGACAGACAGGCTGACATCCTTCCGACTGCTGACAGGAGTACGGACAAACATAAATGTTTGGAGAATTTCTTTGTCAGTCCAAAATAGACTTTATAGGAGCGATGCCGTTATTTTTCTTTTGCGCACATTTGGCGGTGGGTAACGTGGTACTTTCTTGCCCGGTATGAACTTGATAGCATTCTAATATGAAAGTTCAGACAGCGGACCAGACAATCTGACCTTCGGACTGCTGGCAGAAGCACGGTCAAACATAAATGTTTTTAAGAATTTCGTTATTCCACACATCTTACCGAATTGTCTCCTGCAAATTATAATATTTGTGAGGACCAAAACTGACATCGCTTTGTCATGGGCTTATAAGATTAGAAGGTAAATAAGAGTACATACTTAACACCATAACTTATGATGTAGTAGACATATTCTTAGACAGACAGTTACGTACAGAACGTGTCTGCAATAGGCTAGACTACGTCATCATTTCAAAAGCTGGTAGGTCAACAGGCGGCCTCTGTACCGTAATCTATTTTCGAAGCCTCGCAAAATAGCCTGACCGTACTCCACTTCAGTCCAAATAGGGGGCTTTTAATTTTAGACACCGAATAGTTTCGTCAGTGTATGGATTGTAAATTCAGTTTATATAGAGATACAATGAAGACTAACTAAAAATAAATCTTGAGGTAAAACTCGCATACGAATACGGTCAGCGGTAATGAATTATTGATTGTTTACTTGGAAAGTGGTAAAGTGCTCTAAAATATGTATGAGTTTACGCAAATATAACATCGCTAAACTACTATTTTTAGAAATAATGTAATCTCCCTTTTATACTTTTCAACAATGCCTCAATAATAGGGTATGGGGCCAGGCACAAAATTTAACTTTTAATGGGTTTGTCTCGCCTGATTCTATTTCCAGTATGATAAAATTTTTTGAAGATATATGGGAGATACATTCTATCTGGTAGTCCAGAGTTGCCCCTACCAAATGAATTGTTACCGTGAGAATGAATTTCAGTAAAAATTCAATTTTGAGGTGTGTAAGTTAACCAAGCGCTAAACCATTTTCTGACTTGCTGGCGCCTTTTTGAGAAACTGCTTACGTTTTTCATTGAAGTAATGTCTGCTATCTTGGAACGTATAAAAATCAGTCGATAACGAAACTGTTGCCATCCAAAATAAGCTTGCGTGGTGCGGTGCGTATCGTTAGCCTCCCGGGCGACCTTGGCGGGCCGACGACCGGTGACGTCATCAGCCACCCTTCCTGTTGCTAGTGCTAACACCTGGGGGTGGAACCCAAACCAAAATAAATAAGCTGCTTTTCCTTACATCAGTTGATAATAAATTAATAATGATGTTAGATTATTTAGGCTTCTTTAAGGAAAACCATGTGTTGATGGTTTTCAAAATAGTTTAGTAGAAGTTTTGTTCTATAAATATCTTTTTTATAATAGTAATTTATTTTGTTTCAGGTAAATTATGCAGACATACAGAGGCAGAAGCAGCACCAGGTCTGGTTCTTGAGCTCCTCGGCGATAAGAAATATATTGATACTACAAAGTACATTGGGTCAATACATAGCATAGTGATAAAGATAACACATAAAGGCTATTGCGTATGTTCTCTGCGCGTAGGAAAAGAAATACAATCTTCAAATATTTACTCGTGACGTGGCGGATGAATTACGCATTATGTCAGTGACATCATTGTCTGTCTGTATATCTTGTTTAGGATATGAGATACGGATGTTAGATCTATTTCGGTAATTTATATGCAGTAACCATAAAGCTAAAATACAATAAGTAACTCTTTGTTTCTTTTTAGTATATATGGATAATATATTTGTAAAGCATACCCCATTATAATGCTGTCTTAAGTTTTCGCAATTCACATCGAAAAAAATATTTTTTTACTTGTTCCACTTACAAAAAAAAAGGGTTTATAAATATGTGGATTATCTTAGGCTGCAAATAAGGATTTTGAGAACGATTGAATATTTGGCTAAACGATAAAATAACTTATTAGCCAAAATTGGCAAATCTACCCAATATTTTTGTCCACCACTGTTTTGACTGTAAGTAAAAAACATGGTGAGGGTAGGTGGGGTAGCGGGCGGCTACACGCACGCCCCCAGTGGCGCTTTATTGAATTTTACAGCCATGTGAAACGATTGACGTCATCAAGCATGTCCGGACAGATTTTAAACACTCACGTACATAAATAATGAGGCCTGTTCCCCAGTTTTTATTTATTTCATCGACACTTGTATAAAAATATTGATTAGGAAGTCTTGTGTAACGGTGCTAATGAATTTCTCACCAAATAAATTATGATGTACAGCAGTGAACTACTCATTATATCGTACCCCTATCTATAAACATCAAACAGTGGTACTCAACAAGTTTTCTTTACCAGCTTTTGTGACATGTTTTGAGCAGGTCAAAGATTATGAACTACTAAATAATTAAATAGAATGTTATTTGTATTTAATAACCTGGGAACTCCTTTGCAGAAACCTTTATAAACCACAGTTTACGAGTTACGCAGCGATATAAACAGCGTCTAACGTAATAAAAACGTTATTTGGTGCCACAAAAGAGTACGTCGTACAGCGCGGGGTAGACAAGATTTTGATGAACTCGGTTCATTACGATATTTAGATATATTTAGTCATATTTTGCGGAAAATTCTGTAGGTTTTAGTTTTGAAATCTGTACACCAACAGTCTTTAGTCTGCGTTTTGTTACTAGTTAAGGGTTAGATAAGTCCAGGTCCCTTAATAATTCCATACTAATATTATAAATGCGAAAGTCTGTCTGTCTGTCTGTTACGCTTTCACGACCAAACCGCTGAACGGATTTTGATGAAATTTGGTATGAATTAGTTAAAGACCCAGGGTCAAACATAGGCTACTTTTTGACGCAGGCGGAGCTGCGGGAAAAAGCTAGTAAATAATAATTAAGGATGCCTGACCCCAGATGAACCAGGAAGTTGACAGGAGAAACAAATATGAAAGGGTTCATATAGTGAAAACGTAACCTTTAAAAGACCGTCGTTCGTCCGTCTGTATTTCAAAATAGCCATAGAAATACACCGGCAAAATGTGGATAAAATGTCCTTTATAGTCTCGTTTTCGTATTGTATTCATCTTATATAATAAGGGAGAGATGGTACAAAGGGAAGCTTATGAAAGGATACGGAAACAGAGGAAACTCCTTATTTCTGAAGCGTCTGAGGTTTAAATGTATTTTAATGGGCTTAAAACAGAAACGCTATGTTGTATCGTATGTGTAGTGTGTATCTGTATATGTTGAACGAAATTATGTAAGGTCTTGATTATGATAGTTGATGTTTTTAACAATAACAATACTTTGATAATATTTATTAATAATGTGATCATTGTCATCGTCGAGTAATCTTTTTTGTCATGTGATATTTTTTTTAGGTGGCTGTTAGAAAACAGTCTGTTTAGTGCACTACATCCAGTACATACATACAGTAATGTATTCGTCTGATGTAAAGACTGTGGTGACTTCAACGGCCAACAGATGGCACTAAAGTCGAAAGTCACTGCATCGACCATCGACTATTAAAGCCAAAATAAGCTAAATCTCGCTTGCAAAGTTTCTACTGATGAGAGACATTATACGTTTGACCTGTGTCAAGACATAGTTAAAGACGCAGCTCCTCAAAGCAACTGAAATTCTTCCCTCCATGACCTATTATGGTAATGTTGTTGTTGTCCGTTTCCGTCACACCGGTCAGACTAAGGCACAAAGAAATTCATACATATTTTTCACTTTTACCACATAAACAGGAAATGAGGAATAGACTTGTGAAACCAGACCTGTAATGTTTTGTGTTCGTGACCCGCGAAGTTTCAACAAATCAAAGACATTCGCTAATGACAGGTGCCTTATTTAACCCCCACTTACTCGAACTTTCGGGGGGGTGTTGAGTAAAACGAAAGGGCATTCGGTGAAGGACACAGCTGCCAAACAGATCGATACCGACACCCGAACATCCCCATCAAAAACCGACTCTATCTCGAACTCAATAATGTATATTTTCGCTTGTTCGAATAATCAAAACCAAAATCAGAAGCTGTCATGAAAAGTCTGACTCTATTTCGAAGGAATTAGGAATGTTTTTGGCTGAAAGTCCTAGTGACCTGTTGGTTGACTAGGCTTCAAAGTGTATACGGTATTTTTATCAGGTGACGCGGCTTGACTACTTTCAGAATGTTTTTTGTGTGTCTGGTTCTAGAATTTTTGTTTCAATTTCACTTTTACTTTTCATATATTAATGAATTCAGATGGGCCAATAAGTGTGGTCACTTTAACGGTTTCGATTTCGCTATATCATCAAGTCATCAGGTCTCATAAAAATTTTATCGGTTCCTTGTACCTTAGGTGGAGTGCGCTTTCGTACGTTTGCGTCAGGGCAGTCTGTCCTGGGTTGTCTGAATGTTCAGTTGATATTTGTTTTTTAACCGTAGCCATACATTTATCTCAAAATTTACACAGAAGTGGAGACTAAAGTATGTTGATAAAATGAAATAAAAACTAATAGTTGAACATTACACACTCTTTGCGAAGCGAAGAATTCTAACATATATTGCTATTTATGGAAGCATTTTGTTTGTGATCGCTGGTGATCGCACAGTGCACACGCGAAGCAATCGCAACAGTTTTATATTGAGCGGCTAGGAAATAAGCTTATTTATACAAGTATATAGTAGGTATATGTTTGTCTGAGCCGGTTAGACTTTGTATTAAAGTTTCAGACTGAGCGTCGCGAATAATTTTTTTTTGGTATATATAGCTTGCTGTTCCTTGCGGTATTGCTCGGCCGTTCTTTATTAGTACTAGAAGAATCAATTTCCAAATCCGCCATATAGTCCTTGGCCATGTAGGACTATTCATGAACGTACAAGTATACATTACATTTTATTGTATAGAATAGATATTGTTAGAAGCACTCTCCTCCTCCTTCATTGCTGTTTCATGATTTCAATGGGTTATCAATCTTACTGTAACGGCACCATACAAATGATTTGTCTCTTGCATAACAACGGCAGTAAATAAAACTACGTTTGACTTTATTAAAAAAAAAATCAAGCGAGTTCGTAATTTTAGGTGATCTTGTACATTTTTATTTTGATTTTTTTGTAAGAACTAATTGCTATAAAGAGTAACCGTTTTATTTACTTTTTACAGTTTACACGATGTCTTTGTTTATTTCGTTTGTTTTATCTCTATGAACTTTGTGAAGTAAAATAGTCAGCCTGCACGATACAAAATCTAAGTTATTCCTAAACGAATCTCCTGTTTTGTTTGTAATCTTAAGATTTATTTAAAAGCGCGGCGTCTTTGTTTTTTAATTCCGTCTTAGCTCAGAAATAAGCTCGTAGAGCCTAGATAGAATACTGCACGAGCCATCTTAGTTTCTCCGACACAAAATGGCCGGAGACCTATTTTTGATATTTGTGACTCTTTAAAATTGTTGAATCGAATTTGTTTGGATACTCATTCGTTGTCGAATGATTTTTCTTCGGCTTAGCGGGTCATCATTATTCAGCGTGGATGAAACTTCTTTATCCAAACTTCATCCAAAGAGAGGTAGGACATTTTGTAAGGAGTAGTCCGTCTGGAGAAGTACCTCCACCGCAGCCAAATGACACTGCGATGCAGTGTTATGTTCTTGCTGGTGAGTAGGGTCGCCAGGCTCCTGAGGGGTCGCTGTGCTGATAGCGGACAGGTCGGCAACGCGCTCGTGACGTCTCGAGTGTTTACCACGTGGTATGGTCGGGTGTTCCGCAAGGGCGCGTTGCTGACAAAAAATGGTGAGTGGACTATTTTTGCAGAGTGAAATATTTTCATTCGCTTCACCGGTTTTATAGTGAGTCGTAGGTATCAAAAATGGCACCCGTAGTTTGTATATTCGATTTATCATTCTAGTTGTCTTGTTGCGTCGTCGAGTTGTGATGTATGGTTTGATGTGGAATCTTTTTGTTGCATTGACGTGGGAGTGTATTCCGACCAGTTTTAAATTATTAGATTGTATTTGTTTTATTCATAACTAGCTCTTGCTCGCAGCTTCGCCCGTGCGATAATCCCTTATCTCGTCAGTAATTAATATATTTTACACCGAAGTCAGTATCTATACCATACCACCACACAGAACATATTGACAAATAGCAAGAAAAATGTACATTGAACGTGATTTGCTACGCTAATTTCTATTTTAAGTTTTTAACTTTCTATACGGTTTTGAAAACGTAACAGATAGAATCTGAGATCTGAGAGAGTGATAAATGCTGAGATCAATTTGATAACATTAGTACGGAATCTGTACTAACATTATCCGTACTACGGATGAATCCTATTAATTCCCCTTCATTCCTCTTCTTATGATGTCCTATATTATTTAAACACGGGATACATCTCTGTTGTACAGTCAAAATAAATTAGTGTTTAAATAAAAAAGAAAAGACTGCCAACGTTCTAATTATGATGAATGTTCGCGATCAAACGCGTCCGAGTGGCCTGACATACGTTACCCGAAACTAGCACGAATTTAAATGTTACGTTTATAAAACTGTTTGTCACACGTCGGAATACAGCATGATAAACATAGTTTGGAAGTGCGTTCACGCAAGTTCGCGCGAATCATTAATTCTTCTTTGTTCGAGCGCCGCTTCCAGTTGCATCCTAAGCTTTTCTGTTTTGTGGTTCTTTTTATTTAGCTATATAAGCGACATATTATGAAACTATGTTATTAGTTATTAAGTATTTATCTTACTTCCAATAAACAGTAGTTATATAACTAGTTTGGGAAACAAGTAAAACTAATTCTACACTTAAGTTAAAGGTGGTGGACTAAACTTGTCGGACGAACAGGGTTCCCTAAATACAGGCTAGACCTAGTTTGGGTTCTGTGTTGACAGTTGGCAGGTGTTTTTTTTTTGTTTTTTTCTACAACCTATAATATTATTATGTAAACTTTAGAATAAGATATATAAGTTGTACCTTATCAATAAATTTTTTTTTATTTATTTAAGCTTTAGTCCAATGTACGCTTGAATAATCAGGTTCTAGATTTGGCGGTACTGGACGCATTGGAGGGAGTGGGACCTCTTTTAAGTATGCAAAACTGGTGAGTCGTTTGAAAATCGTTTATGTCAAATGAAGATCATTCGAAATTGGACGAAAACCATTATACTCGACGGTTTTGCATTCTCATAAATAGCCCTGGCGGCCGTGGTTTGATTTTGGTAATAATTTAAACGTTATTTGCAATAAGCTCTATTGTCCTTCTTATTTGAGTTTTTTTTTTGTTTTTTATACAACTAAGTAGGCAAACAGGCGTACGGCCCGCCTGATGGTAAGTAGTTACCGTAGCCTATGAACGCCTGAAACACCGGAGATGTCACGAGCGCGTTGCCGACCTGCCCGCTATCAGCACAGCGACCCCTCTGGAGTTTGGCAATGGCAATGAGTGCCGGCAATCTCCTAACCAAATTGAAAACATCGTAACAAAGTGTCCATCCTGCGGAAATCGAACCCACGACATCTAGATCTTCAGTAACACATGAGATTTAACGTGAAGGGGTAACAAAAATACAAACTCACTTTAATTTTTCAACAGACTTTTAAAATCCAAAAAAGAGGAGGTTCTCAATTCGTCTGATTTTAAATAATATTAGGTTAGGACGCTCGACTTATGTGACATGTTAATATTTTTGCCAAGTTCCCCCCAGTAGGCAAGACCAAGTCATAACAAACTTTGCGAAGTCGAGCCCTACTTATTGTTTGTAAGGCCGGCTTTCGTTGTAAATTAATACCCATTCTGTCGCGAATTGTTTGAGCCAGTTAATTACAGTTTCTAATGAAAACCTTAAACATACAATGAAATAATACAATTTGTTGTCTTTAAAGTCAAGACTTACAGCCGCCCTAGGACACGTTAATGATTAGTTAAGCAAATTCTTTACATAGTATTCGTTAGAATTGATTTTCATACAACTCTTTAGTATAGATTTAAATTAAACGCAGCGGGCGTTTGAAGGATTTTTTAAAGTCATCATTAACGGCTCTGGCATTTAAAATATATTTATTGATGATTAAGGGAAAACGCCAATTAAAACTAACGTGACAATATTAAGCGACGATAAATTATTTCCTTCTACTTTTATCCGCTGCGATAATTAATCTGGATATTTATAGCAAGTATTATAACGTTCCAGCCACTACTGTTATTACGAAATTTGCCAGTACGTGGTAATAAAAAACCTATTTGTACTGCATGGAAGCTTTCAACGAAATAACCGCCCGTGGCGCGGAAAATTCAATACACATACAATAAAGAAGTACCTTCGGGGGCTACAAGTGAATTGCAATAATGATTCGTTGCCATGGCGACGTCCTAGATCAGTGATTCCCAAAGTGGTCCAGGTGGACCCCCAGGGGTCCACGGGAGACTTGCTGGGGGTCTACGTAGGCGTGAACAAAAAATGGGGGTCCATAAGATGTTAATGGGGGTCCACGAAAATTTATCTGCTTTTGATAGTAAAGAGCAAAAATGTAAGCATAGTTTTTATAAGGGCCTACCTACATTGTTTTAAGTACCTATCTAAGCAGATAATATTTTAATAAGGCAAGCGACTGTTACTTGTCCAAACTTGTGTATTCGATATTACGTACAATTTCGTGTACAGACTTGCAAAGCGCTATCCGCCCGACAATGCTTAATGCTTGTTCAGACATGAACTTGATCAACACTATAAATACTTGATGCCAAAGGCAACCAAACGCATTCATTTGTTTCCGGAATTTCGAAAACAAGGCGGAATTTGGAAAAAAGTTGTGAGAAAATTTATATCTGTGTTTGCTAGTGCCGGAGAAAAGTAATTAACCTACCTTTTTTTGTTATAGTACTTAAGTATTTTGTTTACGTGTACTAGTCGGTTGATCACAACGGCCTGTATAGATAGGTAACTTAGTAACTTACAGATATTTTAATTGTCCTCTTTCGATTTGAAGACAAACACAGCACGTTTTATTCAATTGTTTTTTCACGAGAGAAGCACTGCCTCTCTAAAAAGGCCGAATAAGCAATATTGCAGAGCAATTAATTTTGTAATTTTTCTTGCAAATAACTACTAATTTTATAAAACAGTAATTTCATAATCATGTTAAATTGATTTTGAAGTAACTATTTTATCAAAACTATTCCTTTTCGGAAAGAGCGAGCGGTGCGCGGGCGACGGGAAAAGGGCGGGGCTTGAACTTCGATGCCTGTTTGTCACGTTTTAACAATGAAGCCGCAGACAAAAAATACGCAAATACACGGAGCGCGTGAACTCATTGATTTAATAAAATGTTAGTTATCGTTTTTATGGACAATTTTGGGATTTCGACGTTTATTTTTTCCTACACAAATATGATCAGTATTCGATACTGAGTACACTAATTTTTATTTATACTATTAAAAATTAGTGGTAAATTATGTACTTTAAAATTGATACCGTTTTGTGAAAACGTTTGTATTTGTCTCAGCGGTTTATTAGTTGGTCCCTTTACAAGCCGTAATTCTATTTCCGCGTGCTGACAAAGGCTGCGGTGTGATACCTATATTCAGAAAAAAACTTGGTTACTAAAACATTTTTTTTACAGGTAAGGTAACTGACACGAAACATGGCTACAGCAAAGAAAAAATGTCGACAATATAGTGTCGATTATTTGAAATATGGTTTTGTTCCATCAGAGGCAGACAAACAATTGCCCATGTGCCTATTATGCAACAAAGTTTTGAGCAATGACTCTATGAAACCATCAAAGCTCGAAGATCATCTAAAAAGGTGTCATACTGATAAAATAGGTAAAGATTTAAAATATTTTCAAACATTGAAAGAAAAATATGGAAAGAGACCCACCATGCACAGTATGTTCGCTTCAACATCTCAAAGTAACGATGATGGCTTGCGGGCATCTTACAATATCTCATTACTTATAGCAAAATCTGGAAAACCGCACACTATCGGAGAACAATTAATTTTACCCGCTGTTGAAGAGGTTTTAAAAACTGTTTTGCACAAATCTCCATTTGACGTACTAAAAAGAATTCCATTAAGTAACAATACTGTACAAAGACGCATTGATGAAATGAGCTCTGATATCGAAAGCTTTTTGTGCAATCATCTGCAAAAAACTCATTTTTCTATACAACTGGACGAGTCAACCTTACCCAGTAATGAAGCATTACTATTGGCATATGTCCGATTTATTGTTGAGGAAGAAATTCACGAAGAATTGCTATTTGCCAGAACTTTGGAGACTGACACTAAAGGCGAATCAATATTTAATGTCCTGAGTAATTTTTTTACGGAAAAATCGATCCCATTTACAAACATTATTTCAGTGGCAACAGACGGAGCTCCTGCAATGGTCGGGCGATATCGTGGGTTTATAAGTCATCTCAAAAGAATTATACCAGGACTTACAGCTATTCATTGCGTAATCCACCGACAACATCTTGTGGCAAAACATTTAAGTGACAGGTTGAACCAATCTCTTCATTTTGTAATAAAAGCTGTCAACAAAATCAGAAGCAATGCATTGAATACACGTTTATTTGCTCAATTGTGCGACGAAAATGATGAAGACTTCCAACGACTGCTCTTACATACTGAAGTACGCTGGTTGTCGAAAGGTGCATGCTTAACGAGATTTTACTCTGTTTTCGATTCCATATTAGAGTTCTTAGAAAGTAGAGATCCAGATTTAAAAGAAAACTTGATCAAATTCAAAGCAGACATTGCGTATTTGACAGATTTGTTTAAAAAATTTAATGATATTAACTTGCAGTTACAAGGGGACAGCCTGAATTTAATAAAAACAAAGGGGATAATTTCGGCTTTTCTTGGGAAATTGAAATTTATGAAGCAAAACATTAGTCGGCGCGAATTCTCTCAATTTCCAAACTTGTCGCAGGTAGAATGTATTGATGAGGATATCCATACCTACAATCAACATTTAAGTGCCCTGCATGATGATGAATGGATATACCACCATGGATAATAAATCCATTTGATGAAACGGAAGTGGCCAATGTTGTATTACAAGAGGAGCTGCTCGAGCTAAGCACTAATGAGGAGCTGAAGGTGAAATTTAGAAAAGGCTACCCAACATTTTGGCTGCAAGCAGAAATACCCGAAAAATATCCTGGACTGTGGGAAATCGCAAGGAAATTTTTAATAGCTTTTCCCTCGTCATATCTTGTCGAAAGGAGTTTTAGTGCCGTTACAAACCTCTTAACAAAAAAAAGGAGCAAATTAAACATCACAGAGCGGGGGGATTTGCGGTTATTGCTCACAAAAATAAAGCCAAACATTGATCGTTTGCTGACACTCCATCAGATACATCCTTCCCATTAATTAAAATTATGACCTGAACCTATATTACCTTAATATTTTTTTCTTGTAATTCTATTCTTTTAATAAATAAAGTGATATAAAATGTACCATTTTTCGTTTTTATTTTACATATCGAAATATAGGGACAGAACTCAGAAGTGACACAATTTTTATTTTTTGGCGACTTTAAGAATGTGGTAGAAATGTAGCAGCAGGGGGTCCACCGAAACCAGTAAAATTTTGAAAGTGGTCCACGAGAAAAATAAGTTTGGGAACTACTGGTCTACAGTGTCGGATATTCAATATGTGGTCTATTAAATGGAGAGAAACTTTACACGTACGTTATCTGTATACAGCTTCATAGTTTTGTTTTTAAATCATGTAGGAAAACGTGTTTCTCTGAACCATAAGCGCTTTTCGCTGAACGAAGACACGAGCGCTACGTCCAAGAGACAAGGTAAGAGGAGTAACGGAGGAACGTATAGTAGTCAATCTTCATTATTTGTCTAGTGTCATTGCTCTACGAAAACTGAACTTATAATGAGGATGCATCTAGGACAGTAGTTCCCAAACTTATTTTTCTCGTGGACCACTTTCAAAATTTTACTGGTTTCGGTGGACCCCCTGCTGCTACATTTCTACCACATTCTTAAAGTCGCCAAAAAATAAAAATTGTGTCACTTCTGAGTTCTGTCCCTATATTTCGATATGTAAAATAAAAACGAAAAATGGTACATTTTATATCACTTTATTTATTAAAAGAATAGAATTACAAGAAAAAAATATTAAGGTAATATAGGTTCAGGTCATAATTTTAATTAATGGGAAGGATGTATCTGATGGAGTGTCAGCAAACGATCAATGTTTGGCTTTATTTTTGTGAGCAATAACCGCAAATCCCCCCGCTCTGTGATGTTTAATTTGCTCCTTTTTTTTGTTAAGAGGTTTGTAACGGCACTAAAACTCCTTTCGACAAGATATGACGAGGGAAAAGCTATTAAAAATTTCCTTGCGATTTCCCACAGTCCAGGATATTTTTCGGGTATTTCTGCTTGCAGCCAAAATGTTGGGTAGCCTTTTCTAAATTTCACCTTCAGCTCCTCATTAGTGCTTAGCTCGAGCAGCTCCTCTTGTAATACAACATTGGCCACTTCCGTTTCATCAAATGGATTTATTATCCATGGTGGTATATCCATTCATCATCATGCAGGGCACTTAAATGTTGATTGTAGGTATGGATATCCTCATCAATACATTCTACCTGCGACAAGTTTGGAAATTGAGAGAATTCGCGCCGACTAATGTTTTGCTTCATAAATTTCAATTTCCCAAGAAAAGCCGAAATTATCCCCTTTGTTTTTATTAAATTCAGGCTGTCCCCTTGTAACTGCAAGTTAATATCATTAAATTTTTTAAACAAATCTGTCAAATACGCAATGTCTGCTTTGAATTTGATCAAGTTTTCTTTTAAATCTGGATCTCTACTTTCTAAGAACTCTAATATGGAATCGAAAACAGAGTAAAATCTCGTTAAGCATGCACCTTTCGACAACCAGCGTACTTCAGTATGTAAGAGCAGTCGTTGGAAGTCTTCATCATTTTCGTCGCACAATTGAGCAAATAAACGTGTATTCAATGCATTGCTTCTGATTTTGTTGACAGCTTTTATTACAAAATGAAGAGATTGGTTCAACCTGTCACTTAAATGTTTTGCCACAAGATGTTGTCGGTGGATTACGCAATGAATAGCTGTAAGTCCTGGTATAATTCTTTTGAGATGACTTATAAACCCACGATATCGCCCGACCATTGCAGGAGCTCCGTCTGTTGCCACTGAAATAATGTTTGTAAATGGGATCGATTTTTCCGTAAAAAAATTACTCAGGACATTAAATATTGATTCGCCTTTAGTGTCAGTCTCCAAAGTTCTGGCAAATAGCAATTCTTCGTGAATTTCTTCCTCAACAATAAATCGGACATATGCCAATAGTAATGCTTCATTACTGGGTAAGGTTGACTCGTCCAGTTGTATAGAAAAATGAGTTTTTTGCAGATGATTGCACAAAAAGCTTTCGATATCAGAGCTCATTTCATCAATGCGTCTTTGTACAGTATTGTTACTTAATGGAATTCTTTTTAGTACGTCAAATGGAGATTTGTGCAAAACAGTTTTTAAAACCTCTTCAACAGCGGGTAAAATTAATTGTTCTCCGATAGTGTGCGGTTTTCCAGATTTTGCTATAAGTAATGAGATATTGTAAGATGCCCGCAAGCCATCATCGTTACTTTGAGATGTTGAAGCGAACATACTGTGCATGGTGGGTCTCTTTCCATATTTTTCTTTCAATGTTTGAAAATATTTTAAATCTTTACCTATTTTATCAGTATGACACCTTTTTAGATGATCTTCGAGCTTTGATGGTTTCATAGAGTCATTGCTCAAAACTTTGTTGCATAATAGGCACATGGGCAATTGTTTGTCTGCCTCTGATGGAACAAAACCATATTTCAAATAATCGACACTATATTGTCGACATTTTTTCTTTGCTGTAGCCATGTTTCGTGTCAGTTACCTTACCTGTAAAAAAAATGTTTTAGTAACCAAGTTTTTTTCTGAATATAGGTATCACACCGCAGCCTTTGTCAGCACGCGGAAATAGAATTACGGCTTGTAAAGGGACCAACTAATAAACCGCTGAGACAAATACAAACGTTTTCACAAAACGGTATCAATTTTAAAGTACATAATTTACCACTAATTTTTAATAGTATAAATAAAAATTAGTGTACTCAGTATCGAATACTGATCATATTTGTGTAGGAAAAAATAAACGTCGAAATCCCAAAATTGTCCATAAAAACGATAACTAACATTTTATTAAATCAATGAGTTCACGCGCTCCGTGTATTTGCGTATTTTTTGTCTGCGGCTTCATTGTTAAAACGTGACAAACAGGCATCGAAGTTCAAGCCCCGCCCTTTTCCCGTCGCCCGCGCACCGCTCGCTCTTTCCGAAAAGGAATAGTTTTGATAAAATAGTTACTTCAAAATCAATTTAACATGATTATGAAATTACTGTTTTATAAAATTAGTAGTTATTTGCAAGAAAAATTACAAAATTAATTGCTCTGCAATATTGCTTATTCGGCCTTTTTAGAGAGGCAGTGCTTCTCTCGTGAAAAAACAATTGAATAAAACGTGCTGTGTTTGTCTTCAAATCGAAAGAGGACAATTAAAATATCTGTAAGTTACTAAGTTACCTATCTATACAGGCCGTTGTGATCAACCGACTAGTACACGTAAACAAAATACTTAAGTACTATAACAAAAAAAGGTAGGTTACTTACTTTTCTCCGGCACTAGCAAACACAGATATAAATTTTCTCACAACTTTTTTCCAAATTCCGCCTTGTTTTCGAAATTCCGGAAACAAATGAATGCGTTTGGTTGCCTTTGGCATCAAGTATTTATAGTGTTGATCAAGTTCATGTCTGAACAAGCATTAAGCATTGTCGGGCGGATAGCGCTTTGCAAGTCTGTACACGAAATTGTACGTAATATCGAATACACAAGTTTGGACAAGTAACAGTCGCTTGCCTTATTAAAATATTATCTGCTTAGATAGGTACTTAAAACAATGTAGGTAGGCCCTTATAAAAACTATGCTTACATTTTTGCTCTTTACTATCAAAAGCAGATAAATTTTCGTGGACCCCCATTAACATCTTATGGACCCCCATTTTTTGTTCACGCCTACGTAGACCCCCAGCAAGTCTCCCGTGGACCCCTGGGGGTCCACCTGGACCACTTTGGGAATCACTGCTGTAGACTGTTGTTGAGTTGAAAATTTCGTTTTACAGAATTGTGTAAACTGTGTGCCCGACCGATATAACCGCTTCATTTATTTACAATGTGTCGTTTAATCGATGGACACCGGTCGTCGAACTCGAAAAACAATTTTGTCGGTTGTTACACGTTGGGCGCCAATTTCTGTTTATTTATAAACGGGTACTCTATGATTATGTCTGGCCTTAAAATTTTATATGGTAGCGTTTAATTTCGTTTTATAAAACAATATGTTGTTTTTCATTCTTTCATATCACCAGGGTGTACAAGGTCAATTGACCACATAACTCATTCAATATTAATGATTGATGTTTAGTTTATGAATTATATTTATTTTTAAAGACATTGAATGGTCGGAGGTTAGTTTAACCATCTGTTACTCTCTTTCTCTCTGTTCTTAGTTGCTGCATATATTATACAAGTCCCACCAATGACTTGATAAAATTGAGAATATATAGACTGTATGTTTATATAGACTTGTCGTAATTCTTATTCTGTAGCTACCACAAAAAGGTTACACATCCCGGGAAAAACATGAACTATGAGTTTACGAGAACTAGTTTTGTCATTGTTGATAAATTATATGGCGGGGGGCCCAAAGCAGGTGAAGGGCTAGAAGCACGAAACTAATAGTATATCTTTAATTTTTTCAGATGTACCCTGCGTTTCCCTTCCACAAACATTCGGCTGGAGTTCCAGTCGCTGGTGGAAGAGAGCGGTGTCGGCGGAGCGTCAGGTCCTCCGCTGCCCCCGCTCAGGATCACCATTCCCATGGAGAACGATGGTCGGAGTCCAGCGCCTTCACCTACTGGTATGATTGTCTTGTAAAAATTTAACTTTATTAGTACCCTCAGTTTTTAACGAACATTCATCGGCTAGAATTCCAGTCGACGAACGGTTGTATATTGTATATGAACACTTAATTTAAACATGACTACTAGTCACTCTGGTCAAGGAGAGAAGTATTTGTGATACAACAGGTCGCCGCTACCTCCTTTGAGGATCACCAGTATCCATGGAGAATGATAATTCACCTACTAGTTACTACTACTTTTCTAGATGTGCTTCCAGTTTCTATTCACGTTCGGTTGAAGATAAAAAAAAATATACAAAAAAGGGGCATCCGTCGACAGCGGAGTTGGACTAAGCTGCCGGTGGTCAGGGCCATAGAGAAGAATCTCCTAACAATGCGGGCCGTATCCAAAAAAAGGCAGTACCTTCTGCATCTGTGCCTTGACCCAACTGCCAAGCGAGAGTCTCTTTAGATGAAGGTCGAGACTTTTCGCTATTAATCCGTTCGTACTAACGACAATCGGAACGATTATCGTCAAGTCAACATGCCACATGGCGGTAACCTCGTAGGCCAAGTCCAAGTACTTAGAAAGTTTTTCTTTCTCGGCTTTCACGAGGTTCTCGTCATGGGGGATGGTAACGTCAACAAGAGTTACACGGGCATCTCCCGGTCTACTATCACAATGTCAGGTCTATTGGCAACAATTCATTATTATTATTATAACTCTTATTTACTATATTTTTTTAAATATCGTATCGTTCCACTTACATTTAAATCGCGTCCATTATCGAGCCCGCATAACAACGGGGTTTTACCGCGAACCCATTCAGGGCGGCATATATAATGATGCAATTACGTTGTTCCAGGAACAATAAGCGCAGCAAACAGTTGTCCGACGTCCCCCCGCGGCGCCGGCTCGTCGGGCCGCCGTCACGCCGACTTGGGGCTGGTGGCGCAGTATGCTGCTTTAGCAGACCATCAGAGACCTTCGTCGAATGGGACAACTGTAAGTAGAAATGGTCTTTATGGGGCATAAAATAGGGTTAATTTTGGTTTCTACTCGCAAACTTTGCGCGGAAACCAACATCAGATCTAGAAATGGATCTGAAGTAGAACTGGAATCAGAATATGATGCTTTAGCAGACCACCAAATACCTTCGTTGAATGGGACAGCTGTAGGTATAAATGGTTTAATTTGGTCTTTATATTGGATGAAATAGGGTTCATTTTGGTTTCTCCTCACAGACTTGGCTTGGGTTGGTGGTGCGGAGACCAACATCAGACCTAGAAATGGAAGCTGGGCTGCGTGCCCTCAACTCTTACCAAGATATAAAAAGCTTAAGCTTTACTTAAGATAAAACACGCATCAGAGAGACCTTCGTCACATGGGACCGCTGTAAGCAGAAATGGTTGAATTTCGTGTTTTATGGACTTGTAATAAGGTTGAGTTTGCGATAACAACTCGCTTCTTGTCGGTTCTTTTGGATCATCAGGCTCTGGATGGATATGACATGTAGACTAGTGGACGTATATTGCTGCTTTAGCCGATCATCGGATACCCTCGTTTATGGGACTGCCGTAAGTAAAAGTGGTTGAATTTGAATACTCATTTCATTGAAGTTTTTTGTAAATTTACAATTTATACTTGCTTCTTGCAAATAATAAATGTACAACATATCGTTTGCAGGTATCGTCGACGACATCTGAATCCGGCTACAGCAGCAATCGCGCCAGCTCGGGCGAGGCCCGCGACGACGCCAAACCCCCATACAGCTACGCGCAGCTCATCGTGCAAGCTGTAGCTTCAGCGCCAGACAAGCAGCTCACTCTTAGCGGCATCTACAGCTACATCACGAAGCACTACCCTTACTACCGCACTGCCGACAAAGGCTGGCAGAACTCTATACGTCACAACTTGTCTCTTAATAGGTCAGTACTGTTATTGTATCATATTGCTCGTTATATAAGGGTTGGGTTACTAAACCGAACCTTAGTTTCAGATTGGTGAATCGACTTTGTATGCCTTGGTATTTTCTTCGTTCAAGCGTGTTACCTAGTCGCGTTCTCAGTTCACGTATCAGACCTTAGGGTGCGTTGTTAATTATGGTTCTAGATTTGGCGGTACTGGTATTTCAATGGAGCGACTGCCGCCTGCCCTTTGTTACCACTTGTTACAATGAAACCGGACAAACATGTACATCACCCGAGGTGTGTTAATGATCAACACTGTCACATTTTCCAGACTGAATAAAGAGGTATCTGACACAGCCTAACGATGTATCTCAGGTGGTGTAGGATCATTTTGGGTTCTGGATCTCTTCAAGATAGCCCTAATAAATGCATGGACATTTTGTTAGTGTAGTCCGTCTGGGGAAATACCTCTACCCTACAGAATACCGCAGCCAAATAACACTGTGATGCAGTGTTGTGTTCCTGCTGGTGAGTAGGGTCGCCAGGCTCCAGAGGGGTCGTTGTGCTGACAGCGGACAGGTCGGCAACGCGCTCGTGACATCTCCGGTGTTTCAGGCGTTCATAGGCTACGGTAATCACTTACCATCAGGTGGGCCGTACGCCTATTTGCCTACTTAGTGTATAAAATAAAAAAATAAAAAATTTGAAGTGTTTTTTGTGATAAATGATTTTGTAGGTACAAAAACTTAGGTAATTTATATCTGACATAAATGAACATTTATTTTGTCCACAGGTACTTCATCAAAGTGCCTCGGAGCCAGGAGGAGCCAGGCAAAGGCAGCTTCTGGCGCATCGACCCGCAGTCGGAAGGCAAGCTCATCGAGCAGGCCTTCCGCCAGCGTCGGCCTCGCGGCGTGCAGTTCCGTGCTCCCTTCGGACTGTCCTCCAGGTAGGTTGGAAGACCAAGCAGGCGAGACTGAAAAGGGTAAAGGGTAAAGACCGAGTAAAGTCACGTGCATTAACATAATAGGTTTGGAAAAAAATTCTACACATTTTTTAAGAAAATTTAAAACATTTATAATACAGTTTATTTACATTTAACTAAAATATGTAGGTGCCATTTTGTTCGATTACTTTTTGCCATCTTGTAGGTAGGGACATGATCCAATTGCTATAGAAATTTTGATGCTTCTGTTCAAAATACCGCGACAACCTGACACTACCTAAAGAATTCTGAAGAGACCGAAACAGGTGGAAATCTAAAGATGCAAGGTCAGGACTTAACGGCGGATGCATTAACATCTCCCAGCCAAACTCTTAATTAATTAATTTTTTTCGCGGTTTGCGTTGCATTTTTACCATTTTTGTAGTAAAATTTTAAAATGTATCCAATTTCTTCATTATCTTCACTCAGCTTGACAGTAAGAAAAACAAATGAAAATCATACATTTTCCTAATTTTGAATTTGGAATTATAATTTAAACTTTTAATGATACCAAAACCAGCCAGATACAAATAGTACAACCAAAGATATTTTATTACAAGTTCATACATACTATATGCGAAAAGACTTTCCCCAACCTAATATACACATTGGTTCTTAAGTAATTGAAAAAGGTCTAAAATTTAATAGGGACTCTCCCGCGATTCGGTCATATTACCACGAGCTTAGAGGAGCAATGGAATGTGAAGATAGAGATCCTCAAGGTATGGGTAGGTAAGGTATATATATCTATAAAGCGTCTTCAAGGATGTTTTACTTAGAACTAAGCGTTGTGACCACCACAATCCAATTTTGCATAACCGTCTTTATTTTTTTATAACTGAGCGTGGTGATAGCTATGCCGTTCTTAATTTTTTCTGTAATGTAAAGTCGCCGTCACGAGAATGTATAAATTTGTAAACAAACTAATCTCTTCTATGGTGGGACAATTGACTTAAATTACTATACGGATACGACCAATTCCAATTAGTCGGGTTATATTTGCGATATGTCAATGATGCATGGTACGGGAACGAGTCCGGTTCTGTGTGATGTAAACATTTGGTCCGCCATAAAAAATAAATGATTCTGATTTCTGATTTACATTTAATTTAATTTTGGTATTTGGCATTTAGTTTTGGTAACAGTTTATCTTTTCACTTCTGAAACCAATAAATGAGAGGAAAATAATACAATTAATCTATTATGAAATACATGCGGGTGGTCGCGGCGGTTAACAGAATCATCTAAATCCACTCATAAATTTAAATTGTCTCTAAACATTAAAAGATGTCACAGAAATACTATTTTTTATTTCTTTCAAATGTTGCGAACCCCAGAGCATTTGTTTACATAATTTATATTCGCCCGTGACGGGGACTATAGGCCTGTTTATAGAGCAGGCCTTCCGAATTGATGTATCGACCTAAACTTTTATAGTACTGGGACTTTTAGGAACTGGACATACGAGGGCGACACTGAAAGTCTTTAGAACTGACCACTTGTAAACAGTATAATAAAAAAATAAGTTTAAATTTTAAAAATGGAACTCTTTACCAATATTATTGAGTATGTTTTTTATTAATTTGTCATTTGTTTTACGATTTGGCGGCAAATTGATAATTGTCTGTGTCACGTCAGCATGAATTTAACGCGAGAAAATTTTCGTGCAATGATTTTTTATGACTTTCTTTGTCATTTAAGTCAACAAGAAAGTTATGATAGACTTCGATTGGCCTTTCACGATGAAGCCCCATGTCGTGCCACTGTTTATAACTGGTTAAATGAGTTCAAACGTGGTCGCACTAATCTCACCGATGATCTGCGTGAGGGACGGCCTTCTACGGCGACGACTGAAGATAACATCAGTGTTGTGCGGCGTATGATAGAGACTGACAAAAGAGTGACCTATCAGCAGATTTGGGCAAGTTTAGGCATCGGTATGAGCCAAGTGCACAAAATCCTGCATGAACATTTAGCGGTGAGGAAGCTTTGTGCCCGGTGGATACCTCACGATTTGACCGAGACCCAAAAAATCCGTCGTGTTGATTGGTGCCGTGAAATGGTTCAAAGATTTAATGGAGGTGACTTAAATGCTGTGTTTGACATACTTATGGGTGACGAAAGCTGGATTTACTGTTATGATCCCGAAACCAAAAGGCAGTCTGCTCAGTGGGTGTTTCCTTCCGAGGAGTTGCCAACTAAAGTGAAGAGAGGTCGAAGCGTGGGGAAAAAGATGGTGGCCTCGTTCTTCGGAAGGACCGGACATTACGCGACAATTGTTTTAGAGGATCGAAAAACAGTTACTGCAGAGTGGTATACTAACAATTGTTTGCCACTTGTCTTGGAAAAAGTTCGGGAGAAACGACCACGTAGTAGGATCCTCCTTCACCACGACAACGCCTCGTCGCACACCGCCAGGCGAACGATCGACTATTTGGCGACATCAAACGTGAAATTACTAGGTCACCCGCCATATAGCCCCGACCTCGCACCTTGCGATTTTTATTTATTCCCGAAAATAAAAGAATAACTTCGAGGAAAACGTTTTATGGACGCCGAGGAAGCAGTGGCTGCGTTTCAAAACGCCGTCGAAGAGACCCCTAAAGACGAGTGGGCAAAGTGCTTTTCTCAGTGGTTCCATCGGATGCAGAGATGTATTGACGTGAAAGTACACTATTTTGAAAAGATGTAATAAAAGGAATAACTTGCTAGTGTTGCGTTTAATTTTTAAATAAAAATAAATCAATTCAAAACACAACTTTGAATGTACAATGCCCGCAATGAGTCTTATTATTGACGTATTATTTTAATAACGAAGCTATTTTCGACCAAGTGAAAGAAAATATTCAATGTTCTAGATGAAAAGAAAGTGCATTAATGAGTTCATTATGAGCACACAAGCGAATGACAGACGGAAGAGTAGGCGTGGACGGAAATACAAACGAAATGGTTCATATCTATATTTAGATAAGTTTCGTATTGTCTGTAAAGGCATGTGCAAGTTTCATTTTCGTGTCTTGAACAATTGATTTATTTATAGGGTGTTCATAATTATTTTGAATATTTTATTATAAAACTACTAAGGAGGAGGAAGACTGGGACAAAATAAGATCTTATAATGGAAATGTGATGGAAGTATTAAGAGATAAAGAGGCGAAAAGAGAGGTGATTTTACCTAGTAGTGTGGGACACAAATAGCTTAAAGTAAAACAATAAATAAAAGGGGATAGTGCTGATGCAAGACGAAAGAAACTGAATAGAAAAATAATACCGTCTCTGAATACAGTAGCTCATTGTGCACGCATTCAAACAGTGTTCATTTTCAATAAATTACCCATTGATCTAAAATTAGAAAGCAGTGGACTGACTGTGGTTGAAATGATGATGATGATGATGACGATGATGATGATGACGGCCTCGATCCAATGTCCTGTTCGGTTTCAGGAGCGCGCCGACGTCTCCGTCGCAGGTGGGCGTGTCGGGGCTCGTGACTCCCGAGGAGCTGTCTCGCGAGCCCACGCCAGACCTGCTCTCCGGCGACGACCACGACCACCAGGTAAAGCTGACAAGCTGCAGTTTTAAATAGCATTCGTTCATATTGCCACATACTCGAGCGAGAGTCGTTAATAACCATTTAAACTGACGCGAATCCCGCGAGAAATGAGAATGTATTGTTCTATATATTGCTCCAAAATAGACCGGCTTTATTACTTTCCATAAAAACATATATAATTGTGAAAATAAAACGTTTTTATTACAAAAACCTAGTAATATTGCTTATGCCAAATGTATAGGAAATGTGATTTGCTTCGTATTGAGCATTTGTATTAAAAGTGGTGTATTAATGTCCAGCAGAACAGCCAGCAGCGGCTGAGCAGTCAGTCCGCGCAGTACCTGTTGCCGCAACGCAGTGGCGTCTCGCAGAGCGCGCCCGGCTCGCCTGGTAACGTGTTTCATTCACTCGTTCATTCTTTACTTCATTCATTCATTCATTTATTTTTAAAATAACACGGATCGACAACGGTTTCTAGAATAGAATTAATTTAAAAAAAATCTATAATGCGTTTATCAATTTACAGGAATAGATCGCATCTTTGAACGGGTCCGTGCGAAACTTGACACACGTGTCCCTTGATTTACATTTTTTTTTTATCGAGAGACTCTTTTGATTGAGGGGAAACTGAAAAAGGGCGAGTTTGGTGTAACATTTTTTAACGGATTTCAATCGTACTCATTTGATAATAGCATTGCTTGTCGGGTTCTCTGCAAGTGTTGTAAAAAACTCAAAAAAAGGGTAAATGGGAGAAGTTCATAGCAGTGTTTTATGAATAAATCTTGTATTTGGGGGTAGTTCGCGAAGTCTACTGTTCACAGATCTACTAGTAATACGTACTAAGCTACTAAATACACTTTATGCATAAGTAACAAAACAACCAACACATGTGTTTGTAATGTATTTTTAAAAACCTTTTTTGTCACAATTGTTTAACCCTCATATTAAAAATATGTTCGTATTTAAATGTTAGCTAAAACTGTTTCGTCCCTTACTCTCCTATACAATATTTAGCGTGAACAAACGAAACGCAAACCATTTTAGCTAACATCAGCTTAATAAATTATCTATATTTACTTTGATATTATAAAGCTGAAGAGCTTTTTTGTTTGTTTGAACGCGCTAATTTCAGGAATAACTGGATCGATTTGAAAAATTATTTCAGTGTGAGAGACCTATTTATCGAAAAAAGCCAAAGGCCTGGGCGAAGTCGGGACGGGCTGCTAGTTTTTAATAAGAGGGTTATTATTTAATAAATTTATAGGTACTTGTTGTACGCTGTCGGTTTTCCAATAAAATTTAATAAATTGTATATGTTTGCCAGGCCATGGTTTGTCGTACAGTTCTGGCGGATTGGTGGTCGCAGGCCATCAGATCACGGTGGTCACCAACGGAGCGGGCGGGGAGAGAGAAGGTGATAACTGGTTCCATTAAATTATTTGTTAGCTTCCCTTATTTAGTGCAGTTTATTTCTACTATCCTCTACCGCTAAAAATTAGCATTGCCGTAGTCAGGGCAAAAAGTCGCGACAAAGTCGGTGGCAATAGGCTAGTTTCCTAAATAAATATAATTAGTCCGTCAGTTAGATAATCAAAAAATATTGAAGACGTATTTTTTCTTTTGAAAATTAAACCAAGAATGGTAAAGATATGGCCCGTTAAAGTTCCGTGTGACGTCACAGTGTGCTACACTTTTTCGCAATATGTGACGTCACGAGCCCCCACTCCTAAACTTTGATGCATTATATCTTTATAATTTATCGCTCAATTGACAAAAGAAAAAATACGTCACTAATATATTTTGATTCCCTAAATGTCGGACTAATTTTAATGATAGTCTTTTGACCCTGGAAACTAGCCTATTGGTATAACTCGTCAATATAGGATAGTATAGGTAATATTTTCACGCCCTTTTTGAAGGCTCCCATGTTATTAGTCACTAGGGAAAACCATGGCAGGGAGTTCATTCCATAATCGCACATAATCTTTTCCTCATTTACAGAGAAGTACGTGGTGGGCACGAGTTCTGTGGGTAACCTGGTCTCCATACAGGAGGAGGAGCCTTCCAACGTGGTCATACAGCATTCGCCGTACTATGGGTAAACGATCCTTTTAAGAATTGAGCCAAAAAAAAAAATCAAGTTTACTTACAATGAAGTAGTTTATTGATTGATATAGAAATTAGTTTAATAATGATACATAAAAGAAAATATATCTATTCAACAGATATATTGTGAGTGAATAATTAAGTAGGAAATACGCAAAGTTGTTGTTTCCAAGCATCTGTCCGATGGCTTGGATACATAGCACACGGGTACGCGAGCCCGACTTACCCGAGCTGCAACTGAGTCGAACCCATGTCCATCCGAGTACCTCATCCTTTTCCCAAACCCAACCACATCCCATCCTTTCCTAGCTTAAAAATACTTCCGCTGGGCTGCGGCGTCGGAAGTACAATAAGCCGTTGAAACTGCGCTCGCCAACCCGCCTGCCAAGCGTGGCGAGTATGGCAACAACCCCTCAATTTGGGGGAGGCCTAAGTCCAACAGTAGACTGATTGCGGCTGAAACCGAAATACGCAAAGTATAGGGTCGTGAGAAATGGCACGAAGTCAGAAACCTAACGGAAAACGAAACAACACCAATTATGAGTATTTAAGACGCGAAGTGAGTGAATAAGGCTCGCGGGTCTTATGCAGTGAGGAGGGAGGGGTAGCAACGTCACAGTATCATTGTCATTTTCACGTTAAAAGTTACCAAGGAATCTCAAACCGGGTCAATAGTACATTATGATACAAGTGTGCTAAGTTGGCCCATTACATGTCAGCGATGCGAGGTTTATTAGTGTTATAAAAAACGAGTTAATTATTACCTTCACTATGGAACTAAACACAATGATATAAAAGTAAGAAAAGGTACCCTATGTTTTTTTTAGCACGTGCTTGCGAAATTTTAAGAAAATTGGTTCAAAACAAATATACTAAGTGAATTTCGCTTTTGTAATAAATTAGGATACATTTAGTCAAATTGAACGTCCCATAATCGACTGTGCTTGGTAATCGTTACATTGATTGTAAAACCTTTTTGTATCCTTGTTCTACAATAAAAATAATTTGAATTTAGTTTATGAATGTATGTGATGTGAACATATATTTTTTTTATGTTTTCAGCGGATCGTATGGCGCGGAGGAGTGCGGTGAAATCCTGGAGCCGCCGAGCAAGCGTGCGCGAGAGCAACAGGTACCTTGCATCACGTACTTTATTATATTATTGCTATTTTATTTTTGTTTATTTTTTTGCCTAACATAAATAATTAATTGTTCTACTTTATAATAGATGGCGCTACAGGAGCGTAAGCGAAGTCTCCATTTCGAGACTGGCCAATTTTGCTTTTATAGGGAAATATTTATGTTCCGAGCTAGAGGTCGCATTTCACAACAGATCCTTATGAAACTTGACATACGTATTCTTTGATTTATTTATTTTTTGTCGAGAGATCAAAAGGAGAAAGTTCATAGCGGCGTTTTATGAATAAATCCTTGGTTTAGAGATAGTTCGCTAAGTCTACAGTTCACAGAACTACTAGTTTCATTATCTACTGATCTTGCAAAGTTTAATACCATCACGGAAAACCATCACAGATTTCAAATATTTTCGGAAAACCATCACCGATTTCAAATATTTTATACAAGCATAGACTCTCTCTTTCGCCTTTCAGTCACTCACTTCGCTCAGTAGCCCAAATTATAATCACTCTTCACACTTGTGATTTAAATAATTGATTGTAACAAATGATAATCTTTTTTTTTACTAAGTATATCGTTTAAGTAAATATAAATTTCTGTATCGTCAGATGTCGGAGCTGGAAGAGCGGCGCGCATATTGACGGCCCGCGACTTCGCTCGCGTGAGACACGCGCCACTCCGTGACGGCCGAGTGACGCGCGACGGACTGACCGTGCAGTGACCAGTGACGAGTGACTAATGACCAATGACGAGTGACTGTTTGTGAACGAGACACGCGGGGCATTACAGGTCCATTCAAACTGACGCGAATCCCGGTAGAAGTGCCGTAGCGTGTGCCAAAGTTAACTGGCCCGCTAATGACACTTCAGTGTATTCTAATTACTGTGGGCGTCTCGCCGGTCGCGCGGGATTCGCGTCAGTTTGAACGGACCTTACAACTGGTTGTGACACACGTCTCGCAAACAGAACAGAATGGAAGCAATAATATCGGTAGAACGAACTATTGTCAGTCCCGGCAGAATTCGAAATTCGGTTTTTAAAATAAGAAGTAGCATGTATTTTTTCTTTTTTCGTTTACTTTTTTAAGTTCCGAAACTCGCGAAGAACCAGCGGGTTTTGACAAAAAGAAATTTGACAAATTGCTCTTTCTCATTATGCTCACAGTGTTGCCAGTTTCATTTGTGTTTTGTTTTCATTTCTTTTTTTTTTTTTCTAATTCATAAATGATTTCGTTTTAGATTGCAAAGCAAATCTTAAGCGATTAATGAAATGCTTGAAAGTATTGGAGAATGATCACGTACGAACGCTTTTTTATTGTTTGAGGATATTTTTTTTTCTTATGGACATAAAACAGATTTAAAGCTGGCACGACCATTTCAATTTTACCATTTGCAATTAATGGTAAATGTATAATTTATTTAGTTTAAGTATCTTTTAAGTGGCTCACAATAGCTTTTAAAATTCTGCCCACTTTTGATTGTCTAATTTAGACACACACTTTATTTCAATATATTAAAAATAGATTCTATTTTTGTCAATTTTTTTAACTACCCAAAATAGATTGGCGTAAGAAATTCTTTTCTTTTTTTAAAGAATGATAAGTTTATGTGTATAAAGTTAAGTCGAATGAATTAGAGGAGCTCTATAGCTTATTTGGGCATTTTTGTGCACGTTAAGCAACCAAATGCGTGGTCTTGTCTTAGATTGGTCACCGCCGTTTGGTTATGAGCTCCTCCGTGCTTCGGAAGGCACGTTAATCGATCGGTCCCGGCTGCTATCGCTAGATGGCGGTCGTCAAGCTAAGTCAGATGCCGTCAGGCAGCTTGAAAAATCTGACACCAGCGTTGGCCGCAACACACGAAAAATAAATACCTAGATAATTGTGCTCCATGTATCGTGTGTGTACAATGGGACAGAAAAACCTGGCCGCTGTTATTGCAGTAGGTATTCTGGTAATTTTATCTGCTCCCGACTGTACAGTGGCCGAATGCCGTTTGCACCATTTTACTTTAAAGTGTACAGACCTCAAAGTAATTTGATTTTAACATTGCGTAAACAAAATCTTAAAAATATTTATTACTTATAAATTGTAACGGGCCAAAATTAGATTTTGGCCCCTTATTTTACGTGTATTCGGTGTTACAATGGGTCATTTTTTTGTAAGTAAAACTAAATAAATATCGCTATTTCGTTCTAAGAGTAATTTAGAACGTATGAAATGTTATTTGCATATTATTACGATGTTTATTGTTTCACATAAAGCTACATGCCCAATATATGTATCTAATATTGTAACAGAAGTATCAAAATATAGTATCGGAATTAGCGATGGGGCGAAACATAAGAATTTTCGAGATGTTTTCGGCAAATGTTTTTGACGAAAATATTTTCGATCGTTTTACATCGTCTCGACTCATCGCGCAGATTGTAGAAGTACAATTATTGTTAAATAAGGTCCGTTTAATATTTTATCTAATGACCCTATGCACGACCCTATAAAGCTTAAATATTCAGTGTTCTAAGTTTCTGTAGACGATAGAATTGGAGAATAAAGGAATACTAAATATACATGATTTTTAATTATAACCTTAAAATATTTTGTTTGAAAGCTTGTAAAAAATCACAATTTGATCCTTGGGCCCCAATGCAAGCAGCTTAGAATTAGTCAATCAATCAATATTTTATTTGTAAAACATAGGTAAATACATACGGTAGGTGTTATAATTTTTTTTACATTAGATCGCTATGTTTTGCCGTGATACAGCATACAATAAGTAATAAAATTATTTAACTGGGTAAAAGTAACAATTACTACACTAAAACGAATTTGGCAGTCCCCCGTGGTCTCTTAACACTTAGACCGCCTTTACACGAATCCGTCCTAAAAACAATGAAATATTGTTATACAATTTCTAGCAGCCTAAAGGTTAAAGCAGGGCAAAAACGAGTGAGCAAGGGAGGTGTCGCCTTACATCTTGTATTGCGAAATCTCGCTTACTCGATTCTGCCCTTCTTTAAGAGATTGTGGTAAGATAAGGCTGTTGCAGATTTTAGTAATCCTGCGATTATTCATCGCGATGGATGTACGATCTCTGAACGAAATTAGTCTAACACTGAAAGAAGAATTTGCTTTGCTCTTACTCCATTATAAAATATGGAGTGGATTCTTAGAAATTGACACATTCTTCCAATATTTTTTGGAATTGTATTAAGTAATTTAAAAGGTATGCTTATTTTTCTAGCTAAAGGATTATTTCAGGTTCATAGACTCCGACTATTTTTTACCCAAAACCGTCACGATGTTCGACATGATCGAATGAACTCCTACAAAATCTAAGAAAATCATCTAGCGTTGTTCTGTTCTTTATGCAGCATATCCGTATCTCTCCTTTCTTTATTTCAAACTAGCTGTTTCCCGCAGCTTCACCTGCAGTATATAGCCTATGATACTCAGGGTGAATGTTTCCAATGGTGAAGCTTTCCAATGGTAACAGTAGTTTTTAAGTTTATTCATTACAAACATACACACAAAAATACAAATCTTTCCCTTTTATAATATTAGTGTAGACTACCCTAAGGTTGCCTGGAAGAGATTGCTTGAGCGATAAGGCCGCCTTTTGTACACATACTGTGTTCACATTTTATGTAACTTATTTAATTTTATTTCACTGTGTGCAAAGAAGTGTTAAATAAATAAATAAAGTAATTCGACTCACCGAATTTGTATGAGTGATACTTCTAATACTATTAGCACTTCAGGAGTGCTTTTGTTAAAAGTGTGACTAATGCGTGTCGAATAATTTTTGTTCGATATTGAATGATTTTCATTCGATATATATGTCATGCATTCGAAAATAGGTCTCCACAGCATTCGAAACCGCCTCGGTCTACCTGGAAATGATCAATGTAATCCAGGAAGTGATATCTAATTGATAGGCGTGTGGTATTGACTTTCCGAGAATTCGTGGAGCGGTCCTTAACAAATAAATATTAAAGAGCACTTTGAATATAGACCAGATCTTATTGTTTACTTGTTTATCACGTGACGTGCAAAAGCATAACTATTACGAGCTGGATTGCTATTTTTGAAATGTGTGACATATATGTCGAATGAACAGAAATCTTTCGATAACAAACTCGCCGATTTTGCGTGAGACGACATGGACTACACTTCCTAGTGTCTGACCGCAGTCGACGTCACATCAAGTGTAACCGACGACACTGAAGCCGACATCGACGACACGTCCGAGTGTCTGGCCGTAGTCAACGACACTGTCGCCGACATCGACGACCCTTCCTAGTGTCTGACCACAGTCGACGACACTGACGCCGACATCGACGACACTTCCTAGTGTCTGACCACAGTCGACGACACTGACGCCGACATCGACGACACTTCGTAGTGTCTGACCACAGTCGACGACACCGACGCCGATATCGACGACACTTCGTAGTGTCTGACCACAGTCGACGACACCGACGCCGACATCGACGACCCTTCCTAGTGTCTGACCGCAGTCGACGACACCGACGACACTTCGTAGTGTCTGATCACAGTCGACGACACTGACGTCGACATCGCCGAAACTTCAGAGTGTCTCACTCTTTGTAATTACTCCATGGTCTTACTGCAATCACGATACAGACGCAGACTTCCGACACGTTATATTATAATTATGTTTTCTAAACCACAAACCTGGCTAAACATGTTGAAACTAATGATTTCTTATGTTTTTGCGATTGTTATTCATTAAATTAAACTATTTTAATACGGTTTTTATTGCGTTTATTACTTATTTATTTACACCTGACGTTTCAAACACTTTACAGCGTTCATGGTCGCAGGCAGACTAAGTTAACATTTGTCTTTGATGTCATAACATTACAAACTACCGCCTGAATTTTTTATTGGGAACTATTCCGATTCAGGCAGTATTGGCTCACAGTATCTAAGGGTCTTGCACCCGGAACCCGGAAGCAGACTGCATTGCAAAATAGTTTAATTTAATGTTGAAACTAGCTGTGTCCGCGGCTTCACCAGCGTGGAATTCCGTTTGTGTCACGGAAAAAAGTAGCCTATGTCACTCTCCAGGTCTCCAACAATCTCCACACAAAAAATACATCAATCCGTTGCTCCGTATTGACGTGAAAGAAGGATTCAAACAAATACACTTTCACATTTATAATATTAAGTATGGATTTTCATATAAATTTTCTTTTTCAAATATATAATACAGATGCCACTTCCTACAGGTTCCACTTTTAAATTCAATCTCAATCTTTTGCGTGACCTACGTACATATTCGCGGTATACGGTAACAAGTATTTTTGTCTATTTTGTATTGCCCTGAGTGCCCAGCTACCTGCACTCTTCATATAATATATAAACAAAGGTAGTCGGAGTCGACTCGCTAAGGTAGATAAATATACTTTTTTATAATAGCATGATTTGTTGATGCAAGAACTTGAACGAAAACGCCAAGTTTTAGCTACTTCCAAGTTTTACCTATAGTCAGCAAGTTTCTGCTCACTTATTTATTCGCTAAGGCGTTTCGTATTTCAGTACATTTGTCACAAATAATGGTACAGCTTCCTCGAATAACTCTGAACTTTATTCCTTAGAAACCTGCTCTGTCATTTAAATTTATGGAAACACAAATTATTTTGTACAACTTCTGAAATCGACAACCGATTTTAATGGGAAAATAAGAAAAGCCTGAAAAGGCTTGTATCCATAGCCGTAAAAACCATTACACAAAAAACCAGAATCATGTTCGAGTGCCCGAGTGCACTAGAGAGAGTACATAATTTTTGATATTTTTACGCGAAATTTTCGAATCATAAATACCTAGTTCGAATTTCAAAAAATGCGAAGCGAATAGTGAAGGGTTCGGCTCAGCGCGTATTAACACAAAGCTGTGGAGCGTATCCATCGGGAATACCGCCATAATCGTGCCAGAAATTGTGCGGTTTTCAACATAATACCGCTATTTCAATTAATGGTGGTCTTACTTCTGTAAAACGTAAACATCAATTGTTGGTTTTCAGCCGAACAGATATTTTCGTCTCTGAAAGCATAATTATAAGTGTGAAATTCGTTTGTTGATGTAGAGTCGTGGGCCGTGGGTAAATAAACGAAATTGTTGAGTTCTCCTGTGGTTTGCAGCCTAACGCTTTATTTTAAGAGCACACTAGTCATAAATATAACGGTATACTTTGTCTGTTTTAATAACACTTTACACATTTATAATATTAATAAGAAATATATCATAATATCCAATTCTCTTTGTTTTATTAATTTCTGTGGTAAGAACAATAATAATTCAGAATATAATAAATTTGGCCTTGTAAGATACTGGATAAATTGGATATGTCTTACAATGTAAAAATTGTTAAATATACATGCAAGTGCTTCATTAAGTTTATTAAACAGGACTTGTGGGCGGGAAGGTTGGGTAATCCGGGAAATTTATTTTCAATTAGAACATTAGGAATGGAGAGTCATTATTCTTGACTAGCCGTTGGCCGCAGGTCAACTTACGCCGATTTGTATTTTTTTATGAATTATCAGCAAAAATGTTGCCGGAATTGATTAATTTCAGCGAACCTTACACAGAAAAACGCTTGTACGATAAGAGTAAATACAGAAAGCACGGTTGACCGAAATCTCTATTTGTAGACAGCACGTATTGCTGAAAACCTTGTTAAAAAAAAAACTTTTCGTAGAGAGTTCTCGGAATTATTATTAATTAATTAATAATCTCGCTTATCTTTATTCCATTGTATTATGACGGGGTTGTGTGTGAGGAGCTAAATGAGCAACACCGTCACTACAATTAATTTTTTTTAAATAAATTTATTTAAACAATAAAAATATAGGGGTGGATTGTTAGGCCCTTCTATGCGGCTATGTCTGACTTCTCTGGCAAAGAGGTACTGTCCTGGGAATCCAGCAGTTGTGGAGAATTTGCTGATGGCCAGTTGTTGACGGCCTTTCAGTACTGGAGTAGGCTGCTAGCAGTCCACGAGTAATTATATATTCTTGTTGGATTGAAGTCCGAAACTGAAACCCTGGAAGTGATGTTCACAGTGAGTGATATGCTCAAAGACGGGTGCCAGTCAGCTTGCCACAACAGGTGATGGTGATGGACGTTGGTACCTACTTTAAACTAAGCGCATTGACTGTGGCTGCTGGACATGGACACCAATAAGAACAGAGTTATTATCCTGAAAGGAACTAAAGAAAGAAACTAAAAAATAGTTCTAGGTACTACAAAATGTTCTAAAGTATATATATATTTTTTTTATTTTTTTTAACGGGTGGTAGTTGAAGACTGACACGCCCCGGGACAAATCTATGAGTTTACTATGTTAAATTAAAACAAGATTAACATACTAACACTAATACAATTTAACAGATGTTAAAATGGTATAGAAATATAATTTAAATTAAAAGAAATCGTCTTAACGAAAACCTACATACATAGAAGTTAAGAAATGAAATTGTGTTCGTCACTTACCGAATTTCGGTTCTGAATATCACTTGCTAAATATACTTTATTTCTCTTTATAACGAGTACAGTCACTCAGTTGTCTCAAATGATACTTATTGAGGAGAAAAAAAATAACTAATATACTTTCACACTATATATAATGAAGAGCGTACTGAGATGAGAACGCAATATATACGTGTGCCTCGAAATCAGTCAATTTAAAACTCGACGTGGCCGATGCGGCCGGGCGTCGAAGTGTCGAGAACAAAAGGACTCGAACTGCCCATATAGAAAAAACGCGTCATGTTGCGGTAACAAGAGCGGAATCAGCCTTTCTTGGATTGACCAACTTCTCAGCCTAAAATTGATTTAAAGTGTTTTTTAAGAATTATATATTTAGCATATTTTTAGTTATTTAGTGGTGTTTAATGCTTAATTTTGTATGTAAATATTTTAATTCTTTTTTTTTTTACAACATAAATTTAAGTTTTAAATTTAGTAATTTTATTGTGAATATTTATATAAGAACGTGTACTATGTTACAGTATCTTATGTTAAATTAAATTTTGTAGGTTTTCTTTATCGAAAGGTCTGAAACCAGTGTGTCCGAGGTTGATTGACCGTGTAACCCACTCGATATAAATGAATGAACCTAATAAAATCAACTTTAGGTAAGTTAAAAGTAGTAATACTTAGAAGTAGTTCAATTAATACAATTTAATTACAGTGATGTAATAGTAGTTACATGTAGATGTAGATCAAGGATGTAGAATAGGTTTGTAACATGTAAGTAAAAAAAGAATAAAAAAAAAAAAACTAGGTACAGACGTTCAAAGATTTGAGAAAAGGTTTCACTTTGTTTTCGGTTCCTTTGAAACGCCCATGTTGTTTGAATAATAAAAAATGATAAAAAATGTTGTTTGATAATAAAAAATAATAAAAAATGCAAAGAAATCGGATTTATAAAAAAAAAAAAAATATCCTTCAATTTTTAATATAAATTTTTGTTGTTTGCGCCACCATCACTTTATCCAAACGTATAAAGCGCCCTTAAAAACACTCCAAAAAGGATCGGCTATGAAAGAACCATTAAAACTTCTCAATCCGACTATTATTAAATCTGTTTTCAATAGGGGTCGTGCGAGGGACCACCTTTCATAAAACATATCCATGATATGTCCTTGCTATTAATCCTATCATACATCATAGCCAGGTTTACCATGATATGTTCACGTTTTACGGAAACTGGTTAGTTATTTTGAGATAAGTATTGCTATAACACACAACACTCCACTTAAAAAAGAAATCAGAAAGAAAAAGAAAGAAATAGTTTATTTGCAATGAAAGTGGTACAGTCTGGTGTTAAATAACAATATGGCCGCACAATCAACCTTATTAGCAAAGAAAATTAAAACAATTCAATATACATTACACAATTCAATTCACAATAAAAAAATTCTTAAAATATTACTATACAAGTCAAATATTATCATTATATCTAAATATTTATTTTGAGAGCATTATTTGCGCTATGTCAATTTTACTGTCTAAGAATGCTTCAACACTATAACAACATTTCCCGATAAGTAAGTTTAAAGAGAATATTTTTAAAAGGTATTAGGTCCATCTCTTTAATTTGTTCTGGTAACTTATTATATAGTCTTATGCAGCTGAAATAACAATTTCTATGACAATATTTTGTTTTTACACTTGGCAAAAGGAGTTTATTGGGATACCTTATTATGGGAAGGTATATAAGCTGTTTCCTCCGGGGCATGGTAAAAGAGACATACCGATCCGAGCACTCCTTAGGCAGGATACGCCAATCCAATTGACCAATCCAATACGGGTCGAGTGACGTCTCGCCGTCGTTAGACACGCGCATTAGCTACTCGTACTTCGGATACGCGCCGCGCTCGGTTATCGAGCTTTTTGTTATATCTGCTAAAGGACATTATGTAGGTGTGCTTTAAGTTTAAATTCTTTATTATTGGGATTCATCATCATCCTAGCGTGTATTCCTAGTTGCGTCGTCAGCTTACGATTCAGAGCCTAGGGTGCGCTGTAAGTCATGGTCCTAGATTTGGTGGAACTGGTAATTACAATGGAGCGACTGCCTTTTGACCTCCGTAACCCTTTTTACAGGGAAACCAGACCAACAAGAACATGACCTGAGGTATGTTGCCAACACAGCCTCACGACTGCCATCTACCGACAAATACCGACCAACGGCTTAACGCACGGAGGAGCTCAAGATAGAAAATGCCATTAAAACGGCGACCAATTCAATAGTGGTCGCGTCACGTCGTCGCTTGACACGCGTATTCGCTACGGATACGCGGGTCGCGCTCGACTAACGAGCTCCTCAAAATTTATTATTGGGACTACTACTACGAAATCTTACATTGCGCGTGGCTTGACACGGCATTTGACCACTTATTTTGAAATGGATAACTCATAAGTCGAATGAAAATAGTTCGACTCACTGATTATTACTTATGAAAATAATTCGATATCACCGATTTTGAGTGAGTCACACTGTTAAAGTCCAGTCCAACTTTAAACTCCAGTTTTTTGCTTGCGTAGAAGACCACCGATTTACCCCGGACGGTTGGTAACCCTATTCGTATCCGGTTTTTCGTCCCGAATTTCCCTAACATAGAAATAAGCTCATTATCAAAACAATAAATAATAATTTCCGAGCCTTTGTAATTTACATACGAGAGTGTTGCTAGGGGGTAAAATGGTATTGTTTTAGTGAAAATCTTGATTTATTTCGGAAGGGAGGTTTAATAAGTTAATAAGCATGGGAGAATGAAAATTTCTCTTAGATTAATAATCGGTCTCGTGCGTAGCGACGACCAATAATTAATCTATGATGTGTCTATTAATAAAATACAAATTTTGAAAACAATGCCAAATTTTTTACAGTGTGTAAGTTCATGAAACTGGACCACTTTACCAGAGTGTACAGCGTAGATTGATTATGGAGCTCACTCGATATGAATTAAACTAGTAGTTCTGTAAACAGTAGACTTCGCAAACTACCTTCATATACGAGATTAATTGGCATAAAACGCTGCTAACCCGACAAATGAAGCTTTCAAATAAGTATGATTGAAATCCGTTAAATAATGTTACTCGAAACTTTCCTTTTCGCGCCATCGCGATCATTGTATGGTTTTGCGTGTTTTGCAGTCAGCGCGATCGGCCCCCTGTAGGGCAACATTTTAAACCATCTTTGAAGGCGTGGTTTTTTTAAACTTTTCAAACTATTGGCTGGCTCACCGCCAGATGGTATCGAAGCAGAACGTTGCAAGTCGACTGTAACGTCACCTATTTATAAGTGATCGATGTGTCGTCCCAATTTGTATTTTAATTCGTTATTTATTGCTGTAATGTATGCGTGGAATGGTCGTGTGGCTATCGTGAGTGGGCTAATTAATGATTCAGACGTCGTTTGTATGGTTGTACTAGTATTTTGCCGTGGTTTTGACCGTTCATGGCTTGTATTAACTAAGAAAGGTAACCAAATAGGCTAGTTTTCACTGTCAAAAGACTAACAGTAAAATTAGTCCGTCATTTAGGGAATCAAAGTGACGAATTTCTTTTTCGATTGAGCGATAATTTTTTAAGATATAACGCATCAAAGTTAAGAAGTGGCGGCTCGTTACGTCACATATTGCGAAAAAGTGTAGCACACTGTGACGTCACACGGAACTTTAACGCGCCATATCTTTAACATTCTTTGTTTAATTTTCAAAAGAAAAAATATGGCTACAATATTTTTTGATTATCTAACTGACGGACTAATTATATTTTTTTAGGAAACTAGCCTATTACAAGTAATGGTTTCATATGTTCCCGATTGTTACACATTAAATTAAACTATGTAACAATTGCGAAAACATTAGAAATCATTATTTTGTTATGGTTCTTATCGCGTTTGTAACTTATTTATTTACACCAAACGTTTCAAAACTTTGCAGCGTCCATGGCGCAGGTAGAAAGACTTGGTTAAGTATTAAACAATTACAAGTACTTTTCATTGCACCAAAATAATTTGGTATACATCCAGAAACAAATACGTGCTATATTTAAATAAAAAGACACTTTTATGAAAGTAAAAATTTATATGAAAAAAACAAAGGAAAGTTTTCTTATGTTTTCGCGATTGTTATTCATTAAATTAAACTATTTTAATACGGTTTTATCGCGTTTATTACTTATTTATTTACACCTGACGTTTCAAACACTTTACAGCGTTCATGGTCGCAGGCAGACTAAGTTAACATTTGTCTTTGATGTCATAAGATTACAAAACTACCGCCTGAAATTTTTATTGGGAACTATTCCGATTCACGCAGTTTTGGCTCACAGTATCTAAGGGTCTTGCAGTCTGCTTCCGAGTTTGTGATTTTATTAAGTTAATGACTGGGTCCCAAGCTGGCGGTACCTGCCATCCATCCTCTCTATTGAAATTAGGATGTTTTTTAATTTCAATAGCTTCACGTAACATCCTTGGAATGAATCTGTTTTCCTTTGCAAGGACTTGAGGATTATCAAAACGCATATAGTGGTTGGGTTTGTCTAGAGCATGTTCACAGACTGCAGACTTGGTTGAGCGTCTATTTTTTCATGTCAGCAATATGTTCTTTTATACGAGTATTAATGCTTCTCTTTGTTTGCCCAATGTATGATAAACCACAGTCACAGTCAATTTTATAAACTCCAGCATCTTGCAATGGGATATTGGATTTTACAGGTCTTAAAAATTGGTTTATTTTCTTATGCGGCTTGTAATAGGTCTTGATTGAAGCTCGCCTAAGTATGTTACCAATCTTGTCCGTGACTCTCTTTATGTATGGTAAGATGGCAGGAAAACGATCAACTGTGTGCGGCTTGGGTCGACTTCTGTGACATATGTGTGGGAGGCTGAGATTGTTGCTTCTTAAGACAGACTTGACTCGGTGAAGCTCCTCCTTAAGATGGTGGGTGTCACAGATGCCGTGTGCTCTCTGTAACAAAGATTTGCCTACGATAGCTAACTGACATGGATGATGGTGAGATTTTAGATTACTTGAGTTTTGGGGAGTACAAGTCTCTGTTTTATTAGATCATTTAAATTCCATTACTAGTAAAATTAAATTCACTATGGAACCTGAGATCAATAATTCATTAGCCTTTCTTGATGTTTTAATAACTAGAGATCTTGACAATAGTATCAGTCACACTGTGTACAGAAAGCCCACCCACACAGACAAATATCTCAACGGTAAATCTCACCATCATCCATGTCAGTTAGCTACCGTAGGCAAATCTTTGTTACAGAGAGCACACGGCATCTGTGACACCCACCATCTTAAGGAGGAGCTTCACCGAGTCAAGTCTGTCTTAAGAAGCAACAATCTCAGCCTCCCACACATATGTCACAGAAGTCGACCCAAGCCGCACACAGTTGATCGTTTTCCTGCCATCTTACCATACATAAAGGGAGTCACGGACAAGATTGGTAACATACTTAGGCGAGCTTCAATCAAGACCTATTACAAGCCGCATAAGAAAATAAACCAATTTTTAAGACCTGTAAAATCCAATATCCCATTGCAAGATGCTGGAGTTTATAAAATTGACTGTGACTGTGGTTTATCATACATTGGGCAAACAAAGAGAAGCATTAATACTCGTATAAAAGAACATATTGCTGACATGAAAAAATAGACGCTCAACCAAGTCTGCAGTCTGTGAACATGCTCTAGACAAACCCAACCACTATATGCGTTTTGATAATCCTCAAGTCCTTGCAAAGGAAAACAGATTCATTCCAAGGATGTTACGTGAAGCTATTGAAATTAAAAAACATCCTAATTTCAATAGAGAGGAGGGATGGCAGGTACCGCCAGCTTGGGACCCAGTCATTAACTTAATAAAATGGCAAACTCGGAAGCAGACTGCAAGACCCTTAGATACTGTGAGCCAATACTGCGTGAATCGGAATAGTTCCCAATAAAAATTTCAGGCGGTAGTTTTGTAATCTTATGACATCAAAGACAAATGTTAACTTAGTCTGCCTGCGACCATGAACGCTGTAAAGTATTTGAAACGTTAGGTGTAAATAAATAAGTAATAAACGCGATAAAACCGTATTAAAATAGTTTAATTTAATGAAACAAAGGAAAGATTTGTTAAAGGAAATTTTGACTTTTTTATCTATGTTAGGTTTTGTGTGACAAATATATAAAATTAAGTTTTAGCCGTAGGCATTTTTCTACATTCAATTATATCAAATTGCAAATCGTTAGGCTGTATCAGATGTCTTAAAGCAACTTGAGAGGGTTATGGAGTTCAGACGGCAGTCGCATCATCGTGATCAGTATATCATAGAATCAGTATCGTCTAATCTAGAACTATGATTAACTAAAGCGTACCCGGAAAACACACTCAATTTTGTAGAAGAGAACATGAGACTATTAGAGGTGACGTTAGAGAAGTTAGACTAGTGTCTATTGATGTTAATAAAAATAAAATGACAAAAGAAGAAAAAAACATCCTATGCCCCGAAAAAATAATATTATTTCTTGATTAAACTTTAGGCATGGCTCCTATTACTAATTCTTCGATGCCCATGTGATTTTCTCCACGAACAAATTTAAAAAATCCTCCTAATTCGCCCCAATATGTAATCCACGAGTTTTTTTTTTTTTTTAGTGCCGTTCTCAATTCCCCATCCAAGTAATTTGACAGCGTGACCTCCACATTTCTCATCATAAGGATTTGTGCACCTATACACGCCGCTTTTGTAATGAAACATATCTGGGCAAGCCAGGAACGCAACTTCTAGAGGTCCGTTCAGAAATAATTCAGCTCTGATATCGTCCTCATGTTTAACATAATAAGGATTGTTTCCAAAACGTTTGTCTTTTTCGTATGTTACTTCGTAATCATCTTGACATTTCTGAACACAATTTACTATTCCATTGTAAGTGCAAGTGCATTGCCTGAAATACCATGGATACAGTTGGGAATTTCGTATGGTCTGCATCCGTCGTTTCAATTGTAATTACAAACTGAAACTATACCATCAGTATTCCAGAACGTCCAAGCTTCTTCAGGGTTACCACCATGGCAGCCGTTACTGGTAGTACTACAACCTACCATATCTTGAGCAGAAAAATGGAATTGTGAGCCATTCGAGTGAATGCCCCATCGATCTGTCATAGCTTCTACTGCACCGTGAGCCCAGCAACTCCCACAGGATCCTTGGTCGCTGATTTCTCTCAGCGATGGACAATTTCGCCATTTGTCTCTGGGATCGAAATTTTCGGGAAGCGAAGCGATAAGATCAGCTTCGTGAGTTTTAACAGTAATCATAATCGTAGTAATCATTTTTAGGACCACAGATAAAAGTTCCAAGGAGTCCAGTGAGTTGTTCCAACGGTGTATCTTCTGGGTAATTCCGACCCGCTTTCCAGGATTTCTGCTTGGTGTTGAGGAGTTCGATATATTCATCGGAAAGTGGATGTGGAAATTTAGTTTTTGCTGTGGTAAAGCTGAATAACAGAAATATTAACAAATTGAACATTGTGCCTTTGGTGATGGAAGGGCATGTGAAGTAGATGACTAGTATAAATGTTGTGCTTGCTTTCTACTTTTATATATAGAAACTATTACTTTGCTATTAACACTAGGGTTGACACATTCTACTGTTCAAATAATTGAAATAAATATAAGGCAAGAAAACGTGGGGAAATCAAAAGTCTGTAAAGATCTTTGCAAGGTCTTTGCCTTCTTTTGCAGGAAACTTGTACAGGAAAATTTACTTCGAACTCACGCGTTAGCATAAAATTCAATCTAAGGATCTAAAGAGACAAATAAATGCCATGACAAAAGAAAAACACTCATGAGTCTAGTCAAGTGCAAAGAAAATATTATTTCGTATCACAATAATAAAAGGGAGAATTTGAAGGACTACAACGGCTTTGTCTGTGATACAATATGGATTGTGTCCGAAATAAAAGATTTTTATTATTTAATTACTAGCTTTTTCCCCGCCTGCGTCAAAAAGTACCCCAGGTTTGACCCCATACCAAATTTCATCAAAATCCATTCAGCGGTTTGGCCGTGAAAGCGTAACAGAGAGAAAGACACACAGACGGACTTTCGCATTTATAATAATATTAGTATGGAATGATTTTCGTTCGATATCGAACAGAAAACATTCGTCACGTGAGTCATTAATTAAAAAAAAAAATAGGGCATCTGCTTTCTTTGATGATAATGAATAAATGAATGAACACTTTATTGCACCATTTACAAACAAAAGAAGCACATAGTTAAAACCAATACAACTTTGGAGCACGGCGGGAGCGATGTGTTATGCTCGACCGCCGCGCCGCAAAGGGAAATACTTCCCGCCAGGCGAGGTGTTATGCCTGGGGAACCGCGGCTCCGACGGTGTTCTGTCGGAGGTTGTATATATGCTCCAATTTCTTAGAAACTCTGATATCGCGTTTCAGTCCTCCATTCTAATTAGGCTTCTTGTATGGGAATTTCTGTTTTTCACTTTAGCGCCATCTGTTGCGTAGGAGTTGTAGTTATTATACTGGGCGATGGTGTCGCCACACAACTAAATGGGTACAAAGGCGGACTTATCGCTAATACCTAATAAGGTTGATTGTGCGGCCATATTGTTATTTAACACCAGACTGTACCACTTTCATTGCAAATAAACTATTTCTATCTTTCTTTCTGTTCTATGTATTTTATTGTTCTGTTCTTTTAATTTCAATTAAAACAACGCGTTTTTGAAACAAGCCTTTTATTTATATTTTGGACCTATTGAGGACGTAACTTACCTATCAAAAATATCGTTTTGTGTACAGATTTTTCTTAAGATCTCCTCTTTGCTCCTTAAAGTCCTTGATCTTATCCTCACCTGCATTTATTTCATATCAAAATTAATTTAGCTGTAACATCAGGTAAGATGTCAAAAATATCCAGTTTTAAGGTAATACTTAGTATTCTTTCAACAATTTGTCATTCCTTATTATATTTTATCATACCGTATATTATCGTGAAAATTATTGTGACAGACTTTATTGCTTTAGTCAATAATTACCACAAAATTCTTATTTTATAAAGTTACATATTTTAAAAGTTATCGCAAATATTTTAAATTCCTGCGTCTGTTCGCTATGTAAAATTAGTACTATTTTATTTTAATTATTAAAAAAAACATTAACGTACTATTAATAAGTCATGAAAATATGAAAATTAAAAGGGCTCTGAACTGAAGCCACGCAGAAAAAAAAAATAAAAACAATATTGGAAGAGATCCCTAATGAGATAGGCCTGCAAGTAATTAGTCTATTCTGTCTCTTTTCTTTTCGTAATTGCCTGTTCTTTTTGAAAATTAACTTAAATCATATTACACACTACGAGATCGAATCAGAAATGAAGAGTTCCGTAGGAGAACAAAAGTCACCGACATAGCCCAGCGGATTAGTTCTTTGAAGTGGCAGTGGGCGGGGCACATAGCGCGGAGAACCGATGGCCGATGGGGCAGAAAGGTTCTCGAATGGTGACCACGTACCGGTAAGCGCAGCGTTGGACATCCACCGACCAGATGGTCAGATGACTTGAAATGGGTCGCAGGCAAACGCTGGATGCAGACTGTTGCCAACCGATCATTTTGGAAATCATTGGGAGAGGCCTATGTCCAATAGTGGACTGACTGCGGCTGAAATGATGATGATGATGATATAACAAAAGCGGAAACGTTCATATATTTTTTGTTTGTTTGTTTCCTCTTTATTTATTTATTTATTCACAACTATTCACTACACTTACAGTTTCTCAAGACGTATAAGGAGTTAAATAAGTACAATTAGTCTCAGTGGAATTTGTTAATTTACTCTTCATCTACTAACCCATTCTTCCTGAAATGTTACATATACATAGTTGGACACAGAATGACATACTACCAGTAGCAGTTGATTATCATCATGATCATTTCAGCTGCAGTCAGTCCACTATTGGACATAGGCCCCTTCCAGGATTTCCAGAATGACCAGTTGAAAGCGGCCTGCATCCAATGCTTGCCTGCGACCATTTTAGGTCATCTGAGCATCTAATCGGTAGATATCCAACGCTGCGCTTGCAGATTCGTCGGTCCCCTTTCGAGAACCTTTCTCCCCCAACAGCCATCGGTTCCTCACGCCATCAAAGGGCTAATCCGCTGGGCTATGTCAGTGACTTTTGCCCTACGGATCTTGTCTCCTAATTTCTATATATTTGACAATACCTACATTTAAATATATTTCAAAAATTTAACTAATGCTATCGTGAAATGTAGGCGTGAACCACAGAGCAGTATATTATCTGTTTTGAAACCTTAGTAGGTAGAAGTATTTTAAATTATTTGTAAAAATAAATAGATTGTCAATTAGGCATTATAATAAAGAAAACATTTTACTGAAAAACCGTATTTTGACCTTTTAGCAATCTGTAAAACCAAATAATAACATTATCTGACATCGTAAATTCTGAAGCCAGTTTCTATACTAAATCAAAATTCTGAATAAAAAACAATCGTATGCGATAAATGATTGGCAGAGCTTGTTTGATTATTTATCAAAATAAGTTTTATAGTGGAGTTTATTATTTTTTAACTTTAAGTAAGTACTTTCCTAAAACAAAATAAAGAATACTTACAATCAAAGCAAAAGGCGGACTTAATGCATCATGATGTTTGTTATATAATAATATAACTAAGTATATATCATGGTCTCTGCTCGCGCGCAAATTATTTAGATTTTTTTATGTATACAATTTGATTATTTCCATTTACGCTGGCATGAAGCACAAACGCTTCGCAAAAATTATTTTAATAACTCCTTTTCAAATTATTTGACATATGTTTTTAGACAAAAGGACAGCTTGCGAAAAGGGCTGTCCTATTCAGCGGCGGATGTCCTTTTGTGAAAAGGACGGATATTCACTCGAGTTATCCCGAAATAGTCCCTTCGTACGGACAACTTTGTCCGTCGGATCTCGCCCAGTTTTATTCACAGATCGAAATTTATTCAAATAGGCTAGAATATCTCGGATTTTGGTTGTGTCAACAAGGCTTACAATAAATGTTGTTCTTACTGCGAATGGTTTGATAGAGCAGGTATTTTTAGTATCGCTTTCGCAAAATTATAGCTGTATTTATCTAAATTTCCAGCTTATCCCCCAAACTCCCACATGCTTCTTCAAGAAATTTCTTCGTTGACATTAACATAATCTTATTTGAAACATATGAAGGAAAAGAAAACATTTTGATATCAGATAATTATAGCCTAAAGTTGAAAATAAATTTCAAGACCTTGAACAAACCCTGCTGCACTCCAACAAGCTAGGGTCACAATCTCCCATCTAAATATACAGGTAAATGGCACCAGGCCAGGCTTACAGGTAATAGCACGCCCACAGACAACTAACGCCAATAAATATGTCATCCGACTAGCACAGGTGATTAAATTGTGATCATTCATGTACAATCAGATTGATATTAAATAATATACTAACAACCGTATTCTTAAACATAACCTTATGGACGCCCTTCACTCAAACCCATTCGGCACCTTAAATCCACGAACTTTCCTTAAAAATGACATTCTTAGTTGGTTGCTTGAGCAAAGTCCTATGAGGAACGTCACAGGTTATAATAACAATTCTAAATTTAATTGAAAATTACAAAAGAATAGAGTATAAAATAAAGTAAGTAGATACCTAGGCCAAAAGTGGCAAAAACCCGATTTATATCTACTTTATTTCATTTCAAGGACGCCTCAAGGTACCTCTCGACCAACCTTATATTTGACGATACTCCAATGAGAAATCATCTCAAGCTTGTGCCGACTAATCATACCAATGAGGTGTAACAGTCGTTAACAGCTATTAAATTGAATGCTTCAAACTCAAAAATCTCTATTAGAGGGAGAAATTTTAAAATTATTCTTATTTGATTCAAATAGATTTACATAAGCAACTCCTTTAAAACGCCTTTGAATATTTTTTTTTGTTGAAGACTAGGTTTTAAGTTATTAAAGACTCAGCGCGGCGGTAACTACCTATGTAGTTTTATACTATCCTATCTGGTGCGGCAGGTGGCAGGGCACTGAGGCTTTAGGAGACTTTAACAAGCGGAAATTGAAGCTAGAGGCTCTGTGGTCAAGTGGTTAAGGCGATTGCCCCAAGATTCAGAGATCGTGGTTTCGATTCCCGCGCGAAGCATACTTTGTTTAGTTGTGCCTAGTTTGGTTAGGTAAGTAGGCATGAATCACCTGATTGTAATAAGATTCGAGCTTCGGAAGGCACGTCAAGCAACTGCCCTTTCTTGGAAACAATAAAGTTAAATATAGATGAATGTAGTGTACACGTCTGTTACCTGCCCTATACATGAGCGTTCAAACAAAATCTTCAATATTACTACTATAACTTGTATAGCCACCTAGATAGATAGGATGTTGTCTGCTAATGAGTAGTAGCAGAGGCAGAAAAGTTTGGAACTGAAATAGGGTGAAATATCACTGCATAATTTCAAATTTCCATTTCAAAATTCCAGTTGAGCCAACGTTATTTAAATTCATCAACTTTATCGACATCACATCTAAATTGGACTAGCTTTTATACGTCAGAAACACAGATGTCTTAGTATATTTATTCTAAACTAGCTGTTTCCCGCAGCTCCGCCTGCGTCAAAAAGTAGCCTATGATTGACCCCGGGTCTTCAACTATATCCATACCAAATTTTATCAAAATCCGTTCAGCGGTTTGGCCGTGAAAGCGTAACAGACAGACAGACAGACTTTCGCATTTATAATATTAATAAGTATGGAAGTATGGATACACCCTGGCTCAGGCAACATCTAAATTTGTACTTTAATTATTATGATTATCCATACTTTCTCATACATACTTCCATATCCATACTTTTTCTTCTTTTGTGTCCAGTTCATAGTACACTAGTTTGGCCCAGTAAGACGCAACATCCACGGCCGAGTAGGCCACAGCCAAATCATACTAATATTATAAATTTTGATTAATATTTTGTTTGATGAAATTTAGTATGGCGATAGTTGAAGAGCCGGGCTCAAACATAGGGTCGTTTTTGACGTGGGTAAAGTCGCGGTTAACAGGTAATAAATATGTATAATTTAAAATATTTATAATTAAAAAAGAGAGGACGCGGCTCTGGAGCCTCATTATTATTTTGTACGTGCCGTGGAAATTATGGGCAAGTTGGGAGGCAGACGCTCAACGCCTAGTCAAAGAGCTAGGACAGCGTACAGCAGAGAAAAATGGGTACTCCCGCTGCGGCTCGTTTCTGGTGCAAAGTATGGCCATCGCTATTCAGCGTGGAGACGCTGCAAGCGTTTTGGGCATCTTTGTACCTGAGATGCTAAGTGGCGGGTTTTAGATAGTTTCAAGTACCTGTGACATTGTTAACAGATTTATTAACCTTTTTATATCGACAGTATTAACCTTTTTATATCGACGATGCTGTGATTTTGTTAAATAAATAAAATTATAAACGAATTTGCGTGTAAGATTTGAATACATATTTAAATTATAAAAGCTGTTTCACGCAGCTTCGCCTGCGTCAGAAAGTAGCCTATGTTTGACCTTGGGTCTTCAACTATATTCAAAACAAATTTCATCTAAATCCTTTCAGCAGTTTGGCCTGAATACAGACATACAGACTATCGCATTATAATACTACTAGTAGTTCTAAATACGAGCTTTATTCATAAATTACAATATTAGTATGGATAATAGTATTTATTTATGTTAGTATGGATAAACATCTTAAATGCTGGCAGACTGTACATGTTCTTTGACGTGCTCAGTTATTACATTTGCAAATAAATCCACTTATGATTGATGATAGATATTATTACAAATGTATAATAAATAGCCGCTAATATGTAGCGTGTTAAAGGCGTGAGAATTAAACTATTGTAGGGTATTCTACTCAATTGGTTTTCATTTTCAAATCAATAATTTTTAGTACCAAAAACCGAAAACAGAAATTATTTTTTCAATCCGTTCATACATACATATCTATATATTTAACTGTACATAAATAAATTTAAAGTTGTAATATAAATTTGTGATTGTAGCATTGTGCTCTACCCAAAAGGACGACTTACAATATATTAGAATTTTTAAACATGCAAACTTATCAAAAGTTGAAATTACAGGCAAACTTAACAGAAGTTGAAAATACAAGTACCTACTACCAAATTTTTCAATAAAAAGAAATTGGGTATTCAATTTGTTTTTATCATTCATATAACAAACATTTTTCTACCAGAAACTGAAAACAGGCAGATTTTTTTAAATCCGTTCTTAAATAAATAAGTTACTAGCCTTTGAAATTCGGTGGAAGGGGAAACTGTCAAAAAACAAGAAAAGGATGCACTGTGTGACGTCACTGCAACTTGGTTTCGTGTGCAAAGAGATAGCAAGACATCCCCACCTCGCTCCCACTTTTATTCTTGTGAAAACTTTAAAATCCAATTACTGCCTCAATTAACAACCAATTTTGTTGTTTTTTCCGGAATAGGTTACTTTTTAATGTACGTATTCAAATATTGCTCAAGTATGAATACAGTCAAGTAGCCTATTTAACTAGTTTGTAGCTCTAGTTCTAGAACTAGTTCTGGAGCTCGCTGATTTCATTATTGGCCATCTATTCTTGCCTCAAGGCATCTATCGATAGCAGCCATAACCACATCTTCACGTCGCTTTCGAAGCATGGAGCTCATAACATGCCTGCTACTGTTTAACTTATGCATTAAAACTTGATACTCTCATTCTTCAGCGTCTCCCATCAATCCTGTATGACATTGATGGACAAACTTCACGGGTTTGGAATTTGTATGAGACACATTAAATGTCACCCATACTTTCGAGTGCCAAGATTGTGGACACGCGTATCCGGTCATACAATTATGAATGGATAAAATTAATTATCTATGAAAGTATACTTACGCTTGTTATTGACGTTAGAAAAAAAAAACTTTTTAGATGATAACCTAAACACTTTGGAGTACGGCTAAAATATGCTCTACTGCCGCAAAGAGAAGATCATCCCGCCAGGTGAGGTGGTATGCGTGGGGAACCGCGGCTCCGAGGGTGTTCTGTCAGAGATTGTATTTATGCTCCAATTCCATAGAAACTCTGATATCGCGTTTCAATCTTCCATACGCTTTGGTTTGAACGGTACTATAAATTAAAAATTTCCCCTTTTCAGTTGGTATAAATTACAAATGGCGCTTTGTGTAGTCGTGGTTGGAGCACTGAACACACATCACTACCTTCAATTTTCCGGCACCAACACAAAGTGATGTATAAATGTTTAATTCGGCTTCGTTCCACGTTGACTTTTATACTGTTAGCGTTAGGATGGGGCTACCGGCACTACGAAATCACAAAGGAGCACCACTTTCTCAATGGAACCAACCGATTGACTGTAAAATAATCCCAAAATTGATTGTAAAGTAAAATTTTCCGTTTTAAGAGTTATTTTTAAAATTTGGTTGAGATAGCCACCTGAGATGTATTAGTGCACACCCTTATGACTGCCATCTATCGAAAAAACTCGGCACCAATGGCTTAATAAACCTGGCTGCCGAAGCACGGAGGAGCTAGAGCTTGAAAATGCAACTATTGGAAATAGAGAAATTTAAATAAATAATACATTGTGACTACTACAAATACTTAAAAAAAAAATTAAATTATTATTGTAAATGTAAGCGAAATAAACAAATATCTCAATGATATCTCAAAAAGCGTAGAAAAAAGTATAACCCTTATAAATATTGCTTTTTTTTTAATAATATTTACAATAATTAAATGTATATTATAACATATATAATCATGTATTGTTTCATGTTAGATCTTATTTTTTATTTAGTTTTAATTAAATTACAAATTAATTACAAAATAAAAAACAATTAAATGTTGAAATTGGCAACATCCAATGCTCGTAAAATCACGAATGATATTGTGCTGGCATCGTATATAGCTACAAAATAATTAAAACAAATATTTACGAAAAAAGTCCTGCGGGACCATCCTTACTTGAAATCCTTGCTTCGTCTGCAATTCCCAAGCTATTCATTACGAGTTGGTATGCTACTCGTCAAATATTTGATTGCAGTGCAATTCATAAATGGATCTGTCAGTAGAAATTTCTGAATCAGTTCTCAATTTCAATTACAATTATAGGGTGTTTTCACTGCACTGCATGAGGAGAATTCGCGCTTATGAGTATCATGTCGATTTCTTGGTGAAATCTCTTTCCTGTACGTACCATAACCGTGTTTAATGGTTTTTCCTGTAATTTGCTAGTGTATGATGTAAGCCTGTGTATGCAAGCGTATGATTTGAACTAAGTGTAGCTAATAGAAAAACACATTTTTCACGGAGTTTCAAAGTTTTCAGCGAACAAAATAAGGATTTGGGATTTCCATAGATCTTTTCTTATGTCTAATTTCTTTAACAAGTGAAACGCCGATATTAACTACTTATGTAAGTAACTTTTTGTTTTTACTTGTGTTTCCCAGTAAATTATTTTTTAATTTGACCCCAGAACAAAAGAAAATTGGGTCGGTTTCGAATAACGTTTCACTTGTTCGGTTTCGATGCTCTTTGGGTCATCGTATTTTTTTTTATACAACTAATAAGGCAAACTGGCGTACGGCCCACCTGATGGTAAGTGGTTACCGTAGCGCTATGAACGCCTGCAACACCGGAGATGTCACGCGCTTTGCCGATCCTAAAAAGGTTAACAAAAATGTCTTACAAATAAATAGACGAATACCAAGTCACTGTTCACGTTACAAATTGGTCGGAGAGCGGCATGTATGCGGATGAACTGTCAAGATGCCTGTAAGTACAATGTAGCTATGAGAGGAATGAAACTTCAGTTCAATCTGATAATAAAATGTTTTTGAACAATTAACAATATATATATAGGTACCACCTATATTAGTCATAACACAATACTGATAAAGTATTTTTTTTATATTATAGCGCGACCACACATAGCCTTTTCGCCATGTGTGTTGTGATTCAAGGTTTGGAAAAATATCACGACTTTCTTCGACCAAACGTGTTTTCCTAGTTGCGTCTTTAGCTTACGCTTCGGAGCCTAGGGTACGCCGTATCCTAGATTTTGCGGCATTGGTCATTACAATGGTACTTATAACACAAAATTCTGCACGTAATTCAAAAGAGTTCAAGCACATTTGCTGGATGCTTTGCGTTTATGAATATTTCTCGTAATTTATATATAATCAATGTTATTTTATAGGACCGCATAAGAATCTCCCGCATTTGGGGTAGCCTTCATGTCCGTGACATAGCCGATAAGCTTCAAGAAAATCACGTCTTACGAAAACCGGCAACATACATTGGGAACAAGTGCCTGGCCATGCCGCCTCCACCAGGGCCTGGTAGAAGGGGCGCGCCCAAGAAGAGTTGGTTTGACGTCGCAAAGCTGGTTAAGCGTGCTAACTGACTATCTGTCAGGGATGCCGAAGACCGGGCGAAGTGGAGACGCAAAAGTAGGAAAGCGGACCCTGGGCTCCGAAGCAAACAGTTGAGGATACAACCGGGAAGGCGCTAAGATGATGATGATTAGTATGTTATTTTATTATATTTAGGTATATTATGTAGGTTTATTATTTAGTTCTCTAAAATTCATATAATTTGGCTTTAATCCTAATTTAATTTTAGTTAGGGAATACTTTGAGCGTTAGGACTTGAGTTGACTTAGGTTTAGGTTAGGTTGGGGTGCAGGGCAGAGAACCTCCTCGAGTGCCCGGTCCTTTGAAAGCTTTGCATTCTCACTTGATCCCAAGGATCCGGTGAGAGGGCGGGCTGACAAGGGACTCGGGACCGTGCACCCTGGGCGACAGTTAATAACTCCCTGGTAGTCGGGGTCTTATTGGCTGTCGGCCAATTTCTGCCAACAGCCCACTCCACCGCCGTCTATGATGAGACGGCGAATGGATGTGGGTCCCATGGACCACGCCCCGATTTGGGGGGGCCGCAAGGCCATGGCTGGAGGGCGTCGTGGTAGAATGCTAACGCGACCCCATGGCGCCCTCAACAGCCGGTGCGGAAACGCCGGAGGGGTTTTAGTGGGTAGTCTGGACCGATTAGCGGCCCAGGAGTCCCACACTTTGTGCGTAAATGCATTTCCCCTCCGTTAACAAATAAAAAAAAAAGGTTTAGGTTAAGTTAGTTTGTTTTACATTTATATTTATCGTATCTATTGTACTGTACAGTCTTTGATGCCTATGTACTCTTTTTTTCCTTTGTTTTTCAGGTTGACTGGAAGAGATCCCTATCAGGGATGAGTCCGCCTCTTGTTGTGTTCTATTTTGTTGTAGCAATGTTCTTTCTGTACAATAAAGTTTTTACATACATATATACATACATAATCCTTATTTTCATAGCAGTATACTTTTTACGCCGCGCAAATTTCCTGTTTCTCTGTATGGTTGACTGGTATTGCTATTAGCATTAAGTCCGCCTATTGTTTACTTGTGGTACAATAAGCATACATTTTTATAGCTCACACATAATTAGGGATCGAAACTTGACCAGCTCAATTTTTTGGTTTTTTTTCCTAAAAAATAAAGGACGAAATTTTAATACTTGGCATACCTACTAATCTAAGTTGATCTTGCCTGACTAAGTAACAAGTGAGTTTGTATTTATTGTGTTTGTTTCTTACTTATTCCAACAAAAAAAAAAAATTATCCATCTAGTGCTCCAAAAGCCAGTTCGAAAGGTTCAAATATTATTCCGTACGGACACTGCACACTTTTCATCACGGGAAAAAGTACTGCTTCCATGGGATCTAAGAACGCATGCAAAGCCGCGATAAAAACCTAGTGAAATGTATTGTTTACTGTCCATAATAAGTGATCTCATACACACAACACAATTCGACAACATACCGACACACTGACTAAACAACCATTAATAATAGATATTTGCGTGGTTTGATTGACACGTCGTAGGATTTGAAGAGGGATGAGTCAGGTGACAAGTCGGTTCCCATCTTCATCAGGAGCCCGATTTTTGAAATGTGTGACTCATGCAAAATAGGCTAGTCGAATAATTCTTGTTCGTTAACGAAGGATTTTTGTTCGACATCTATGTCACTTTTTCAAAAATAGTACCCCAGATCTCTCTCTGTCTTTTCTGAAGAAATTGCTGCAGTGGAGTTTGTGCCGCCGCTTCTTCTCCACTTGCGCTTTGGAAGTGGTAGTAAACTTATAAGTAAATTAATGTCAATAAGTGATATATCCTATTTTGAAAATCAACAATTTTATCTCTGTTATCTTAGCGTTTTCCTTTTTATTTCTCTACATTAGTCTTTGCCATTGACTAAAAGTTTCCGCCTGGTAATGACTTTCCCTGGGCTGTCTGGAATTTACTTATCAGAGTCCGGACTGTGGAATAAGAGGAGGAATTTAAAAAAAAATATATAAATAATAATTTGCCTATAAAAATAAAAAAGTCGATTTTACAATATAAAAGGAGTAAATATAACCACCATTTAATAAAAACATTGTCAAGATATCATAAACAAGCTTACATTCTTCACACTCAAATAAAAAATTCTTTGTTACGGGGAGAATTTTAAATTCCATTCGTACAATTACAGTATTTACAAACTACTAAGTAATGAAATAAAATAAATCTATCTATGGTAGAATTTTTTAATGCAGTTTGAAAAATTTTTCAAAATTCAAATTCTAAAATTCGGCTTAATTTGAAATAAAAAATGTTCGAAGACACTAAATCTATGTTTGTGAGTGTTTAATACAATAGCTAATAATAATTAATTAGTAATTAATTAGCCGCCATATTAATATTAAATTAGAAGATATTAACCATGACACAAACAATATCGGTGATTGCCAATCACATATAAATGTAGGCGTTACAGAGATTATAATTATAGAATTGATAGTACAGAATGCAGTACTCCTACAGTGATGTAGGGTAAAGGTGTTAATGTATGGCACGTTGCTTGTTGCTATTCAACTGTCATTTATGCGGACTTCACAATGGTGCTACCGATGATTTTGTTGTTATCAATGTAGTGGTCACCACGTCAATTGTACCTGGCACAACTTGGTTTTAGAATTTGTATTGTTTATGTGCTAATTTCATTACTGGCCAAAACTGGTTCCAGATTATGAAGTTAGTAAGTTATTAAATAAAAGTTGTTGACACATAGTCTAGCGTATATTCTATACACATAGTCTAGCGTATAGACTATAGAGTCAGAATTTGAAATTAAAAAGTAATAATTCTTCCACCATAATCTTTATGGATTTGATATCATGAAAAATTATATCTACACAAACTATTATAATAAATCATGGTCTACACTTCCACAAGGTAAGCCCCGAGAATGCGCTATAACTAATAATGTTTAGAAAATATAACAACGAAAACCGAAACATTTTTATTATGTCAATCATACGCCTCCAATCTCCGCGTCTCACTAACCATGTGAAAACATGAGTTCATTTTGCTAAGAATATAGTATTTAACTACTGTATGAAGGCTTCAACGTTGTGACACGCTCCAGAGGATCGTGGTAATGTAAATCCAACGTTGAAACACATATGGAAAGTATTCTCGTGTGATATTACAAAATATGAGCGCATTTAAATAATAAAAAAGCAGGATATATTTACTACATGCCGCCGCCTATTGAGACGTCTGTCACGCACTTTATGTATCTTGTACTTTACTTGTTAGACCTTTCCAGTATGTGATGGATCAATCAATAAAGTTTTATTCTATTCTATTCTATTCTATATTTAAGTGAAGAAGAAAAACTAGGAAATGCAGACTCCAAAATTTTGGTCTGGGTCCGCTAAAACACGAAGTGTGTTTGTCTGGTGTTTAAGCGGTTGGTTCAGGGTTTGATTATGGCTCAGCTTTACATAAACTCTATTTCAAATGCCGTCCTCCAGAGATTAGTATTTATTTCCTTAGTCGCATTTTATGACACCCTCAGAAAGAGGAGACGAAAAAATATCTAATATTATTTCTTAAACCAGATGCAGCATCATGGTGACTGATATTGGTGCTGAAAAGTTATACAAATTGACAATTAATGGTCACTATGTAAGGGACGTTTACCCTTTCATATTGTGACTGATGATTTCGCAATGTCATTTTGTCAACACTCGAGCGGCCAATTAAAACGCGTGACCAGTGGTCACCTGCGCCACCTGCCGATGTATTGATGAGTTATATAAATAAATATAATACCGATTCGGATTTTTGTCTAAATATACAATATGATGAGATGATATGATGAGACTCTACATGAAATAATTACGAATATTTTCTATTAATAGCCTTTGCCGTGGAAATTTCGTAAGTGAAAAAGCGAAGTTTATGTTTCCCTTCATTACCACGTAGTTTTGACATAAAATAAGATTTGGACTAGGGAAAAGATAGATAATTCTTATACCATGTGATTGTTACGAGTATAACTGGCCTAGGTATGGTCTTATATCAACCCCTCTCACTTACAGTTGGCCGAAGATTTATTCGTCTGTCCGTTGCTCGTATTTTATATGTTACGACGTTAACAGGAGGTGTTCTATTCTACGAGAAATACGAATTGAAGACTGTATTCCGAATTATTTAGAATTGCAAAATACCAACCTATTTAGCAAGCTCAAATGTGAAACCAAAGAGTTTTTATAGAATAAGCTATAGAGTGAGTAAAAAGTGCTACGGGGTAAAATTAAATAAATAAATTCCTCATTAATCATTGCCAAAATAGATGACATCCTGTCTGTCGTACTAAAAGTTTAACAAACGGATTACGAGAATTTAGAGTTCGATTAGCAAGAAATAAAATGTTCGTCGCCCGATGATCAGACAAGTCGATCGGACCCATACAGATTTAGAATTGTTTTGACTACGGTTGGACCATTAGGCCTAAGGGTGAAGCCAGACGAGCGTAATTTTGTGTAAGCCCTTTTGCCTTTGTAATGTTTGTATGAAACCGAATGCAGCAGAAATTCTGCAACTCATTTACTCACAAAATTACGCTCGTCTGGCTTCACTCTAAATGAAAAATTCATGCACAGACCGACATGTAGACTTCTACGTACAATTTTCTTTACGTATATCATGAACTGGCGCTCAATTCCACCATATGATGATTGAAAATGTCTTCGCACACGATGCTCAGAGGTGATAGATTCCACTTAGTTTCTTCTCAAGCCGTGAGATTTCATAGTCTGGGGTAATATTTGTGATATTTTGGTCAATAACATTTAATTCAATGCACTTTGTGCACTCGCTACCAAGGCTCTATATTTTCAATATGTAGCACTATGGTTCAAACGTGAAGCTCGTTGAGATCTTAATAGTTACTGGATTGCACCCAGAGGCACGAATAGCTGTATAGTTGAATACCGATGTAGCCACATGAGTGGAAAGTAGACACAGGGAAAGATTTATACGGCTCGGCGGCTGTCCGTATGATGTGGAAAGAAATTAGTTTCTCTATCTCTTTCTTTATTACTCTGTATAAAAGTCTCTTCTTCTTCAGCCGAGCGTGTTTTCTAGTTACATCAGCTAATTATGCTTCCAAGCATAAGGATATGTTATTGGTAATTACATTGGATTGGTTATCATTTGACCTACGTACTATTTATTTCCTTTTTAATGAGTTGAATTCACTAATGACCAACACTGTTTTTAAAAGCATCTGACATAACCGTTATCGTTAGGTTTAACGAAGACAGCAGTTCTTCTGAAAAAAGTTAGGACCAAATTTTGAAGTACCCTTCGAAACAAGCATGTAAAAATAGAAAAGAGAATAGTACGACCAATCAAAGACAGACCACTTTCGCCGCCGCTTGACAACACGGTTGTTACAATATTGTCTTCTTCTTGTCGAGTTAAAAAGGCCTACGATGTCAGATAAGATTCGGTAGAACTGCCGTAGCGTGTGCCAAAGTGACCTGCTTATGGCACTTCTACGTATTCTTATTTCTGTGGACGTCACGCAAGTTGCGCGGGATTCGTGTCAGTTTGAATAAAGCTGAAATCATGAAACCGGGCGGGAGCGTTTCAGCAGGAGAGTGGTTTGTCAAAAACTGGTTTTTAAACCATTTTAGTCCCGGAAGCTTACAGGTACGACAACTTCAGGCGTCTTACTCTGTTATTTACTCATGTGTTGCAACTGTAATAGTGTGAAATCGACGTCAATTGAACTGAAGTTGCACCGTTTCAGTTTTGCAATCGTACTGGATGAAATTAAATGCTGTGCTGACCCTGCCCGGTATTTTTAAATTGTATTTTTTACTTACTTTTGTAACTTTGAGGGATACACCTCTAAAATACTTTACTTTTTACTAGACTGTGGTTGTAGTCAAGTCTCGAACTTTGGGGCTAATTCAATCTATGTGATGCGCCGTTTCCAAAAAATACAAAATAAATGAATCTACATGATCATTATAGCGCCTACTAAATGAGAAAATATGTTTCATTAAAATCTGTTATATGATACATCAATCTTTACGGACATAAAAACCTCAACATTAAACCTTAGACTATGGATCAAAAAGTTCCTAAATTTCTGATTAAAACCTAATTCTAAACATAGGTTATATTAAAATAGGTATAAAATAATATTTACGAGAATATACTTAATTTATAATAAGTTGCTGAATGAGCTGAGAACATGGAGTTGTGGTTACAGGCCATGTTTGTAGTGTACATACTGTGTAACTTTTACTTATAATTGTTTTAGTTTGTAGTTATCTCACTTCAAATGAAATGAAAATTTCTTATGAGAACTTAAAAAAATAAAAAAAAGACTTTGTTTGTGAGAGGACAAGTTAGTCTCAGAAAGAGCAAAAGGTTGTGTGAAATTGAAGTACACGAAATGACGGCTTTTTAACAATGCGTATCTACTAGAAAATATCAAAGATCTTCATGAAAAGACATCATTATTTTTATTCTTTCGTGGAATCGGTTGAAAATCTCTTTGAATTTATGTATTGATGAAAAATACTTATTGAAAAATTTCTTTTTACAAAATTTACGATAATTTACTGAGAGCTGTAAAAATTTGGATGGTAAAAGTGTTAGCGGGTTGTAAATGATTGAAATTATACTTAAAATAAGTATATTTTTTACAATAGGGTAGTTTCTTAAAAACTACAATTAGTTAGTCCGTCAGTTAGATAATCAAAAAATATTGGAGACGTATTTTTTCTTTTGAAATTAAACAAGGATAATATGGCGCGTTAAAGTTCCGTGTGACGTCACCGTGTGCTACACTTTTTCGCAATATGTGACGTCACGAGCCCCAACTCTTAAACTTTGATGCGTTATATCTTTGTTATTAATCGCTCAATTGACAAAAGAAAAAATACGTCACTAATATATTTTGATTTCCTAAATGACGGACTAATTTTAATGTTAGTCTTTTGACTCTGAATACAAGCCTATTGTACAATTACATAAACTTAAACATATGAAGCAATGGCGGACGTATTGCTAGGCAATTTCTTCCAGACAACTCTTTCGTGGTGAAAGTTAGGTTGGGTACAGCTAATGCGAAATGCCCTCGCATGACATACAAACTCCGACGTTACTAACCCGCATATCCTGCTAGCATGTAAATCTAGTTAACACAAATTAATCACCCAAACAGTAACTACGAAAGTCAATCTATTATCACAAACATGACTCATTCCATTGAATACATCTCTCATCAATTGGTGACGATACAATTGGCAGGTGAGCTACACCCACTCAGCCCTCAATCTTTTTAAATCAATCAGTCTTGATCAAGTGGGCTTATTGGACAAGAGTGGTCAGCTCATTTTGGAGTTCGAAGGTTAGTGGATAAAAGTGATTTGATTGACCTTTTGTTGGGGTAAAAATAGGGTTCCCTGTGACGTGATAGGTTGTGTCGTAATTGTAGAGCTAATTTTGTGTGATATTCTTTTGTGCCTATACAATCAGGAGTTCTATTTTTGAATCAACAAAATCGGCGAGTCGGATAATTTTCGTGAACTAAATAAACTGAAAATTTGGGCTATGGTTTCAAAATAACCCTGTATAAAAGATAAAAGGATAAATTCTTGTATTTTTTTTAAAGTTGTAAGTATGATAATATTAATGCTACAATCAATCTCTAAATCAATACAATACAATACAAAAACTCTTTAATGCACAACAAGGATACATTGTACTAAATCAATAAAAAAATTAAGAAAAATTCTTAGCAATTTGATCAGTATAACCTACATTCATAATAGATTGGATCTTATCGGTCACGGTAACCGCTTGACATTAAGTGGTACTTACTCTATTAGGTCGTTTTCCCTTCCCGGGACAACCTAGTACGTACGTTCGAATTATTGTAGTTTAAGGCTGCAAAGGGTCACAGAAAATTGATGAACTATACGTACTATTAAAAAGAAATGACCCTTCCTCGGGCTTACATAACCTAAAATATTTACCCACTTTCCACCGCGTATTCAAGTTGTACAAAAACAACTTTTTGCAAATAAACCCGTCAACGCAGACAATAAATCAATCCGTAATATCATTCATTGGATTTGACGTCGGAAAAATGGGGCAAAAGGGGGTCTGACAATGGAATCGAAAAACCAATACGTTCGCTTAAGGGCACTCAAATCTGTCGGATAAGCCATTAGGGGCTGGTTATTATCTATTGTCAGGAATTGCTTGTAAACCTAAATAAATAAACCATATCGTAGTGTTTACTAAAGAACTTTCGTTCATTATTAATTAAACCCCTTATTCATAAAAATTAAGGAACGTCCTTTATTATATGTTCTGTGTCGTTCTTTCACGTCAAATATTGATTGAATGAATAAATGGATTAACACTTTATTGCACCATTTACATACAAATACAAATATCTTATTGTGAAACACAGGTAGTTTACAAGGTTATAGAGTTTTGTCTTTGGTATCACTGTGCTTTGTCCAATTTAAAAAAAAGATACAGCATTGATACCAATTAACATTAAAAGAAATGAGTACAAAGGCGGACTTATCGCTAATGCAATCTCTTCCAGCCAACCTTATGGTAGAAAGGAGCAGAGAATAAAAAAAAAACTTGATAAGGGAGAAAGGGACTTAACATATTTTAGTTAATGTGAACTTATAGAACGATCGTATTTTTTTATAATAAGGGCAAGACTTTATTGTTTCACAAGTAAAAAATACTTATAACAATTGGCGGACTTAATGCTAAAATCAATCTCTACCAGTCCAGTACCAGAAAGATAGATCGGTGCAAAAAAGTTGTGAAAAAAATATTACAGAACAAACTCATTCATATCTAGTTAGTTGCATGGTCAATTTACCCTGTTACACCCTATTATTAGAGTTTCTTTCGGAACCATCTTTCAGGCTTTTACGTAGTTTCTTAACAACCGCCAGATGGCAGTCGGAAAAAATAGGTTACCGTGCCTTCCGAAGCACAAAATCTTTTTAGGTCGAGTATCTGCTGAATGACGAATTTGTCCGAATCCAGAACTATCGTACACCGAACAAAGGTTAATAACCTCGGACTCCGCAACCAGCTGAGGATGCAACCGGAAAGGTGCTACGATGATGATGATGAAGTAACCTCGCGCAAGCCTGTCGAAAGTTTATAAAATAAGGGATGTATTAATAAATTAGTGATTCACAAAAGCAAAGTACTGACTGGTGTCATAGATAGATATACTATTGTACCATTCACAAAAATTTTACATCTTGATACTGCTTAACAATGTGTACAAAGCGGACTTAGGTGTGCCCTTACTTTTTAATATTTTCGACATCTATTCATGACCTTATTGACAAGGGATTATTTCTTCATTTCAATGGCTATTTTTATTTTAAAATGCACAAAGCCTTTTTTGATGTCTCTTTAGAATTGATTGCTGATTTTGTCTATAAAATTATCAAAGAACCTTTAATGTTTTCAATATTATACTTGCTTTATTTTAATATTAAATTTTATTGGAATATTGTTAAGGGCTTAGTCCCTACTAAGCCCTTAACAATATTCCATTCTTTTGTTATATTTTTCATTAAAACTTTAGACTTTTTTTTTATATAGAACTATGGGCTTCATTATGAGCTATTCAATTTTTTTTATAATGAGTTTAAAGAGATTATAGAATGAACTTCCTGCCATGGTTTTCCCAAGTGATTACAACATGGACGCCTTCAAAAAGAAGGTGAAAATATTTATTCAGGGTCGGCAATGAGGTCGTGCATGACACATTTGGTGTTGCGTTCATAGGTAGTTACCACTTACCATAAGGTGGGCCGTACGCCTGTTTGCTTACTTATTTGTATAAGAAAATATGGTGCAATAAGGTGTCATGAATTTCCTATAATAGGGTAATACTCGTATTCGGAAAGGTTGCCTGGAAGAAATTGCTATTGCGATAAGGCCGCCTTTGCGCAAGGTTATTTTTCTTGTAATTGCTTGTATTTAACAATAGGACCCATTGTTTGTTGTGCAATAAAGAGTTTTTGCATTGTATTGTAATATTGTTGCTTTACATCAAATTGATACTTTGTGTCCTGAGGGTTCTCAAGTTTCTCAACGTTAATATACTGAGACTGTTGAGTTTACCCAAAATTATATCAATACAATTATCAACATATTACCGTCGGCACATCAAAGGATTTGGTAATTAAGCTTTAATTGCCCTAAAGCTCCGGCTGCGAGCTTGCAATAGCAAACACGGAATATGAAAAGCATAGATGTTCATATTTATTTATTAATTTTTCACTTTTGGAAGACTATCGACTATTTATACATGGTTGCTACAATATAGTTCTAAAAAGTCATTTAAAAGTCTCCATAATTGATAACCTTAAATTAAGGACTATTCTTGTGCTACGTACATGTTACAGTATAAGCGTTACGATGCGATGTGTATTGCTGAGAGAAGAGAGCACTAATTCATGTTGGAAAAGAATAAATCGTTTAAACTTTTCTTTAGAGAGCTAACCTTGCCACCAAGGATGTCAACGTCTAACGAGGAGTATATTCCTATTATTTATAATGATAAATAATAGGAATATACTCCTCGGATGATGAATGCATCATGAACTGACTCGGTGGTCCAGTGGTTAAGGCGTTTTCCTTTAGACCTAGAGGTCGCAGGTTCGATTCCCAGTGTTTCTATTTGTTTTAATCTGGTTGTCGTTAAACGAACCACGTCAGAGGCCGAGAGTTTTTTTTATACAACTAAGTAGGCAAACAGGCGTACGGCCCACCTGATGGTAAGTGATTACCGTAGCCTATGAACGCCTGCAATACATGAGATGTCACGAGCGCGTTGCCGACCCTGAAGGAATTTTTTCATTCCCTTTTTGAAGGCATGTTATAGTCACTAGGGAAAACCATGGCACGGAGTTCATTCCATAATCGCAGTGTACGAGGGAGGAAAATCCGTTTGAAGCTTACTGTACGCGATAACATGGGATCAAAAAAACTCTGACAGAGTGAGATCAAAACATTCTCTGCAGAGTGCACATGGTCCCACACGATTAGAATGAATTAATTAATTTTTCTTTAGACAAACTCTTCAATCCTGGTTCTAGGTTTGGTTTACAATCCATACTAATATTATAAATGCAAAAGTCTGTCTGTCTTTCTGTCTGTCTATCTGTTACGCTTTCATGGTTTGACGCAGCAAAGGATTTTTAAACTGAAACTAGACCAATAGTAACATAATTTGAGTTACGTTATGGCCAACACTGTCCGATTTTGGCTACCTAAAGGTATCTGACAATTGCCGAGGTGCGACTTCTCAAATACGGATAACGCAGACTGCGTAAACACTTTTATATGGCAAACCTATACAGCGCCCCTGGCGGATATTAAGGTAAACAAAGAAATTCCATACAAAATCTTAACGCCGCCTCTAACGTAAAATCTGTGGTAAAGATAGTGTAATTTTATGACGTAAATGAATTTTTCCTCTGTAGTCTCATTATTCTGTTTCTGATAATTAAATAAATTCCGAATTGGGTTCACCATTTAACTATATCTACAGGAAGCTCGATTTAGTCCTACTGAGAAATTATATATGTCATGGGGGCAATTGTGGAATAGGCTACTTGACTGTATTCATACTTGGGCAATATTTGCATACGAAACAATACGTACACTAAAAAATAACAGATTCCGGAAACAACAACAAAATTGGTTGTTAATTAAGACAGTAATTGGATTTTAAAGTTCTCTCAAGACGAAAAGTGAGAGCGTGGTGGCGTCTTGCTATCTCTTTTGTACGCACGAAACCAAGTGGCAGTGACGTCACTGCACACACAGTGCATCCTTTTCTTGTTTTTGTCAGTTTCCCCTTCCACCAAAAATCAATGGCTTATCACTTACTAGCTGTTTCCCGCAGCTTCGCCTGCGTCAAAAAGTAGCCGATGTTTGACCCCGGGTCTTCAACTATATTCGTACCAAATTTCATCAAAATCCGTTCAGCGGTTTGGCCGTGAAAGCGTAACAGACAGACAGACAAACAGACAGAAAGACAGACAGACTTTCGCATTTATAATATTAGTATGGATTAGTATGGATTTACTAAGGAACGGATTTAAAAAAAAATATATAGTTTTCTGTTTCTGGTAGTGAAATGTTTGATATGAATTATAAAAATAAATTGAGTAAAATACCCAATTGGGTAAATCATCAAATAACTTGACACATAGAAAGGACTAGTGAATGAGAGATTAGATAAAATAAAGATAAGATAAAGATAAAAAGAGATTTATTTTCTCCAACAATCTTAAAAATACAAAGTAATGTATACGTGATGTTTTCAGCTCGATTAGAGGAGACTGGAGCCTGTAAAAGGCGTATTGACTGTTAGAAAATGCAGACAGACTTTTTAATTGGTATTAACAGCCTACTCAAAGTAGTTAAATTAAAGTTACTCTTCAAACTCATGTAAAAAATTCTCCGTTTAAAGATTTTTTTTTGAAGTTTTTACTCATTGACATAGATTTACATAAGCAACCTCGTAGTATAGATTCGCCCGTCTCTTACCAGACTGTATCTCATAAACTTTGATAATTAGACAGTAGAAATTTTCCAAGATGATGTATTATTAACTGAGCGAGCGAGCGAAGCGTCTCAGTTTCGACTGGCCGAAAATTCTTTTGACTGTCTGTCTCTTCTCGCCTAGAGGTAGCATTTCTTAACCGATTCTCATAAAATTTTGTGAGCAGGTTCGGTAAATATAAAGATTTTATTTGTCGAGCCAGATTTTCGATTATTTTTTTTTAATGACGGAATTTTTGGGAAATCTGTGTTCGAAACATAAAAAAGCTCATATCTCAGCTATTACAAAAATAATTCAAAAAGTAATTAGCCTTTTTTATTATTCTTATTAAGACGCAACATTTTTGTCCGAACAACTTTTTTATACAATAAACTCGAACGTGTTTATTGTCGGCAATTCGCCCAAAATTTGTCTAGAAATCGATTTTCTGTATATTTGTTTTTAATGTTATGTAAATTTGTATTTAATGCATTCAGTATGATGTAGTAAATATAAATCTATAGGATGTCAAGTACGAAAATGGGGGGCAGTAACTGTGACGCCGGCGATACAGAGTTTTTTTTTTTATATAAACATAGACATGTGCTAAAAGCTTTATGAGTAAATTGCACAGTAATAACATATTTTTTTATTAAATCAGTATTATTACACAAATTTAAAGTGCGGCATTATTGGTTTGGGACTCTTGGAATTCTTGGCATCGACATCTCCAGCGATGTTCAGGAGTCATTTAGAGAGCAAAGCAAAAATGGCATCCAAAATGCTCGGAGTTCTCAACAGGGCCAAACGATATTTCACGCCGCAACAAAGACTGCTCCTATATAATCCCCAAGTGCGGCCACACATGAAATATTGTTGTTACCTGTGGGCAGGAGCACCTGAAAGCCGTTTGACTCAATACAGAGACGCGCTGTCAGAATTGCCAAAGATCCCGTGATTACAAGCGGTATTGAGGTTTCAGGAGAGACTTCGCCTCTTGATGCGTGTTCTATCGCTTGTATAAAAGGGCTATGGTCGGAGGAACTGTTTGACATGATGCCACAGCCACTTTTTACCATAACACCTCTCGCTGTTCGTCAGGGATTTCAGCCCCATACCTTGGATCCCAAGGTCTTGGGCCACGCGCTTCGCTTACAACCAGGTCATCCCGATGGTCTTGAGCTCCGCTGCAATCGTGCGTCGCCAGGTCTGCTTAGGACGGCCAACTTTCCGCTTGCCTTGAGAGGTCCATTCCATAACTTGCCTCAGTCTGTGGCCAATCCATTTACGGGGCCTGATCTGGACATCTATTGGCATTTCCCGACACCGCTCTCACAAGTGTTCGTTGGTAATCTTGTGTTGAAAGTTTATACGTTTACACGAACAAGTAAACTATGTCGTAAAACGGGTATGATATGACATTCCGCATGCGTTCTTATTGGCTGGCTTTATGCCTCAAGTTTATGTTTAATAAATTTTCAAGACAAATCACTTCAAACGGGATGTTACAGTTTTCGAAATGGAATTCTGTATTGTTTTTTTAAGGGCGCATGTTACAGGGTAAAAGCGATATTATCATCATACGGTTTTAAGTTATAAATCATCAGCGGGATTTAACACCAGCGTTCCGCAAGATTTTTTTTATTAACCTATACTGTTCACTGCTGGGCAAAGGTCTCTCCCATTCTCTTCCACTCATCCCGCTCCACAGCTATTGTCTTCCATCCACCGTCAAACCTCATGTCATCGATCCATCGCAGCCTTGGTCTACCTCTTCTTCTCTGTTCTCCCTCTGGTCGCCAATGGTTATATAGCTACCCATTAGTAAGAAATCATAATCGATCTACAACTGAGACATTAATATTAATTTAATTTAATTTAGTTCAGTTAAAGCCAAAGTAATTCAATTCAATCCAATCCAATATTATAATTTTTTATTTTATGAATACATCGTATGATTTGCAAATGTAAAGGTAGAAAAAGCACTGTGTGTCACTTACAGAAAATAACCGAATTCAGCAGGCAGCGTGTAACCTAGTACCAGCGTGAGTACTATTTTTGAGATATATGACTCATCAAATCGTTGTCACGAATGATTTTCGTTCAATACTGAATGATTTTCATTCGACATAATCGGGTATTAGGTATGACTCACCAAATTTTCAAAAATAGCACACCTAAAGCACCACAACATAAAGAGTTAGTACCTGAGTTTTTAGTTTTTGTTAATATTAGAACATTTTATAGATTTTATTGAATGAGTGGATGTCTAGAAACGAAATCTAGTGGGTACGATAAAGATATATTTATATATGTCCAATTTGACATCTTGGCATAGATTTAATAAAATACTAATGACCCTGCAAAACACATAACAGAATACATACAAAAAGTATAATGAGAACATGAAATACCTACTTAAGATACGGCGACGGACAATAAGCTTTTTAAAAACGAACTTTTAATTTTAAATAAGAGAACTTTATTGAAAGAGAGCTAATTACAGACTGTCTTAACACTTAAATCTATTAACAAATGACAGGCGAAATGCCATGTCGGCAAAACACGGTGGTCCGGCATAGAGTGGGCAGTACTGGGAATATGCATTATGCACTGATAAGAACTACGTCTCTCTGTAGAGCATTCTGCTTATCTACCTAAAACACAAATGAAATAATAAATGTTATCATATTCTAAATTATCAAAAAATGTTTGTGAGAATCGTGATTTAAATTGTTACCCCCATCGAGATATATGTACTAACGTATTAGAGAAGCTACGTAGAACATTTGCAATGTTCCATTTTTGGTAATTTATCATTTTAGCCGCTGCAGCGCTGAAACAATAATACATCTCAAAACATCATTAAAAAATGCAGCGCTACATTTGCTACAAACGTGTAATCATTTCAAAGATGTCTGCCCCTATAGATAATGGCAGGTACGGTACAGAATGGACAATGTAGGTATTTTACCTATGTGGTTCCAAAATAATAAAAAAGACAAATTGCTTTTTGTGATTTTTTTTATTTGTTTCCTTTAATAATTAAACTATTTGAGTTCAGTTAACTTTTGTATATTTGACGTGGTGTAAGTTTGTTGGCAAAACTGAGACCATTTTTGTTTGGTGTTTATTAAGATTTATCAGTAACTGACAATTTATTTTCTATCCATCTTGGTTTAATAACAATCTCTTATTTACAAATCAAACAACATGCATTTAATGGTATATTTTAGAATTATGCTGCCTACGCCTATAGTTAATAATTAACTCGTTTTCTAAGTTACTGAAACACATTGAACCCTCTATTTATAAAACTACTAAACATATTTTGATGAATACATATATGCGGGGAACTATTCATGAAATATGGTACTTAAAAAAAACAAAAATTTACCATTTGAATTTGGATTAGAAGATGTACCTATATTAGGAACATGTTAGATAAATACAGTTTTCACTATCGGACTAACTTTGTCTTTAGTACCTAATTAGTTTTCTCTTTTCATCACTTCACATTTATATTCACTTAATATTTATTACATTAAAAACAGAAAGTAGTCTCTGCCTACCCCTACGGGAAAAAGGCGTGATGGTAAGTATGTATGTAAAAACAAAAAATCATACTCTTGGCATTGTGTCAGTCAAACTTAACTACCTATGATCTACATATATTTCACTATGCATTACTTAGTCGTATTTACATTTAAAACAGTGAAATTAGATTACTTACCGATGAAAAGTTATTCCTTTGCACTTTGCCGTGTTCCTTGAATTATTGCTACTATACCTCAACACACACCAAGGCATTTTTTTAAAGAGTTTCACAGTATTTTTAATTTTTAATTGTCGAAAGCACTAGGTTCGAAACAACTAGCAAGCGACTAAGTGAGTTGCGGCGCGTTCACCGCAGTTGAACGGGACGAAGTAAGGACGTGTGGTGTCTTCTCTAGTACGTTAGTACATATATCTCGATGGTTACCCCCTTAATCATTCATATAAGTCTAAAATAAATAAAATATGTTTAGTGCCTTTCTCTCTTATCAATAATTTTACGTGTAAGAACAAGACACAGCACATTTTACTTTAACTAGACTTGACGCAACTTCGTTATTTTTTATGAATAAGGGGATATCAATTTAAATTACGATTCTCACAAACATTTTTTGTTAATTTAGCATAAGATAACATTTATTCTTTCATGTTGTCATTAAACTTTTGGTATGTATTCCGTTATTTTCATTTCAGTTTATAAAACGTGTTTTTGAAACCCTTCCTGAATACGTCAACAATCCTTTTGTTTTTATTACATTTAGACGGACTTTTGTGAATTTTATACATCGAGGAAATGTTATGGAACCGTGTTTTCAGCGCATACGCCACGTGGCCGAGTAGCTGTGTACCTTTGTAGATCTACAGTTTTCATCAATCAATCAATTTCCTTAGATTGTCTGATAAAATTGATGATTTCGTGCAACGGAAAGCATGTTAAACATTTGGTCCCAGCTATCATTTGGTCGTCGTTAAATAAACCACGTTAAAGTTAAAGAAAGTGACTTTTACTTATCTTAGCAATTTAAGTAGAAAACTTTTCCTTTATCTTTATGTTTTTCGTTTTTTTCGCATTATTTTTCATTTTAGTCTGACCTCCGTATAAACATTCGTCAAACTTCCTTCAATCAAACTCATTCGAGGGTGCCTTAAGGAAGTCCCCGAACTTTCCTTAAAAACAACATTCTTAATTGGTTGCTTGAGCAAACTCCAATGAGGGACATCACAGGTTATAATATCAATTCTAAACACAAAAATTGAAAATTACAAAAGAATAGAGAATTTAGTTATGTATTTCATTATTTATCAATGTCTTTTTAGCTTGTGGTTTAGTTTTATTTTTGGTTTAATAAGTCTTAGTTTTAGTGGTGAAATAAAACTTAATTATTATATTAATAAAGAATAGAGTAAAAAATAAAATAAAGTAAGTACATACCAAGGTCAAAAGTGGCAGAACCCCGATTTATATCCACTTTATTTCATTTCAAAGATGCCTCAAGGCACCTCTCGACCAACCTTATATTTGACAGTTCGATACTCACCTCCAACGAGAAAAGCTTGTGACGACTAATCATACCAATGAGATGGAGTAAGGTCGAGTCGAGTTTGGATGAAGGTTTAAGAATATGGGTGTGAGTATTGGAACGCTATGATGAGAAACAACGCGTAGGACCTTATCTCCGTTTATGAATTCTACAAATCCTTAATTGCATTGCAAACGCAAACAATAATTAATAAATCCAAGAACAAAGAGAACTGTATCTCAAAATAATTTAATATCGCAAGGAATCCGTGCTTTGAAACCGTTTCAAATAAGACAAGGCTGCAATTGGAATTCATCAGTAAACGGTTTTTGCGCACCCTCTTTGAAGGTTCATCACCTAGTATCATATAGGAGGTTGAAGAAAGAGACCAAGCTTTCATCATCATCACTTTTCGCCATAAGCATACAGATAGTAAGCATATTTGCTAATTCTTATTTTCTTGTAGAGTCAAAACGGCTATTGATTAGACTAGACGTCAACTGCTGGCCATAATCCTCCTCCATATATTTCCAATCTGCCCGTACTCATCGAGGGTTTTCCCCTTCTCCAGTCTTAATCACAGTTTGCCCGATCATGAATGAATGATTTTTTTTATTGTATAAAATGTGCTACTTTTTCTTTTTGAAACATTAATGAAAAATATTTTTGTACTAACAAACTGCTGTATTTCTCTCCAATGCATATTTTTTTTTATTTGCACGGACTTCAGAATTGGTACTTATTTGGTTTCATTTATGATTTGCAATTGATTAAAGACGTATCTATATTTCCAAATATTGCTAAATTTACGCCATCATGATAAGTTTTTCTTATAAATATTTTTGTAAAAAGCTTGGTCTCTGTATTTATTACTCTGTAGTAGAATGGCCGAATCCGAGTGATCCCTACACCCTCGAATAATTGAGGAATTAATTTAAGGCTCTTGTTTCGTTTTAAATAATTTAAACAATGCTCAGACTTGTCGTGCAAATTGGCGAGTGTACTGGCAAGCTTTTACAATTTGTTTTATTTTCTTTTATAATCTATGTTATCACTAAGAATAGTAAAAACTTGAAACAAATGGGCATATTTAATTAAATCGTCATCTCTAGAAGCTTCACTTTGGCTAATCTTCTCGACTAAAGCTTCTAATTTATTCTGGTTATCTATTATAGAGTCTATGATTTTAGACTGTTGAGCTATCCAATCTTTAGATAAACTAATGTGAGAGTTAAATTCTAAAGCTACTTTGTTCTCATTCTCTTGCAATGATTTTAAAGCCTGATCGTAGTGTAAGGCATCTGTGTAGTCCAGATTGCCAGTGATACTTTTTATAACTGAGCCAAGACCATCCACGAGTCCTCTCTTACTACGGCTAGTTCGAAAGATTCCAAATGCTCTATTACGTTATGAAGCTTACTTTTGAGGTAATTCAAGTGGGGCTCGAATAAGAACTTGGTACGATTATTAAGTTCAGGGCTAACAGTATCTAGCTGAGTATAAATGGAATTAACAATTTCATGAATCTCGCTGAGGTCAATATAGCAAAGATAAGAATGGTAGTGGGAGACGATCCTGGCGGGCCCGAGTTGGAAAGGAAGAATACCTGGTCCACTGTCAAGACTTTCGATTTTTATCTCCTGCATCATTACTGGAGACAGTTGTAGGTGTAACATCATCACAATTATCCTGCAACAATTGGGCGCTTTTAGGTACTCTCTTAAGTCTAGTTTTAGCTACTGGACCTCTCTTCTTCTTAGTATAAATATGAATAGGGAGGTCAGTCATAACTACGTCATGATTATATCGGGTAGCTAACTTTTGCCTGGAAGCAAACGGATTTTTCACAAAAATCTGTTGTTCAGGCGAATAGTTCACTTCAGGTTCTCGTGTCAAGTTGCGGTTATTCATTAAGTCTTCACGAGAAGAATTGCAAAGGTATAATAGAATTATAGGCAAGGGTCATTTTTTCTTTATGATTATGCATATACTGTTGCAACAAGTGAGATGTTATATCTATATCAAAAGGATCTCGAGGATCATAGTGACCCGTAATTAGTTCTATAGGTTTGCATTTTGTAAAACTATGTATGCTACTATTATAGGCAAAAAGGGCATTTGACATAAGATTTCTAACGGATTCAGATTTTTCAGTCAATTTCAGTATGCGCAAATGCTCTAAAATAGTTGAGTGGAATCGTTCAACTATTCCATTTTCGTTGGGTGCATGCGGGGCTACTCTATGATGTTGAATTTTGTGAACTCTCAAAAATTCTGCGAACAATTGATTTACGAATTCTGTACCGTTATCAGTGACGACAGTAATTGGTACGCCATGATGTGTACAGAAATTTAGCAAAGCTTGCACAACGCTAACTGCGGTTCCGTCTCGTAAGTAATAGGCTTGACCATACTTAGAAAAAGAATCTACTATTGTTAGGAATTTTTCATTTTGAATAGTTAATAAGTCCATATGAACTAATTCGAAAGGCTTTGAGGCTGATGGAACTACCCTAAACTGTTGTCTTATAGGATTGCGATCGTACTTCGCTTGTCCGCACACTGTACATTCATTTATAAATTTAGTAATTTGTTCCTTCATTCTCGGCCAGAAATATCTGGAAGATAGGGCTAAGTAGCATTCGTTAATGCCCCGATGGTTGGTTTTACCATCATGATATTTATGTATGGTATCCTGCTGTTTTAGATATTCCCTGATATTCTCTACTTCTTTCTTAGCCAAAAACAGGTTAAAAGATGCATTTTTAAATGTTCTTTGTATAATAGGTATTATTTCATACATATCTAAGTAAGGATTTATTAATAAGCCAGTTTTAACTTTAGGTTGTACATATTCTTTTATAACATTAATTACGTCTTCTTCCAAGTTAGATTTAGAAATTTGTACAGATACTCTAGTAAAATTATCAAATGGTTTAGTTATTAGTGGTCTACTCTTAATATCGCCTACTATGTTAAATATAATTTGCTTTGAGAATTTATTTAAAGGTTCATCTGTGATGGGTATCTCTAGAATAGGGTTTTCATTATCAGTATGAACAGTAGCAGTATTAGAATTACTATCATTATCTGAGGGCAGTTATGGTTCTAGAATTAGAATCATCTATAGTTGGAGTTTTATCAGAAGCATTGGCTACTATGGACATAAGTTCTTCATTATGCAGTTCAATACGAGAAAGGGCATCAGCATTCGTGTTAAATTTACCCTGCTTATAAACTACCGTAAAATCGTACTCACTGAGCTTTAAACGCCATCTAGTGAGACGTGAATTTGGTTCTTTGAGACTCATCACCCACTGTAATGGTTTATGGTCGGTAAAAATTTTGAATTTCCTTCCAAAAAGATAAGGTCTAAAATACTTGCAAGCCCAAACTATAGCCAGAAGTTCTTTCTCAATTGTGCTGTAATTTAGTTCACTGGAATTAAACGTTCTAGAGGCATATGCGATAGGCTTATCAGAGCCAATCAAACCCTGGGAAAGAACTGCACCGATTGCGACATTTGAAGCATCTGTGGTTAGGATGAACTCTTTATTGAAATCCGGGTATTGTAATATAGGATCATTAGTAAGAAGGGTTTTACATTGGTTAAAACAATTAATATAATCCTGATCTAATGTAATTTTTGAGCCTTTCTTAAGACATTGAGTAAGTGGTTTGGTGACACGTGCAAAATTTGGTATAAATTTACGGTAATAGCCTATGAGTCCAAGAAAGCGTTTAATTTCGGTGGTAGTTTTCGGTAAGGGGTAGTTTTCTATAGCCTTAATTTTATTAGGATTTGGTTTAACACCATCCTTACAGATAACATGGCCTAAGAACTCTGTTTCTAACTTCAAGAACTCTGATTTGTCCATCTGAATCTTGAAGTTAGATTCACGAAGTCGTTTGAACACTTTTTCTAGGTTTAGAATATGCTCCTGTAGGGAGGTACTGAATACGATAATGTCGTCCAAATAGACGAGACAGATACTTTGCAGGTCTTTGAGAAGATTATCCATCACCCGTTGAAAGGTAGATGGAGAATTTTTAAGTCCCATCGGCATCCTAAGAAATTCGTAGTGACCATTCTCTACGTTGAAGGCAGTTTTGTGAATATCGGCGCTATCCATTTCAACCTGGTAAAAGCCAGAAGCCAGGTCGAGGGTACTGAAGTATTGGCACCTGCCAAGTTTATCTAGTACATCTGTTATATTGGGTATGGGGTATTTATCGTCGATGGTTTTTTCGTTGACCTTTCTGAAATCAATGACAAGACGCCACTTGACCTTTCCAGAGGCATCTGCCTTTTTAGGGACTATCCAGATTGGAGAGCTCCATGCGGAGTCTGAAGGTCGTATTATATTCTGCTCTAACATTTTTTTAATTTGATCCCTTACCTCTTGACGATGAACGTAAGGGTACCTGTAGCTTTTAGTATGTACTGGAATTTCATCAGTTGTCCTTATTCTATGTTTGATCTTGTTGGTGAACGTGAGAGGTTCTCCATCAAGATAAAAAACGTCTGAATAGTTTGAGCATAATCTTTCCAAATTAATACGTTCTTCTTCATTTAAATGACCGGTACGTAATCGAGATAACACACTAGCTGTACGATCAGATAAAATTTCAGTACTATTACAATTTATATTAAGTATTTCAGCTTCTACAGGTTTATCCATTGAAAATATGACATCATGAGATGAGGGATTAATTAGCTCAACCCATCCTCTATTATTGTCTACTTTAGTAAGACAATCCGAAATCACACAATTACAAATAGTCTGATTTTCAACCAATACTTCACCATCCTGGGTGTTAATAGGTACTCTAATTAATTTTGAGGAATTCGCCGGAACAATATCCTCATAAAGATTAACATTTCTAGAATCATACATTACTAGAGGTACTTTACTATTACGCGTAGTTAGAATTTTAGATTTAAGGTCGATATTAGAACTCCATGCATCTAGCAGGTCAATTCCTAAAAGACCATCAAAGTAGTCATGAAATTTGTAGATAAAAAGCGTTATGTTATCTGGTTCACTAAACTCTGAGAAGCAAGGCAAAGTTATGCAATAATCATTTTTGCTAGTAGCATGTACCGTAGTAATCCGAAAAGGTTCAAAGTTTAAGGGTAGGTGACTGAAATACTTCTCAACTGCCTCAGGGCTTATAAAAGACTGATTTGCCCCGGTATCTATTAGCAGTTTGAGCGGAGGATTACTAATTTGCACATAGCCTAACTGTCTTTGAATATGAAAATTTAATTCTATTTTAGCTTGTCGGATTTCGAAATATTCTGAAAATTTTCATCATTGGTAGGAGTCGGAGTCTGTTCAACTTCCTGAATTACAGGGGAAGCCTCTGAGCAATAGTCTAATCCATCATTATAATTATATCCATTGGATTGTTCATAATTATACCAGCAATCATCGTAGTCACAATAGTCAGTCAAAATTAGTTTCACGCGTTTTGAAATAATTGCTTGGTGGGGGATTCCCGAATCTACGCCAGTCATGTCCACTGGGTGGTAAAACTTTTTGTTCAAAATGGCTCACACCGCTCATAGGACGAGAAACGTTATCAGCGCTATGCGGTTGTGGTCTATTAGGTAATCTAAAGACATTGCTTCTAGGATTGTAATTAGGAGGATGCGCACGCATAATTTGCTGAGTCCGAGTTAAACCCTGCGGGGGTAAAAACTGAGGGCGTAAATTAGGCCTCCACCCTTGAGGGGGTTGTGAACGGTTAGCCGGTTGAGGAGTTGATATAGCGTATGATTTCGAAGGTCCCGGTAAATTAAATGGCATAGGCCTAGGCACAAAATTATTTAAAGGTAAATTGTAATTATAACTATTAGAAGTTGGGAGTAGCCAATCTTTCTTATTAGAGCCACCATCATTACGCTGTTGCATATATAATGTATTAAGTTCATCCTGAACATATTCGAGTGCTTTTTCAATACTGTCAGGACGCATACAACGAATCCTAGATCCTAGAGGATCCTTCAAGCCACGCAAGTAAGCCTGAAGAGTAAGCTTCTTGTAGAGTGAGCGCTTGGCCTCTATAGTTGTAGGAAGAGACTCGTGTAACGAAACATATGTCATAATTGTACTAAACAAATTTTGGCACCGCTCATAGAACTCTTGCGGCGTGCTAGAGTCTTGCGTCTGCAGTGATAGATCACTGTACAGCGCGGTCTCGTCACGATGGTCGGCAAAGTTATTTATTAGCGCACTCCTAATTCCCTGCCAGTTTTCCGGTATACCATTAGAATTTATTAGTCTAGCCGCAGATCCCGAAATTTTATTCAAAATTCCATTAATTAATGCTAAATTAGTTAATTCATTTCCAGGTTGCGTATTAAAATGCGTAAGGACTAATTGATCGCACAAATTTATAAAACGCGTCAGTACATGCGGATTTCCATCGAACTCCGGAACTAGCCTAAGTGATTTATAGATCAAATCTACTGGATTACTATTATTCTCCATATTTTGTTCAAAATTAAAATTATCTAAATCGAAATCTTCTTCCAGAATAATTTCTAAATTCCTGCGTTCGTCGATCGAACTTTGTCTATTCCTATTCCTATCTTTAACTAACCTACTATTTCTTAATTCACCTGAACAAAAAATCTTGACGGCAATTTATTAAAACGCAACGGGAAATAAAATCACTCGCGACTTAAAAAAAATCGCACATTAAAATAGATATATACTAGGAAGGACTGAGAAATATTCAAAGTACTTACAGCATAATGCTCCGGTATCTTTTTCGTGCACAATCGATTTTTAGATCACTCACTGTAGAAATCACTGTAGGTTCGGTAGTTCTAGTTTTACTATTATCCTACCGACTGCGCCAATTACGATTTCTACAGGCGAGTCGCAAGAAAAAGAATTTATGGAGCGTAATTTAATTTAATGTAATAAAAATTACAATTAAAACTTAATCTAGTGATTACGATCGAAGTTGGATCATGAATAATCTTTTAATAATCACTTGCACTGCTTCACTTTAGATGCAGGTGTCCGAGTTTCCGCGAACTGGCCGCCGCGAAGCGTCGCCCGGTGGTCCGTATATGCAGCGGTATTGGGGACAGTGGGAGAGATAATATATTAAAGTTTAGCGTAGCGTAACACTTATGTCAACATTTTATTTATTTATTTTAATTTATTGCCGGCAAAAAACTTTATCATAAATTTTTCTTTTGAAAATGTGTGTCAATATCTTGAAAGGATATCTTTCCACTTTTTTTTTCTATTTTAAGTTCTTAACTAGTAGCATTGGCCTATTACTAACCCCTATGAGTTATTTGATTAACATTAAAGGTTTCTAAACATACTTAGTTGTCGAACAGCAGTCGTTCGATCCAGAACCATGAACCTATGAAGCCTATATATATGTGGGATAAAAATATTGTAATTACAACTAAGTATGAATGTAGCCTATTATTGTTATCAAAAGGGAACGGAGCGGATGGAAGTGAGAGAGGTATGTGTGCGAGAGAGAAAAGGGAAAAATGGCGCTAACTAGATTAACGACGAACGGTGTCCTTGTACGTTTTAATTTTGGCTGTGCAAGAAATAAATAAATTGTTAAGTACTCATTGCGTTTATTTTGCCATTTAAATCCCACATATATAGCCTATAGTATAATCTGAAAATGCAGCTGTGAATACACGCTCATCGTGACTTATGCTAGTATAGCATTCTGTAAATTGTAACTCAGGTATCAAAATAAAGAAGGTACCGACGAGTAGCTCGACCAATTCGAACAATTTACAGAAACTGTTGACAATGTTGCTTAAATCACTAAGCTGATTACGCATTTCTTGTTACCAGTATCTATGTTCTCCTCGAAGTATTAATTTATTTCTACTGACAAAAACAAGAGGTCATGAAACTGTTAATTTACTGTTGAACGGGACTTGTAACTTTAGATCATTAGGATATTTTCAAAGTCAAGAAATAGGAGAAAAGTGCTTTTTGTTTTTTGCGTGAAACGAAATGTTACTTACTTGGAATAGACTTTCAATAGGATAAAATTTGTTGATATCAGTAATTGTTACTTCTAATGTTTAAGTTCAAGTGTTTATGGAAGAGGAAAGAGCGAGCGCTAGTATTATTTACGTCCAAGTAAAGGATAGAATAGGAATAGAATAGAAACTCTATTTGTGAGACCTCGGTAAGTACATAATAAGGTAGATCAAACAAAGTAAAAGACACAAATCGCTATGCTCTGTCTTTTCAGACTTATATATTACTACATGCTTCCCGCAGCTCCGCCTGCGTCAAAAAGTAGCCTATGTTTGACCCCGGGTCTTCAACTATATTTATACCAAATTTCATCAAAATCCGTTCAGCGGTTTGGCTATGAAAGCATAACAGACAGACAGACAGACTTTCTCATTTATAATACTACATGCTTCCCGCAGCTCCGCCTGCGTCAAAAAGTAGCCTATGTTCGACCCCGGGTATTCAACTATACTCATACCAAATTTCATCAAAATCCGTTCAGCGGTTTGGCCGTGAAAGCTAACAGACAGACAGACGGACAGACAGACAGACAGACTTTCGCATTTATAATATTAGTATGGATTAGAAGATTATCAATTAATTACAGTTTTAAAAACGTCATTTAATAATTTTCATAGGCAGCAGACGTAAGTATTGTCAGATAGTTAACTAATATATGTGTGCAAATGAACTCAATGCATGCTGAAGAAGTGGAGAAGAAAAAGTAGGAAAATGGAACCTGTATCCCGAAGAAACCAGATGAGGATGCAATCTGAAAAGCGTTCGGATGATGAAGAATAAGACATGCCTACAGGCCATCGATAGAGTTGTCTATGAGAAATTTAAAAACTTTTAAGAAGGCACGTAATTTTTTTATCGACTGTTATTACTATCTAGCACGCTCAAAGAGGTTGGTTATTGGAAATCGGACAGCGTTGACCACAAACGTAATCTGTAAGAAAGAAGTTTGATTGAGATACTCGGAATACGGAATAGTTAATGAGTTTTTGGGTGTAATTAGGAACGCGTTCATCAATCACTACTCGAGTTCGGCAAAAACTATGGAAAAAGTGAAAGACGCTTGGTTTATGAACTTTGTTTTGGTTTGGTTATAAAGAAACATGTACGATATACAACGTGTGTGTTCTTTTTTGGGTTAGCCATAGTCAGGTAAAAAAATAAGAAGAGATATTTATTCTCTGCTCTTTCTATCTTAAGGTTGGCAAAAAGTGATGCATTAACGATAAGTTCGCCTTTGTTTTCTGTTTAATGTTGATTGGGTTTAGTTTTATATGTATGTGAATGGTGCAATAAAGTGTTCATTCATAATTTTTTAACATGGCACCAGAGCGGGAGCGAGACGGGAGCGGCGCGATCCAATATACAGATTGAAATGGAACGCAGGCGTTCACGCAGGCGACCCCGCCGGCCCCGCCGGCCTTCTCAAACTCGCGCCGCTGCCGTCCCACTCCCGCTGCCTTCCGGACTGTTTTTTTTTTTTTTTTTTTTTTTTGAATGACCTACAATTTTAGCTCCCGTGAGCTTTAAAATTTACAGCGGGACAGTTTGAGGCGAGGGCTGTTAACCCTCAGCCTTTTAGGCAAATGCGCAAGGGGCTCCCAGTTGGGACGAACCTCGGTCATGGGCTTTGCCTTTATCAAGCGAGCGATGCAAACTCGCGAGCGGTAGCAAACGCTCAATGCCATAAGGGCCGACACTATTGTGCCTGAAGGGCCTACTAAGAACCTATCGGTGGCGTGAAGCGCCCTGGTACATTTTGGTACCTGGTAAACGAGCTACTGTTCCTACTACGTCGTACTCGCCGGCGAGTACGGTTGTATGTACCTATTGAAAATCCCGGACTCCGGCGAGTCTGGAGATTTTCAAGGGGTTTGTTGGCCACCGTGATGGGGTCGTCTGGGTCAGAGAGAACATTCCTCGGGCGTCTGTGCCGCAGGGGGGCATCTCTGATCGGGCTGTAGTCTGCTGCCTGCACAACTAACGGATTGGGATGGGAAGGGCACCTCTCAAAGTAACGTTGTGTCCGGACTGAGGCCTTACAGAGGCTTATATACATTTGAACTTCCGTGAATTTACAAGACGAAGGGTTGAGACGGTTAATGATAATAGATGGCATTAGACAAACATGGATGTCTGTTTGTTCAAACAAAAGGCACAAACTCAGGTGATTTATCAGTTTTGGGACTTAATGGGCCGAGAGAGGGCGCTAATGAGTATGTTTATTTGAACGTTTAGCTATAATAAGTGTACAGCCCATCGAGTAATTACAAAGAGGAGATGCCGTTTGAAATGGCGCAGTGATGTGATCATTGGCGCCTCGCCGACACAAAAGTGGGCGGAGCTTGTCATTGCTCGTGCTCCATGATTGGAGCCACGGCCGAAACCAAGCACCCCGCACGTCTGCATTCCGCCCTTGCCTCACAAACACTTTCATCTCCTCTTTGAAATTACTTCATGGTATAGCCACGCTTTAATAATACAATGAAGAGATAAGAGGGACGGAAAAAAGCGCGCAAGTTAATGACAATATAGCTGAAAAGAAATTACCACAAAACGAATTTTTGTGTTTTTGCCGCCGGCTGTATAGAGGCAGATTCACGTTAATTTCCAGCTGGGAATAGAAATATTATTTCTTTTTTAAAATACCCTTTCTGTCCATGTAGATTTGTTACAGTTAGTAAAATTTGGGACGACACGCGGCGACGCTGGGTCGTTCAGGGGATTTGATTTTCATACCCTTAGAGATTTGTCGAATTCAAAACATGGCGGCTAACTACAGAAAACCCTAAACGTTCGTCATTTTTTTTAGGACAAATCTCGCATTCGACTTTATCTCTAAAAGCACGAGATTCGTCGTCCTGAAAGTTATTTATTGCGCCGGGCGCTGACTGCGCTATATACTCGTAAGTAGGAATTAAAATATCAAGGAAATTATCTTAGATTAATCTAAGGAAATTATATTTAAAACAGAAAGATGGGAAGAATGAAATAACACTACAGTCGCTATAGACTTGTCGAATCTAATCTACTCATTTTCTCTCTAGGTTTTTTCGTGTTGACGGTATTCAAATTTCACAGTAAGCATAATTAATGGAGGGAATCGGGATCAAATAAATTTATCGCCAAAAATGGTAAAAACTTGGTAAAAACATTAATCTCCACAAATTCAGTGTCCAAAAGCGACTGCATTATGATCTCTATACTTCCTTTGTACAGATACGTAACAAAACCATCAGACCAATAACATCATGATTACAGACAGGTGTACTTTGACCGCCTTCCAAAGGACGGTACCATCGGGCATGAGTTTGGCATCTTTATCATCAGATAATCAACAATATCATATATAATTAAAGGCAAACGCGATAACCAATGGACCACATAACCAGATAATCTTTTCCCTTACATTCCAGGGTTATGCCACCAGAAATGGCGGTATCAATGCGCCGTACGAAGCTGAAGGCTGAGGAAGCTGCTCTCTTAGCTGGTGAGATCAACAAACCTTCGTGGGAGTCTAGGAATGAAGGCATACATGAGAGAGTTAGCTTTGAAGACTCCATCTGGGGCTTCGATTTAGCTGGCGGTTCATTTTACAAGACACCTCTAAGGGTTACTTATGTAAGTACTTTATTTATTCACATGTGTGTGTCAGTGGTCAATCGACTTTTGTGCACCTGGGTGTAGGAGCATCGTAACCTACATGTGTACACACACTGATATGTGACGATTCCATACAAATGCCTAGCGCAGATCAATGGATCTAAAATGGCCACTTTGCACGAATTACAATATGATCACATTATGAATAATTTGAAATCTTAAAATATTCACATTTTGGTAGTTCATGAAATGAATCATTTCATGGCAATTCTGCCGTTTGGCAGAAAGTCGCACAATGGCTTACTTTTCGTGAATTGCTTTATCTTATTGCCAGGCGTAAAATAATCTTTATTTTTGCATAGCGTGAGTAGTTTCACGATTTTTACCGATATGTAATGTTGATTTACTATCATAAATTAACTGTAGAATTATAAATATCAATAAAAATATTACAATTATAAAATCAATTTTTATTTTAGTTCTATAGCAATACTGACACGAGAAGTGATTCAGGAAATGAATCACGAAATGAATTGAATTAGAGTTAAAACGTCAATGTCAAAATTTGCAAAATTGCTAAGTTTCGCAATTCATGAAATGATTATTTTTGATGAATTGCTCAAAGTGGCATTTTAGACCTGCTGGGGTCGTCAGACAGTCAGAGAACGATACGTGATACAATTACAAGATATTACTGTTGTAAAACACGCGCGAATTGATGGAACTAATTTGTAACGTAATATCCAATAAATATTTATAGTGGAGGAGCTCGTTAGTCGAGCGCGACCCGCGTATCCGTAGCGAATGCGCGTGTCAAGCGACGGCGTGACGCGACCACTATTGGATCGGTCGCCATTTAGTGGCATTTTCTATCATTAGCTCCTCCGTGCTTCGGAAGGCACGTTAAGCCGTTGGTCGGTATTTGTCGGTAGATAGCAGTCGTTAGGCTGTGTCAGATGCCTTGGGGCAGTCTGAAAAATTCTGACAGTGTTGGCCACTAAAATACCTCGGGTCATGTTCCGGTTGGTCTGGTTTCCCTTCAAAAGTGTTACGGAGGTCAGATGGCAGTCGCTCCATTGTAATTACCAGTTCCGCCAAATCTAGGACCATGACTTACAGTGTACCCTAAGCTCCGAAGCGTAAGCTGAGGACGCAACTAGGAATACACGCGAGGATGATGATGATCCAATAAATATTTATTTTATTAGAATACACTATCACCTAGAATAGAATTAGGTACTGAAGCTTTTATGAGAAAGAACCAACATTTGAATAAAGATAAAACGAAAAACTGGTGGAATTTCATTTATTTTCTCAGTCCACACTTCATCTATCTCGATTCATTTGTAGCAGCTTCTGAAATACATACCTTTCATATTTGCCAACTTTATAAAACATTAAGCGTTGAACATTCACCGATTATATGGTCAGACGGCCTGAGTAAGGTTGCAGGGAACCACCCGGTCATTTTGAAATTCATTGGGAGATGCCTACGTCCAGCGGACGGGGCTGAAATGATGATAAATAACAAACATTGTCAGGTAAAACCCGACAGCAGAGCAGAGAAGGCCGGCATCAGACCTGGAGACAGGCTGAAGAGGATCAACGACATCGACACGTCGACCCTCACCATCCAGGAAGCCCACGAGATCATCATAGAGTCTGGGATACATCTCAAATTGGCCGTCACAGCGTAAGTGTAAAGAAAACTAAACTTCGTGAATAAACAAGATAACGAAAGTTCAAAAAACTAAAAAAAAAACCCGACTGCGTTTCTGTGTAATTTGGAAATGAAATAACCCAAAAAAATTCACTGTTTGTTTATTTTTTATTTTGATATACCTACCCAGTGTCACTCTCTCAGTAAATACGAATCTAACGACACCTCTCAAGCTAAAATCCATCAAGCCGTTCAGGTTCAAGAGTGTGCCAAACAATTAATCATACGAGACATACATACCTATATACATACAAAATCTCGAAAAACCTCCTTTTGTCGCAGTCGGGTAATTAAAATAAAATTCGCAATGGTTGACAAATTTATACGAGAAAAGACGAAAATACTATAATTATCTAAAAGTTATTCACGAATATTTCTGTTATTCTAAGCCTAACCGCCAAATTAGTTGAAAATGAGTTACAACCAGCAAATATACGGGCCACGTCACGCCGTAGTAATCCAAATAATTACGAAGCCCAAAAATCCTTAGATAGGAACGCCGCTTTGGTTGACACAAATGTATGGAAACCAGAAATCGGACCGATAGTTACGGAAGTCAGACGGCAGTCGCTCCAGTATAATAACCAGCACCGCCCAACCTGTGACACCGTATTCGCTGAAGCGCGAGCTGTGGAGGAATCTGGAAAACACGCAGGGTTAAAGAAGAATTTCACAATGAGAAACTACAGTATTATTTGGTCAAAATGGACTACTAACTAAAGATCATAGCTACCGTTAGCTTTGATAATTACAAAATGTTATCCATACTAATATTATAAATGCGATAGTCTGTCTGTTACGCTTTCACGGCCAAACCGCTGAACGGATTTTGATGAAATTTGGTATGAATATAGTTGAAGACCCGGGGTCAAACATAGTCTACTTATTGATGCAGGCGGAGCTGTGGGAAAAAGCTAGTTTAATATATTTTAAGAATCCTCGTCTCCGTTCAGTGAGCAGAGAGAAAGGGAAGAAAAAGGCTGTTCGCCACGCCAGCGTTATATAATAACCGAGAGAAAAACGATTAAAACAAGTCTAAAATGAAACCATAGCGCGTATGAAATTAGATCGTTTTAGCCATCTATCAAAAGGCAAACAATTTGTTTTGACGCGTGACTCTAGCCACTTATTCAACGGATTTTAGGTAATATAACATGATTTTTTCAATTGATCAAAAATTACTCGTAATCTTGTTTAATTTTTGCGACATTGATAATTTTCCTTTAAAATTCATTATATTTTCTACTGTTATGAATTTTTTTCAGATTTCCAAATGCTACCGTTTTTCCAGTACCACATGGGGACACCAGGAAAATAAAATCATTTTATAAATTAAATATCTCGTAAACGAAAACTCTAATAGAAAAACATTGAAAGAGTCCTGAGAATGTTTTTCGAATACCTATCGAATGACTACATACAATAGGAAAGTCGAAAAATTGTTCACTGTACTGGAACCTCCCAACAGAAAAAAATAAACATAATTTTATTTTACAGTTTGCTCTAAGTTTGCTTGTAAGTGATATACATAAGCATACCAAATTTTAGCTGTCTAGATCAAATGGTCTCTGAGAAAAACAAAGGACAGACGGACAGATATGACAAAACTATAAGGGTTCCTTGTGATTATTATGGAACCCTAAAAAATCGGTCTAAATGATGACCGACTTGTGCAACTGAGTTGAGCAATCAGTTGGTCAGTGAGGTATAAGGGGTCGCGTCGCCGGTTGCGAATGTTGCGATACGAGTACGAAACTCACACAGAAACCTAAATAACATTAGCTACGGAAGAAAGGGTTTATTTATTTATTTAAACGTTATTGTACAAATATACAGTTGTATATCACAATAGGCAGACTTAATGCTAAGAGCATTATCTACAGCCAACCTTCGAAAGGGTTGTTAGGGTTCTTTGAAAGATTTGTCAGAAATGTATCTTCACGAAGATTATTGTAATTCTGTAATTTTACATATTGACATTTGCACAAAAATTCTAAAGTATTAGTTGTTTCAAATTTACAGATCAAAATAATGTCAACCTGATGCAAATCAACGCCTTTGAAGGCTTTCCGAAAAAGGGATTTATTAACTCTAGAGTGATTGTACAAAGGTTTGTTTGCTTAGTATCAGTTCGAAGCCTTTTGAAGGCTCCATAAACAAGAATCAAGTTTATGCTAACGAGGCCCAGGTTTACGACAAAATGACGGACAAAATAACGTGACAATTTCATATCTACAAAGTTAGTGGAGTCTGTAGTCACAAATTGAGCGCAGAATTTGCATCTTGCAAGCGATAAGGTGCGGTTTCGTGGAAGGTTATTAAACTAGTTTTGCGTTAGGATACCTTCTGTTGGTAGAACTAATTCCTGAACACACTGTCTGTGTTCAGTGGCAAAGGTGTTTGCCTAAAGATCAGAGGTGCAATTTTTGAAAAGTGTTACTCATGCAAACGCTTATTATTCGATATTTATTTATATAGATATACATTGGAAAGTTAAGATTAGAAAAACTGTGTACAATGGTTCTACTTATTTCTAAAGAAATATCTTCCAGTAGACCCGTCACAGGAACTACGAAAGAAAGAGGCAAAGTGGCGTACAAAAAAAAAATACAAAAGTAATAGGCTCAATCTAAACCTATTTTATAATACTATATGTATAATAAACTAATAATATAAAATAGATATATAATATGAGACACAATTTTAAAAATAGAGCTCCAAAAGAAGGTAATTTTGATTTACACAGTAAGCATAAATTGTTGTTTCCAGTTTGGTTAGTAGATTAAAGGGTTGATTATCATGATTGTTTGATAATTACGATGACCCGGTACTTTGAAAGGCCAAACTGGTGGTCATTAACAGATCATGTCGGATTTCGAAGTTTTAACTAATGAAAAGAATGAGTGAGCATCATTCACAAATTAATGACGTCTCCAATAGTGAATTTATGACGAAATAAAAGTTTCTACGGATCCATCAGTAGATCGAAGAAGAGAAAAAGTCTCCTCGGATCCACTAGTGGATCGTAGGGGTCCGGTGTGTCGTATGACTATAGCATAGCAACTATTGCCTTATTTAAATAAATCCGCCATTGTCCTAACCAACTGTAAAGTTATTTTAATGCCGAATTAGCCGGTCTTTAATACAAACGTAAGCGTAAGAGTTTCTTGGAGAATAACTTGAGGATTGCTGACTAATTATATTAAATTGAGCAACTGGGAAAACCCGCTGATTGCTTAAGTTCGCGTCAGCAAGATGTTTCAGAGAAATTATCAATATTATATAACTTCTTTGAGCGTGTTTGCCAGATAATCTAATTAATATACACTTTATGTTACCAATCACAAATGTAAAATTAAAATAAATATATTCGAACAATTGAGTACAAAGACTATCGCTATTGTCAGTTACATCTTTCATGTTTCACAATATGGCAGTACAAGTAGCTACAGGGCTGGGCAAAAGTACTTGACTATTATCGGTCTCAAACTTATCTATCATGTTAGGAATATTGTTCTACCTCTATCACAAAAGTCGTGGATGTAGAGGAAAATCGGCTAGGCCAAAATGGGCTGGTCACATCGGCTGCATGCATCTCGAATGATGGACCTACATTTTAACGTTTTGGGCTCCTACTGTTCTATAAAATACTGGTATTTTACAATAATTTTATTTAACCCTCGACGATAAAAGAGGGCTGTTAAAAGTAAGCCAGTCAGTAAATTAAGAGTGAAACTTTGTCCCTCGAAGTACCAATACCATTATCTATTCTGTTGTTGGTAGCAAAGAGAATGTAATCACTACGTTGTTGGTAGTAGTTACGTAGGCGGCCGAAAGGTTAGAAAAATTACATCAGAGTCAGACATTTATGATCGGAATCGTACCTTTACAAAATGGTTTCTTCATTTCTTCCTGTCGTTGAATGGGACAAAGAAATACTTCTTTAAAAAGATAGTATTGTGTAAATTGCCACTTGGACCGGAGGAGGAGGGGTTTTCAACGGCCATTGCAACCATTTTATATCAGCTTTGCGACGTAAATCTCGTCGTCTACGCGTATTTTCCTAGTTGCATCCTCAGCTTACGCTAAAGAACCTAGGGTACGCTGTAAGTCATGGTCCTAGATTTGGCGGTACTGGTTATTACAATGGAGCGACTCCCGTCTGACCTCCGTTACTCTTTTTACAGGGAAACCAGACCAGCAACATGACCCGATTTGTGTTAGCGGCCGACACTGTCAGATTTTTTCAGGCTGCCTTAAGGCATCTGACGCAGCCTAACGACTGCCATCTATCGATAACAACCGGGACCAACGGCTTAACGTGCTTTCCGAAGCACGGAGAAGCTCGAGATAGAAAATGTAACTCAATGTCGACCAATCCAATAAGGGTAGCGGATACGCGCGTCGCGCTCGGCTATCGAGCTTGTACAGTTTCTCATCGCACATATCAAATCGCTTGATCATCATTATTACACGAATGCATAATTTTTTAAATATCATCAATCAGTTCACGATTCACCTTCGCACATCATCGCCGCGTATCGCGTTCGTGTACTTACTGGCATCTAAGTATTTTTGAATATATTTGCTTTTACCTCAGCAGCATCTATTAATTATCTCTATCGGCATCAGCTACTCAAGTGTTATCGTACAGAGCTCCTCGAAGTAAATCTATGTTATATGACTTTAAAAATACTTGAAAATCGTGTGTGTGCGTGTTTAACACTTTCACGGACAGGCAAAAAAATAACAAGAAAATAAAAAAAACACTCAATTGTCATCTACGTCGAGAGACGTTACTGTCCGCGAAAGTGTTAAAGACAAAATATAAAGAAGCTACTGTTTAAAAAGTAAACAAGACCAATAGGGAGCGGAATTTTCGAATACTTTTCAACTGACTTACGCAAAACCCATGAGTTGAATGTTTTACGTATGATTTTCCTTTGAAGATGTCTATAGGCATTTGGCTTACTTGGCCTTACATTTTGACCTGGATTTCATCCAAGATAAAGGCAAACGAAACCCCTTTATTTCCTCTAATAAATTCCTCAAACATTATGACTGGAAAGTGAACCAATTTTCCACAATTACTGTCGAATCCACTCTTTTGTTAAAATCTTTTCAAACTAAACTTTACCTACATTTCTTTATTAGACGAATTACAATCAAAATCCATTATTTCTCTACAATAAAATTAAATAAAGTTTGGCAAGAACTGCCAATTTACCTTTCGTCTAAATTGTCATTCTGAATATTTGTTTAATAAAGGGTAAGTAATGATTGTTATGTCTATATTTACTTTCCTAAGTTCCATTTCAAGATCGGCCATGGATGTAGGTAATAAATGGATGACGCTCTGCCAAGGAGCGTCGCGAAGCGTAAAAATAAGGTGTCGATTCCGCTGTCCTCTTGGATTTTCGATTGAACTACCCGTTTGCATCGCGTCCTGCACCGTCTCATCTTCTATGCAACTTCACATAGCGGTATTTGCCCAAATATTTATCATTGCATATTTTTCCAAAATATCTCTTATTACATATGTACTAGTACTGTATCTGTAGTACTGTATCTATTTTGGCAAAACATGCAACGGCAAATATTTGGGCAAATATAACGATGTGTGGTCGCGCTATAACCCATTACAATAAAACCAAATCACAACCGCGAGGGTTATTTCTGAGAATGTAAAATCGGTGAGTCGAATGATTTTCATTCGACATAATTGGTGAGTCGAACTATTTTCAACCGATTCACCGATTTTACATATTGAAAAATAGCCCTTGCTGTTGTGGTTTGACTTTGGTAAAGGGTTAACGTCATTTGCATTTTCCGCGACCGATTTCAGTTCGCTCGCAGCGAATTGGCTTCATTACTAAGCAGTGTGCCATCCGTCTATTTCTTGCATCCATGAGATCGACGATTCCCAGAATTTCGGTTATATAAAAAGGCGTAGGAGTCTAATCGAGCTTTTCTGAGTAAATGTGACTGTAGCTTAATGGAAAATTTCTTTGTTGATGAACACCTGAAAGTTCTTTTTTAATAAAAATTTAAAGGAGCCTAAATGTTTAACGTTTGATCAAACACAATTGAATATTTTAAGACAGTATGATTCTATGATTTTATCAAGATGATTCTATGAGTCAAAAGATATCGAGTGAGTCGGATATTAGATAGGACACGTACCTACTTTTAATCTTGGTTCCTCTCCATCACAACTTTTATAAACACTTTTGGTATAAGTATGGTATTCCTTTATCTAAATCAGAAGGCATGGCTAATTTTAGTCACAAATTTTAAAATAGCAAATTTATATCTGAGCTTCGCAATCTTAATAATAAGTACTTAATAGTGCTGCCAGGGAAGGCCCTCATCCCTCATCCCTCGAGGGTGGAAGTGTATTGCACGTTATGGCGTAATAACGGGGAAACCCGCTCACGAGGCAACTCGCGATGGCGAAACCGGAGCCGCAACTCTGGCACCCTTAGCCGCTCATTCCAATGTTGCCCCTCTGTTGCCAAATGCGGCGACTATTTGGGGGGCCCATTCACTGAGTGGCAAGTCACCGCCTGCTACTAATAGTCAGTAATCATGATTATGACAGGTGTCCGATCAAGTACAATAGCCCTGTTTCATCTCCACCCAAATTTCATCACTATAATCCCATATATTCTTTTCATACATTAGAAATAGTTCCTACTCCTGCCATCATGGACATGTCATCTATTGATATAGCCGAGGATGGCTATTGGAAGGAGCACCACATTACATCAACTTCTATAAAGGGCCTCTACGCGTTGGATCAATATCCCCGCGCAAGCCTTTTAAAGGACCGATGCAATCAGTAATTCCCAAGCGGAGTACTTAATAGTATTTATTTATTTATTAACTTTTTTTTTTGTGCACACTACAGTAAATAACAGTTACAACAAACAAACAACTTTAATACAGTATAGGCACAAAAGGTGGCCTTATATCAAATATATATACAAAAGAGATCAGATAGTAGTCATAGTCAGGATGTCATCTACATAAAGCAATATGGTGGAATTGAATAAGGCTGTCTGTCATTTCATTGTTATTTTGACCCTTCATTCGTTATCTGATCAACAGCATTGATAAATTAATTTTTAAACAAACGCACTGCATATTTAAAACAATTGATAAGTAATTTTATTACGCCAGAAAAAAAGGCACGAAATTTACCCTGTACTTTTATGATTTAGAAATGATGAATTTAATTGATAATTTTATTTCAGACCTGAAGATGAAGAGGATTCATACCACTGTTATGTAGATCCTATTGTAAGTAATTTTCACGTATTTTTCCCTTGAGTTAGTACTATTAGTAATTCTGTGCTTAAGGGATAGGAGAGCCTCCAGTCCTTAAACCAAAGTCTTAAGCTTAAGACTTGTAGATGTAAAAAGATTTTTCTTTTGAGTGTCAGTGGGCGGGGCGAGAAATGACCATAGATGGGGCAGAAAGGTTCTCGAAAGATGACCACAAACCGGAAAGCGCAGCGTTGGGCATCTACCGACCAGTTGGTCACAGGCAAACGCTGGATGCAGGCTTATTGGAAACCATTAGGTGAGGCCTACATCCAGCAGTGGACTAACTGCGGCTGAAATGATGACGGTGAAATGGAATCATGTCAAACTCCATCATTGACAGAATTACTTTCCCAATTATAATACGCGTGTTGGTATAATTCCTATAATTATTAGGAAGTAAAAGTTAGCAGCAAAGTAACAATATTGAATAATAAATATAAATGTAAACTTTTCAGGAGGATCCTTACGACAGCGATGCGGAGAGGAGAAAAGAGGAGGAGAGAGCTAGAAAGAGACAAGTGCATGCTAAAGTCGTAAGTAAACATATCGAAGTGAAAATTTGACAATGTACTTATACCCGTAGTTGCGTTAGCAGACAACACAAATAGATCGATATGAAACGATTCTTAATACAGAAAATTGACAAAACACAAATAAAAATGCAATGTCCAAAAGATAATGGAAAAATACACTCACTAAAATATGTTTTAATTTATTACAAATAAATTGTAAAAAATCAGTTGTTTAATATTCAGAAGTCAAAGAGACAACCTACAGAAAAAGTACTTATTGGGCAAAAATTTTGTTTACAGAGCTCGTACTGGAGTTTACAATGGCCATGGGTGAGCAAAAGAAGAGTTATTTACCGGGAATCCAACTGCTTCATGGTGCCGAGCAAATATGAGGGTAAACACAGGTATTATACATAAACAGTCAAAACATCACCACATATGCCATGAAATTTATAAACAATAACACGCAATCATTATTTATTCTGTATTAAATAAGTATGAGACTTGGATATATTCAAAACAAATCTTTATCTTTCCAGAGATAAGTTTCCCGAACAACCCGTGCTTAGATATGATAATTCCGTAGAGTATAATACGATTAGCTCTAAAACAGACAGAAAATGTGTAGATATAACTCAAACGACGGAAACTATAGAAGAAAATGGTGTTGAAGTAATGAAAACAGAACCAGTGGAAACTAAAACTGAATTGTTTTATGATAAGATTGATAATAATACCAATCGCATGGTAAATGATGATACGAATAAAGTTATTGAAACTAATGGTTATGTAGAAGAATCAGCTGAAGAAGAAGAGAGCATTAAAGAAGTTAGTAACCAAGAAAACAGTATTGCAGAAAATGGAATTGAAACTGACGAAATAGTAAAAAAGGGCAAGGAATTTGTAAAAGATGATGACATAATTGATGAAGTATTAAACGGCAATAAAGTTGATGAAAGCGATGATAGTATTCTAGATAGCATCTTAAGTGATAGTGAAATTGAAAATAATAAATCTATCGAAAGATAAAGTTTTGAAGTAGATTTAGTTAATTATTTGTGATATGCAAATGTGATTGATTTTGCTTAAAGTAATTCCAAAAGTTTAGTAATAACATTATATAAATAGAAACAAAATTTATAAAGTAACGTATAGTTTTAGATAAGGTAAGTTAAAAAGTAAGAATTAACTTAATTTCAGGGATTAGATAAACGACGCTGTACAATAATACACGATTTGACCTAATATAGTTATAAGTATCACAAAGTTAAATAAATTATTTTCATAAAAAGACTTTCATTAACTCCAGAGTAATAAATACTTTTCACAGTGTTTTCTTTCAATAAAAAAGTTAATAAGAATGAAAAAATCCTTAGCTAAAAATACATTTGCATGGGACGTTGAAAATTTATTCTAGTATTTTTATTTTTTTCAAAGTACTGAATGCACTGTAAGAAATTGGCTGGTGTTCAATTGTTACCCAGTATCAAACCATAAATAAAACCTAAGGTAAGAAAAATCGTTTTCTATTCAGTTTCAAAAGAGTTACACCTAAAATAACTACCGAAAGGCGGATCAAAAAGTTTTGACACTTTTTGTTTGTGTTTTTTTTATACAACTAAGTAGGCAAACAGGCGTGCAGCCCACCTGATGGTAAGTGGTAACCGTAGCCTATGAACGCCTGCAACACCGGCGATGTTACGAGCACGTTGCCGACCTGTCCGCTATCAGCACAGTGCCCCCTCTGGAGCCTGGCAACCCTACTCACCAGCAGGAATACAACACTGCATCATAGTGTTATTTCGCTGCGGTCTTCTGTAGGGTGGCGTCTCTTGTACAGGGTCTATTGACCATGTAACCCACTCGATATAAATGAAGCGAAAATAACAGGATGATAACAGCAAGGCCGGTTGGATTTGACGATCATACGATCAATTGACATGTCTACAGCCCTCATTATAAAAGTGTTACGCAAGACCAGTGAGATTCATTTGTCGTAATCGGTGAGTCGAACATTTTTCATTCGACATATGAGTCCTAGATTTAAAAATAGGAAATATTTGCTAACTCTTGACGTCACGCTGTAATGAACAATCATTGTGTTTGTGTTTGACTTTTTTACACACATCTGAAGCACGGCGCAACTCGAGATAGAAAATGCCTACTAATGACAACCAATCCAATATGGGCCGCGTTTCGTCATCGCTTGACGCGTAGTCGACGGATACACGGCACTCGTCTATCCAGCTTCTTTACCACAGAATATACAACATGTCATGTCAAATCTGACAGCAATATAAACAAGGTGAACGACTTCGCTACCCACTCGGAGAGCAAGTAAACGTAATCTGATATTTTCCTCTACATCAAAAGGATTTTTTTCAATGCATAAATATCGCTATTACCCTTTAAAGATCTTTTGGATGGCGGGTAGTCACCCTTTAGGATAATTTCGAGGACCCGATTCGAAAATAATTCTTTTTCACCTGTGTTATTGGAGCTTTTCACTATGGGAAAACGAGGTTATCAGGGATATGTTCAATTGAGTGATCCGTGTATTATAGGTAACTTTCTTTTTGCGAATTTCCAAGGTATTTTTGGTTATATCCGGCTTAGGAATAGAAGATTAGTATGATGGCTGTATTTAGGTTGTGTTGTGAACCTTTAGGCAAGTTTTAAAAATCTGACGGTTTCCCAGTTATCTTCTTTTTTTTTTTGTACAACTAAGTAGGTAAACAGGCGTACGGCCCACCTGATGGTAAGTGGTTACCGTAGCCTATGAACGTCTGCAACACCGGAGATGTCACGAGCGCGTTGCCGACCTGTCCGCTCTCTTAAACCTAATCTGACAGAGTTAGGATCTTGCATTATCCTATAAGTCTGGTTTTCTTGTAAAAAAAGGTTAACTAGGACTTTCGTACTTGTTTAGTGTCCTAAATTATGTCACAATGTTTGAAATAGAATGGGATTTCGCGCCTTTAGAGATAAATCCAAATACGAGATGTGTCGAAAAAGAGATGGCGAAATTTTTTTGACAATCCGTTAGAGTTGTCCCCCTACAGGGATTCTGTAAATTCGTCTTTTTGTGTGAGAGACATCGAGTAAAATGTAGCTTCTCCTTCTTAGCGACTCGACTCTGGTAAACAACATTTTTGATGACCAAAACTTCGCATTCGTAGAGATATATAAGCGTGCCCAGCCAGCACGCAGAGCAATTGTAGCTAAATTATAGGTATAATTTGTAAGTTTTGTTATGAATCTCCTTGCTGGAGGCAGTTGTTAAATAAATAGGGGTTACCAAGGACAACCATCGTCGATTAAATATAGTTTTATTGACATACCCCCAATCACCTCAAACCAATCGCTCGTATTTGACGACGTGACGTCATCGTTGGGCAAACCACAGGCGTCGTATTGACGACGTGTGTATATTTGATGTTTGTACGTGTGCAGTATAGGTACTTGCAATAGGTATATCCAGATCAGAGCCTATCTCACGTGGTAAACGAATGCCCACTTTGCTGTTTTCCCGGTGGAATATCGGAACTTCACCAACTCATACTGATTAAAAAGTTAAAACATAGATGTTTGATCAATGTAGGATGTATATATACTATACGCATTGATAATGATGATGGAAAATCAGACCAACGGGAAAATGACCCGAGGTGTGGTGGTTAGTGGCAACACTGTTAGATTTTTCAGGTTGCTTAAAGGCTTCCGACACACCCTAACTACAACCGTGCCCGTGTCTTCCAAAGTAAACAAGAGCTTGAAGCAAAAAATGCCTGTAATGGCGACCAATCCAATACGGGCCGCATCTCGCACTCGTTTGACGCAAGCAATCGCTACGGACACGCGCACTGCGTTTGGTTCACCAGATATTCTCAACTTCAGCACGTCATGACGCCATGCTATTCATTCATTTATTCATATCGAGTGGGTTACATAGTCAATGTTTTAGGGACTGCCTTTCGCACTGACATAGTTCATTTAACGATCACCATATGGCAGCCAGGACCAACTTCTTAACGTGCCTTCCGAATCAGAAAATCATCATTATTATTTGACATTCAGCCTGCAGCACAGAATACATAGATATTACCTGCAGTGTACTACTCAAACTGGAAATAACTAAACAAAGTATGCTTCCCTTAAATAATACGACCTCCGGGTCTAAAGCAAACACCTTAACCTCTGAAACTCGGAGGCAAATTTGATAGACAGGGTGATTCTCAGGGATGGTTTGCAATAATTTAGCTGTAATATGAACATTTTAACTGAAACGTTTAAGCACCCATGCTTAGCATACTGTTGTTTCTAAATAAAAAACCAGTTATTCTCAACTAGCACGACGTCATGCTTTGTTATATTCAAGTACACTGCACTGCCGGAAGTACAGAACCTGGCCCTTCATTTCCGCTCAGACCCTCGTAGCCCGGCTGCGTATTTACTAAACCTCGTAGTCTCGTAGTAAGATTGATTGATAGGCTCATGTTAGCTAGAATGAGTTTTGTATCGTTCTTATTCATAAAATTATCAGTAAAAGGGAAAAGGCTGTAACATAATTTATTTAACATGAGCATTTAAAACGTTTCTTAACACATTGATCGAACATAACTCGACGAAATAAAAAAAAAATAAAAAATTGTTTGTCGGCATCCTATTACAACGTGTGTGATGAATTCCTTTTTTTTACTGTTTTTGTCCCACTGCAGGGCAAAGGTCTCCCCCATCACCTTCAAACCATCCAAAGCCAACTCCAACCATTGTAGAAAATGTTTATAAACAGAATAAGATTTTGTTTGCTTATCGACATTTTATTATTAAAGAGAAAGGGTTAAAACCTATTTGACGATCTCATTTTTGCACTAACGGCCAGTCATAGCTTAATCTACTTCTAAATCTGTAAGTATGGAGTTAGTGTTAGTACAAAACATTTTTCGTAATAAGAGAACAATATTGAAACCCACACTAATTCCTACTTCTTTAGTCAACGTCCCTGAATGTCATTACCAAGAAGCAGGTTCAATTTGCATCGGAATGTTTGAACACTTTAAAGGAATTGCTATTCACTCCATTACCTGATAAGTCTGATGTGTAAGGAGCATTGGGATTCGTCGAAACCATGTTAGTTTTACCTTTGATTTAAAATAAAGGTGTTGTAGGTTTAACGTATTTGTATGCAGTAAGTATGTAATACTACAGTATTGTACTACAATTAACGTTTAGAAGAATATAACTATTTTGATATTGATTTTTTTTTTTTTTGTTTGCAAGCTAACTTAATCAAATGGTTTTTAGTTTTTAAGAAATATCTTTAGCAGAAATCCGTAATCTCTGCCTACCCCTACGGGAAAAATGCATGATGGTATGCATGTATGTATGTATGTATCTTTAGCAGAATTCTACTTATAAAAGAAGTCTCAGTTTAGATAATAGCGTAGTTTTCAAAACGTAAAAATATGCATAATCAACCGAGGTGAAAATATGTGACGATATATTTGAAAACTCTACGAGTATGATTAAGAAAGTAAGGATTTTTTAACATTTAACCGGCTTCAAAAACGGACAACCATAACTACCTATCAGACACGCAGAACCCTGAAAACCAGTAATTTCAAATGAGTGCCGAATGCTTTAAGGTCATACGCTACGGCACTTCTACCGATTCTTATTTCTATGTGCGTCCCGCCAGTCGCGCGGGCTTCGCGTCCTTTAGTAGTTTGTATATACGCGTCAGTTTCAACGGTCCTTTAGTAGTTTGTATATACGCGGCCCCATTGATTCCAACTGAATACCTCATTTGATTGGTTACACTTCAGTGGTGTTTCGCATTCGATTGAGATTTATTCCAAGCATGTATTCAGAAAGAAAAAAAAAGAAATCTGGTATCAGTATGCGATGAAGGTGTGAGTAAAAAGTAAATATAATAGAAAGATAGAATAGAGGTACAGGGGGCCACTTAAAATGTATACGCGTTAAGGAGGAAAGGTAAAATTTTTATGGTTCACCTGTTTATTTGCAAAGATAGTTCATGGTAATAAAGATGTTTATGTCAATTAAATGTGGGGCGTTAATTTGGTAACGGGTTTTGGTTATGCAAGACATTTTTCATTTATATTTTTTGTTGAATGTAACAAAAAACCCTGGTGTTTTGAGTAAGAAGACAATAGGCTAGGTTCCAGGGTCAAAAGACTAACACTAAAATTTGTCCGTCTTTTAGGAAATCAAAACATATTAATGACGTATTTTTTCTTTTGTCAATTGAGTGAAAAATTATAAAGATTTATCGCATCAAAGTTTAGGAGTGGGGGGTTCGTGACGTCATATATTGCGAAAAAGTGTAGCACGCTGTGACGTCACACGGTACATGTCCTTTAGATTAATTATTAATCTATGGCGACATACCTTTACCATTTTTTGTTTAATTTTCAAAAGAAAAATTAGTCTCCAATATTTTTTGATTATCTAACTCACGGACTAATTATATTTTTTTAGGAAACTTGCCTATCTCATTATTTTTTACATTAAATAAAACATCTTATTTTTGTATCATTTTTTTTTTGAGTAAGGTCCTTTAAATACAATGTGACCTTTTACACACAGTATATGAAAAGGGCCAAAGCTCTTCGCAACTTTGATTACACCCTCCTATAACACTTAAGTGAAGTAAAAAGTTGTTCAAAACATCAATTATTCCTTGTAATTATCGAGAAATGCTTACGAGGCGTAGACATATTCGAGAACTTACTAGACTAGATCCATAATACGGTTATTCGATGTTTATTGCAAATCTGTTTGTCTTGGAAACCTAAAAATCAGTGCTTCGAAATATATTTAGAAGAATGTGGGTTTGAGTATTCACTTTGGATACTTTTTCGTTAATATGTGTTCATTAATTTAATAAGTGAAATTAACGAATGGCGATTGTCATTGTTAGTCGTTAGTAACTCAATGGTTGATTATATTTTATTAACTAGCTGCACACTCTGTACGCAAGACGTTGCTTGCATTGCCTTACGAGTATTTAAAAACGGTATATCAATACGTACCTAATCAATGTTCAGATGACTTACGTGACGGAAATTAGATTACAGTGTGTTTATACTAAAATCACGATATAATTTTTTCCATACATTTTATAATACTGGCTTTTCTTTATTATTATCTTCTACACCGTGAAATTTTAGTCGTTTTGGACCCATCGTCCAGTGACTCCATGCAACTGAACAAATTTCCCCAAAATACATGGGTCGAAATATGGAGTAAATTTTTGGACCTCCCATACAAATTGCTCATCACGTGACTAAAATTTCACGGTGTATATTAGTGCGATTGGTCTCTTATTCATATCACGTCTTTAATCTAATCTCTAATCTAATAAATCAGTGCTCAAAGAATAGAGGTCTATGCTAGCAATAAACTCGATCAGGTTCGCTAAATGCCAAGTCAGAGAACGATAATCTAAGTTCGTTTTCAAAGTTCACGATGGAAAAAGTTTTAGTAGAGATGTTTGGGAGGAAATTTGGTAGCATATTTTGGTAGAAATTAAAAAAAAAAACACGCCTACTACTGCAATTTGGAATATAATGTCATTCAGGTTATTGGTAACGAAAAAATTGACTATGTACAGTACACACTTCAAAGTTTTATGAAAACCACTTTTCGGCCTCTCATATCGGCGTCAATGACCACCAGATGGCAACTGGTGTCCAACGGCTCAACGCATACGTCCCTGTGACGTCGAACCAGGGGTGCTATTTTTGACAAGTGTGACGCACACAAAATCGGCGATTCGAAAAATTATTGCTCGATATCGAATGAATTTTGTACGTTATTCGTATCGAACAATTTTTATTCGTCATCTGAGTCATACAGTTGAAATGGGACTCCACCAATTTTTGGGCGCGCCTCTTTTACTTCTTGGTGAACTCGGCAAGCCTAAACACTTGTTCCCATGTAATTTGCCGGTTTCCGTAAAACGTGACCATATCATAGTACGCGGCTGAGTTACGACTCGGTTAACTATTTATATTTATTTAAGCTACAAAATTCAAACCTAAATAATAAACAACTAAATACTTAAATCCGGATAATTCGTAAAATAAACTTTATACAAAATCCAGGCTAAAGCCGTTATATTGCTAAATCCTAGAATTTTGTTGATGCTCAACAGGATTTCCATAGGATTTAAAGTATTAAGTAGATCTAAGTCCTGTGTGGTCTTATTTACTCAGTCTTTCAAAATGACGTAAAAGAAAGTTGTTTAAGTTACACTATTTATTACTCAAGAACGGCTGATTACTCAAGAACGGCTGAACCGATATGGTTGAAAATTGGTGGGGAAGGTAGCTTAGAACCAGGAGACGGACGTAGGATATTATGACGTGGAATTAATGCTAAGAGTTTTCTCTACCAGTCCACCATTGAGAGCAACAGAAATATAAAATGTTCTCTTATTTCCGAGTCTAAAAAACACCTATCCAGAAATCCTTATTTTCCTGAATATTTCCTTTTATTTCGTTCAATTGAGAACAGAGGCTGTATCTCAAGTGAAACCTGTTCTGACTTATTGGGCGGAAATTCTCGCTTTCTAGATTTATTGTTCACCACACGGGGTGGTAATTAGGAGGGTTGTTACCGATTGCCAATAACAGAATGCCATGAAAAAAGACTTGTGCTAATTTATAGACGAGTAACATTTTTCCGGGAAATATTTTGGTGAAGAAAATTTGGTTTATATTTGGTAAGTAGTTTGTGAAACGGTTGCATAATAAGGGTTCTTACAATACGAGTGTAAGTTAACAAAAACAAGCCGTAGGTAAGTATTGTAAGACCTAATTATATGCAGTACTATATCTCATCTCATAAAATTAGTTAAATAATAAAAAATTGGTGTAAAATTTTCTTCAACATCGCTACGTTTTTTTTTTTTTTTTTTTATTCAATTTGGCTCTTACTTTCGTATTTAGCCAGTAACAAGTAACAGTTTTTTAATAAAGTTGTTTAATTATACAAATATAAAGTCAAGTCCGTAGTTAAGTCAAGTCAAGTCGAGTCAGAAGAGTCGGGCTAAGTGAAGTGGTAGAAAAACTGCACTAAGCGATTTCTAGGAGCTTTTGGCAACAAGCAAGAAAATCACATAAATCGAACACTGTATCACCTCCCAACACTCACGCTTGTTCTTGAACACTTTGCGAATAATAATCCACCATTATTATGCACAAACACTCAAAAAAACACAAATTTTTGAAAATAAAATACAGCGCCGATACTGCTTTTCACAGCTTTCCGCCAAAAACTCATCACTACGTTTTCAGAAATAAAAATAAGAAACAAATTTGAAAATGGAATCCTTTGCTGATTCCATTATGGCTGATCCTGATCTCTTGTTGGCCGAGTCCACAGATTAGAAAGGAACAAGGAGGTTACTGTATAGAAAAACTGCATCACAACCTCTTTGGTTCAGCCCAACCTGTACTTTAATGTAAAAGAAAGTTTCACTTCATTCCATTGACTTAATAAATTACTACAGAGAAAGTCATCGAACATTTTTGTATGCGTCACATTGAGTAGTAAAAAAACTTGCCCGCCAAAACGCGAAAATTCTAAGTCGCCTTTTGGCGGGAAGGTGTGAAGAGCATTATCGGCGCAGTATTTTATTTTCCAAAATTTATGTTTTTGCATAATAATGGTGGATTATTATTCGCAAAGTGTTCAAAAACAAGCGTGAGTGTTGCGAAGTGATACAGTGTTCGATTTATGTGATTTCCTTGCTTGTCGCCAAAAGCTCCTTGAAATCGCTAATTGCAGTTTTTCTACCACTCCACTTAGCCTGACTCTTCTGACTCGACTTGACTTCACTTAATCACTGACGTGACTTTAGACTTGCTTGACTAAACAACTTAACTTAAAAATTTTACTTGTTACTGGCTAAATACGAAAGTAAGAGCCATATTGAAAAAAGAAAAATAATCTAAGTAAGAAAGTATTGATATTGAACGATGAAATATAGATCTCATAATTCGTGCCAATTATGAGACATGTTTACAAAATAGAATGCTTATTCCTCTTTTCTACGAACGAGCAGTTTTTGGTAACAATAAATCAACTACCTCGGGCTAATTGAATATTCCCCTCCCTTTTACATCTTTCACATAAAGAGCAGCAGCCTTTTTGTAACAATTCAAGAACCTTCGCAGGCTAACCGACACCAAATTAAAAAGAAAATTTCCAGCCCGTAAGCTTAGCCGTGCTAGCCTCGGCAAATTAGACAGGGAATTAAAAATGAAAAAAAATTGGAAGCGTAAAAGCTCCGTGGATTGTTTTCATACGAGTGGGTGTAAAACGGAACGCGCCATAAAAAAAATACGTCCTTGTTTTTCATCCCGCGTCGAGTGTTTTGTAAGTGGATTCCATTTTTAATAGACACGAAATAATATTTTTAAAACAAGAGTGGAGGATGTTGTTAGGTTTTTGTTTGAATCTGGACTATGGAATTAAAATAAAATATTTTATTCGTGCGCTTGTTGCTCTTGTTCGGTTAGGTATCTTATCCGCCGAAAATGAGAAGTGTTATGTTTGATGGGTGTTGTGCAAAGAAGTAGAAATTTCAAGTGTAGAGCGTGGTAGACAAAATCCGGACAAGTGTGAGTCGAGCTCGCTCGGTAAGGGTTCCGTAGCAAATTCTTAGAATATCAATAGTTCTACAATTACCGTCGTATTGCTGTTGAAATAGAAATACATAGAAATATTAGAAATTCATCATAATAGAAACACATCATCTGTAAAAAAAATCAACTGTCTAGCTAGTTCAGAATATACAGCCAGGTGACAGACAGACGGACAGTGTAGTGTAGTCTTAGTGTGATATTGATTTTACATCAAAAGGTGAATAAAACCACGAGAAATAACTAATCATTATTAGATTAATCAAAGATATGATTAATAGCTATAAAACCGTATTAGTTCACGTCAAGAAGTGAAACGCAGCTTTTCTAAAACACAAAGAAAAGTTGCGGCAAGCCACTCGACTATTATATGAACTCATATTTACAGCGCATAGAGGAAGTATAGATTTGATGTAGTCTGTTGTAGAGTGCTCCAATTTATCTTCGTCATAATTACCTTATCTCACTTTCTTATGTCGACCTCTTTGGTGTAATGGTTAACACGCCTGTCTGCTATTGAGAGGTCCCGGGGTCGATGTTGAGTTAGTATCCCATACTGTGGTAGTTTCGAACTTTCTTTGGTGCTAACTCAATCTGTGTGATTTGTGTGTTTGTTCTGTTTTTATATTTATTTGTGTGCCGATCCCACGGTCGGCACTGTATGTATGCTCAAATAATTCTATCATCTATTATTTTATCAAATTTTATGACTAGCATTTAGTTATAGAAGTTAGGAAAGTTAAACTTACCTAGTGATGACCAGGTAAAATATTAAAGTGATGAACTAGTGTTTATTGACGAATTAGCTCAGTTTTACGTAAAAAAATTCTTAAATTAGTAAATATTGAAAGTGTAAATTAATGATGTAACATTATCGAATAAAGAACATAATAATATAGTACATAATTAAAGGAATATAATATTTTTTCAAATAGTAAATCACTTGTTATATTGCATTTTCTAAAAAATACCTTAAGGTTGTCTGAAAGAAATTGCATTTGCGATAAGTTCGCCTATTCATTTACTTCAAAGATAAAATACAAACTGTTTTTATTTGATCAATTTATTCTATGTAAATGGTAAAATAAAGTGTTAATTTATTCATTCATTCAATATCTGTGCCCGTGCTCTATATAGGTGTAATAGTTACTCTGCACCAGCTACTATTGTCAGAGCCTTTTCATTGTAACTCCCTGAAAGTTGGTTCATATCGGTTGAAGCTTGAAATAAATGGTATTGAATTCTTGTGAAGAAATCGTGCTATGATAACGTTTTTAACCCACGGCAAAAAAGAGGAGTGACACAAAGAAAGGTGAAGAATGAGCCGATTTTGATGTGAATTTTTTGTTTGAAAGACGATTTTAATTTGATGACATTATACTTAGTATTGGTCCAATTTTTGACATCTGTGATTCATACTCGTACATCTACATCTACACTTATTAATATTATAAAGAGGAAAGATTTGTATTTTTTGTGTGTATGTTTGTAATGAATAAACTCAAAAACTACTGTGCCGATTTCAAAAATTCTTTCACCATTGGAAAGCTACATTTACCCTGAGTAACATAGGCTATATACCGCAGGTGGAGCTGCGGTAAACAGCTAGTGTCAAATAAAAATAGTTGGACACATCGATTATGATACATTTCAAAAATAGCACTCCAAGCTTGGAGACAATGAGTTTATTTCTTACTTGACTACAGAATTTCATCAACATACACTCAAATTGAAGTAAATACTTATCATTTCAAAGAAAAATATAAGGAGCTTATTTTTAATAATCATAATAAGAGGCCCTAATTAAATACGTCTATGCTTAAAGCTTATTTAAGGAGCTTTATTAAATACTGTTAATTAAATATTAAAATATGTTATTTAATAATTGTTTGTCTTGGCAAAAATTACACCTAATTGAAAAGCCTAATTTATATGAAAATATTATAGAGTTGTACAGTCAGCAAACAATTATATGGTTTGTAATTGATAAGTTTTAAACAGTCCGCATTCGGCGTGTTCCTGCGACCTTGATAAGGCTATGGATAATCTTCCAGTAGCCATGGTATTATGGGAGGGGGTTACTACATTTATTATTTAAAAAAAAACTTGACTTTCCTTTATTTTATTTGGTTTACCAGTGGTTGCTACATCGATACATTTCAAAAACTTCGTTAAATACATTTAAGCTAATTGTAAAATAATTCAAATTAATTTATTCGCATAAAATAGGGGATTCATTAATGAGGAATAAGTATTTTTTGCTATTTAATATTACCAAAAATAAAGATAAATATCCTTAAACATAAACATCTTCTTCGTCCAAGCGTGCTTTCCTAGTTGTGTTTTCAGCTTACGCTTTGGAGGCTAGGGTACACTGTAAGTCATGGTCACCGAGTAATAACAAAGAAGAGATGGCGTATCGAAAGCTTTCTTACAAAAATTGTGTGAGGCTACGCGGGGCGGAAGGCAGACGTGAGGGGAGCTCGGTTTGGCCGTGGCTCCGCCTCTATTGACGAGCCCCTCTTACCAATAGATGTAGCTAGCAAATCGAATATTTCAACATAAACATAATTTTTATATTTCTTTATATTACAGATATTTTAAACATTAAAAACATACACATATTTTGTGTAACACTAACTTAAAAAAATATGTTATTTACTTACTAGTCCGGTCAATCTAAACATAAAAATGAGAGCGAAGGTACATAAATTCGCATCAAGCTGAAAATTGGTAGAATTGTTAAAAATGTGATTATAAATAAAACTTAAAAGTTTCCCATCATTCCCGTGTATGGAAAAAATGTTACTCGAGGTCAAAGGTCAAATAATGAGTTTTTCGCGATTTTCAGCGAAACGGTAAGTCTTATCATAAAAATATATTAGACAAAAATTGAAGGTCATTATATTATCTATCAAAAATGTATCAGTGCTTTTTTTTCTACGAGCCACCCTTTCTGGGATGTAACGATTCAAAAAGTTGTTCAAGTTGTTATGGGCATAATATGCACACGTTTCCACGCCACCTATGAGTATACTTAGCGCGTTTTTTTTTAACGTGGTTTCCCCAGTAGGCCTACTCCACGGGTCGTTGTGATCCTGTTTAATTTAAAACTATTGCACGGACTATTACGTTTATTGTGATCCCATAACAGTACAGCATTGAAACACTTAATTCTAAGCTGAAATGAAACCTAAATTAAAAAAATAAGAAAAACATCTTTTACAGTTTAACGAAAAATGACGTAAGCCACGCCCACTTCCGACGTCACTGCGCCAATGACCGTAACGGTGCACCAGTCGAAACACCGTCTTCTCTTTGTATTTGCTCAATGTTGTTACCTATATATATGAGTGCAAAAAATATATTTACCTAAAATAACAATAAACAAAATGTATGCCACAACAAGGCCATCGTACGAAGTACGTATACCTGACCGATTGGAGGCTGCACCCAGACCGTACAGATTTATGTCGACCGAGAGGACAATGACAAATTTATCGCAACCTTTTTAAAGTCAGTTAATTCCAGTTTATTTTATAGATAAAAAATGGAAATATCTCTCTGGAGTTGTGGTCGACTGAGTTTAACTTCGTCTGCGCCAAAACGAATATTTTATGTATCTTACATACAAATTTTCAACCCCATTACAACAACTTGAGGGTTTATTTTTGAAAATACAGTCTTCTGCTATATCCATATCATATTTCAGCAAAATCTGTTCAGTGGTTAAATCGAGAAAACGTAACAGATTGACTTACGCATTTTTAATATTAGCATGGATGTTACTACGTAAGTAAATTGAGATAGCTATTATTCTTTTGTTGTTTCTTAACTTTGGCATCCAAAAAAGAATGAAAGGTAGAAAAAAGGAATTTGGAAAGAAATGTATTTTATTTTTAATCCAGATCTTGTACTTAGATCCTAGCATTTAATGGAATAGATAGCTTCGGAGTTTAATGTATAAGTTGTAAAATGTCAAGAATCTGCAGGTTATTTTATTATGAGGTATGTTTGGCAGAACGTTAGTTCAGCAAAACGCTTAAATTAATACAAAGATCACCTGTATTACTTCAGTTTCTAGAGCCATTATGCTTTGATTTGAAAGTCTAATGGCGAATCTTGCCCGGGCACTTGAGCTTCAGACTCAACTTGGACTTTTAGGTAGGTACCTAAGTAGTAAAGAAGTTGTAAAAATCTATATCAATATTAATATTATAAGTGCGAAAGTCTGTCTGTCTGTCTACCTATCTGTCTGTTACGTTTTCATAGCCATATTCGGAATGAATATAGTTGAAGACCCGGGGTCAAACACAGGCTACTTTTGGACGCAGGCGGAACTGCGGGGAATAGCTAGTCAACTATAAAATTACAAGTCGTTAGTCTTTACCTATGAAAATGCCATTTTGTATTAATGGTTTGTCCACGAGCTTCTGCTCTCGCGGTCACAGGAGCAAAATTTTGCTGCTATTATTTCTTAAATAAGTTTCAAAATTAGGTGTATATCGATTTTTTGTATATACAACTAAGTAGGCAAACAGGCGTACGGCCCATCTGATGGTAAGTGGTTACCGTAGCCTATGAACGCCTGCAACACCGGAGATGTCACGAGCGCTTTGCCGACCCTGAAGGAATTTGTTCACGCCCTTTTTAACGGTCTAATAATAATTAACGGTCAATAGACTTTGTTAATCACTATCTAAAAGAATCGGATGGGTTTTTGCAAAAAAAAGGCCACATCTATTACATGGAGATCATTTTTTTTTACTTTCTCTTACGGCAGAGTAATTTTGTATTTTTTATTAAAAGTAGTTCCATTGAAATAATCAGTGTCGCTGAATCTATAAGTTTAAGGCGTAAGATGAGGATGCATCTGGGAAAAACGATTGGAAGATGTTGGAACCACGGAGTTTCAAACTTGAAACAAATAAATACGAAGTACTGTATACAACTATCTTGAAGAAAATGTTTTACAGATATTGTTAATGTGTTTTTAATGTCCTAACTTTCTGAGATAACTGTCAGAAGTTTTGGAAAGTTGTATGGGCAGATCGTCCATAACAACAGTTTATGGAAACCCCTTGAGGTAACGCTTTCCAAAACTTTGAAGTTTTTTGTTGTTTGACATTTTGATATTATTTTTGTAAGTTTTCAAAATTAAAATGTAGATAATTAAGTTGTGTTAAATTGTGTTTAACAAAGAATGAAATTAACTGAAAATAACGGACTTTGTGTTGTGTGAGCGGGGCACTTAGCGCAGAGAACCGATGGCTGTATGTAAAGAAAGGACTATGACAAATAACGATGACCTAAAGAAGGTCGCAGGTAAGCGCTGGATGCAGGCTGCTTTCAACCGGTCTTTCTGGAAATACTTTATCTAATTATGATGAAATGACGAACTGTGTTTGAAATAATTATATCATTCATATCAAGTAGGTAACATATTCAATTGACCCTGTAAGTACAGTCACGAGCATTAACACATATACAATAATTGTATTCAATTTTAGAACTTGTTTCAAAGACGTAAGAACCAATGTGTATACATGTTAATGCTCGTGAGTGTAACCCCTTTTGACAGAGATTTTTTTGAAGCCGCCTTTTGGACTCTGACGTGGTTCCTTTTACGATCATCAAATGACAGCCGGCACCAACGCCTCAAAGTGCCTTCCAAAGAACGGAGTTATCATATGGGGAAAGTCTTTTCGCATATAGTATGTATGAATTTGTAATAAAATCTCTTTGGCTATTTGTATCTGATTGGTTTTGGAATCATTAAAAGTTTAAATTTTAAAGAAGATGATAATTCCAAATTCAAATTAGGAAAATGTGTGATTTTCATTTGTTTTTCTTACTGTCAAGATGAGTGAATCAAATGGAGAAATTTGATACATTTTAAAATTTTACTACAAAAAATGCAACGCAAGTCGCGATTTTTTTAAATATTTATGGACCTAGTGCAGTGAGAATAGCACAAATTTGGTTTAAGCGTTTTCAATCCGGAAATTTTGATGTCAAAGATGCAGGTCGCTCCGGTCGCTCTATTACGGATAAAATGGATGCCATTTTTGAAAAAGTGAAGCAATTTCGACATATCAATAGTTACGACGTAGCTGAAGAACTGGGAATCGACCACAAATCAGTTTTGGCGCATTTAAAAAAAAAAAATTCGATATTTGGGTACCTCACAAGCTCACTGAAAGAAACCTAATGAACCGTGTGCTCATTTGTGATTCTTTATTACGACGTAATGAAACCGAACCATTTTTGAAGAAGCTGATATCTGGTGATGAAAAGTGGATCACGTAAACCCGGGTTAACTCGCAACAAGGTGATGCTGTGTGTGTGGTGGTATTGGAAGGGCATTATACATTATGAGCTGTTTCCACCAGGTAGGACCGTCGATTCTAAACTCTACTGCGAACAACTGATGAGATTAAAGCAAGAAGTTGAAAGAAAGCGGCCGTAATTAATCAACAGAAAGGCTGCGGGTTTTCATCATGATAACGCTAGACCTCACACAACTTTAGCCACTCAGCAAAAATTAAGAGAGTTTGGCTGGGAGGTGTTAATGCATCCGCCGTATAGTCCTGATCCTCTTCAGAATTCTTTAGGCAGTGTCAGGTTAGCATCACGAGAGGACTGTCAAAACCACTTGTCGCGGTATTTTATTGAGAAGCCTCAAAATTTCTATAGCAATGGGATCATGTCCCTACCTACAAGATTGCAAAAAGTAATCGAACAAAATGGCACCTACAAACTTTAGATAAATGTAAATAAACTATATTAAAAAATGTTTTGAATTTTCTTAAAAAATGCGAAGAAACTTTTTGCCCAACCTATTCATTACCAAACGATCAGACAAAACGCTGAGGAGGCATATCTGATAAAAGAAATTGTAATATCGTCTAAGCCCGTTTTTACCTTGTTATGTGGACTTCTAAAACAAACAAAATGTAGGCTATATTTCACTAAGCTTCAACAAAATTTGATGAATGTTCTCGTTTTAGAAAATTTATGTCCAAAATAAATTACAAGTGAATTTGAATACGGCCACAATAGTAATCGCTCATTAAGAAGTTTGTAATTTAAAACATTCGTCATATTTTATTCATGAGATATTGGTCCTCTTCAAAATTAAAATAAGTAATATTAGGTGGAATAATATAAATTTCACCTTTAACTAAAAAAAAAACATTTCATGTGATGGCCATTGTAGGCGACGCACTTAGGATTTTAATTTTCGTAACTTAATTTTTTCCTTTGTTTGAAATTATGTTGATACCACTAACGCCATCTGTTGCGCAACGGTGGAACTGTTGTATGTCGGTAGAAATCATAATTTTTTATTTTTCTACGTTGGTATTCCGATTTCGTCTAGAGAATTCCTCAGTTACACTACGGTTTTTGTAATCCAAAATTATATTTAATCTTCATTTATTGTGTCTACAATATACGTAATTCAAAGTCTACCTACACGGTATTTTCATTGCGTCGGTTACAGCCATGATCATAGATGGCTAAATACAGTGGCTATGTCAGATGCCTTTTTATGCAATCAGACAAGTTTTAGTCACTGTCTATGTATCCCAGGAGTTTGCCTTTAGACCAGAGGTCCTGGGTTCGAATCCCACGGGGAGCATATCTTTGTTTGGTTGTTTCAGTTTGATTAGGACATTACTGGCTTGAATCACCAGGGTGTCAATTCTCTTATTTTACATAGTGCACAATTGAATCGTAATTGGATCGCAACTGGAAAATTTTGCTAATCATCGAAATCATCATTTTTTCAATAATCGGTACTCTGTTATTTATTATATTTACATTTTTTCTACTATTACCATTCAATTACGTTTTAGCTGCAATTAAATTGAGATTGAAAATTGTGTTAGCAAAATACAATTTTGAGCATATCAAAAATAAAATTAAAAAATTATTAGCTAAGTTGACACCCAACCATAAGTCGCCAATATGTTTGACATAACCGTTCACTCGAGATAGAATAAAGAAATGATGAGATCATCTCTACTAATTCTTTTGAAGCAACGTGACTCCTCAGAATGTGGTGGCTGAAAATCAGTGATAGTCAGTGCATGTCTAGCGTAAATACTGAGCCGCCACCTATTGAGACGTTGTCATTTCTTACTTGTTGTATTTATTTTGTAAAGCACTTTGTTATTAATTCTCATTTTATTCTATATTATAAAAAAAAAAAAAAATCTCAACACCATTGGCAAGTGCTTAATAACCTTAATAGCCTCTAGAGACGAATTTATTATCTTTTGGTTGAGTCACACAAATAATGATGAGATGAGTAAAATTTAGGTAGAAATGTAATCCACTAAGTACTAAACTAAGCTAGGTAATGTAATTGCATGTGTGTGTTTAATACTGTAGAATTTCAAGACTTTGGTGTCAGTGTGTTCTTAATAATACATACCTATTATACTTATTAAATCATGGTGTGAGCAAAGGCTCGTGTGTAAATAGTAATGTGTAAGTTAGGTAAAGTGTAGAAGTATTCCAAAATAAAAAATAGTCACATTTGCCGGCAGAAACAAGCAAAACGCTGTGTCATTGAACATCATGCATTCACATTAACGATGGACTGACCCGACCGACCGGAGTGGGCTGTAGGTTTAGTTAGAATTCAGTGGTTGACTAAATGGGCAGGCACTCAATTATATATTATCTTATAATTTTAAATTGTTATTGGCCAAGTGTCACTATTTTATGGTAAAGAAAAGACAATACCCACTTAGTACTTACTCAGATTGCCCATGACTTAGATGATTTATACATATGATTATGCTACCCAGACGAGCTGTAGATTTGAACAAAAAGTCACACCACCTACAATCAAATACCTACACGAATTACTTACACAAGTAAGCAAGTGTTGTGTATACAATCAATACGCTAATCGAATAAGTTTAAATTATAGTGTTCCGATTGCATGTAAAAGACCAAATACCAAGATGTGCAGGCTCGATTGACCATGCAACCCACTCGATATGAATAAATGAGTAGATAGCCACCATTAACTTTACAATATTTTAAAAACGTAACTGTTTGTTCGTTTGCTATTTCCCGGTAGTAACATGCAAGGAGTAACGGTTCACTATTCACATGGAATTCAAAGACATAGGTACATTAACTAATAGTTACACGCTCATCTGTTTATTTGTCCCTTCCACTAATCAGGTTATAGCATTTTAACAGGTTGTGAAGTGGGTACAAATCTCTGGGTTGATTTGTGTAATTTCGGGCGGTAGGCATGGGGTAGGACAGGACTAGGATTATAAAATAAATATACTATGAGAAGATGAGTATTATGTTATGTATAGTACCAATCTAAGTAGTCCTTTAACTGCGTTTTAAACAGGTATGAACCATCAAATATGTGAGAATTTAAACATTAAGAACCATCAAGTATCAATTCGTTACGTTAGGTAGCCAAGTCATTGCATAGCAACAATCAAATGCTAATTATAAAATATTATATTCAGTAGTAGAACAGTCGCCAACAAAGCCCACCGATTTAGCTCTTTGAAGTGGAAGAAATAGCAGAGTGGTTCTCGAATGGCGATAGAAATATGAACAAAGGATATTGTAATGAAACCACTATTTAAGGCATATGTTTATAAGATATCATTAGAGAAATTATAAGCTTACAAATGTTAAGTCTTATATAGGTACTTATATACTATTAAGGCCTTCTCAGGCACTTTTTCTTTACCAAAATTCGTAATGAGCTTAGAACCACAATAATAATTTGTTATAGAGAAATACTGAAAACTCTCATATAGCGTGTAAAATACATATTATGTAAGGATAATCAAAACTTTAGGTACAATAAAAATGTTCTAATTTTCACATGTTGTATATGGTACGAGTACTTATTTATAAAATGTCGAAGTCAACTACAACTTCCCTCAAAATATTCTAATATTCGATCATTTCCAAAAAAGTAAAAGTTAGAAAATTTTGATTCCTAACGTTTCGACCACAAATTTTTTGTCCATTTTATCCGAATAGCCTTTCAGTTATAATATTTTTTTAATTCACGATTCTGCCACATACATTTATGGAAAGTGACAGTCAAATGTAACATTTCTACATATACCTTTGTAACAAACATTTTAAATACATGTCAGATTGTTTGGCAGTGAGCTGTGGGTATATTAGCGATGAAACCAGAACTTTGAAATTACTTTGTACAATAATAAAACTTTGGCACAAATTATCACATTATCTCAAAAATGTACTAGTATCTATCCCTAAATATTGAGCTGTTACTATTAATACATATTTATCGAATTATTTCAGAAGCGTAATAGACATATGGCACCAGACGGGGAAATATCGTATTTACTTAATCATAAGTGACATCTTTAGGTCCACACGACATTAAATGTCCAAACTTATTAGTTCACTTCATTGCGTAATTATTCGTTTATATATTTCTCACTTAATAGGTTAGTATTATTCAAAATAGTCAAGACAATTTTGAAACTCTAAATATAAAGGCGACCCTTTTTTGTTACAAATCCAATCTATTTAGGTACTATTAACAGACGTAATCAAAGAACTCTTATTTTATTTGTTATAATTAAGTTACATTCCAGCCGCAAAAAAAACTTGTGTACCTAACGTATCGGAAATCATGGGCCTTTAAACAGCACACTTTTGAGACGCTTGCGCGGGGATATTCATTTGATACGTAAAGGTCATGTGCGGAAGGTGTATTATGTATAGTATAGGTTATATTCAATACAATATTGATTGTAACTGTAAATCGAAATAACCAGATTATGGAATACCAGAACTGCCACAAACCAATAGTGATCGGATCTACGACGGTATTGTGACATGTTAGAGTCAAAAATTGACATAACCTTACCACGAAACAAGCTGCATTACACACTGTTACAATAGTGGCCAAGGTGTACGGAGCCACTGTTTTTGTAAACGGGGAAGCAGAATCTCCCTTTTCCTGCAGGTTTCAGGACGGAAATTCAGCATAATACCGTAAATAATATTTACTATTATTATAGAATGCACATAATCACAGCCGTTAAAACTAGTTTTGACATTGTCTTCTTATGGGAATGTCTTCTCTTGTGCTTGACACAAATTCTTGGTTGTGCTTCCTATAGTACCAAAGTAAGATGCAACCGCAGGTCAAACATAGTATTATGAAGAAAGCCAGCATAAACAGAAGATACAGCTGAAATAAAATAGGATTTATTCGAAAATAGCTCTTCTGTAGATTAAAATTGATCATATTTAACCGATTCAGGCGTTACTTTGCGGAAGTTAAAGTTACAAGCACTTAATAAATTATTTTGCGTGCTTCCGCCACCAGTTAGTTCATGCAAACTATTGCCGGCCGTAATAATAGTAGTGGGTGGGTGCCGGCCGGCAATAGTTTGCATGAACTAACTGGTGGCGGAAGCACGCAAAATAATTTATTAAGTGCTTGTAAAATTGATCATTCCCGCTTTTTCCGTAAAAAATGGAGGGAGAATCCGCTACCTAAGTTTTCAACGGGGAGTAATTTAAAAAAGGCGGTATTAAAGTAATGCGGAATTATGATTATTACATGGCTAACTACTATAAACCATTTAAACAACTATTTTAGAAAGTTAAGGTAACTCTTTTACTATGATTTTACTGTCCCCTTTAACATTGGCAAGCATAGAGATAAGTACTACGTCAGTACTTATATCTCAATGTTAGCATATCAGTTACAGTATATGCATTTCCGAAACACAAATTTTCACTACAAAATGTAATCTGTGTACTTAAATAATACTTCTACAAAACCAAACACATATCAAAGTCAAAGTAATAAAGTTCCCTAAATTAACTGCGTGTGAAAACTGACGAAGCCACAGAAGCAAATAAAAAAATAAAAACCACATCAGCCACGTGTAAACAAGTGGCAAAATACAATAGCATACACTCGACATAGTGCGTCAAATAGCCAGTGACCTATTTCATCCGGCAGTGTAAACATTTACTAAATGACATCACCGCGCTAAAAACAAGGACTCTACGCATGCGTGAAGTGAAATCAAATATGGAATTAAAAAATAAAAAATAAAGTTGTCAGATTGCCAGTGTTAATTCTCACGATGATTAAAAAATGACAAATTTAAATGATGAACTTACTCCGAAATATGCCAAAATTGTTGTATAAGGAGACATGGTTACTATGTTGTCTCCTATGGGGCACTGACGGAGGCACAGGGGTCGAGGCATTCTGCCAAGAGTTTTTCCCGCGTGTCAATGGTGAAACTTATATCTCAGAGTATTATTGATATTAAGAAAGACTTGGCTTGTGTTATGACGTAATTATTAGATTGTAAGTAGATTATTAATTAGGAAAAATACAAAATGTTTTAAAGCTCTTTATTGCTGTTACTTTAGAAGTGCCTAGGTACATAGATGGATGACATTATGAGCGAACGGAGATCATAACTACGTCAGAACTGTAACGATGCGTTCCCCCTTTGCGTTACTTTCATACTTTAAATCCATCCTTTACTACATTTTTATCTTGAATTTATTTTAAGTTTCGAATTGTACCTTTTTTTTAATACAATTAAGTAGGCAAACAGGCGTACGGCCCACCTAATGGTAAATGGTTAGTACCCGTATGTAGTAGCCGTAGCCTATGAACGCCTGCAACACCGGAGATGTCACGAACGCGTTGCCGACACTGCAGGATTTTTTTCACGTCCTTTTTAAAGGCTCCCATGTTATAGTCACTATGGAAAACCATGGCAGGGAGTTTATTCCATAATCCAAGGTATGGGGATGAAATCCCTGACGAGGGCGAGAGGTGCGATGGTACAAAGTGGTTGTTGGCATCATGCCAAACAATTCCTCCGAGCCTTACCTTATTTCGTATTACATCATACCTTATTTTATCTGATTGATTTTCCCATCATTCACCCTACTTTTCCCATGTCATTGATGAGAAAAACATTGTAAAAAAGCTAATACAAAATCAAAAGTATTGTATCTGTCTTAATACCAACAATTACCTTCAAGTCTGAACTGACGACTGAGCTAGCGAGTCTCGTCACAAAACTATTTATATTCTGTGCCATAAGTTAGTATAAAGTACTTAACCATCATAACCTACCGACCAGAAGAGTTTATGAAAATGATGCTAAAAAGCCCTTTTAAGGACGTGGCCAAGGCGGGCTCATCCTGGGTTGAAATCATCGTAGTCGAAACACTGAAATCTATGTGTAAAAAAGTACGATTAATGTTGTAATTTTAATGTAATCTTATCGTTAGAGCAGTAATAGTCAGATAACAAGGTTTCTCGGCTCATAAGCCGATTATTGGAATATCGGGAACGAGTTATTTTAAATTATTATTCAAATCGTTGTAGCAAATAATAAATGTACTAATTATAACTGATTTTTTTTTTATATTTGTTGCATGTAATAAATATTGAACTCAGCGTGAACAGATGAGAAAGCCAAAAAATAATGAATTCCCTTAAATCATATTTCACCTTTTACGACGGAAAAAATGCCACGTTGACCGCGGGTCGTATGCTTGTCTGCTAACATAATCGTGTAAAATAAGAATGACATATGAATATTAACAAAAAACGCTGATATGTTTCATGACCCACTGTTTTATTCGCTCCACGCTCAATTATCCTTACGAAGCTTAATTTCAAGGGCAGCCAAATAAGAATTGATGGAGGTGGAGATTATCTAATTACATTTTATTGCTCATAAAACGCGACCTTAGCTGAAAAACAGCACTGTCCAGGCTAAACCTTTTAGCTGCATGAAATAAACCATGCCACATTAGCGGAAGAAAAAATATTACCACTTAGTACGATGTTTATGTACTTAAGTGCTACAAAATTATTATAATGCGGGATAATAGAATAAAATTATTGTGGGTATGTTAAAGGGAGAGGTTTATTTATCTTCAACTGTACTACTACGCTCTGGCTTAGCGACCCGAAGTGAATCTTGACTTTTGAGAGAGCGTCGGAGTGTTCTTCGCCAGTTCATAGCTTAGTACTTATATCATGGAATTTTATTAATGTAGGCGCTAGCTAGATAGAAAAAGGCATGTTAAGAAGGTTTGGGCATGCCGAAAGGATGGATAAAAGGAGACTTACGAAAGGTATTTACAAATCAAAGGTGACAGGAAAAGTCGGTAAGGGCCGGCCTCGGAGAACATACTGCGACCAAATCGCAGACATATTGTGATAAGGCTGTCACTAACTTCTTACACTTATTAACAATAATTATTTATGTGTGTTATTTGTAAGTTTATTCTTATTATTTATATATATATATATGCGTCTTAATGTAGTGTGTACATCTAAGCTTTCTGCACCGCTCACGCAAGTGGTTTTTTTACCGCAGCTCATTTCTACCCTAAGGTTGGCTGGAAGAAATTGCATTAGCGATAAGTCCGCCTTTGTACTCATTTAGTTGTATTGGACATAACTATGTGTTTCTTTTGTTTGTAAATGGTGCAATAAAGTGTTCATTCATTCATTCTTTCACCTCTGGAAAATAAAATCAACTGCAAAAACTGACTCTAGCCTATATATGTATAACTTAGAAGAGGCGCTATCTCTCGCAGATCAGCACCGCATCGCTACAGCGGTATCTGTTGCTGTCGACTGATCTTCTATTATCTTAAAGATTTCTAATGTTTTCGCATCATTCATTATCATCATCACGCGCTTACGATAACATTATTATACATTACATTTAAAAGAAACTGCAACCTTGGATACTGTGAGCCAATACTGCGTGAATCGGGATGGACAGTATCCAATAAAATTATAAGCAGTAGTTTTATATTATTATGATATCACAGACCACGGAGCATTTACTAAGAGGAGATGCCGTTTGAAATGGCGCAGTGAATTGATCATTGGCGCCTCGCCGCTCATAAAAGTGGGCGGAGCTTGAGCAAGATCGCGAGCCCCTAAGTGCATCACGACGGTCCACGGCTTTTTTACAAATTTAGCATTGCATAATTGGTTTTTGTTAAGTGATATATTTACGGTTCTAAAAGTTATACCTAATATTCATAATTTATGAAATATCGTGTTTTTAAGATTGGAACTTCGACGTACTAGTGTCATCTATTGACAAGTACTTGATAATTTGTAAATAACGTAGTAATACTACTTTCCGTAAGATGGATATCATTATGGTTGGAGCCACGGCCGAAACCAAGCTCCCCGCACGTCTGTCTGCCTTCCGCTTTGTGCAGCCTCACAAATACTTTCTTACAAAACGCTTATTACGGCATCTCCTCTTTGTAATTGCTCCGTGTCACAGACAAATGTTAACTCTACCTGCGACCATAAACGCTGACCATGACATGACATGGATGCGTGGTCACAGAAGCATAGGGGTTTTCCCGCGACAAAACAATATCACTACCTAATTCATCTTACCTAAATAATTATACTAAAGAAGAACTGTATAAATAAATGATAGTATCGTTTCAGGATTCGGCCCTCCGAAGAGTCGACTGGCAGAAGGTTGCGCTGAACAGGGAAGAGTGGAGATCTTTTGTGTTATACTTTGGGGCCGCTGAGTAGTATCGTTTATCAATAGTGACAAATTACAGAAAAATAAAAGTAAATTAATTTTCTGTCTCGTTCCAAAATTATGATAATTATTAAAAAATAACGTCATGGTTACCAAGTCGTGCAGAGTCAATTAATCTTGTAACCATACAATATGAATTAATGGAAATACAAAGTAGGCCATTAAATCGGAAAATAATTTTAGAAAACATAATTTTTTTTACAAAATAAAGTGTTGTATTGTGTCCGTGAGAGTGACCGAATATCTCCATCAATCGAAAGGGTCCTATTCTCAATCATTTCTGTGACATCGTTATTTAAAAAACCGATCAAGTGCGAAGCGGACTAGGGCACGAAAAGTTCCGTACCACTATCTAATATTAACCTGTGTTTTCGAGCAGCAGGTCTAATTCCTTTTTATAGGCAGAAGCCCATTTATTAGAACTAAAACCTTTGACATTTAAAACAATATAATCTGAAGTAAATTATGACAGATTCAGAAACAAAGCATTGAAACTGTAACCGTCATATTGTTAATGTTTCCATTATGTTTCGTTTATTACGTAGTTCGGAACGTAGGATGCATTGTTCCGTTTTACACTTTTGTTTCTTATTACGTAAATTGAAACGTAGGACACTAACAATAGGGGTCAAAGGTCTAACTTTAAAACTAGTCCCTCATTAGGGGAATCAAAATATATTAGTGACGTATTTTTTCTTTTGTCAATAGAGCGATAAATTATAAAAATATAACGCATAAAAGTTTAGGAGTAGGAGCGAAAAAGTGTAGCATACTGTGACGTCACACGGTACTTTAACGCGCCATATCTTTACCATTCTTCGTTCAATTTTCAAAAGAAAAATACGTCTTCAATATTTTTTGATGAGGTGTTAACTGTTTAGTTTACAAACTTACCGTTACACTATGAATTAATTTTTACTTAAGCAAATTTGGAAACTAAAATATTTTTCCCGCAGAGCAAGAATGTAATGAATAAGTTTATCTTATCTTAAGTATGTATATTCATTCTTTACATAATTTTTATAGTACCATAGACGATTGAGATTCTTTTTCTTTTTTTCGTGTCAATGTAATTTTTTTTTTAATTTGGTTAGTCCTAAGCGAGGCCACCTCAATTGCCTTCCGATTTGCCCCCATTGGGTCGTCTACAGAACTAGGACACGTTGAGGGAATGGAGGCGATCGAGCCGTATAAAGAGCAAACTTGAGCAGGCCGAGTGGAAGTCAAGTGCTAAGGGACCTACGGAGCTTGGGAGTGAGCTACTGGCGGCAACTGGTACAAGACTGCAAGAAATGGCGTTTTCTCTTGTCGGAGGCCAAAATCCACTTTTAGTTTTTTTATTTATTTTACAAATAGGTACACAAACAGTATACAAGCAAGAGTGAGATAAAATAGCTTTTACGCCACGCCTTTTTCCGTAGTCTCTGCCTACCTCTACGGGGAAAAGGCGTGATGGTATATATGTATGTGAGATCAAATTATGAAAATTACATTATTAGCTTATACTCCACCAGAGTGTACAAATCATACAATATTTTTGAAAACTTTTAATTATTTCTGAATCAGAATCATTTATTTTACACAATAGACCTTCACAGAAAAAATTAAAAATAATGTTTCAAGTTCTCAACGGGCAATGGAAAGAAGCATCCTAAAGTCAAGAAAAATCCAAAAAGTTAAAAGCCAAGAAATTCGGAATAACACTAAACTTACAGATGCATTACATCAAGCTCTGAAGTTGAAATGGAACTGGGCCGGACACGTAGCGAGGTATACCGATCAACGGTGGACTATCAGAGTCAACAAATAGGATGGGCCACACGGTAAGAGAAAAGTTGGGAAACCACGCGAAAGATGGGCAGACGAAATAAAAAAGGAAATAGGAAGGAACTGGATGGAGAAAGCAAAAGATAGGAATAAATGGAAGAAATTGGAGGAGGCCTATACCCGAAAGGGGTTCCTATGAATTTAGTTTAAAATTTGTATCTGTTTTGTATATATTGTGATCCAAACCTATGGGAAATAAAGAGGCTTTATTATTATTATTATTTAACTTACACAATAAAAAAAAACTGATAACTAATTTCTGCGTTTTAGTAAATAAGTAAAATCGTCTACAGAACAGTACGTGGAAGGTGCGAGACAGGACAGCAAGCCATGGTTCCGAATACTCCCGCTACTTTAATCAGAAAATAATTCGAAATAGAGTAAAATACCCTGAAACCACTGAGATAATAATGATTATTGAACTGTTCCATATGGAAATATTTTATATTCTAACTCCGTCCTCACACGAATGAGCCAAGCCCTAAAAAGGTCGCAAGTCAATGATAAAACCATTTTTAAAGTCCATCATTTTAAGAGGGGTCTTATCACTGAAGGGCCATTTCCCTTAAAATCTTTAGCTAACATCGCATCGGCACGTTTAATGTCGGGTCGAAGGGAGGGATTATTAAAAATTCTTATTAAAATTCATGTAGGACATGCTGCGGCTTTCGTCCGTTTTTGTAGACGAGCGATTTTATGGAGTTTATGAGGTTTTGTAATTTAAGTCAGTATTTTTTCGAAAATGACCAAAAAGGTCCTGACAGGCATAGACCTGAACAAAGAAAAATGGGACCACTGCATATACTGATTATTATTTTTATTCAACTACAAAAACATAGAGTACACATTGACAACGTAATTCCATATCATACTTACCAGTTTATTTAACTGCCAACTGCAGGCAAAAAAAAAAGTTTTTCTAAAAACGTTTTTTGTTTGCATATATACTTAGAAAGGAATAGATTTTCATTACCCACCCTTTTTCAGGTTGAAACGAAATTAAGTAGGAGCATTTTTTTACAACTAAGTAGGCAAACAGGCCTAGGTCCCACCTGGTGGTAAGTGGTTACCGTAGCCTATGAACGCCTGCAACACCGGAGATGTCACGAGCGCCTGAAGAAATTTTTTCACGCCCTTTTTGAAGGCTGCTTAATAAAACCATGATTTCTTATAATTTCCGCTCTATTATTATCATTAATTGTGGATCACACCAGCAGCTTTAAGCTGATTCAAGTGCGTCTTCTTGTTTGGAGAATTGAATAATTATGCTCTATGTGAGACTTTGAACCGAAATGAGAATTATAATAAGTCCGCCATTGTACATTAATATTTAAGATTCTTTTTCTGTTGGTTTTGTTTGCGGCGCTCAGTTTATAAAATGGAAAACTTGAAATATCGCGTTATTTACGAGTACGAGTTCCACCGTGGCACCAGTGCTGCGGAAACGGCTCGAAGGGTTAATGATGTGAATGGCGGTCGTGTCGCAAAAGAAAACATTGTGCCTTTTTTGGTTCCAACGTTTTCGTTTTGGAAATTTCGACCTGCAGAACAAGCCCCGTGGACGGCCGGAGACCCAAGTTGACAATGAAGAATTGAAGGCTATTGTGGAAGCGGATCCATCGCAAACCACGTCCGAGTTAGCTGCAGGCTGCGGTGTTACTGATAAAACTGTCTTAATCCACTTGAAGCAAATTGGGAAGATTAAAAAGCTTGAAAGGTGGGTTCCTCACGAATTGAGTGAAGCAAACTGGTAAACGCGCGTCGACTGCTGCGTTACATTACTTGACCGGCACAATAATGAAGGGTTTCTTAATCGAATCATTACCCACAAGTAATGATTGATGAAAAGTGGATTTCTTTACAATAATCAGAAGCGCTCATCGAATGGCTGGACCCTGGCAAGCCAGCCAAAACCTTTTTTTTTTTTTTGTTAACGGAGGGGAATTGCATTTACGCACTGAGCGTGGGACTCCCAGGCAGAGTACCCATTAAACCCCCTCCGGCGTTTCCGCACCGGCTGTTGAGGGCGCCATGGGGTCGCGTTAGCATTCTACCACGACGCCCTCCAGCCATGGCCTTTCGGCCCCGACCGTTGGCCTTTCGGCCATCCCCCCAAATCGGACAGTGGCCCATTAATGGACCACGCCCGTCCCCCAGGCCCACATCAATTCGCCGTCTCATCATAGACGGCGGTGGAGTGGGCTGTTGGCAGAAATTGGCCGACAGTCAACAAGACCCCGACTACCAGGGAGTTATTAACTGTCACCCAGGGTGCACCGTCCCGAATCCCTTGTCAGCCCGCCCTCTCACCAGATCCGTGGGATCAAATGAGAACGCAAAGCTTTCAAAGGACCGGGCACTCGAGGAGGTTCCCTGCCCTGCACCCCAAGCCAGCCAAAACCTGCCCCAAGCGAAAGTTGACCCAAAAAAAGTTACTTGTAAGCGTTTGGTGGACTAGTGCCGGTGTCGTTCATTACAGTTTACTCAAATCTGGCCAGACGATTACGGCAGACGTCTTTTGTCAGCAATTGCAAACCATGATGGATAAGCTAGCTGCTAAACCACCGAGGCTGGTCAATCGCTCTACGCCACTGCTGCTTCACGACAACGCTAGACCACATACTGTACAACAGACGGCTACCAAATTAGAAGAGATTCAATTGGAATTTCTAAGACACCCACCGTACTCCCCGGACGTTACTCCAACAGATTACCATTTTTTTCGAAATTTGGATAACTTCTTCAAGGGGAAAAAATCAACTCCGATGGGGTAGTCCAAACCGCCTTCAAAGATTTTTTTGATTCCCGTCCGAATGGTTTTTTTAGTAAAGGGATCAATGAACTACCTATGAGATGGCAAAAGTGCAATGGTTCATACTTTGATTAAATAAATATATTAAATAAAAAAATGTTCGACATTTTGTTCCTCCCATACAAAACGCCAATTTCATATGTAAGGACCTAATATATTATATTAATATTGATCCTGACATCAAGTTATGTAACGTACCTGTGGTGTGATCAGACAAAAGTTATGAAACCCCTAAAACCTAGCTGCAAGTTTTCCAAATCCATACAAATATTATAAATGCGAAAGTCTGTCTGTCACGCTTTCACGGCCAAACCGCTGAATGGATTTTGATGACATTTGGTATGAATATAGTTGAAGGTCCGGGGTCAAACATAGGCTACTTTTGGACGCAGGCGGAGCTGCGGGATAAAGCTAGTAAAAAATAAAAGTGAATCGTCAAGATGTCACTAGTTCACAAGGACATGTAAAATGTGTGGACAGGTAAACATGTGTCCATCTATGCGCTGTTCGAATGATTGACTACACAAGAGAAAAGTGAGTGGTCTATTCAAGAATCTCATACCTCAAAACGCTCGTCTGCGTGACCCCACAATAAAGAATTCTTAGTTCTCGTTAAGAATATTCTTTACCTCGCAAATCTCAAGTGTAAGGACACCTGAGAGTTATTGCTTTCACATAACTTTATGTTTATTACAAAGTATAATTTTAATACGAGTATCTACAGTCTTTCATGTTTTGTAATATTAAGATTCTTCATTTGATATCGCGAGTATAAACGCGCGCAAAAAGAGCTTTATTTGTATGACATATATGTTGGCGCGATGAAAAATAATCATATTAATTGTAACATATTTTGTTAAATAATTATAATATAATAAATTTTTATGCACACCATGTGCACATAATTATATGCTTTATAAAGGCGCGTTCCACTTGCAAGCTCTGTAGACAGTTCACCAGGTACCGCAATGTATCAGGGCGCTTCACGCCACAGACAGGTTCTCAGTAGGCCCTTCAGGCACAATAGTGTCGGCCCTTATGGCATTGAGCGTTTGCTACCGCTCGCGAGTTTGCATCGCTCGCTTGATCAAAGGCAAAGCCCATGGCCGAGGTTCGTCCCAACTTGGAGCTCCTTGTGCATTTGCCGAAAAGGCTGAGTGGTTAATAGCCCTCCCTCAAACTGTCCCGCTGTAAATTTGAAAGCTCACAGGATTTAAAATTGTAGGTCTGGTAAAAAAAAATATATTTGCAAGCTCTCTCTTCTCGCTTGGCTTTAGGTTGTAGAACACGATGAGTATCATTTGTTGCTAATAATATTGTCTATTGTTAAATATTTAATAATTGTTAGTACCAGTTCATTATTCTAGATTAAAATGAAATGTAAAACTTGTAATGTAAACAAAATGTTCAAAAGAGTAAATGAAATGTTATTTATTTACAAAATATGAGTTCTTTACACCGGTTTTAGGTACTAAACAGTTGTCCTCTACATATTCCACCAGCAATGGTATGTGAATATATAAATAATACATATTTTATTTTTCCTATATATATTTATTTTATCTTAATTTTCGAATTCAAAATTTAGAAAATCGTCAACAGAATTAAAACACTGGGTAATCAAAAAGTTGTACAGTGTATATGTCAATTCATTGAAAGTCAGGATTTTATAAGAGTCTGGAAACCTATTATATATTTTTATACACATAAAATATGAGCTTTTTCTTCTAACACATAGGTTCGATTTTGGAACTATCAGATTATATTTACGTCGATTGGATCTTTTTATGTTATCATCAAGCTCTTCAAACAATTCGGGATAGCGGTTGAATTACGGATTCATAGATAAGCACTGATGGTACGGTCAATATGCGAAGTTTTTTGAATATGTCGCGATTTCTCGTATACATTTTTTTTTGTGTTAGAAATGCCCTGTCGTAATCGACAGTTACCATACAATATTATACCATGCCTAAGAATAGAATTCACGTCGCCATGGTAAGCTAAAAGCGCAGCTTTTTGAGAAACAGTTTTTCTAAGTTTTTTTCAAAAGTAATATGTTCCAATCCAGTTATAATTGGAATCAAGAGTGATACCCAAAAAATTTGATTTAGTAACTTCTTGAATAACTGTATCATTACTTTTAGTAACAGTGGGGTTTGTTCACAGTTCTTCTCCGGGTTTGTTCACAGTTCTTCTCCGTTGAAATCTACCTCTCAAACTGGTCTTAAACAGATTTCAAATAGAACTACAGAAATTAGCCAATTTGAACAAATCATTTTAGATACCACCACCATTGGTAACTGTTAATCTTAAAATGGTAAGTCTCTTAGACTCGATGCCTCGTTCTGATTACAATTTTTATAAAGCTAACTATGGTGAAATTTTAAAGGAACTGAAAAATGTCGATTGGTTGGAATGCTTTAGAAACTGTGCTGATGTGGATATAGTAGTTAAAAAGTTTTATAATGTACTAAATGAAATAATAATAAAATTTGTACCAAAACGAAAGCCGCGAAAGCTATCTCATCCAGTTTGGTTTACCCTGGACCTTATTCGCTTCTTAAAAGAGAAAGATAAACTTAGGAAAAGATGGCGTATGTATAAAAATCCTCGAGATCGGTTTGAATTGGATTTAATTAAAAAACGATGCGATAAGCTGTTTTCTCTATGCTACAAAAAATATATTAATAATATCGATATTATTAATATATTTTTATATAAAGAAAAATCCAAAGGCATTTTGGTCTTTTATTAAACAAAGAAAAAATACATCTCTAAACGGAATACCTTCTCAAGTGCATAGTGATGGATGTAGCGCAGCGTTGTCGGGATCGGAAGTTGTGGAATTATTTGCGTCTCACTTTGGGTCAATATTTGGTTGCACGAATACCGAAACTTATCAGTCATGCCAAAATACGAGTAATGACCCAAACATTGAATCGAAGTTAGACATGATCGTAGTAAGTGAACGACAGGTACTTAAGCAGCTAAAGAAACTGGATCCAAATAAAGGTGCCGGTCCGGATAATATTCCCCCGCTTTTTGTTAAGCGTTGTGCGGAAGCTTTATCTTATCCACTTACATTGATTTTTAATAGATCATTAAGTAGTGGTTGCTTTCCTTCTTTTTGGAAACAGGCTAGAGTAGTTCCGATTTTCAAAAAAGGTGACCCATCTAATGTAAAAAATTATAGACCAGTATCTATTCTATCAATTTTCCCAAAAATCTTCGAAACACTTATTTGTCCTGTGCTTGTAAGTCACACTAAGAGACTAGTAACGCCGGACCAGCATGGCTTTCGAGAGGGAAGATCTGTAGCCACAAATCTGGTTTCATATTTGACGCCTATTATGTCTGAAGTTGATCGTAACCTTCAAGTAGACGCTATTTACACCGATTTTTCCAGTGCTTTCGATCGCGTTGATCATGCTGTCCTTTTGTATAAACTTTGCACCCAATATGGTATATGCGATAAACTTCTGAGATGGTTTGATTCATATTTGTCAAATCGCGAGCTTACTGTGGTCGTAAATGGATACCAATCTAAAGTATACATTGCAAACTCTGGAGTACCACAAGGTTCCCATCTTGGCCCTATCTTGTTTACCTTATTTATAAACGATATAACTAAATGCATACGCAATTGCAATTGTTCTTTATTCGCCGATGACATGAAAATATATCGAACGGTTTCGTCGGTGGATGATGGGCGTTTAGTCCAAGATGATCTCAATCGAGTTTCACAGTGGTGTGCGGATAATCATATGCGATTAAATATAAATAAATGTCAACACATTTCCTTCACTAGAAAGAGAAAACCTATTAAAACTCAGTATAATATAGGCGGAGAAGATGTCGCGTCTGTTCCTGAGGTTCGTGACCTGGGTATTATTCTGGACTCAAAGCTAAGCTTCATTTCACACTACAATAATATAATAAAAAAAGCTTGTAAATTGGTTGGTTTTATTAGACGAAATACAAAAGACTTTAAAAATGTTTATACAAAAATTATCTTATTTAACTCACTAGTCCGGAGCATTCTCGAGTTTGGTAGTGTTATCTGGAATCCTGTTTATGTTGTCCATTCAACAAGAATTGAACGAATACAAAGATCTTTCTCAAGACACTTAGCATTTATATCACCGGGTGTATCCTACAGGTGCTCTTATGATGAGCGTCTTTCGCTGTTTGGTCTAAAAACTCTGGTTCAGCGACGTCGAATGCTTGATTTAATATTTCTTCAAAAAATAATGAGAGGTTCCGTGTGTCCAAATCTACTAAATGAAATAGAAATATGTGTTCCAAATTTAAATAAAAGACGTTGTTATAAAAAAAGTTTTTTCTCAGTTCCCTTTAGCAAAACGAGGCTGGGTAAACATGCTCCTATTTCTAGATATATTTCAACTTACAATGATTGGCATAAATTATTAAACTTAGATATATTTCATGATCCTCCAAACTTATATAAAAACAAAATTTTACAAAACTAACATAATTTATTAATTCATTTAGTCTGTATTAATGTATTCATTCCAAATTCCAAAATTTTTGTTTGTTGATCTTCTGATGTACTTTATTGGTAATTCAGTTGAATGGAATATTATATAGAACTTTTATACCTGAATGTTGTGCACGTCTATAATAGATATAAGCACTAGATTAAGTCTTAAAATGTAAAATGTAATGCTTGTGTTTATATTGTTGATGTGCCTTATAAATAAATAAAAATAAAAAATAAATAAAATAGATAGAGTTGCTTGATTACTTATTTTAACATCCTCATCTAGAATATCGACCAAATTATGTAGTCACACCTATAGAATCGAATGTGATAAAATATCCTTCGTTAACGAACAAAAATCATTCGATATCGAACTTTTCAAAAATAGCGATTATAATCGACTCACAGCAAAAGCTCTATTAATCCGACACATCTTGTTGTCAAATACTTTTAATAACATGCCTCAGTATAGAAATTTATGCTATTTTGTAAACAGTGACAGTTCAAAAGTGTACCCCCAGTGACAGTTCAAAAGTGTATCCTCCATCATATGGCAAAAGTGTACATCCATTTTATGGTAGTGTTGTGTTTATGGGACATTAATCTACTTAATTCTGTACTTGCCACTTTTATTCGTTTTATTTGTAACACTTACTGGAGGGTTGATAACCTGAGATATATGAGTAATCCTAGTTCAGGTGTCAATCTAACGTATGAGTAAAGCATAGATATTTGAACATATTCTGTACCTTTTCTATTTTATATTTTTAGTTGCTGTGTGTACCATATGGTGAGCAATAAACTTATTTATTTTATTTTATTTTAGCATCAAAAGAATATTTCCGCGAAAATGATCAGTTGTCCAAAAATAAAATACGTAATTAAATTAATTTCTCATTCAGAGCACTAAAGCCAGCAATTAGTAACCTATCAGTACAATTTAGAATGACAATTATTCATTACTGCTGGGTCCGAGGTGATTATAAACGTAGAACTAAATTTTATGATTTAATGAACTTTACGCCAAAGAATTACTTATATTGATATCCATATTAATATTATAAATGTGAAAGTCTGTCTGTCTATCTGTATGTCTGTTACGCTTTCACGGCCTGCATTATAATGCTTTTGCACCAACTATTTGAGCCAAAATGTAAATATTAAATGAATTAATAAAAAAATTATTTATTCAAGAAACATAGTCTCACAAGATGTTAGTATGAACTTATGCTAAATTTTTGTTAGTAACTTTAAAAACAGGATAAAGAAAAAATATATAATATTACGTATCCCATTGCCTCACCAATCCAGCTGAAATGGTACGGCAATGGATTACGTACTGACAGTCTAGCCGACTCGCGATCATGTTCAGGATGCTGTTGCCGCCCCCCCGCAGCCGGCGCACCAGGGACGCACATCTTTTGCGCATCGTAGTGTAGAAACAGTCTACTCTAGCTTCTGCGAACATCCCTGACGCGCTACAGAAGCGAGGCAGCCGCATCAGCACCCTGAATGCGTTATTATACTGAACCCGAAGAGCGCTGTACGATTTTTGCGTATACCGGGCCCACAGGCCGCAAGTGTAAAAAGATGTGCAGAAGGCTCTGAAAAGCGTGATTTTTACAGCTCGAGAACAACGTGAAAACCTGCGAGCCAGCATGTTAGCTCTTACCGACAACGCCCTTCGTTCTCTCTCAATATCGTCATCATCCTTGAGGTCGGGAGCCAACATATGACCAAGATATTTGAATTTACTTACTCTCTGTAGCACACTCTTATTTAAATAAACAGGTGGTAAATTATCATATCCTTTACTCCCAGCACCAAAGACCATGACTTGGCTCTTTTTAATATTATACAATAAGCCGTGAGATGAAGCGTAAGACTCGCATACTGCTACCAGCTTATGAAGGCCGCAGATAGACGCACTCAGCAACACCATGTCGTCTGCGTAACTGATGTTATTGACGCAGACATTATCTATGTGGCAGCCGAGATTGGTGCTACTAAGCTCGCGAATTAGATCATTTATATACAGATTGAAGAGCGTAGGCGAAGTCAGCCCCCCCTGCCTCACCCCGCACTCCAACCTGTACGAATCCGAAAGGGCACCGTTCCATCTCACACTATTGACCTGGTTTCCATACCAGAACTTAAGAATATTGACTAATTATAGAGGAACGTGAGAGTTTTCAAGCTTCTCCCACAATACATCGTAGGAAACCAGGTCAAAAGCCTGCGAGAGATCCAGAAAACAGGTAATGACCGGAGTCTTACGTTCAGTATAATACGATATAGCGTGTTTAAGACACAAGAGCGCGCTTTCTGTCGACAGTTTGGGTCTAAAACCGAACTGATTGTCATGAAGTTTTACATAAGTATTCAACTGCTTGTTCAGCATGCCATCAAAAACTTTCGAAATTATTGTGGCGAGCGAAATAGGCCTATAGTTATATTTATCCGCTAAGTCTCCAGTTCTATTTTTAACTATTGGGACGACTATCGTTCTCATCATATCTTCGGGCATGTAACCATGCGCTAAACAATAATTAAACAGTAGGAAAAGCACTCGAGGTAAGTGCGGTCCTGCAAATTTTAAATGCTCAATACTGAGCCCGTCGTGGCCAGGTGACTTTCCTCTACACATGGAATTTACTAAATCTTTTATTTCCTTAAATGAAATTTTTATTTTCCTTGTCACTTCGGGCTCAACGTTCAGAGTTGATTGTGAGGTAAATAAAACATATTTATTTGTTAATGTAGTTTCTAAATTATACACGTACAATGTCCTGATCGGCAACATACATTCGTGAAATAAATCCTTTCTCTTTTTACGAAAAATCTCACTTTCGAAATTACGCTAAGGATATAACCGGAAAAGATAATCTGATAAAGCAGAAACACAATTTAAAAGATTGTAATCAACATCTTATCTAAACAAAAAGTAATTTAAACACACAAAGTAATTTGGTAAACAACAAATTTGGAAAACACACTTTGGGAATAATAACAATGATTCTTACTAACCTGGAAAAACTTTGTAGGAATTATATCCCAAGAGGTCGTACTTTCTGACTTTTTGTTTTTCATCTCATTTATTCAGTTAGTCACTTCAAATGTTTATGAGTTGAGCCTAACTTTCTTGTCATAATTTCATCATCAAAATATTAGCCACAGTCAGTCCACTATTACAATCTATTTATATAAAAATCAATGCCACTTTTCGTTGTAATTTTATAACTCAAGAACGGGCTCACCTATCCAAACCAAATGTTTAGGTTTTGTTCGGACTATTCGACGTCGAGCGGTTCTTCATTTATCACTTTATACGTAGCGAAGCTCGTACCGGGCCGCTAGTACAATATATAAGTTTATTGTACATATCTGGGAAATCTCAAAATTGAAATTACAACATTGAATTACTATTAGTCATAGGCCTCCTCAAGAATTTGTAGAATTACCCGTTGGACCATCTAGTCTTCTTCTCCGTCCAAGCGTGCTTTCTTAGTTGCGTCCTCAGTTTACGGTTCGGAGCTTAGGGTGCGCTGTAAGTCATGGTCGATCGGTGTCATATTTTTTAAGTAAATTTCCTTACAGCTGAGGGTCGTTTAATTTGTTTCCAGTTTAAAAAAAAGTTCACTTCAAGCCTTTTACGCCGTAGCATAGTAGTGAACTAGATGTAGGTTCTGTATACGTTTTTAAAACTAATATATTTCACCACTAAAACTAAGACTTATTAAACAAAAAATAAAACTAAACTACAAACTAAAAAGATATTGATAAATAATGAAATACATAACTAAAAGACTTTTCTTAATTTAAATAAAAAATGGAGCCCAAATCGCTGCCATCACAGGGTAATGTACCCAGAAGGCTGGCGGCATTTCCTTTAAAACTTGCATTTATTTGCTTAATTCTGTTGTATATCATTGAATCTAATGGTTCCTGCATTCAGTAAGGTTTTTTTCCTACACCCCGTAATAGGGATAGTTTCCTTAAAAATATAATTAGTCCGTCAGTAAGAAAATCAAATATATTGGAGACGTAATTTTTCTTTTGAAAATTAAACAAAGAATGGTAAAGATATGGCGCGTTAAAGCTTCATGTGACGTCACAGTGTGCTACACTTTTTCGCAATATGTGACGTCACGAGCCCCCTAACCTTTGATGTGTAATAATAATTTATCGCTCAATTGACAAAAGACAAAATACGTCACTAATATATTTTGATTCCCTAAATGACGGACTAATTTTAATGTAAGTCTTTTGACCCTGGAAACTAGCCTATTCTTTATATTACCTTTTATTGATCCCAAGACTTTGTCGTAGTGCTGTATGCAGGAGTCAACAACAATATTCCAATACCTTTATTTGTATTCATGCTCGGGGGAGGGCCTGGTGACCTGCTATACAGGTGTCAGCTTCGGGTGATACCCAGTGTTGGCACCAGTTCTCCACAACATAACATTTTTTTATCAAGGTATTATTACCCAGTTTTTATTTTGTTCAATTAGAATCTTAAGCAAGTGATGTTAGGAAAAATAAAGATGATTTTTATTTTTTATTTTTATTTTTAAAAGGTTCAGCGGGGGATTTTCCAGGCTTGAAACCAGATTATTTAATAATAAACAAGATTCTGGAAAACACGACAATAACTTCTTTAATTATTAAGATAATTGGCTAGTAAACTTTTTCATGAAAATGTCTAATTCGTAAACCATTTCGAGGAATAGGCTTAGGAAACAGATTACATTAATCAGATTTTTAGATAAGCAAATATTTTTTAAGAAAATCGCAGAAAACCCAATGACCTTCATTTTTTAGCAAGGTTAACGTGTGACGTAGCCGGACAACTTCCGGATAGTTAAATATTTTTTTAGGTTGGCAGCACAGGGTAGTGAATAAACATGTTTTATTTGGTAGCGCTAATTAGCGCTTCACGTAAATGTCCCCATGTCAAGTTCGAGTAAACATAACCCATACATAACTTGACTACATCTTCATAACTTGCATTCATACATTATTATAAAGAATCGGTGTCCAATTGATGGAAAATCAGATGTTAATGGATGAAGAGACGGCAGTAAAGTCCAATAAACAGGCCAATATTCAATAGATATATATATACGAAAAATGGGGTAGGTACCCAGATATTTTGCGAATGTTAACAAACAAGAGACCAACTCGCGGCTCGCGGTCTATCCTGACTTTGACATTTGACACTGACATACATATTTTTTTAATTGCCTTAGTAATTTTTGCTTTATACCTTGCAGTGCGAGATGGCCTAAATAGCTACGTGACGTCATCACTATGAAAACAATAAAATAAAATAATAAATATAATTTTTGAAATGTTATGTTTAAATTGTACCTGCGGAATAGTCTATTCTATCAATAAAATACATAAAATACACAATTTATTTTTTAGTTGACTAGCCAATTCAAATTGAAGGGTAGAGAAAACAGAATAACTTGCATAGTAATATATCAGAAAAAAATTATAACCCACATTTTGACTACGCTAAAGTCCGGTAGGGTGAAATAGAAATATTAAAAAACTCAATTTCTGAAAAACCCGCTTTTTAAACTATTTTATTTAAATATTTGTTTATCAAACTTAATTACAAAACATGTAAATAGCGGACTTAAAGTCAACCAACAGGTGATGTTGAGAAATTGTTTTTGTGAATAAGGGCAAAATAATTACTAGTAAATTATAAATAACTAGTTGTTTCCCGCAGCTCCGCCTGCGTCATAAAGTAGCCTGTGTTTGACCCCGGGTCTTCAACTATATTCACACCAAAATTCATCAAAATCCATCCAGCGGTTTGGCCGTGAAAGCGTAACAGACAGACAGACAGAAAGACAGACAGACTTTCGCATTTATAATATTAGTATGGAGGAAGTATGGAGGATTAATGAGAGAGTTCAAAAAGAGATTAACTTTTGATTAAGTGTTTCATAGTACTTTTATGTTACTAGATCCCGATTTCCATTATGCAAGTTATAAATTCATGTTTGATACATAGACTTTCCATTAGCCGCTTGTTTGTTCCAATTTAGTTGCGACAACATTCCTATATAGCTATTTTAATAAACATTTCAGGGTCCCAGTCTATTCATTATATATTTAATCTAAAAGCAACTAGTTATACTTTAATTCGTCATATTAAACTACGTACAATAGTAAATATCAGAAATAGTAAATGAGGAAGATTTGACCATTGAGATTTGAAAAAGATAGATAAATTTGAAAAATATAATTAAATCTTCATTAATTTTGAGTGTTTCACATGGTAGAGTGACCGTGTACACCCAAGTGTCAGACTTATTCAAGACCGCCTTTCGACCTCTGATGTGGTTCCTTAAACAACCACAAAATGGCAGTCGGGACAAACGGTTTAACGTCCTTTCTGAAGCACGGAATCATTATTATTATCAGACAATTCTGTTAATCAAGCCTGCAATGTTTTAACCGAACTGGAAACAACGAACAAAGTATGCTTCGATTAGAATCGAACCTATGGCAAGTAAGAAAAACGTACCTGATCGAACCACGTCGGGCTGACGCCTTTCTCCTCGCCACAAACTTCCACAGGTCGCTGGTTACGAGATTTATCCTTCCCGTCAGCTGCTGGAGTTGGGGTCCCGTCACTTGCCACACCACACACACAACTCGGCGAAAGCGAAGCTCGAAAATTGCAAGGATTCACGACACCATGAAATGTAACCGACCGTTTATCATGGCGGCGCTGACAGGACTCATCACACGCTGTCCGTCGTAACAGGTTGCCAGCAATCATATGTCAATGTTGCCAGCGATCAAATTATTGTTCCTTCTATGAGGCGAAGAAACCTCTTTGCGTTCAGCCAAAACACACGGCCGTCATGGTAATCCGTTTTTCAAACATTCACCACAATTGAATGATCATAATAACGCCATGGGGTGAGAAACAAAACTAGATATTATGTATAGTGAAACGTACATAACAGTACTTCGGGTCTAAGGTCGCCTTAACCACTGGATCACGGAGGCAGTCAAATCTTCATTTAAGTATAATATATATTCGAACCCTCTCCATAAAGGGGTAAACACACTGGGTAAACACCGCTCAAGTCCGTAAGTAACATAGCAACGGCATTGTTCACCAAGAGCGGATCTAATCAATACAATTTACATAATTCCATATTAATATTGAATGCGATGAGGGGAAACACGAAACCATAAATTTGCGTAATTTATTATGCTTTCTTCTTCCATCCGAGCGTTGTTCCAAGTCGCATCCTCAGCCTAGGTTTCAGGGATCGAGGTACGCTTTAAATTATGGTACTTAATTTGGCGATACAGGTCATTACCTGTAGAACTTTTCACCTGTCATCATCATCATCCTAGCGTGTATTCCTAGTTGCGTCGTCAGCTTACGCTTCGGAGCCTAGATTACGCTGTAAGTTATCATCCAAGATTTGGCGGCACGGTTATTACAATGGAGCGACTACCGTCTGACCTTCGTAACCCATTTTACAGGGAAACCAGACCAACAGGAACATGACCCGAAGTGTGTTAGTGGCCAACGCTGTCAGAATTTTTCAGGCTGCCCAAAGGCATCTGACACAGCCTTACGACTGCTATCCACCGAAAACAACCGAAACCAACGGCTTAACGTGCCTTCCGAAACACGGAGGAGGTCGAGATAGAAAATGCCACTAAATGGCGACCAATTTAATAATGGTCGCGTCTCGTCGTTGTTTGACATGCGCATTCGCTATGGATACGCGGGCCACGATCAACTAACGAGCTCCTCAAGAACTTTTCAACTTTGTTTCACAATAAAGATCTTGATTCGATTTAAAAGGATTAATTATGTCAAGTTTAATCAAAGTTTAATGGTTTGGTATAGAATTACAAAATAAAATACTCTATTGAGAACTTTATGATCTACTAGCTGTTTCCCATAGCTCCGCCTGCGTCAAAAAGAATCCTATGTTTGATCCCGGGTCTTCAACTATTTTCATACCAAATTTCATTAAAATCCGTTCAGTGGTATGGCCGTGAAAGCGTAACAGACAGATAGATAGACAGACTTTCCCACTTATAATATTCATATGTATTTTTATTAAGAACTAGCTGTTTCCCGCGGCTCCGCCTGCGTCAAAAAGTAGCCTATGTTTGACCCCGGGTCTTCAACTATATTCATACCAAATTTCATCAAAATCCGTTTAGCGGTTTGGCCGTGAAAGCGTAACAGACAGGCAGACAGACAGACAGACAGACTTTCGCATTTATAACATTAGTATGGATACATTTGATTAATTTTGATTGATGAGATTTATATATGTTTATTTATTTAGACGCATGTATAGAGCCGAAATAAATGTTATTTTATTATTATTGACGTCCATGACCATTTTAATAAGGAAACTATACCAACAGTGGTAACACGGTGGAGTGCGTGACACGAAACCGTTATTTGATTAAATGCCTTTGATATCCAAATTTTGTGTGATATTGTTGATTTTATATATGGCTTTTACTTTCGTATTTAGCCAGTAACAAGTAAAACTAATACAAGAAAGTCGTTAAGTCATGCAAGTCTAAAGTCAAGTCAGTAGTTAAGTCAAGTCGAGTCAGAAGTATGATGCTAAGTGAAGTGGTAGAAAAACTGCACTTAGCGATTTCGAGGGGCTTTTGGCAACAAGCAAGAAAATCACATAAATTGAACATTGCATCACTTCCCAATACTCACGCTTATTCTTGAACACTTTGCGAATAATAATGAACAATTATTATGCACAAATACTCGAAAAAACACAAACTTTTCAGCTTCCCGCCAATAATCATAACAATTATTATTAACTAAATCCGGCCTGTAAGTTTTTGGCGGGAAGCTGTGAAAAGCAGTATCGGCGCTGTATTTTATTTTCCAAAATTTGTGTTTTTTTGAGTGTTTGTGCATAATAATGGTGGATTATTATTCGCAAAGTGTTCAAGAACATGCGTGAGTGTTGGGAACTGATACAGTGTTCGATTTATGTGATTTCCTAGCTTGTTGCCAAAAGCTCCTAGAAATCGCTAAGTGCAGTTTTTCTACCACTTCACTTAGCCCGACTCTGCTGACTCGACTTGATTATGACTTGACTTGACTTAACTACTGACTTGACTTTATATTTGTATAATTAAACAACTTTATTAAAAACTGTTACTTGTTACTGGCTAAATACGAAAGTAAGAGCCAAATTAAAAAGAAAAAAAAAAAAAAAATCCGGCCTGTGCACACTTGAAAGGTGTGTGAAGCACAGGTATTAACAGTTGTTTTTTAAATATTTTATGTGCCAGCTACTAATGAAACTTCTGAAGGAATTTTCCATTAGTTCTGCATTATACACAAAGTGTAAGCTTAATAAGTTAACTTAAGTTAAAGCAAAGTAAGAAAAATTCTGGTCTGATTATGATTTTTTTTTAATTCTAAATTTTATTTTCATCAAATTTATTCGTATAAAGTTATCAATATTGGTTGACTGTTCGAAAAATAAAGGGAGATTTTCTCGCCAGTCAGTCAACGACTGCCAATCTCGAAATTGCCAAACTTTCGCTTACTTTTTGCCAATTACGTCAAAGATTTTGTATGTTACGAAAACTTGGCGAAATTTCGCTATTGGTTCATTAAAACATTTTAATCTTCTTCAAGGTACTTTTCCGTAAAAAATACTTACTTTTGTATGTATGTAAAAACTTTATTGTACAGAAATAACATTATGATGAACACGACAACTCGGGGACTTATCCCTGATATCTCTTCCAGTCAATTTTATTTATTTCTTAATTTTTGGTGACACGCCGATAAAATTTCCAATTTGTTCCTTCTTAACGAGATGAGATTAAGTGTTTACTCGTCATTCGAAAACTAGATGGCGTTTGCTACGGCTGGTTTTAGAACGCTGCATAGAGCTTTACTGTATTTACTGTAGCTGCCTTCGTAGGCTCTCTACGATGTAGCTTATGCTCGTAGAATCATCTACGGCGTAGCATGGTGTAGCTTGCTACGCCGTAGTTGAATAAAGTTATTTTTAAAACTAGCTTTAACCCGCGGCTACTACTGGCTGGGGTACGTATATGTTTTTTATGAAATGGGAAAATGAGAAAGGATTTTTTCAAGTGCAACCGTTAGTTTCCAAGTTATAGGCGTTCAACCAAGACACTCTTAACTTTAATTTTAATATTAATAGTATTTTATTACAGCAGGAATAATATATTAATAACATATGAAAAAAGAAGAAATTATGAATTAGGAAACATAGAATATTACTCGAATACAAAATCACCTTATAATCATAAAATCATACTAACTACCTACTTATTTATGACTACATACTACTAATATATTATACACTTTGGCTTTTATTATTTTTATGTATCGTGTTGAAAATAATAAAACCATGACCATATGGAATGCTGCGAGCAACATAACATAGAATAATATAAAAAAAACATCACAAAGGTGAGGAGCTCGTTAGTCGAACGCGACCCGCGTATCCGTAGCGAATGCGCGTGTCAAGCGACGACGTGACGCGACTACTATTGGATTGGTCGCCATTTAGTGGCATTTTTTCATCTTGAGCTATTCCGTGCTTCGGAAGGCCTGGCCCTTTGGGCCTGGTTGTTGGCCGATAGATAGCAGTCGTGAGGCTGTGTCAGATGCCTTAGGGCAGCCTGAAAAATTCTGACAGTGTTGGCCACTAACACTCCTCCGGTCATGTTCATGTTGGTCTGGTTTCCCTGTAAAAAGGGTTACGGAGGTCAGACGGCAGTCGCTCCATTGTAAACAGTTCCAACAAAACTAGGACCATGACATGGCTAGGATTATGATGAAATATCACAAAGGTAAATACGATGAGTAAACTTGTCAACATTAATATTGTGTGGCGGACATCAGCGCCCCAGGGCATGCGATACCAGGAACACAGGCAGTTGACAGTCCTTTGATATAAATATATACCATTTCATGCAATAGTTAAAAAAAAATTATACAACTTGATTTTCAAACTACTGGCCAAAAACTTGTAGTGTGTTTAGACCGCCAAACTAATCCACTTTAGATAGAAAAAAATAAGTGAAAACTATCAAAAAATTTCCGACCTCCCATGCAAAATCCAGCCAGGTGATCACTCGATTTGTATGGGTGGTTAATTTTCGTAACTGGTTATCAACGTATAACGTGCCTTCCGAAGCACTTCTGGTTATCAAAGATTCGTTATGAACGTGGACTAAAGGAAAATTTTGGTCATTTTTCACTTATGTTTTCTATCGAAAGTGGATTAGTTTGACGGTCTAAACACAATGTCAGATTTTAACCAGTAGTTTCAAATTCAGCATATCATTTCTAGCTATAGTGATTTGTTTTTAAATGTTTCGCCCACGGCACACCCCGGACACTCCATACAATAGCGTCGAGATTACTACTACTATGATTCGGTCGTGTACGCACGCGCGTCACTTTATTTGTGTGTCACTCTAGTAGTAGGGTTGGTTATTTACCGTGACTGCGTCATATATGTCCGTCGCGGCCGCACGCCTAAGTGTCAACCTTGCATTGTATTGCTCTCGATTTTTACCCTTTATCTGCGTGGTGAGGTGCGGTAACTGTTTCGGGTGGGAGGGTGTGAGTGTCCGTTCTGTACGTTAGGACATCAATTATTCTGTGCCCATGGGTACAATCCTGTTAACGGGTTTTTATATTTGAACTGGCTGCAATGTTTTAATATTTCTATTTATTGAGCTTCATCCGAACTAACATGATAAATGCGTTTTATTTTTTAATTGGAAGAAAATCGCGTGGTTTTGTGAAATCCATATTTACGTATGAGCCCGTGCTGTCGTTAACTATTTCTTCGTCGACGGCGTACTTACATGCCGTCAATGTTCACGGACGTTTTTCGCAAAGATAGGCTACATCGGGCATAGTCGGAGTTCATCATCATCACTTCCATATCCATACTTCCATAATATTCATACTAATATCCATACTTCCATAGTAATATTCTAAATGAGAAAGTCTGTCTGTTACGCTTTCACGGCCAAACCGCTGAGCGGATTTTGATGAAATTTGGTATGAATATAGTTGAAGATGCAGGTGGAGCTGCGGGAAACAGCTAGTTATTTATAACGTAAAAAATTAAACATATTTAATTTCTTCTGTTGTAAACTTTTTTTAAATATGCCCAGTTCTACTTGTTAATTTTTACTGTGATTTGTTTTTGTATTAGCTATGTTCTGTTTTGTGTGATAATTTATTAAAAAAAAGATTTAACATCAACTTGAATAGTAGTTATGTGGGTCATACTCAGAAAAAGTGTACAATTTAAATTTGTAACGAAACTGATAAGCAACGAAACTGAGAATCTCCGTTACGAAACTGATGTCATAAGGCATGGTACACATACACATCAAACACTGTATAAAATAATACAAATGTACAAAGTAAATAGCACTTGGTTAGCAAATAAAACAATCCATGATTATTTTTTGGTTTAATCAGTCTTACTCCGATTCATTGAAAGGAATCAATCAAATCAATGTTTCTGGTTAAATCATACTCAAAATCTATCTCCTAAAGATAACTTTAGTAATAGAATTAGCAAATTATCACATAAAACAGTTACTTCTACTCTTAATCGTACGTTGACAAATATGCATTTCTTTGGTAAATAAAATCTTCAAAATATAAAATAAATTAAAAACCAAACACTTATACTCTTAATCGTACGTTGACAAATATGCACTTCTTTGCAAAATAAAGTCTTCAAAATATAAAATATTATTAAAAACAAAACATACTCAATTATCAAAACTTAACTAAGTTTTTTGACAAAACGGTTTATACGGAACTTATAGAAATAATAATCGGTAAGATACTGATGGACCAATCATTAATGTTAGTCATCTTTTACCTCTTTTCTGGAAAATGTTTAGAAGTAATTGTTTTTAATTAAAGTTTTTAAAAGATATCACAGTCTGTGTCACTGGAATCGTTATTATTTTTATACAAAGATATATCGTAGGAGGGATCAATGGTACGCAATGATGTAAGTTCTGTAGTAGCAAGATTGTAGTATCGTTTATTATCTGGGTGCATTCGAATATCTGATAAAATTGTGACTTTGTTGTTGGGTGTTGTTGAAGTATCCGATGATGCAGAGTTATTTTCTTCGTTAACATAGGGACTGTCATCGCTTTCAGCATATACTACATCTTCATCAGTATCAGAAGAATATTCAAATTCTATGCTCTTCTTCTTTTTCTTTGGTTGTTTATTTTCTTTTCCTTTTTTATATTTGTCAGATATTAATTTTTGAAACTGCTTAGTTGTTTTTGCTCGAGATTAACGTAATTTATTAACTTTATTGCTTTCTATTTTACCAGAAGTACTAGGTTCGGACATATTTTAAATAATTGCACACTTTTCATCTATTTCTAGATTCATTTTAGTTGTAATATCTTTTTTCTTCGCTCCACAACTCTTTGGCGTTGTAAATATTCTTTGAACACAAGCTGTCGTTATTTTTCAGAAGTCTGTGTAATTTAACGTCGAAGCAAATACAGTTGCCTCTATCACCACCACAAAAACAGCTCACCTGCCTGTGTTTTATTACTCCAGGTTCATTAGTGGTAATAATTTGATGTACAGACATCGTTCCAACTAAAGGAGACAAATTAGAAATATGACATGTTTCCTTTATTACCTTAACATCTGTTTCTGACACATAATAAAGTATTATGTTTGTCTCTTTTTTAAAAAGTTTAAAAGCCTCGAGGGCATTAGAGACGTCTTTTCCGTATTCTACGTGCATATCTAGCGTTCTTTTAAGAACTCCGCCTATACCATCTGCTGCATTTTTGCCATGAGCTGCCTCGAAATATGACCATGTGGCATATCTAAATCCCAACTGTTTAGTAAACTTATCGAAAAGTGCAAAGTTTGTTTTTTGGCGATACTGTGTTGTTGGGCCATCAGAATGTATATGTAAGATATCTATCTCAGGGTGTTGATATTTAATCGAGTTAAGAACTGGTAAGAGATGTGCCCAAATGGTAAGTGGGCTATGTTCGTTGTTCGGAGAAATTGAACAAAATCCAGCTGGATTTTCATCTTTGAGGTATGCTACACCGGTATGTAAAGTTATTTGGTTACGTGAAGACGAAAAATGCATTCTTTGTACCTCTGAATGAAACTTACATTGATAACTTTCTGAAAAATTAACGATAACAACTGCTTCATTTTCTCTAATATTGTGTACACATTCTCGGAATGATTTTTGTTGATGTATCATATTATAATAATGTTTTTTAAACAGTGTAGCTTCTTCTTTAAATTTTTGCACCAAAATACTCAAATCATCAGTAATCACTCATTCTGCCTTGATTTTTCTTTTTGACTTTGGTTCTGGTCACTAATTTTTAATTTATTTAATTTAACTTTCTCTAAATGCTTCTTTCGCATTTCTTCATATTTAATTGGATTTTATTTAGGCGTTCTCTATATTTTTTTTGACGCTCAGCATTTGACACAGGAGCCATAATTTTAACTGCAATAAAAATATTCGAATTATATCTTCACTTCGGGTATGTTTATTTTTTATATTAGGTATATATAGGGGTACAAGCGTAACAAACCCACAAATAAAGAAATATACACTCACTTTTGCATTAATAATATCAGTTAGGATGGGGATGTGAAGGTGTGTTTCAATATGCTGTGTTAGAGGCATCTGCATAATAAATTTAAAATTTTGCGCGGGAATGGCAGTGGAAACTCATGGCCCAACTTGTAGTGAAATAAATATATTTTTATGATATAAACGTATGTGTAATTTACACCTAACCCATGTTTTGTTATTGTGAACTAAGCTTAACAATTTCTCAGATTCGTAACGTAACGTAATATAACGAAACTGAAACAAAATCTGAGGAATTATAACCTCTAAAAATATTTTTCACTAAAACCACGTGCTTAACATACAAGCCCACAGTGTATTCGTAAAGATACAACGAAATATAATAAAAAGACATAATGAGTAAACCAAAATTATAACATACTTACCAAAATAATAGTTGTTTATCACCCTGAGATATTTTTTACAAATATTCACTTGAGCATCACTTTTACTCCACTAGTATGGCGAAAACAAAATGGCCATCGTGACAGTGACTTTGACATAAGGAGTAGTGTTGCCAGAGTATAAAAAAATATTAAAAGGTCTTAAATATAATGTATTCTGAATTTTATTTTATGTTACTAACCCTGAGTAACGAAACATTTATTTTGTGGGACAGGTTTTAAAATTTTTAAGATAAATATTAATTGTATTAATAAATAAATTAAGGTATTATTATTTAATTCCTTGATTCATTAAAAGTAATATAACCAAAATCAAAATTGGATAAAACTGGTAGTACTCATAACTATTGACGTTATTAAAAGTTAAATGGTCGATGGGACATGAATGCACTGTATGATAAGATTTTTAAAACTTTTATAATTATTTAAAAAACATAATAATTGAATGAATGTTAAGATTAAAATATCTTTAAAATCGTTTCATTACTAAACCAAAATAATATGCAGAATAAATAATTAAGAAAATTCATGAAATATTATATTTAAAAAAATATAGAAAGTAGCGGGACAAGAAAAGATATAAAATGTACACTTTTTCTGCGTATCACCCATGTATGTTTTAAGAATTTTCTTGTACATAAAGGAAAAAAACAGGACGGTTACGAATTCTGACACCGGGATGTAAAGGGTCAATTAACCATGCAACCCACTCGAATGAAGAACACAAAAAAAGTAAAAATAGATCCAAATTCAATTTTTTTTTTAATAAGGTTAAAGGGATGGTATGGTAAGAACAAATACATATTTAGCCATTTTTAGCATGCACATTGGCTAAAGAGGCTTGTTATTAAAACTAAAATAATCCGCTGCATCCTATTTATAGCAAACTAGCTGTTTCCCGAAGCTCCGCCTGCGTCAAAAAGTAGTCTATGTTTGACGCCGGGTCTTATTAATGTAAATATTAGTATGGATTTAGTAGGGATTAGATAACTCTGACGGTAGTTTAAAAATCCTGTCAGTTTTTCATATAGCGACATCTATGAACACAAAACTGAACCAATTCTTAGTAACAGGAGCCATTGATAATGTTCATAAGACCTAATGGCGGCGGATTGCGATCATAAAAAAAGTATCTCGTGTGGATTATGTTCGTAATTGAGCCTGAAGATCGATTACGGTGGATTCTACTGAAACGAATGCTTTGTTTAAGGACTTGTTCATATAGGGACCTACTACATACAGGATAAGTTTTTAAACAACAGCAGTTTTCAAACAATATTACTTTAAGCAAGGTACTAACTAAACTAGAAAACAAAAATAAACAAATTGTTTATCAGGCAAACTCCTCAATACACATTTATTTATTTAATTTAAAGAAACACTGACAGCACTTACAGTTTCCCAATGCGTGCTGTGAGTTAGGACAGGACAAATTACACAGGTTTATGAGACACATACATTATACATTAATGAACAAAAGATTTCAGCTGATCATAAATATCTACGTTTGGCAAATGAGCAATCAAGGCGCCAAACAGTACCATGGCCTGGTTAGTGGGCGCGTACCGCGCGGTTTCCGTGGCCGACGTCGCAGCCACGAGTAGTGGCCGGTTGCGTAATTGCCTATAGACCACTGGGGTTTATAAGCTGCACCTAGCCAGAGCAGGTGGGTTGTCAATTTTTCCATTTAGTATTTTATTAAAAGTGGTCATACTAAACATACTAAATAAAAAAGCTGGTGTTTAAAAACTCACTCTGTATGGCGTTTACCCGAAGATTAAGAGGTGACGGATTCGATTTCCACGGGAAGCGTACTTTGTTTTGTTGTTTCCACTTTGGTATGGACATTTGCAGGCTTAAAGCCAACTTATTGTCCTATAATAAAGATGATACCTTGCTTCGGAGCCCTAGAGAGAAAAAGGGTTACGGAGGTCAGACGGCATTTGCTCTAGCGTAATAACCAGTACCGCCAACCGGAACAAAATGGAGAATGTATATCTTTATCCAGAAAGGGGTCCTTATTAAGTTATTGGGTATAAATAAAATTGAAATATATGTACTATTAATAATTTGTTTCGATAAAAAAGTTTATCTTGCTTTGCATTAAATTTGATTTTATTATGGAATAAATCCTATCAACAGATTTCCATTCAAATTCCAATGCAATGGACGCATAGCTTTATCCAAGCTGTATATGAATGGACCTTTATAGTACCGAGAATCTCTTCGGAAATATATTTCTAAACTAAGTTCCAATTTTCCTTATTTCTTTACCTTGTATGTTTTTGATGTATATTCTATCCTCATAAGATAATAAATATTGTAGCTTCTAAAGGCTTTTTTGAAGTGGCGGTGATCGGGGTATATAGCGCGGAGAAACGAAGTCCGATGGGGCAGAAAGTTTCTCGAATGGCGACCACGAACCGGTAAGCGCAGTGTTGTACATCCACCGACCAGATGGTCAGATGACCTGAAAAAGATCGCAGGCAAACGCTGGATGCAGGCTGCTTCAAACGATCGATTGCACATGCGACACGTGTTTCGCCTCTACGCGAGGCATCTTCAGGCACTAGACCAAGCTGTTAATAGGTATAAGTTCGACGTATAAACGACGAATGACACAAAACCATCGTACCACTGTCCACCCCTCCCTACTACTACCACCACAACTAAGTGGTGATGTTGGGACTAATAGTACAGGGTGGGTGCCGGCCGGCAATAGTTTGCATGAACTAACTAGTGACGGAAGCACGCAAAATAATTTAGTAAGTGCTTGTAACTTTAACTTCCGCAAAGTAACGCCTGAATCAATTAAATAACTTAGGAATAGAAAAAGGTGATCTATCCGAGGTTTATTTATGTCGTAATATTGGCTATGTATTCCCGAGCTAAGCGGAACCTGGGCTTCGCGGCGAACAGCTGAGGACGCATCCGGGAAGGCGCTGAGATGAGAGAGAGATCTCGGGATCTTGTAAGGCCACAGAAATTAGAAATTGTTGGGAAGTTACTCGTCCTATTTAATTATTTAACACTTCTTTGCACACAGTACACTACAAATACAAAGTGAGAGATTTGTTCAAGACGTGTTTACTTAAACACAGTCTTAACTCATACTACTCTTAGACAACTGTACATCATCCTAGCGTGTATTCCTAGTTGCGTCGTCAGCTTACGCTTCGGAGCCTAGGGTACGCTATAAGTTATGGTCCTAGATTTGGCGGAGCTGGTTATTACAGTGGAGCGACTGTCGTCTGACCTCCGTAACCCTTTTTACAGGGAAACCATAAGTGGCCAACACTGTCAGAATTTTTCAGGCTGCCCTAAGGCATCTGAAACAGCCTCATAACTGCTATCTATCGATAACAACCGGGGCAAACGGCTTAACATGCCTTCCGAAACACGGTGAGCTCAAGATAGAAAATGCCACTAAATGGCGACCAATCCCATAGTGGTCACGTCACGCCGTCGTTTGACACGTGCATTCGCTACGGATACGCGGATCGCGCTCGACTAACAAGCTCCTCTAAAATAAATTAAACAGACTACTAAAATATTCATTTCAGTATTCGAAAGTATTCACTTTCGAACATAATTTCGTATCGTTTGAGTTACTACGTTATGACATGACGCTTATCAAAGGAGCTTTCCCGCAGCTCCGCCTGCGTCAAAAAGCAGCCTATGATGTACCCCGGGTCATCAACTATATTCATGCCAAATTTCCTTACAATCTGTTCAACAGTTTGACCGTGAATGCGTAACAGTCAGACTTTTTCACTTCTAAATGAAGTTATATACTTACTCATCTCACAAATTGTTAAGGAAAGAAAATACATAAAAATTGTGAAACCTTTTTTTTTATAACTGGTGGAACCATATTCAAAGGAATCTGTTTTAACAAAAATAAGGCTTGTGAACAGTATAGATGTTGTGCACGTGTCTTTTTAAGATATTTGTATCCCTCTTTTTCCCTCTTAACCCAATAGAAATGAAATGAAATCGTTTATTTTCAATATAGGATATAAATATCACTTATTGACGTCAATTTACTTATATTAAGTTTACCACCACTCCAAAGCGCAAGTGGAGAAGAAGCGGCGCCACAAACTCCACTGCAGCATTTTCTTCAAAACGTCAATTTACAATTAAGAAAAAAACTTCATTCACATGTTTGTCAACAGAAAAGTGCTCTATCATCAATATTTAACATGCACTCCAAGTACATAAAAATAATACAAATGTCAGGTATAGTCTGTAAACAATAATAGTCAGTAATCATGTTTAACGCGTCCGAATTTTTATGAAAATATAAGATTCAAGCCACAAACTCTATCACTATAGCCCATAGCACAGAAATGCATGGACATAGCATGCCCCTAAGATTTCCAAAATGACCGGTTGAAAGCGGCCTACACCCACCCAGCGCTTGCCTGCTACTTTTTCAGATCGTCTGACCGCAGATTAAGAATAAACTTCCAAAATACCTTCGTACACTGGATTACTTAGTTTTGCAAGATAGCTCTTAATAATTTGCTTATTGATAAATGACATTATAGTTTAAAGACTACTTTAGTGATGATTAGGAAAGTTTGATTTATTATCAAGCTCAATCGTAGCTAACGTTTGTGATGCGTCTATTTGAAATAAATTCTGAATTTGATTAATTGATTTTTTTTATACAACTAAGTGGGCAAACAGGCGTAGGGCCCACCTGATGGTAAATGGTTACCGTAGCCTATGAACGCCTGCAACACCGGAGATGTCACGAGCGCGTTGCCGACCTGTCCGCTGTCAGCATAGCGACCCCTCTGAAGCCTGGCGACCCTACTCACCAGTAGGAACACAACACTGCATCACAGTGTTATTTGAATGAATTTGATTGTGTGTTTTAATGAATGCATGTAATGAAATGTAACCTTTTATCATTGTAAACTCTAGCGGTAGGAGATATCGATCTTATATTTTTACTCTTTCCACGTTGTATAACATATAATCCACAATGAAATAAATTATTGATTGATTGATTGATTCTGGTCGGCGGATGTCCCAACGCTTTGCATTGGCTATCAATTCTCCGCGGTCCAAAAAATTAAAACCAACCTAATAAATAACATTCAATTTTTACAATACCGAATCGTGGGTGCAAACGCAAAATCTCATATAATTCGCGGAATTCAATGCAATAATCACCGAGCGTCAGCACGCATGTGTCAATCTTTTCATAATCCGTAACAATTGCTAACCGAATTTGACTCCGGCGAATTTGGGTATCCATTTTCGAAGCTCATTTTAGAATCACATGCAAACAAATTATTGCCAGTGACAAATATTTGTGCGCCACGATTTACATTGGAGTTTTTTTGACACGTTTTTCCGTGGAACACGACAGCTTCTTTCGTCTGGAGTCGATCAGTCGCCCGTAGGATCTCACTGTGTACTGCCGCGCGCGTAATTCTCTGACGAAGTTACTAACGAAAGTATTCGCTGAATTTGTATTTGAAATTTCTAAATCAATTTACAACTGGCCAGCAACAGTTTTGTCTATGAAACTTTTTCAATGATTCCGTGCTGTTTTTTTAAGTGTGTTTGGTTTTTAAAAGTTGACGCGAAGGAAATTGTGTTAGTGTTGTTTTTAGGACGAAGATAAACATTTTATTTTCTGGTTGGCGCAATTTTTTTGGCGAGAGCCCCCTTAGGGGGCTTGATGGCGACGTCTTGACATCTTTTTTGGAATGTGAGTAAATTATCTCGTGTTTTATCGATATTTATTTCTTTTTTCAGAAAAGGAAGATTTGTACATTTATATAAACTTGGGTAAAATATAATTTATGCATTTGAAGTGTTTTAAATGCAATTTATATTTTGAAGTTGTTTTGTAATTATAAACATTCAATTCTTATTTTTTTACACATGAAAAATTAAGTAAAGAATAATAGTCTTAGCTATTTAATTTAAATCGCTATTAATTAAAATACCGAGAGGTGACTCTGGCACCTTGATGTACATGTTAGATAGACACGATTCGAAATTCTAAAGATAAATAAATAAATATTAATTAACCCCTGACAAATACCTCTTTAAATTTTACAAAACATGATTTTTCTTTATTATGTTGATTGTATATTATTAATACACACAGGATCATTTGAATTCTTTTGGATCCATTTGAATCCCAGCTCAGGCACTATAATTTTAGTATATGTATGACTTGAATAAGTTTGACAAGTAAAATTAAAAAAATAAATAAGGAATTTTGGCGGGCAGCTGTAAGCAGTAACGGCGCTGTATTTTATTTTTCGAAATTTGTGTTTTTGAGTGTTTGTGCATAATAATGATGGATTATTATTCGCAAAGCGTTCGATAACAAGCGTGAGTGTTGGGAAGTGATACAGTGTATGATTTATGTTATTTTCATGCTTGTTGCCAAAAGCTCAGTAATCGCAGTATTTCTACCACTTCACTTAGCCTGATTTCTGACTAGACTTGACTACCGACTAGACTAGGACCTGACGAAACCACACTGTAGGACTGAAGAAGATAGAAAAATTGAGAAGGGCTTAATAGGGCCGTAAGACCCATTATTAAAAAATAAAAAAAGATTTAAAAATTGCGAGTACATAACTAATTACTTAAAACGGTATTAGAAAATGTAAAACGGTCTTCTTCTTTGTGAGTCGACTCTGGCTGTTACCAAAATTCAGAGGACATAAACTCTGCCACCGACAAGGCATTGTCGGTGGCTTTGCAGAGGTTCCTGAGCGTGCAGGTGGCTGGGCACGCAGAACAGGACAGAAGATGCTTCATGGTTTGAGGAGAGAGACCAAACTGGCAGAGACGGTATTTTATATTTTCTAATTCTTGGTATTTTTATCCGTTTATAGTTCCAAGAAAATGCTTCTAACAAAACAGTTCTATGAAACGCTTTGTATTTAGTTATTTTAACATTGTTAAAAACTATTTTCATAGAAAAAGATGTACAATGTTTTTAATCTGCTGATTTCTGATTTCAGAGGAAACATTATTTTCTATTTTTTATTGTGCACAAAAAATCACGTTGTTCCACAAAATTCTTATTCCTTCGTTATCGACATAAGTATGGCGGATTGTACTGGTGCCAATCATTAATTTATATCCAGTGGGTTATATGATCAAACGACCCTGCCCACCCTGATGTCAGATGTTTTCGAAACCGCATCTGATGTGGTTAACGACCACTAGATAACACCCGAGACTTACTAAGCAACATCATTATTATCAGGCAATCAGGTGAAGCTTGCAATGTCCTAAAGCCAAACTGGAAACAACTAAACAAAGTATGCTTACCATGAGAATCGGACCCACGACCTCCGGATCTAACGAAATACTTGACCACTAGACCTAAACTTTTTCGTAGAAAACTGATCATAAACAACAGTAGTGGTAGCCGCCGAAATTGATTCTGTCTGTCTGAATTAATGAAATAAAATCGTTTATTTTCATTTCCAATATAGGATATTCATTATATTACTTACCCCCATATTCTCAAACGTTTGCTCAAACTCGACTCAACCTTAATCCAACTCATTGGTATGATTAGTCGTCACTAGCTTCCTTGACTTTAGGAGATTCCTCAATAGAGGTGAGTATCGAACTGTCAAATATATTTATGGTTGGTCGAGAAGTACCTTGAGGCGTCCTTGAAATGAAATAAAGTGAACATAAATCAGTTTTTTGCCACTTTTGGCCGAGGTATCCATTACTTTATTTTATTTTTAACTCTTTTGTAATTTTCCATTTTCTACCAACTTAGAATATCATTTTCAAGGAAAGTTCGAGAACTTCCTTCCAATGAGTTTGAGTGAAGGACGTCCATAAGGTTATGTTTCAGAATACGGGTGTTATTGAATAATAATTAATTTACTTATGCTAAGTTTACTACCTTCAAACTGATGGCTATAGAAAGCGAGGAAGGCCAATAACACGATGGGCACACGAATCTAAAGCTTTTGATAGAAACTGGCAAGAGGATGCTATGTCCAGAGACTTATGAAAGGCGAGCTGGGAGGCTTTTGCCCAGCAGTGGGACAAATAGCTAAAGCTCTTCCAAAGCGCAAGTGGTGAAAAATCGGCGCCACAAACTCTACTGCAGCTTTTTCATCGAAATGTCAATTAAAAAAAAACTTTCCCATATTACTTAGAACGTATTAAGGGGCTTTTGGCGGAAAGCTGTGAAGAGCAGTATCGGCGCTTTATTTTTCAAAGATTTTTTGAGTGTTTGTGCATAATAATGGTGGATTATTATTCGCAAAGTTGGGAAGTGATACAGTGTTTGATTTATGTGATTTTCATGCTTGTTGCCAAAAGCTCTTAGTAATCGATAAGTGCAGTTTTTCTATCACTTCACTTAGCCTGATTTTCTGACTAGACTTTACTACCGACTAGACTTTTAGACTTGATTAGGACCTGACGAAACCACACTGTAGGACTGAAGAAGAAAGAAAAATTGAGAAGGGCTATAAAGGACTTGTATCCATGGCCGTAAAACCCATTTCAAAAAAAGATCGTTTGTTAATATTTTTCAGATCGTTTTTTTAAAAAGTAATAAAAAATATTAACAAATGTGTAGTCTTAGTTGAATCTTCCGTACTCGATAAGGTTTGTTTTGATGACCATTTTGTTTTGATGTTGATTTAGAAGCACTCATAATAATAGACACGATAGAAAAATAATTAAGTACTTCAATAAGCCAAAAACTTACTTGATAGTGCTAAATTTTACATTAATGAACGATCTAAAAGCGCTACGTTATAAATGAACTGAAAAGGTGCGAAATGTATTTGATTTTAAGTTAAATTTATGTCTTTTTATTTTAATTTCTTGTGTAATTTGTAAATAAATTTTGTTAGGCATTTTGTATCCCACTGCTGGGCAAAAGCCTCCCCTTTACTTCCACACATATTTTATTACGTTTTATTGGCTTTATATATGTATATGTATTTGTATCGCAGCTATTATATTAATAAATAAATAAATCTAATTCCATCCAGGGCCCTTAGACAAGTTACAATTTGAAAAACGATAACGTCATTCGTGTTCGCGATCTTTCGAAATTAGTATGAAAATGGACCACGTGATTTAGCGCGGCTAATGTCAATCCCATACATTTTTTGTTTTCGCATGTCGGTGTCGTTTCACAAATTGCAACTTGTCCAGTCAAGGATTATGTTGTTTGGGTTTAAATCTTTGTTCCGGGACTCCTCAGAAGGTGGTGGCTGAAAATCAGTGCTAGGCATGCCTGCATGTCTAGCGTATCACTGAGCCACCACCTATTGACACGTCTGTCACGTACATTATACACATGTAGCTTATGCTTAAGTCCTTTGCTGTACTTACGTGATAGCTTTCTCAATAAAGATATATTCTATTCTATTCTACAGGCCCAGGGCTGTTTCTTTTCAATTTATATATCGCACTCTCTCAAAAGTTATATTTTTAAAAAGTAATGTACTTTAATTTTATTGTGTAAAATGCACACTTGACATGAAATAAAGCAATGAAGTTCAAAGAGGAATCGTTGCCAGCCATTTTGACACTTTATCGGCGGCATTCGCGGTTCGCCGAGTGTCCAGTATAATTTTATTATACGAAACATTTCGTTCCAATTCACAGAGAGATAAAATTATTCTCTTTATGATTTTTGTAGGAAGGATTTTATTTTTTACAAAATTTAAACAATACAACTTATATGATAAAAGCGGAAGTGACTTTTGGTTACCTTTTTATGCTTTATCTACTGAATCAATCTTCGTGAAATTTTGCATACACATAGCCGAGAGTACCGAGAAGGACATAGAGTACCTGCTATCACTGAAATAGTACTGTTCCGAGGGATTTATGTACACATGCGAAGCCGTTAGTAAAGCCGTTAAAAATCTCGTTTTTTTGGAAAGAAAAATAAAAAAAGTTATTTTAAAGTAGGATACTTACTTAATCTGCTGGCTCAGCGTCCCGAAGTGGACGTTGGCCTCCTCACGAGAGAGCGCCAGTGTTCTATTCTGCGCGATGGCTGCCAGTTATCAGCTCCCATCTCTCGCAGATCAGCCTGCACCGCATCTCTCCAGTGATATCTGGGACGGGGCTGGAGTACTATTCTTGAAATGTATGACTCCTTAACACCCTTGGGTCTTGTATCCAATTGCAGGACCATCTCTTAGTAATCATTTATGTAAATTGTAAGTAAATCATAAGCGAAACATTAATTAAGATAAAGCAAATATAATTGTTATAATTAAACTTATTGTAAAACTAAATATTAAGAGAAATGAAGACCTGTTTATTGGTGGGTGTAGCCATTAGTAGAAACAATAAAAAAACTAATTTGTCGAATAAAATGGTTCGACTCAGCGATTACGAGAAATGATAATCATTCGACTCACCGAAAGAACGAAAACAGTCCCATTAATAATTTTAAGGATCTAAATAACTTTACAATTAACTATCAATTGTTGCATGATTTTTATTTTTAACGATTAAAGTGCAGAACCGTAAGTCACTATTTTTGAAAATAGCACTCCATGTCTTATGCCGAAAGAAGAATAGTTAGGAAAAATTGAAGAACATAAAATTCTCGAAATTCCAACAGAAACGGAGCCCTATTCCTGTGGGATAAAGACACAATAATACACAAATGGTTTCGCTAACAACCCGGGTTAATAGCAAACATTATCCATACGATTTCCTATTGTCAGGTCGAGGCGAAATGTATTTCTATTACGTATAGCTCTATTCATAACGGAGTCACTCTCTTTTCATTATGGTTCGTAAATTGTCAAACGCAATACCTTTATTTTCTATGTTTTCTGTCTCGCTATGTCGTATTTCAGAATGATCGTCATTAATTGAGCGTTTACGCTTGCACGTCTTTGGACAGTTATAAAAATAATAGTTAATCGTTTTATCTAAGAGAAAAATACAGAGTATGAAACACCTCACTGATTTCATCATCATTATCATCGTTTCAGCAGCAGTGCCTGCTGGGCATAGGCATTAGGAGAGCTAATGATTTCTTAAATGATCGGTTGGAAGCGGTGGGCGTCCATCGTTTCCAACGTTGCGCTTGCCGGTTCGTGGTCGCCATTCGAAAACCTTCCTGCCCCATCGGCCATCGGTTCTCCTCACTGATTTGTGCTCCTTTTTTCCATCGACGGTGGTTTGTTGGGCTCGATTGACCCCAAAAGCAGGCAAGGGGTTAAGATCCACAACGCGGACGAACAATTGACCGAGTCGATTGACAGCCTCCATTTCACCATCTAAATTCATTTGACAATTGACAAGCTGATTCATGTCGAACTTCCTTGGAAATGTGATTGATACTGGAATCCGTCAAAAGTCGCACAAAGATGCGGTTTGCAAAAACTTTGACTTATGGATGTGCAGGGTCTATTGACAAAAAAGTTTTAATTATATTGTATTTATAATAAGGTCTCATTATATAAACTGAATACTTACCTTTCACCGTTGAAATATGAAGAGTTTGTTTGTTTGAACGCGCCAATTTCGGGAACCACTGATCAGTTTTGAAAAATTATTTCAGTGTTACATAGTATTTATCAAAGAAGGCTAAAGGCTACGATAAAGTCGGGCTGTTAGTATAAAACAACTTAGGTTTAAACTGAAGAAACGCATGAATGTTATATACCCCTAAATCGTACTATTCACCTTAATATCACTTGAATAATATTCAATTTTCTAAACGTGGCTCTCATTTATTATACAAAATGCGTGAGAAATATATACGCCATAAGTCATCAAGTATATATGTGAGAACTTACGAGGTTCTTGTAAATTTTACCTGAAATTTCTTCAGGCTTCAACGCTCGTAAAATTTACATCAGGCTTGAAATATGATGACATAAGTTAGGGAGAGTGAAGTTTCGTCTGAATGTTTAATGCATTAGATATGTTTTATGCATATAGAGTTAAATTTCTTAAGTAAATTGATACCTTCGGCTTCGCTCGTGTGCTATTGAAAATGTCATTATCACGTAAACAAAGCCAGTAGAAGGATACTCGATATTAGGGACTAAATTAGCATCAGACATAGGCACATGAATGAATAATGTAGATGATACAATAATAATATTCAATTCATAAAAATCGGTCAAACCATCTCGGAGGACGCCTTCTGTCTTGTACTGTTAAAAATGTATTTCTATGTCAAATCTGCAAGGGAACACCGATATACCCAAATCATATATATTCAACCATTCAGTTTTCAACCATTTTCTATGTTTGTTTAACAATAAATTTCGAAAAATGATGCATGATGATGATGAAATCTCGAAAATAATTTCATTACATTTATAGAAAAACGGTAAACGGTGGTGTAAGTATCTTTTTTTTTAGTAATGGGTTTTATGGCCGTGGATACAAGTCAGTCCTTTATAGCCCCTCTTAATTGTTCTATCTTCTTCAGTCCTACATTGTGGTTTCGTCAAGTCCTAGTCAGAAGAATCAGGCTAAGTGAAGTGGTAGAAAAACTGCACTTAGCGATTACTAGGAGCTTTTGGCAACAAGCATGAAAACCACATAAATCAAACACTGTATCACTTCCCAACACTCACGCTTATGAACACTTTGCGAATAATAATCCACCATTACAAACCCAAACACTAAAAAAAACACAAATTTAGGAAAATAAAATACAACGCCGATACTGCTCTTCACAGCCTCCCGCCAAAAGTCAGTATCACTTTTAATTATTAAAATACTTCAAGTTTTTTTTTTCAATTTGCCTCTTACTTTCGTATTTAGCCAGTAACAAGTAAAATTTTCACAGCTTCCCGCCAAAAGTCGTACATCAAGCTTTTTACGGAGCAATAAACAGTGGGAGAAACAAGTGAAGTATCGTTGTATGATTAAAAAGTTGATTGCAGGGACTATTAAAATACTGGCCATCTGTGAATAGCTATGAAAAAGTAAATTGTCTGATGACGTTTCGATTTTAATTTTTTTTTGTTATTTGATAATTCCCGCTCTTTTCTGTACTGTAAAAATAGTTAAAGAAATACAGTTTTTCAATTCAATTACTACTACACAATCTTTTATTGGAAAATTACCTAGTAATAAGCTATACAATTGGGTATTCTACTCAATTTACTTTTATCATTCTTAACAAACATTTTACTACCAAAAATTGAAAACAGAAAGATTATTTAAAATTCGTTCTTAAATAAATAAGTTATAAGCCTTTGAAATTCGGTGGAAGGGGAAACTGTCAAAAATCAAGAAAAGGATGCACTGTCTGTGCAGTGACGTCACTGCCACTTGTTTTCGTGCGTACAAAAGAGATAGCAAGACGTCCCCACCACGCTCCCACTTTTCTTGTTGAGAAAACTTTAAAATCCAATTACAGTTTGTTGTTTTCGGAACCGTTTACTTTTTAGTGAACATATTGTTTCGTATGCAAATATTGCCCAAGTATGAATACAGTCAAGTAGCCTATTCTGGAGTATCAACGCGGCTCGTTTACTTTTTCATGTCATTACTGTCATTAACAGAGACAGGTGACAGAATAATAAAGGATCATTATCGCTTATTGTTGGGGAAAATCGTCCTGTACCTAAATGAGGGTACATCAATCACAGTATCACGTTATCTGATTGATTTTGTGGTGAAGCTCAATACCACACCCTGGACACTCCATACAACAGCGCCGATTACTACTACTACGATTCGGTTGCGTACACACGAGCGTTATTTTGTGTGTCACTCGTAGGGTTGGTTATTTACCGTGTCTGCGTCATAGTTGTTCGTCGCGGCTGCGTGCTAAAGTGTAAATCTTGCATTTATCTTTTGACTTTTGCTCATAATTTGTACGGTGTTCTGTACTTCAGTACTATTTATAATTTTGTGCCTAAAGTGTTGGACACGTTAGGTAAAAAACGCCATACAAACCATACGAAAATAGTTTAATGTGTGAGATTCAATTTTAACACACAACACTTTTTGTTTTTCAAGAATAGGCTAGTTTCCACTAAGAACTTATAAAAGAGATGACACTTTCTAATTATGCATAAGGATATGTAGGATTGAAAAAAATAAACTATATATCACAAAAGTTCCAGACTGTTACTATTTTAAGAAAATAAAATCGAGGAAAATAGCCATTTTGTCACGACACATTGAACACCAATCAGAAGCGATGTCGATGTTTTACAATAGTCCTTTTCCATAGAAAACTGTTAAATCAGGTAAACAAATGTGGCCATCTGACATTGACACATGTTTGTCAATGTCTTAATTTTTGTTTTATGGCGGCTGTACACTCTCGTCTGAATGCGGACTAGTTACGCCTCTCGAGTCGTAACTTAAATGACAGTTCAGCCTGTCTATATAAAGTTAAGACTCAAGAGGCTTAACGTGCCCACAAACAACATACCAACTTAACCTTATTTTTGTATGGCTCCACGAGAGTGTACAGCGACAAAAAGTTATGACGTCATTCAAATCGCCATGACAGTGCAGAGCGTTTTCGCACTATACCTATTCAAAATGTGTTTTTAAATACAAAATAATGTAAGATTCGAGTATTGCAAAAATAATAACAATATTATAAAATTTAGTAAAGTAGCCTGTTGTTTGTGTAACAACAAATGTTTGTTTTTTACAAACTTTTTCTTCGTCTTCCAAAACATGGATTACCAAAATCTTGTTTTCAACAGTGTACAAACACAGGTATCAAACTGATAAATGTTTCATCCCTGAGCAAGCAAAGTAACTTGAGAGTTCTCGAATTCTCTTTGGAAAATCTTGTTTACAGGAGTGCTATATTTGGTTAGCGTGCGTCACGCAAAATCTTAATATTAATAATAATTTTTACTCGATATCGAACGATTTTCGTTCGTTGACGAAGGATTTTTGTTGATATCGAACGATTTTCATTCGACGATATTATATGTCATACATTTAAAAATAGGTTTCTAATATATTTTATGCCCGAGACAAGACTTCCTAAACAAACGAAGCGTTGAACTCGTGACGTAGGTATGCATGTTTTAGTTATGTGTATCACGGATAAAGTTGGTACCTAAATTCATTTCATTTATTTTTCGCTTACATTTACAATAATAATTACATTAAATGACGGATTGTATTATATACTGCATATGTCAGGGTGTTGCAAATTAACAATTTTTTTAGATTAAAATAATTTTTTTTTTTTTTTTTTAGATTAATGAGTAAAATTAAGCGAATACAAGAAGTTCAGATTTGTGAGAAACAAAAAAAAAAATAACCATACTTAGCTAGATTAGGGTCGTGCTTGGATATCAGTGAGTTTCGGGTTTTTTTTTTTATTAAAAGTGGAACTCCAAACTCAAAAGCAAGTGGGCCAATGAAATCAGTAAGACATTGTTGGGAGCACGAGTGAAAAATCCCTTACTCGCACCTGTTTTTGCCGCCAAACATCTGTTCGTTCGTTCAAATCGTTTTGCGCTCTCAGAGCTGAAATTACTGGATACTTGCTTATGAAAATGAAATCGTTTATTTTCAATATAGGTTATAAATATCACTTATTGACGTCAATTTACTTAAATTAAGTTTACCACCACTTCCAAAGCGCAAGTGGAAAAGAAGCGGCGTCAAAAACTCCACTGCAGCATTTTCCTCAAAACATCAATTTACAAATAAGAAAAAAACTTTCCTTAATTAACTAGTTATATTAACGAATTCACATGTTTGTCAATATTTTGCAAAATATTTTATTGTGATTTCAGATTATTATCATTGTTATACTAAACTAGCTGTTGGTCTTCCTAATCTTAGGAACTACTAGTCCGATTTGAAAAATTCTTTCAGTGTTGGATAGTCTATTTTATGGGTGAAGTTGGGACGGGCTGCTAGTAAATAAATAAAAATGCTGTAGCTTAAGAGGTGTACAATATGCTACAGAGCCGATTAAGTATAATATTATTTTTTATATTTTTAATGATATTATAAAGAAGCCACTGACAAAGCGTAAGCCAAAGAGTTTGGTATAATTTTCCAGAGTTAAATCACTAAGAGTAAGAAGAATAGGCTACTACTGTGGAGATTATGGGATTACACGAATCAGTCCTTTGCAGATGAGATACTTCGAGAACAAGTTCTTTTAGGAATAAGACATACAGAGACGAGACCATTTTACGAATAGGTCCAATATCTACTAAGTCTTTCAATCAATCATTTATTTGTATCAAATACAAATATTACAGCTGTTAATAGAAGTATAAATGCTCAAACCATATTCTACCAAAACTGGTGTGCAAAAATACTGTGGCTATTATACTCAATATTCTTTTATTATTCATATCCAAAATTTGAGTTCCCGAATTCGAAAACTGAAAGTTTTTTTGAATCCATTTAAAATTAAATAAGTTATAAGCCTTTTATATCCTGTGGAAGGGGAAACTGTCATGAAACAAGAAAAGGATGCATTTAATGGTGGAGATAGCAAGACCTCCCCACCACGATCCCACTTTTCTTCATTAGAAAACTTTAGATGCTAATTGGGTATTCTACAAATTTTTATTTTTTCTTTCATATCAATATTTTTATTTCCAGAAACAGAATTATGAAAGAATTTTTGTAATCCGTTCAAAAATAAATAAGTTATAAGCCTTTGAAATTCGGTGGAAGCGGAAACTGTCAAAAAACAAGAAAAGGATGCACTATGTGAGCTGTGACGTCACTGCCACTCGGTTTCTTGCGTACAAAAGAAATAGCAAGACGTTCCCACCACGCTCCCACTTTTCTTTTAGGGAAAACTTTAAAATCGAATTAATGCCTTAATTAACAACCAATTTTGTTGTTGGGCCGTGAAAGCGTATCAGACAAGACAGATTTTCGAATTTATAATATTAGTATGGATTTTAATACACATATTTACGCATCTTTCTGTGCAAGTTTACATCGAGAAGTATTGAAATAAACATGTTCATGCTGTGAAGAGACAGTTTCTTGAATTACAATACAGTTCCAAGTGACCTGATCCTTTACGTGCATCTCAAATCAAGGATGTGTTCAATTTATCGTACATTTATTCAATAAGCGAGAATTGGAATTTATCGTAATACTAGCTTTTTGTCGGGGATTTGAACGTGTACTTGAGTCTATCTAAAGGCTAATAGTCGACCTCAAAAAAAACCTGATAATATCCTGTCAGCTAATCACTACATTTCTGGTGTTTAAAAAGTTAAACATACAGAAAAAAAACGTGTGGCACTCGGGGACTGCCGCGGTAAAGCTATTGCATAGCATTTTTTATCAACTTATGCAATTATAATTATTTATTTATTTTTTATTTATGCAGTACTTTTTTTCTTTGATATTAATTCAAGTTACACTTTTTGAGCGTGGTGATCGATAAAAAACATTTTATTTTCTTTTATTGAATAAATGAGAATTTAATATCGTTTAAAATATTTTTATTATCTTACAATACATGTAGGTTATTCAGGAATTTTTATCATTGAAACTATAGGTTTATGGTAACTGAAATAAGAAACATAAGTTTGAGACTTGATATCCTCTAAATATCTGGTAAATACCGCGTCATTGTCCCATATTTTGTTGTGTATTCTTGTGGATCATTCATTATTCATTTTCAAATTCAATTTTTCCGATAGAAAAGTTGTTAACCGCTCTGATTTTTTATCAGCGAAGTTGATGTTGAAATCGCCAGCCAAGATAAGTGGAAATTTATTACCATTTGTACCAAGTATTTTCGACCCTTCTTCAGTGTACTCCAGTAAAGTGCGATGAATAAAATGCTCTACCTCATCCAATGTTGAATTCGGAGAAATGTAAATTGCTACCATGACTATGTGTAGGCCATTTCTAAGTTTGCATAAGCACGCACAAATATCTCCAACAAATGAGCGCCTAACATTAACATCGCTAACGTGTGCAATATTTATTTCAATATTCGGAGTCATAATATTAGTAACATTATTATTAATTTGGTAAATAGCCCCCCACCTTTTGGAACAGTATCTCGTTTGAATATTTATAACATATAAAACATAAACCATGACCAGCGGGTAAAATTAAACATAATAAATAAGCAATCTATCTAATAGGTGACATAAAAGCCCGCCGCCCCGCCAACTTCTTAACAGCTCATAATGCCAACTTCCTAAAATGCCAACCGCTCGCGAATTGACAACTTATCATATTGCCAACTTCTCGAAATGACAATTGCTCAGAATGCCAAATTCCTGAAACGCCAACTTCTCGAAATGCCAACTTCGCATAATGACAACTAAAAATTAACTCAACAATGCAATAGAATAAAGCAGCTAAGACAATGGGAAATGATTAAAATAACAATCAAAAGTTAACTATACCTTTATGTGTACCATATATTTTTTGTGAAATCTAATTTAAATATTTAAAAAATCGTAAAATATTACTTATCAAATATGAGCTAGCAGAAACAAAACGCATAAATCTGTTAGATTTTGAGGGTATCTTAAAAATAAAACACAGTAGGTTGGTAGTTACTAATTAATACAAAGGAAGGTAATACGAGTAGTTTTGTTAGAATAATAGTGTTGCATAGAGGAAGGAAATTAATGTTTTCTAATTATTTAGTGTGATGTTTATAGTGGTTTATTCATTATAACCATATAAATAGAAGAATGAATCGTGAGTTTGAAATTATTAGTAATCAGAAACGAGGTTTATATATGATCCGATGCAGGTGATGGACACAGATATACAAAGAATAAAACAAATGCTAATTATACTACTTTGTGGCGATGCACTAAACGGACATGCAGCGCCTCGGCCACACTTGATAAAGATAATAAAGAAGTTTTACGCGAATGTACTCATGTTTGCGAGCCATCCGTCATTTTGAACGAAGTTGTAAAGAAAAGAGAGCAATTAAAACGTGCTGTGTGCAACAATTTAGGACCGGTGCCGAAAATCGTGGAGGATTCTTTGAAGAAGCTACGAAAGGATCATAAAAAAGATAAAGACTTGACATCTACTTTTCATACAATTAAAGATTTCATAAACAGAGCACGAAAATTTAAAAAAAAAATTATTTACTGTCTCACAGTACTATACAAAGCATACAGATTCAAGAAGCTCTGGGGAAAAAAAAAATTATGCACAGACCGGCGATGAGTATAAAATTCTCGTCTTTGCAACAAAATTTATAAAAAACACCAAACGAACGATCTTTGCCGATGTTACATTTAAGGTGACCCCAAAATCTTTTTACCGATTTTATGTAATTCATCTAGATATTAATTCAGACAAAAAATACACGAATATCATCCCCGTGATATATGCGTTGCTTCCAAATAAAACTGAGCAGACATATAACCGATTGTTTACTGTAATCAAGCAAAATTTCGAAATTGGAATTAAAAGTTTTAAATGCGATTACGAGATAGCTCAGATGAATGCTGTATCTAATATTTTGCCGAATGCCGAAATCAGTGGATGTTATCACCACTTTAATGATGCCGTTTGGAAGTATTGCAAAAAAGTCAAATTAAATAGAACTTCAGAAGGAAGAAATGTTACTAGGATGGCAGCAATGGTTCCGTTATTTATATTTTAGATAACGCTCTAAACAGTTACGTAGTATAAGTGTGATATATGGCGGAAATAACGAGTGAATTGGAAGGAAACCCAGTCGATGCATTTGAATGAGCCATTAAATAGAGATGTGCTCGAGTCACGTTCGCGAAGTCGGCAGATAGATCATAGTAACAAGGAGATGTGTTGCGTTTTGCACCAGCCATAATCGGTGTCATATCACGGAAAGACAAAGTCACACGGCTATAGTTTCACGTAAAAAATTAAATTAGTGATACTAATAACTACTAATACTTTAAAAAATCCGGTGGACGAAGACACTACCGCTACTCCCAGAGTTCTTTTTACGTGAACTGTACAGCCGCAGGCTCGATTTAGAGTGAACTAGTTGAGATGACTCTACAACACTTCCTAGATTGTGACACACGTCTTGCAGGAGCTCAAAAATTGCCCCAAGGGGGGCTTCCATCCTGGCAGTCTTATGCTGGATTGAGACTTACGATACTTGCAAGAATATATAGGTATTTAAGTAATTTTTTTAACATCTAAACAGGTAAACCAAATATTTTGTAGATAAACCTAACAAACCATGTCAAAATTGGTCAAAACAAGGTAACAACCCCCTTTTTTTAACGTAGGGGAAAAGCAAAGTGTGGGACTCCCAGGCCTACCAGAGCGCACTGGACTACCCATTAAAACGGCGGCTATTGAGGGCACCATGGGGTCGCATTAGCATTCTACCACGACGCCCTCCAGCCATGGCTTTTCGGTCCCGACCATTCCAACCGTCCCAAATCCCATTTTCAGCCTAATGTTGCATACATTACACATATATTTGTACGAAAGTTAGTATGATATTCAATGGCTGCCTCCGTGGTTTGCCTTAGACCCAGAGGTCGTAGGTTCGATTACCAAGGGAAGCATACTTTGTTTAGTTGTTTCCAGTTTGATTAGGACATTGCAGGCTTGAATATAAATCATCATCGTCATTCCCTGTAGGTTACATTGTCAATCGACCATGTACACCCTGGTGTCAGAGTTGTGTGGAACCGCCTGAATATGAATGAATGAAGCATATTAAAATTTATGATAGCTCTTTAGCCGGCTTTAACCTCAATTTAGTGGAATCCGCATTATAATACATTAGATGTAAATGACAATCACAGACTGCATGAACTTTTGCAGCTGACTTGAAAATTAAAACTTTACTTGCCTTAATTGACATTTACAAAAAGAGATGGAGTGGTCTATTCTTTGGCCGAAGTCTACATATTTAATGTACGGCTGGTAGTAAAGAAATTACAAATGAAAAGACAAAATGGTTCTAGAAAATGAACAGTTGAACTTTTAAATGAACAAAGAAAAAGCAATATACAGTTATTAGTGCAAGGTTTGAATCATTATTATTAAACTTGCTACTTTTGCCCATTTGTAGAAGCCTCCAACTTTATTTTCTTAGAAAATAGTCTTAGGGCTGCCACAAATAGTTTTATATATACGAACTAGCTGTTGCCCGCGGCTTCGCCCGCCTGGTTAAAAGGTATTTCCATGAGATTTGAATCACTTAGATTATTTATGGCAGGTCTCTCAGGATTTTCCTATGTATTTAGAAGATTACGGCCTCATCGGATCCCAATAGGGATTGATATTATATCACTGTTAATTTCGTAGTCAGCAACCCGATTGACCATACAAATAACACCCATGCCCCCATTCAGGGACTGAATTGTACAATATAATACTTTTTCATCCTAGTGTGTATTTCTAGTTGCGTCGTCAGCTTACACTTCGGAGCCTAGGGTATGCTGTAAGTCATGTTCCCAGATTTGCCTGCACTGGTAATTACAATGGAGCGACTGGCGTCTGACCTCCGTAACCCTTTTTACAGAGAATCCAGAACAACAGTAATATAACCCGAAGTGTGTTAGTGGCCAACACTGACAGATTTTTTCAGGCTGCCCAAAGGCATCTGACACAGCCTCACGACTGCTATCTATCGATAACAACCGGGACTAACTTAACGTGCCTTCCGAAGCACGTAGAAACTCGAGAAAAAAATGCCACTAAATGGCGACCAATCCAATAGTGGTTGCGTCTCGCCGTCGCTTGACACGCGCATTCGCTACGGATACGCGAGTCGCTTTCGACTACCGAGCTCCTTAGTGTACAATTCAATACAAATACTTTTTATTGCACCAAAACAAAAATTGTAAAAACCTTAAAACAGGAAACAAATCATTTATCAAAACAAATAATCGTGTAAAGTTTTGACTAAAACGGAATATCTAATCTCCTTCCCTGTACATACTTTGGACTACAGTTTCCCTTATGAGGGTTGATTTTGAAATCTTGCTTAGTGCACTCCCTGATTAAAAAAGGAGTCCCCCTGCTAAATATGTAATTAATAAAAAAACGACACATTGATAAATAATGAAATAATCGGTTTTTCTTAAATTAAATAAAAAATGGAGCTCAAATCGCTGCCATCACAGGGTAACGTACCCAGAAGGCTGGCGGTATTTCCTCTCTGGATAGCCATGCTGATCCTTTGACCGAAATATGTGCCAGCCAGATATCTTTGAACAAGATGTTTGCATCCGCACATGACTAATTAATTGTAAGGATGCAACTAAAGTAGTATACAACAACGAGTTGTTGGCCATAGTTGGAGTTGCGTGGAAGAAATTGCTTTGGGATGTACCATTTCTATGTGTTTGTTCTTATAAAATTGTCTGTTAATATTAGGTGCAATAAAAAGCTTCATAAAATTAATTTCGGTATGTTGTTATTGGCAGCCCTATAAAACGTCTAGTATCGTTGTTCAGTAATTTCTTTTAACTTCATCAAGAACACTGTCGGTATTATAAAGGTTGTTGCGTGCCTTCAAATTGCTTTCGCGAGACGAGAAAACTATTTACTTTTATGTTGCACTTACAATGTTAGGTCTATTAAGTTAAATTTCATGAAAAATATCTTCTTCCTGGAACGTTTTTGTTAAATGAAAATTGTTTCAACAATTCAAGTGCACCATTAACTCTTCCCGTTGATTCATTTTGTTGGGGTTAAGACGTCAATTGATCCTGCAGACTCTGGTGTAAGAGTTTTTGTGAAGTTTCTCATTTCTTCAGAGACATGTGGTTTCTTTAACGACCACCAGGTGGCAGTCGGGACTGGGCAGGCGAAGCACGGAACTGTTTGATGCGAATAGTAACGACTTGAGTAAACTTCTTAAATGCTTCCTGTGGGATTCGAACCATCGACTTCCGAATATTAATCGTAATGCACATTTTACTACTAGAACACGAATGCAGGCAATAAAAATAAATACTTCAAAAGACAGCTTTGGTGCCATATTAAGAAATGATTAGGTAGATAACATCTATCAGAATAACCCACTTTTATTCTGACCGGCACTTTCCACTTTTGAACCTAAACTTTATAAAGAGCGGATGATGTCTTTTCGCAAATGATATTAGTACAATTGTATAAACTATTGTCAAATAGCTGTTTCCCGGAGCATAGACCCCGGGTCGTCAACTATATTATACGAACGAATTAATATAAAGTAAACAGTTTCATCTTCATTTTCTATTACATTTCAACCATAGACTAAGTAATTACTCGTCACTTGTCGTGTCTTCCTGTAATTAAAAGTAGTGCCTTCCCACGTTGGTGTAGAAACTTAAACCTACTTTCTCGATAAACACGTGAACGATTGCCCATAAGTATTATTAGATGATGTTTACTTACTCCAATCGCCTGGGTGAATGAATGAATGAACACTTTATGCAACATCGAACAATTTTCGTCCGATATCGAACGCTTTTCATGAATAGAATAGAATATATCTTTATTGAGAAAGCTATCAAGTAAGTACAGCAAAGGACTTAAGCATAAGCTACATGTTTATAATGTACGTGACAGACGTCTCAATAGGTGGTGGCTCAGTGATACGACATACACCGTGAAATTTTAGTCGTTTTGGGCCCATCGTCCAGTGACTCCATTCATGCAACCGAACGAATTTCCTCAAGGAACATAACTAGAAATATGGAGTAAATTTTTGGACCTCCCATACAAAATGTCTCATCACGTAACCTAACTTACTATGGGAAGTTCAAATTAGTTGGCTCCAAAACGACTAAAATTTCACGGTGTATATGTCATACATTTCAAAAATAGGGCTTAGAGCTGGCTTGACTTAGCAAAGCAGGATCTATGTGCCAATGGACTATCTGTCAAGGATGCTGAAGACCGGGTGAAGTGAAGTAAAAGCCGGAAAGCGGACCCTGGGTTCTGACGCGGATGGCTGATGATGCAACTGATAAAGCGTCAAAATGAAGAAGTAGACTTACTTGCTGGCTCAGCCTCCCGAAGTGGATCTTGACCTCCGAGACGAGTTCTATTGTGCGCATTATTCTTGGTATATTCAAGTCTTAGCGACAGCGCTGGCTTGGACATCTGTACGTCAACCATGAGATGTTATTTACGCAGACGCTATCGACTGCGTTAACAATTTAGTTTGGCAAACCTGTTCAGTAGTGTACAGCGCCTCTGGCGGATATTATGGTAACTAAGATTTTCATATTAAATATTGACGCGGTCTGCGTCTGCGGTAATAAAATCTAGTGATAGAGGTCCTTGAGAGAATGAATGAGGATTGTTGCGTCAATGCTGCCAGTCTGGGGAAGATTAAGATGATTCTTGCAAGAGCTAAATAATTTGTGCTTAAACAAATTATTTAAGTAGGTAAAGGCAATTCTATATTTCTGTATATAAAAGAATTTCGTGAACAATTAGTGACATTATTAATCAAAAAATGCTATTATTCCATTAATTACTTTTTAAATGATACTATATTAATTGATTTTTGAACTTGAACATTTAACAATTTATTTATGTATTTTTGTATTATTCTACACACCTTTTGCAAAGGTATTTGGGTACCTATTTATATTGTAACAATATTGTACAACCTACATTTTATGCAAATAAATATTTGATTAATTGATTGATTGTTTCTCCCAGTGGGTTGACTAAAAGATGTTGTTTTAAATACTGTTTACTTGTGGAACAATAAAGTACTTATAAAAAAATTAAGTCAAGGTTAAAATGAGTCTTGAAATAACAAAGAAATTCCGCGTTCGTGTACAGATTATGACTAGTTTTGAAGCTTGATTTTGCTTGAAGTTAAGTTTTAGTTAGTAATCATTATAATCATCATGATGATGATGAGTTAGTAATGTGCCGATGACTGGCAAGAGGTGGTGCAGGATAGACTGAAGTTGAGATCCTATGGGGTTAATATATTAAACAGGACTGAGTACTTCTGCAAATTTGCATTAAGGCAAGGCCGAGCCAAGCGAGATAGAAATAGAGGAGGACCCTGTCTCTTTCTAGCAAATACAAGCGTTATCACGTAGTTACTTGTGCAAAATAAAGAAAAGGAAATCCTCTGGAAAAAAGGGGAAAGGTGGTACTTTATGCAGATGTTTTTTCTGACGCAATCAAATGTTCCGAGTGAGAAGGTGCTAACCTCCTCCCAAGTAACTCTGTGCAGACGTTTTTGACTCAAAGTTGGTCGAAAATAACGTTTAGTAGACATGTCTGACCTATTGGTTACCTCGGGAAAGACAAGGAAACTTTACTAGTGGCCTTGGCTCCACTAGATAAGCAATAAGAATATCAATAACTCTAAGATAAGCAGGACTAAGGGCTGAACGTAATACGCCAAATGTTGTCCACTCCAAGTTAGGTCACACCTGCTGTTGCTTAACTCGCGTAATCGTCACCAACAATCAAGTCCCGCTAAGCTATCTAGCAGCTCCTTATGTGCAGTATTTACGAAGTTTAAAATATTTTGTCCCAATTATAAACATTATCATGGTTACCCTATTAAAAAGAGATAGAAACCTCCACTATAGCTATCTTTTTCTGCTCGGGGTTTAGGTCAATTAGCTCAGTCCTGTTTAAATTAAGTCCATGGGAGATCCTTATTATCGGCCAAGCCAAGACTCACTTTAAGTCGTTCCGCCATGTTAGTAAGAGAGTTGGGATGATCGATTGCCTAATATTTCTGTAATACCATACATTGATATTAATAATAATAATAAACACTTTATTGCATCAGGAAAATACAATTTTGAGACACGTACATGTAGACATAATGATGTGCAAAGGCGGCCTTATCGTAATAGCAATCTCTTACAGGCAACCCAAAATTTTTCGTAGGAAAAATTTTAGGAAAAGAGATTTAGGCATGGTGCAGAAACATAAGCTATATACAATAGTAAAAACTTACACAAAATAAACTAAAATAAACTTACTTAAAGTTACATATCAAAATATAGAAATAAATAAATAAATAAGTCTTTGTAAAACTTTAAGATATATATTACCAACTTATGATACTTATATTTTTTGTGCCAGAAAGTTTTCCGACCGGTTTTCTTTTTATCCAGTTCTAGAGCAAAGACAACAATAAAATAATCTTGTTATTTTAAATTTGTGAAACAAAATAGTTGTTTTATTTTTTCAAAAAATTTACTTATTTGTATTCTAGTACATATAGAAAATTATAATTTAATAACAGGATTGCAATTTTTTACATTATTCAGTAATATTGAGTGAGTTACATAGTATATCGACGCTGACACCACGTTGTCAGAGTACTTTCCAGAGCCGCCTTTCGGTCGTTGAATAAAATAGTTGTCCGAGCCATGGAGCAATTACAAAGAGGAGATGCTATAATAAGCGTTTTGTAAGAAAGTATTTGTGAGGCTACACGGGGCGGAAGGCAGACGTGCGGGGTGCTTGGTTTCGGCCGTGGCTCCATCCATGGAGCACGAGCAATGATAAGCTCCGCCCACTTTTGTGTCGGCGAGGCGCCAATGATCACATCACTGGGCCATTTGAAACGGCTTCACCTCTTTGTAATTGCTCCATAGTCCGAACTATCTATCGACCAATGGAGCCTACAGATAGTTCAAAAAGGCAACGTGCCCAAAATGCTGGCCGCAATACCTTGCTGGATTGCAATACTTATTTTTTGAGCAAAATACACACCAGAATTTTTCACAAGTTCTCTCCTTCAATATCCCTTCTTTAAGTTTTAAATGATTAGATTATTTTTCACAAATTCATATATTTTATCATGAAATCCATACTAATATTATAATTGCGAAAGTCTGTCTGTCTGTTACGCTTTGTCGGCCAAACGGCCAAACGGATTTTGATGAAATTTGGTATCATATAGATAGTTGAAGACCCGGGGTCAAACATAGGCTACTTTTTGACGCATAATTTCCTAATAAAGGAGATACGTTATATAAATTAGAAATTGATGAGGGATTTTCGTATCATATTTGCCTTTGAAACTTTAGAACTCTCTCAGGAACGACTTATATTGAGGAGAAACGTGCTGTTAATAAGGATTATGATTTGATTATGACTTACGTAACGCTTTAGATATTTATTAATGCGATAATTACAGATAAACATTAAAAAAATCCAATAAGCTTAACTAATTAAATCTAACTAAAAACTAAAATTGTTTACTTTCAGATCATGATAATCCATAAAATTATTGTATTACTTAGACTATATTAGTATGCAAATTTAGAATATATTTTTGTATCAATAATAATTTCGCACTAAATTACAGATAAAAATTAATTTCGTTTTAATAAAATTAATTAATTGATCTGAAGTCCAAAATTGAGACTCACGTGTGAGACAGAATAGCAATCCAGTGTCCCATCATTGGACAGTCAAATTCATCTGTTTACACATTTAGAATGCTGTTCGTGCTGCGTACACGCTGCATAAAAGATGCGACCCTTTTTCTGAGAATCGCGTGAATAATACAAAACTTATATGAAAAATGTCTAATTTTTTATTGCGAGAGGCGGTTCTGAAAATTATACCAGGGTGTACGGGGTCGATTGACCATGAAACCAGCTTGATATAAAATAAGAATAGAATAAAACGGCTATCGCAATTTCGATATCTGATATTTTTATAAGGCATTTTCGCTTTCTCATGAAGATCGTAACGTGATAAGACATCATATCTTTTTATGAGCCGTCAATTTTTGCTGCGGATATCTCCAGACATTTACGTGGAAAATATCAATAACTCTATAATAAAAATGTTTAAGGATAGCTTCCCGTCGCGTTCAATTCATTGAAGCTTTTATTCGTCAATCATTGGTATGTTCTTTGTAACATCCTTTTTGACGTCGTCAATATACTATAGAATGCACTATAGTAGATTATTAGAGGAGTATAGTAGTCGCGCGCGACCCGCGTATCGCCTATTGGATTGGTCGCCATTTAGTGGCATTTTCTATCTTGAGCTCCTCCGTGCTTCGGAAGGCACGGTTGTTGTCGATAGATAGCAGTCGTGAGGCTGTGTCAGATGCCTTGGGGCAGCCTGAAAAATTCTAACAGTGTTGGCCACAAACACACCTCGGGTCATGTTCCTGTTGGTCTGGTTTACCTGTAAATGGCGACACGCCGTCGCTTGACACGCGTATTCGCTACGGATATGCGGGTCGCGTTCGACAAACGAGCTCCTCAATTACAAGTTCATATATACTATATGCGGAAAGATTTTTCCCTAATATGTACAGACAATATTTTTATAGAATACAATTATTGTACCAGATTTTTACTTAGAAAGAATTAAAAATCTTGTTGAGGTGTGTATTAATAAGTAATATGAATAAATGAGTACCTATGAATATTGAATAACGTGCCAGCTAGCGAGAGCATCCAACCAACAGCTCTACGATGCATGGAAGATCTTGATAGAAATCTCTCTAGTTGTAACCAATCTAAGTCAGGAGTAGTCCCTCGCCCTTTAGCCACAGAATAAAAATTACCCAATTAACCTGAAAATAATTTGAACACTTAATTATGATTTTCAATGTATATTGGTCATTAAACCCCTTTTATGGCATAATAGAATTTATTTTCCATTACCCTCAATTCGCGGCCGCTGCCAGCCCATAAGGGGCTACATATTGCTCATAATTGAAGCAATTACCTGACCGATGCTCTACTATTTCTGTCTCTTTCTGTTTAAATCTAAGCGAGAAAGAAAGGAATATGTTAAGGAGAATGCCTCATTTGTCGAAAGATTTATTTATTTCATGGACACGCTGATATTATCTTCTTTCAGTTTATTTTGCTACTAACTTATATGAAATGAAATTGTTTTTTTTTTAATATAGCATATAAGTATCACTTATTGACGTCAATTTACTTATATTAAGTTTACCAGCACTTCCAAAGCGCAAGTGGAGAAGAAGCGGCGCCACAAACTCCACTGCAGCATTTCCTTTAAAACGTCAATTTACAAATAAGAAAAAACTTTCCTTAATTAAGTAGTTAAATGAACGAATTCACATGTTTGACAACATTTTGCACAATATGTTATTGTGATTTCTGATTATTTAAATTAAATAAAAAGTGAATAAAAAATAAAAATGTCATACTGTTAAATGACATTGCGGGCTTGAATCACTTGATTGACTGATCCATTGTATGATTCCATGCTTTTCGAAGGAACCCTGCTGAAACTTGGTGGCCCTTAGAAAAATCACATCAGAGGACCAGAGGTGTAAGTGCTGAATAAGCGTGCTAATAGACTCACTGCCAAGAACCTTGGGCTCTGAAGCGACCAGATGAGGACGAAACCGGAAATTCGCTAAAATTACATATAGAGAGGACTCTACCAAGGATAGCTGAGACCGGGCGAAGTACAAGCAATTCAGTGTGGAACTAGGAAAACGCTAGGATGAGAGTCTCAGTTGCGTTGGCTTATACTTCAGAGACTAGGGTACGCTGATAATCATGATCCTAGATTTGTGGTGTGGCTTGGTTAGTGCATTTGTATATGTTTGTTTTAGTCGTCGGTAGCTTCGCGCGAAACTTCGCGAATTCAACCGTGCACAAGCCGGCTATAGATCTACTCAATTTTAATAATATCGAACCCACCATACTCACATCGAATCCATTTTGTGTACTTACTCGTTGTCATATGATTGACAAATCCATAGATGACATGTTAGATAAAATTAATAGGAAACGGTGTTGACTGATTGACACCACTTTTACGTTAAGTCGTACTTTTCCACTTCAGTTAATATGACATGCGTGACATTTACTATCTATACTTAATATTATAAAGCTGAAGAGTTTGTTTGTTTGTTTGAACGCGCTAAACTCAGGAACTACTGGTTCTATTTGAAAAAATCTTTTTGTGTTGGATAGATCATTTATCGAGGAAGGATTTAGGCTATATAACATCACGTTGCGACTAAAAGGAGCGAAAAAACAGCCGAAAATGTGGAAAAAAACGGGGAAAATTATTGATCTTTGAGGGCTTTCGTTGCGTGCGCTGCAAAAACCGTTCGAGATACCCAAAAAATTTGTATGAAATAATTATTCCTCTTTAAATTATCTAAAAAAATGTCCGCGACAGTATATGTCTATCTTTTAAGATTAACTCACAATAACCGTTTTTATGATAATCAAATTTGGTCGAAATTAATGCATTATTACAAATTATTTGTCAGAGTTGTATCAACATAATAATATTAATCTTTATCCAAATAAATGTATTATTGATTAAGAGTACCTATTTAACTGTGAACAAAATTGTCTTTGACATCACCTTATTTCAATAAACATCTTATAAGATAATACAATTTTAAAATAACTCTGAAACAAAATTCACACGCGCCGCGTGATGAGCGCTCGCCCATGATTCCCAAAATAACTATTCCACGCGGACGAAGTCGCGGGCACAGCTAGTATTCAATATTTCCATTTATTGTGTGTAAATTGACGTCAGCTGGTTTCGGTTTGGGTTTTGGACCCAAAATTTCACGGTGTATAAATAGGTTTTAGCCATTTCCTACTAAACAGAGTGAAAAATTACTTTCTCAATGATTTCTTACTATGACCCGTGAAAGTTGCTGCAAAAAGTCACATCAAAAATGCCCGCGCATTTTCGCAAATTTTTACAACGGTCATGGAAAGAGAAGAAGTGATAAACTCGATTACCATACGACCTTTTTATGGACATTTTACCATGGACATTTTACAACTTTGAGCGTTTTTTTCCAAAGCAATCCCCACAAAACACTAAATTCCGTCATCCAAACAAAACCATCACTTTCCTGTTCTAATTAAGTATTTAAAAATTAATTAATTAAAATAAAGTAAGGGTTACGATTGTTTGATTTTAAACAAACTCCCCCTGACAGCTCCAAATTGTTTGAGTGCGTTGGCGGCTACATTATACCGACAGAATACGGCTCTTGTCATGACAAAATTAAATTGAAATAACTTTCTAAGAGCAGCGTTGCTTAATGTAGGGGGCCGCCATTAGCTTTGAATATTAATGACCTTATCAAGGTCGCAGGAAGGCGTTGGATGCGGGCTATTTTGATACAATTCATAGGGAGGTTCGTCAGTGGACGTCTTGCGGGTGAGTTGGTGATAGGTAATCAATTTATCATCATCATTTCAACCGCATTTCATCAATTTGTACATCATTATCATCATCTTAGCGTCTTCCCGGTGCATCCTCAGCTGTTTGTTTCGGAGCTCAGGGTCCGCTTTCTTACTTTTAAGTCTCCACTTCGCCCGGTCTTGGGCATCTTGACAGATAGTCCGTTAGCACGCATATCCTGCTTTGCGACGTCAAGCCAGCTCTCCATCACTTAGTACACTGCTTATTAATTAGTAGGCTGGAAATATATATTTTTAAAGAAAAGCTTACCTAAAGAAGGTAGACGTTAAACAGGTAGTTGGTCAAAATATAATATTAGCGTAGAGCAGTTGGAGGCTTATGCCCAATGTCTAAGAGTGAGTAGAAAACTGATGATGATGATATAGTTGAATGTTATTTGAAAGAGGGATATGTATAAATGTGACTATCGAATACAATTTAAATTATTTATATTATATATACATTAATTTTAGGACACGTAATATTGGCAAATTTAAAACACAGCTTAACATTACATATAATGACGTAAAGTTAGAAGGAATAGAGTTAACAGTTTTTTTAGGGATAACCATTGACAGTGGAAATTACATATCTATACCGTTTGTAATAAGTTGGATAGATTTGTATATGTGTTGAGGAGGGTTAAGAATGTTGCATGCAATGCAAGTAGCTCTGACTGCATATCATGGCTATGTGCAGTCTGTTCTTAGATATGGTTTGATATTGTGGGGAAATTCAGTAGAGGTTGAAAGAGCATTCATAACACAGAAAAAATGTGTAAGAGCAATGTCTAATGCCGGCCCACTAGAAAGTTGCAAAGCGCTCTTTAAAAACATTCTATTCTTCCTCTGCCCTGTGTATATATCTTAGAAATGTGTCTTTTTGTACGTAAACACGAATATCCGTTTACTAAACATGAAGATAATGAGGGATCGAGAACAAGACACAAAGATAGATTATGTTTGCCAATGAGAATACTGACTATGTCACATAGGAACTCATATTGTATGACAATTAAGATATACAACCATATACCATATCATAGCAGCATATAAAGAATTAGAATTAGATGTATTTGGGAGAAATTTGTTCGAATTTCTAATGGCTAAATGTTATTATAGTGTTGATGAATTTCTTCATGATAATTGTACTTAATTAAAATAATGAATGAATGAATGAATGAACACTTTATTGCACCATTTACAAACAAAAGAAGCACATAGTTAAAACCAATACAACTAAATGGGTACAAAGGCGGACTTATCGCTAATGCAATTTCTTCCAGCCAACCTTAGGGTAGAAATGAGCTGCGGTAGAAAAACACTTGCGTGAGCGGTGCAGAAAGCTTAAATGTACACGCCTATATTAAGACGCATATAATAAACTTACATAAATAAATAATAAGAATAAACTTACAAATAACATACATAAATAAATACTGTCAAAAAGAATAAGAAGTTAGTGACGGTCGATATATTATCACAATAAAAGAGAGGATTATTCTACCTCGGAAAGGTAGTGAGACTTAACCTGATCTTTAAACGAAGTAATGGTTTGTGCCTGACGAATGTCTACCGGTAATGCATAATCTTTAGTATTTGAGATTTTTTTTAGTAATTTTATTTTATAGATCTTATTAACATATTAGGGCATTTACAGTTAAAATTTGAAAATGTAGTTAGAATGTAATTTAATTTTATTCTCTGAATTTTTTAAATTTTTTGCCTACTTATCTGAGAGTGGAATACACGAAATTACAATTAACCAAAGAACTATGTATGTACTGTATTCTTGCAAATAAATCAATTATCTTATCTGTTGCTGTAGCCACCCTCACTTAACTGTTTCTCTTTCACCTCGTAAGGGTTGACTGGAAGAGATCGCCTAGCAATAAGTCCGCCTTTGCTCATATTATGTTTAAGTCTTTGTAAATGTTTAATTATTTGTTACTGTATGTGGGCAATAAAGATATTTTGTATTGTATTGTACATACGACTTTGGCAACTTGGAATAATATGTAAGTTTAATGTTTGCTTAGATATTTATTTATGCATAGTTTCATGTTTTTATCGTATGTTTTTTAAGTTTGATTAATAAAATCTGTTTATTTTTATAATGGTTTTACGGCTATGGATACAAGCACAAGTTCTTTATGGCCCATCTTAATTTACTTAAAATAATTTAGTCAAGTCCAAAAGTCAAGTTCATAGTTAAATCTAGTCAAGTCAAGTAAGAAGAATTAGATTAAACTATTTTAATACGGTTTTTATCGCGTTTATTACTTATTTATTTACACCTGACGTTTCAAACACTTTACAGCGTTCATGGTCGCAGGCAGACTAAGTTAACATTGACAAGAAAATGTTAACTTATTAAAATAGTTTAATTTAATAATTAACAATCGCGAAAACATAAGAAATCATTAAGAAGAATTAGGCCAAGTGAAGTAGTAGAAAAACTGCCCTTTACGATTTCTAGGAGCTTTTGACAACAAGTTAAATACTTACATTAATCAAACAATGTAGATATCACTTCCCAACACTCACGCTTGTTCATGAACACTTTGCTAATTACTCAAAAAAAATAAATTGGTAAATAAATACAGCGCCGAAACGCTTCTCTCGGCTTCCCGCCAAAAAATCTCATCAGTCATATTTTAATAGTGTCAAAATTATAATTTACTTTAAAGACTTAACATTGTCTCAACATTGTCTCAGAGACAGATAAACTCCAAAGGAGTATAACAATATGTAAGGCATAAGCTTAATTATCCCGGCCATAACCCAAAGTGTCCCTAATGCCGACTAACGGTTTTATGAAGTTTTAACTGTACCCTTGTCATACAAGTTATGTGTGAAGTACTCGCCTCAGGAGTATTTCAAATGTATAACAACTCAAATTAAAGGGGTTTGCCTATTGATTATCTACTTCCAATTTAACTGAACTTCGTTAATATAAGTGGACTAGTTTTTGCATGCGGCTGCGCTAGCATATTTTTTATCCTACCTACGGGATGTACTTTTTCCGAAATGGAATAAGAAAATATCTCGAACTAAAAACTATGGTAAATTTTTTTATGTTTTTTCAAACAAAGTGATCCTATAAGGGTTCCATTTTTTCCTTTCGAGGTACAGAACCCTAAAAAATTTATGAACTAGTACCTACTTAGACCAACTGTGTCTTACAAGAAAAAACAAATATAAATTTACCAGAGGACGTCAAACTATAAAATGGCCGCCCTGGAAATATTTTGATCTTTTGAAAATATCTCGAACTAGCCTACTGTATTTTTTTTATTGATAAATAAATACTTATGGGCCACTTAGCTAAATGTTTATAAGCAGATCCTTTAAGTGTACTTTAAAAACTACAAAAATACGAGTACACATTATCTACACAGCATACGCACAATTTAATCCGCTTTTGAATATATTGAGAGCGTCAATTCCTTCACAGAAAATACCTACATTTTCCTACCTTTAGAGGCCTGCCTGGTGATCATTAAATAAACCAAGGCAATAGAAAATCTACAACCTACCAAAGTATCTGTATACTGACCCTGTGGTCAATCGACTTTTCAACCCCTTTTACGTACGAACATATCTACATAAAAATGAAATAAATCTTAAATGTGCGAATTAGAATGTCTGAACAGAACTTTTGCATCTAACTAAAATTGTTAAAATCATATATTAGGAATGTTTTATAACTTTGTAAAAAATAGTAGTAGTAGAAAATTTGAATAAATCTTAAATGTCGGAATCTAACTGATCGAAACATCTTAATCTATTATGTATCTAATATATTGAAATTAAAGATAGAATTTTTTATATCTTTGATTAAAATAGTTCCAAGGTTCCAAGAAATGACGTTATTTGCATATTTACACACGCACGATCTAGTCATACACTACCCATCCATCTTCGCTTTAAATAAATTAGATTTCATAAAGAAATTCCGCTGGGATCATCCATTACTTATAAAGGACATGAGACATGATATAAGTGTAGGCTACATAGATTGCAATTTTACACCGAACTATATCAATCCAATAGTTGACTAGTAGATAATCAAAAAAGTTTTAATAAACAAAAAATAAATATCTAGCTCTCACCCGGGCCTTATTTTCCGTATATATTTTGAAAAAGTGCATTTATGATTACCCTACCTGTGTACAAAACTTTGGCTAATTTTGTTTAGCCATTTTCGAGTTCATTCAATCATATCGAGCTGGCTTCATGGCCAATCGACTGTGCACTCTGGTGTCAGAGTTTTTCAGAACCGCCTTTCGTCCTCCGACGTGGTTCCTTTAACGCCCACCAAATGACAGCCGGGACCAAACAACGGGTTAACGTTCATACTATAACGTACGCTTCATTATTATCGGACAATCAGCTGATTCAAGGCTGCAATGCCTAACCAAACTGGTAACAACTAAACAAAGTATGCTTTGCGTGGAAATCGAACCTACGACCTCCGGCTCTGAGGTTAATTTTACATAAAAATTAATTATGCTATATTATCTAATCCATACTAATATTATAAGTGAGTGCGAAAGTCTGTTATACTTTCAGAGCCAAACCACTGTACAGATTTTGATGAAATTTGGTATGAATATAGTTGAAGATATATAATATATTGTTAGGAGATCCTTAAAAAAAAAAATTCCAAAGGTGGAAGGTCGGAAACGCCCGCCGCCTATGTAACAAATCGTACGGACGGCTAGCGCTCTCTTTGCTGCCGGTCGTCGCCTCGTCAAGACGTCTTTTCGGTGATATCGTTCTTTGCATACTTTCTTAAAAATTCATTATCCTTCCTGTTTATTGTTTGTTTAATTTAATTTTTATAATTAAAATTATTAATTTGTATCGTATTGTATTTTTTTTTAATTAAATACCCTTCAGGTTTCTAAAATCCGAAGTGGGATTGGCCCTCAGCCCATGTTAATGAGTTATTGATAAACAAGAAGGTTAATTAAATTTCTTTGTTTTTTTCGTGTGATTTTTATTTTGTTTTTCAGCACTTTTAAGTGCGTTTGTTATTATTTTTTCTATGTTTGAAGTGCGTTAACATTTTAATCAGTGTCAGTGCGTATTTTTAAGTAATAAGTGCATAATGGGTGGTTCTAAGGATCGTCATTCTAAAAGTAGGTCACGTAAACATAAATCTAAAAATAGAACGCGTTCGTTGCGCCGGAGTGCCTCGCGTACCCCGCTTCGAAATATACCCTCGCCTGTAAGAAACATCAATAGTGATGAGACTAACGTAATTCAACAGAGTTTAGATGTGATTTTGTTGCGTTTAGATGCGTTGGAAAGTAAAGAAACGTCTCGCATTTCACTTGCCAGTAAAAGTTCAATTCCTAACTCAAAACAAGCTACGAGTGCATCATGTCGTGATTGTTGTGAAAGCGTGAACCTGTGCAGTGCTCCAATTAATACACAGCGACAGTCCACTCTGGTTGACTGCGATGATAACGAATCTCGCGTCGATAGTACCTTGTCGACAGCACAAGCACTGGTTGACGCCATCAAAATGTTAGCTCCATCGCGTTCCCAGTATTATGTATCGAACTTTGACCCAGCGATTCACGACATGGATGCGTGGTTTAAGGAAGTAGACCGAGCAAAACTCTCGAATAATTGGGATGACCGAGAATGTCTATCTCGTGTTGCTTTATGCCTAAAAGGGGATGCAAAGCTGTGGCTAAACGAATGGGGTTCGAATGATAGGTCCTGGTCCAATTTTAAGCTTGATTTTAGATCTTTGTGTCCTAATAAATTAGATTACGCTAATATTTTGTTCGAAGCTATGAATACTACATCTGAAAAGTACAGTACTTACGCCGAGTAAGCTTGACGCACATTACTTAGATTAAGAATAGTAAAAGGTTTGAGCGAGGACCTCATTACTCAGATAACAATAAGAGGTATAACCGATGCTCAAGTACGTGCAGCTGCGGCTAATGCTAATTTAAGCCCAGATAATTTGGTTTCATTTTTATCTATTTATGTCAAACCTGGTCGCGGGAAACAAGATTAAAAAACATATGACAGAAAACGTGATTACCCTCATTCTAATAATAAATTTCAATCTGTAAAATGTAACTCTTGTGGTCAGATCGGATATAAAAGTAATCGTTGCTTTAAAAAACCGCGTCATGCCGGTAGCGAAACGGGTGCACCTGCCGCTATAACTTGCACGTTTTGTAAAAAAAATGGTCACACTCAAGATAAGTGTTTCGCTAAAGAACGCTCTGAGTCGCGCAATAAACATAATGTGAACTTGTGTTCCGAAAAATTGTCCGAAAATAATGAAACGCAGGATGTTGTATCGGCGGTAGTGCAAGGTATACCGGTAGATGTACTTATTGACAGCGGTGCTATTAACGTGTCTTTTATTTCATCTGACGTGGTGAAATACTTTTCATGCGCATTGAAGCCTACTAATTGCGTCTTGAACGGTATTAGTAATCAAGAGATTCCAGCTTCTGCATATGTAACTTTAACATTAGAATTTGACGAGATTTCTATTGAAGCTGACCTTGTGGTAGTTCCAGCGTCTTGTATGAATACTCCTATAATAATTGGTACGGATGTTTTAAATAGAGATGGAATAACATTTATGTCAGATCTAGGAACGAACAGTATTTGACGCGAAGTGATTCATTGCATAGAACACGCGTAAGCGCTGTAACTGAAGTCTCTCAAATAAGTACACCACTTCAGGGTGTGGACTTGGATGCTCTTAGTAAGGTTCTTAACACGTATTCCAAATTCTTTATAAGTGGTACCGCCACTACCACTGTTACTACAGGCAAACTTCATATTAACCTTACTAGTAACACCCCCGTCACGTATCGACCTTATAGACTTTCATATCGCAAAAAATGTACGGTCCGCGAAATTGTAAAGGATCTCCTTGATAAGGGCATCATTCGGGAGTCCCAGTCAGAATATACGAGCCCAGTGATTTTCGTTAAAAAAAAAGATGGGTCTGACCGCATGTGTGTTGTTTATTATGCGCTGATAAACGATGGGAGAATTTGCGAGGCCATACGGCAACAAGCACAGAGATGCTCCTAAGCAGTACAACCGAGATGATCTTGTTTTTGTAATCAAGTATTCCCAGTCCACAGGAAAACTGGATCCTGGAATGCGTGGTCCTTACAGAGTGACACGTGTTTTGCCTAGTGGAAGATATGAGCTGAGGCTCTTGGCCGGGTCTTATGGCAAGACCATCCAGGCCGCTGCAGAGTACATAGTGCCATGGCGTGGCGAGTGGTGCCCTGATTCTTGTGCTGCTTTGTTTGAAAGTAAGTTTGGTTTCAAGCCTGTATCCTACAAAACAATCATATCAATTTTTGTCGTCTTTTCCTGGGGTTACTATCAAACATTTAATAACTGCTAAACGTTCCTATAAAATCTTTTCATTTGTACGTACAAATCTTTTATTCCACCTTTATTGACCTACTAACCGACATACAAAGACTGACTATTAGGTACGTATTTAAAACTGCGACAGATATCGTTATGATTGTGGGGAATAAAGCAGGTCGAGGAGCCCCTAGACAGACGTAGAGTTACGTGGTCTAGTAGACAGACGTAGAGTTACGTGGTCTAGCGGTCAGGCGTAGTGGTACGTAGTCCAAATTTATTTTTATTCTGACTTACAGACGTAGAGCTACGTGGTTTGTCAGAATACTTGTTATGCTTACAGACGTAGAGCTACGTGGTTTGCATAATCATACTCACTGGCCCTATGAACAGACGTAGTGCTACGTGGTTCATAGGACCTTACTTAATTTTTGGCCAACGTGGTGCTGCATTACGTAAAATTTACTCTGTAGTTGCGTGAACAGACGTAGAGCTACGTGGTTCAAGGGACTCTTACTTTTTGCAACATGTAGCGCTACGGGCCATATGCCTAAACATAGGCTATCATGAGCAAATATGACCATGTTTGCTTATGAATTTATCTGCTCACCATTATTCGTTTTCTTTGTTTTAATCGTGGATTGTTAAAATTCTAGATGATACTGATGACCGAACGGACTCTGAAGCGGGTCCTTCTGCGGAGGGGTTGGGTCCTGGACTTGACACTCAACAAGGTGCCGTGAAAGGACAAGAGGTCGAGGACGCCCTTCATCAGGAGAGGCCGTGTTAGGAGATCCTTAAAAAAAAAAATTCCAAAGGTGGAAGGTCGGAAACGCCCGCCGCCTATGTAACAAATCGTACGGACGGCTAGCGCTCTCTTTGCTGCCGGTCGTCGCCTCGTCAAGACGTCTTTTCGGTGATATCGTTCTTTGCATACTTTCTTAAAAATTCATTATCCTTCCTGTTTATTGTTTGTTTAATTTAATTTTTATAATTAAAATTATTAATTTGTATCGAATTGTATTTTTTTTTAATTAAATACCCTTCAGGTTTCTAAAAATATATATATAACGCCGTTATATAATAAATATATATATATATATATATATATATAATTACGCCGTTATATATATATATATATAACGGCGGGTTAGTCCCGTTTAAATTTTTAGAAAGCGCGGCGTCAGCGTTGCTTATGTAACCCTCTTCACTATTATTTTCAGACATCGCAAAATAATGAAACGCTCGACAACAAGGGAACACTTGTTATTCAATGTAGGTATTTTACAATTTAACACAATAAACTAAAACACAGCAAGTAAGCGAATTAATGAAATTAAGTACTCGCTAAATAAGTTATCGCCGCCCTGAACCACTCCAAGCAAATGTGTTCCGCACGACTTCCCCCACACTTGAGTCAACGAAAAAAGCATGGTGAGAACTCGCGTCAAATGCACACTAATAAAATTAAACAATGTGTGACAACGTTATTGTTGTCTCCAAAAATATTAAATTAATTAACTATCAATTCTAGAATTATTAGAACACTCCAATTCTTGTTTGAATGTCATCAAAAATTAAATAATCGGATGTGCTTTCACCACGCCCCGCAATATGGCGGACATAGCCATTTTAAATGTTATTTTAAAAAGATTTACTTGCTGGCATGATGAAATCACCCCGACCGATGTTTGTAAATCGTTATGTTAATTATTAATTATTTTAAAGAACAGTTTATCCTTCATTACCGAAGTTACAAATTACAAAGATTGTCTATTAAGTGTTACACAAATAAAATCAAAAGCTTTTCAAATAAAAACAATTAATTGCAATTGATCGCTATAACCACGTAATAAATCAATAATTATTGTATGTTTTGATTAATTTAACTGTAAGTTTTGAATTTTAATTAACGATTTGGATGCTCGAATTTGAAGGCAGTTCCGAACAATTCTGGCACCAGGCACAACAATGTAACCTACACGAAATGATGATGATATATACATAGGCTCTTTTTGTCGCAGGCATGGCTACGGGAAATAGCTAATAGAGTATCGAGACTAATAATATTATAAATGCGAAAGTCTTTCTGTTACGCTTTCACGGCCAAACCGCTTCCACTCCTAAACTTTAATGCATTATATCTTTATAATTTATCACTCAATTGACAAAAGAAAAAATACGTCACTAATATATTTTGATTCCCTAAATGACGGACTAATATTGCCTATTAGACATTTCAAAAGGATAAATCGTTATAGTCTTTTATCGTAATCAAAATATCTTGTTTCTGAAAAGATTTCTTTTAGATTTCTTTGAAAATAAAAACTCTTTTAATATAGAATTGTAATGAAAGAAAAGGATAAATAATGGGATGTGTGTAAAAGAAATCTTGAATTCCTAATGGCTCTCGATCAATCACGAATTCTTAATACAAAGTGTATAATTTCTACATTTATTATGTACCTACACTAAATGTCTTAACTGCCGACTACATTTCCTTTTCATACTTTCCATCCTTTTAGCAAGTTGTTATTATTCATTATTTGAACGCTTATCGCATTGAAATGATTTCTGTTTTACCTAAAGGTTGACTGGTAGAGAATGCTTTAGCATTAAGTCCTCCCATTGGACCATTTTGAATAATGAAGTTTGAAATAAATAAATCTATACTAATATTATAAATGCGAAAGTCCTGTCTGTCTGTCAGTCTGTCTATCTGTTACGCTTTCAAGGCCAAACCGTTGAACGGATTTTCATGTAATTTGGTATGAATATAGTTGAAGACCCGGGTCAAACATAGATTACGCGGAGCTGCGGGATACAGCTAGTGATAAATAAATACATTTGCAAATTCATTAATTCATTTCGTTTGAGTGTGTAACAGGATCCTACACATTTTAGTGTCAGAATTAAGACTTTAATCTGATTTCTATATAACTTTACTTTTCTTTTTCTGTCTCTTTTTTGTAACGAATGTTAGTGTTTCATTATTTTAACCAGCACCGTCAAATCTAAGACCAGGATTAACGCGTACCGTAAGCTTGTATGTAACTGGGGATAAAAGTCGATTTGTTGTACGAATAAGAATATTCCAGATATCTTTAGTGGCCTACGCACATACGACACGTCATGAACTTTTTATTAAATTTCGCCTGAACGTGACTGTCCCTTCAAACATTGACATTGTATTACTGGCGTAAGGACGTGGCAAACGGTTTGGAGAAACAGCACTAGTTTTCGGCCTAGGGCCGTTGCGGGTTTATTGAGATTCAATCGGGTGTTTAGTCGTCTGCGTGCCCAGGTTGGCAGGTGCAAGTCAAACATTCAGAAATGGGCCCAGAAGATACACGCTATCCCGTAGCGTGCCCCATGTGCTCTGTTATGTGCAGCCGAAACGATCTTATGGGGCCGCCAACGGGTGTGACTTATTCGCAATATACTAAGCGAAAAATATTTGATTTATCGACACAATGATAAAGGGCCGTTGCGATACAGTCGTCTAATAACCGCGAAACAGATTAAATATGTATTTATTTGTCTTTGGACTTAATGCTAAAAACATTATCTAACCTTTTTTTTTTTTTTTTTTTTAACGGAGGGGAAATGCATTTACGCACAAAGTGTGGGACTCGCCGGGCTGCTAGTCAGCCCGGAATACCCACTAAAACCCCTCCGGCGTTTCCGCGCCGGCTGTTGAGGGCGCCATGGGGTCGCGTTAGCATTCTACCACGACGCCCTCCAGCCATGGCCTTTCGGCCCCCTCATTTTGGCCTTTCGGCCCCCTCCCCAAATCGGACGTGGCCCATAAATGGACCACGCCCGTCCCCCAGACCCACATCCATTCGCCGTCTCATCATAGACGGCGGTGGAGTGGGCAGTTGGCAGAAATTGGCCGACAGTCAACAAGACCCCGACTACCAGGGAGTTGTTAACTGTCACCCAGGGTGCACCGTCCCGAATCCCTTGTCAGCCCGCCCTCTCACCGGATCCTTGGGATCAAGTGAGAATGCAAAGCTTTCAAAGGACCGGGCACTCGAGGAGGTTCTCTGCCCTGCACCCCAAACATTATCTAACCTTTGGGTCAAGTAGAGATCTTCAATGTGGGTGTACATTTATATATATTTATATTATTATTTTTTTTAAATATGTACTAGTTTCTTTGCACTACACTATTGCCCCGGCCACACTGTCGCGAAAATGAGAATGTTCGCGTTGTCGCGGCGCCTGGCAGGGGTGTTCGTGTTGTCGCGAATCATTTTCGCAGGCAACGGTACGGTGCGGGGCGATAAATTGTAAGTTGTTGTTTTTAAGATGAATAATTGTGTAATTATAGTTTAATAACATCATTTGTGCCGTGATTCCTCAGAAGGTGGTGGCTGAAAATCAGTGCTAGTCATGCATGTCTAGCGTTACACTGAGCCGCCACCTATTGAGACGTCTGTCACGCTCTTTATGTATCTTGTACTTTACTTGTAAGACCTTTCCAGTAAGTGATGGATCAATCAATAAAGTTGTATTCTATTCTATTCTACATATAATACCAAAATGTGATTACATTTACTACTAAGTATTTATTATTTTACATATTTTATTTACTACATTTTGCTTAATCAGTAGTACAAAACAAATTACCCATAGTGATTTCTTATGTTTTCGCGAAACAGTCAACGCGAAAAAAACACGTGTCCAAATAGTTTAATTTAAATTACCCACGGACCTATCCTGAGTTGAAGTCATTGCTCCAAACTGGTTGTGTTATCTTAAACACACATGCTGTCGCCATTTTTACTATAAGATATGAATTCTTCCTGATTTATAGGCTTAAGAATTTTCTTTCTACTGCTACTAAAACCTCACTTGCACAGACCTTACTTCTCCCTATCCTAGACTATGCCGCCTCATGTTATCTCGATCTCTCTGAAAAGCATTGCAATAAACTTGAGCGCCTTCAAAACTTCTGCATTAGATTCATATTTGGATTACGCAGGTATGATCATGTTTCTTCTTTCCGCGTGCAACTCAAGTGGCTCCCGATCAGACTAGGCTACTTGACTGTATTTAAACTTGGTTAATATTGTTATACTAAACAAAATATACACTAAAAAGTAACCGATACTGAAAACAACAACAAAATTGGTTGTTAATTAAGGCAGTAATTCGATTTTATAGTTTTCTCTAAAAGAACAGTGGGAGCGTGGTGGGGACGTCTTGCTATCTCTTTTGTACGCACGAAACCGAGTGGCAGTGACGTCACAGCTCACACAGTGCATCCTTTTCTTGTTTTTTGACAGTTTCCCCTTCCATCGAATTTGAAAGGCTTATAACTTATTTATTTTTGAACGGATTACAAAAATTCTTTCGTAATTCTGTTTCTGGAAATAAAAATATTGATAAAAAATAAAAATTAGTAGAATACCCAAACTGTTGCTCCTGTTCACTATACTCTTTATTCCTTCGTCACCTCATTATCTAAAAAAGTGCTTCACCTTTCTCCATCAAGATGACCAGCGACCTGCTCGTAGTATCGACGCCCTTCGCCTTAAAACTCCAACTCATACTTCTGCTGCATACTCTAAATGTTTCTCTGTACAAGCAGCACGTCTCTGGAATGCTTTGCCTGAAGATATTCGCACTGCTCAGACTAGAACCAGTTTCAAGAGTCGCTTGAAAGAATACTACCTCTCACTTTGACTTGATACTGCTGTTATTTTTGCTTAGATATTCATACAGTACGTATGTAATGTTATATTAAGTAAGTTATTTATGTATGTTTATTTTATATGCAATATTTGTGTATGTTTATAATTTTCAACAATAAAACCGCCCTTGCTCATGTTATGTCGAAGTCTTTGTAAATGTTATATTATTTGTTACTGTATGTGGGCAATAAAGATATTTTGTATTGTATTTATACAAAGTACGATTATTGTCAAAGGAATGTGAACAGAAGTGTAAAAATGGATGCCTGTTGTACGCCTCCACGGTTTATCGTAAGGTCAAAGGGTCACATGAACCATAAAAAATATACGGGCTTGTAATATAAGATATAAATACTTATTATCTATATTTTAAGATAGATACCAATAAAATATATAATTTTGATAAGTATAATTTTCAAATTAGCTAAAAATCTACCAACAAAATAATTTTTATATATATCTTTTAATAAAAAAAATATTCAATATAAAAAAAAAACCTTTGATATACAGTTTTACAGTTATAAAACTTAAGAAATCAATTTGTTGTTTCGTTTAATGAACGTTATATATTCATAATATAAAGCATAATCATCATTAGATATAACAAACTCTACGGAACGGCCAACTGTAAATAATTAATAGTTCTTTCACAATTCACCTCCTGACAGATAGTTGCTGCTGTCACGAGGTGGGTCGCTTCGCTTGCTTCGCTCGCTCGTTTACTGTTGTGGTCACTGTATAACTATGACCTAACGTACTTTCTGTCACAAAGTCACCTTTTGCAACTAGGTCGCTTGTGTTACAAGGTCTATCGCTTGCTCACTGTTGTGGTCACATAACCATAACCTAACCAATCTTCTGTCAAAAAGTCACCTTTTGACACAAGGTCTGACATTCGCTCACTCGCTCGCTGTTGTTCACCAACCTACCTTATGCTCTAAAAGTCACCTTTTGCCACTAGGTCGCTTCTGTCGCGTCTGTCGCTCGCTCACTTCGCTTATTTCCTTAGTTAGGTAATTTTTAAATAAAATATAATATATCTTTTGGTAGATATTTTGTTATTGTTTTGTAAATAGCATACTTTTTGTATGGTATATTTTTTGGCAAGTATACTTCCCAAGTTGTACAACATGAGATATTTAGTGTACGTAAACGTAATGTAAAATGGAGTTGTGCTTTTCAAATTGAAATTATTGTAAATGTTATAGCTTTTAAAAGTATAACCAGTAATGATTATGCTAATTCAAGATTATATCATTTGAATTGTATTGAAATGAAAATATATATTTTGTTATACTATCAATTAATACGCACCCAAAATATACATTTGCATGACGATCTAACAAAAAAATTATCATTATCAAATATAATTCATTCATTGCAAACATTCACACACTTGACTCTACATCATCATCATCAATCCGAGCCTTTACCCATTTCAATTGAACGACCTCAGAAGAGCCGACGATATTCGTATCTTATTTATTTATTTATGTACAAAAAATAAACAGAATAACAAAATAATTTTCTTGCGTCAATCTTCCCTGTCATGTACCATTTCAGGGGGGACCCGACTTGAACGAATTAAAAAGTATGTGTAACTAAAACTCATACAAAAAGTTGCTAGTACTAAAACGTGTCCCATATTATTATATCAAGTAGAAGCTTATGACCCATAAATATTGAAAGGTATATTATCCGTTTGAAACTAAACCCAACATTACTGAGGTCTAGCCCATTTTAACATAAAGGCTTGCCTGAGATGAAAAGCTTAAACTTTTACTAGTCCCATGCAGAATGGACCACACGAGTTAGAATCAAATAGAGTTTGTAGTTCATGAATAAATTTTGAATATCCGATGTTGTGAGATATTATAGCGAAAATACGAATAACTTTTCCCTGGTATTGAAATACTAGAAATATGGTTATAGTTATGTTACAGAAACGCATGTACAAAATGCTCCATTTCAAGCAACGTTTTAATTCAGTTTTAAAAATCCTTTGCTAAAAATTATCTTTATATGACTGAAATACATTTTAAATAGTAAGAGTAGTATAAAGAAGTCTTTCAAATCTCTTATTTTTTTCTATGCTGCCGTAGATATTGGGCTATGGTTGACAACAGACCAACATCTTTTATATTTAGATGTCTATACGTAATGTATCAGCGTAACAGGCATGTTTTTCAGTTTTTTGGTACTTCTACTCCACTCCCACGTTTACAAATATTTTTTAATACTTAAACGTTTACTAACATTAATTATAATGTATGTAAATTTTTAACGTAAGTAAACATTTTGTAACAGCAGTGTGGGAACTCTGTGAATGTTTAGAAAAGAAAAGATCTTTTCCATTTTTTTTCTAAGCTTCTTGTAATAGGCATACGAGCGGCCATTAGCGCCATCTCACAACGTTAAAACGATGCTTTGTAGAACTTTTCTAAGAACAAAGTAGCTCTTAACTGCTTTTCATCTTTTTATTCACTGTTGATTGTTGCATACATCTTATTTCAAACTAAGACATTTTAAGATTGACTTATAAGTAAGAAAGTAAAACCTCTTATTTGCACCAAAGAAAATACATAAAAATAAATGTAATACAATTTCTTCATTTAAAACCCGAATTTTGGTAATTATGTTTTTTCTATCTCTATTCTTACACTGCTACGCTGTTTTTGTATAAGATACTGAAGATTGTTGTTTCCCTCGCGTATTTTCTTAAATCCAACAGGAACAGTAATGGATGGAACCCTATGTCCTTTTCATATCTATGCGTATGCTAAATATGAAAAAATGGTTCAGTAGATGAAGTAGGTACCTCTTTTCAAAGATTTAAACAAATTCACTTTCGTTTTCAAATCAAATCATTTACTTGCCAAAATACAGCACAGTAAGTTTTTTTTTATGAATAATTTTAGTTAGGATTAGGATAATCTATGAACTATTACGCCGATTAAAAAAACTGTGTAAATAATCATGGGTGGGTGAAACTACAGGCAACAGCTAGATAGTAAAGTGAGAATTTCCATTTCGACGAGTAATTTCCTTGTCGTCCTATCTCGAACGTTTTCGATAATTTCCATAGATACGGAAAATGACCGATGGCCACGGGTCGTCTTTATTTCCGATCGCTCGCCCGGAAAAAATCATTATTCAGTAATTGAAACTAGAAGATTGTTTGCGAAAATGAAATCGCTGGCAAAACCGCTTCTTCTTATGAATACTCGTAGATGGCAGTCTTTAGGCCTTGTGGAATACCTTTCCTCCTCCGCCTTCAGTTGTCTCAGTGCTGAGCGTCATCTCTTTGACGATCTCCTTTCAACTCCTTGTTTTGACCTTTTGCTCCTTGGATTGCGTTGGATCTGGATGTTGGGCAGCTACCTGATTTGGTCAGACCATCGTATCAGGCTACGTCTTCTAGCTCTCCTTCTGTCCATCCTGCCAGTGACTACAAGCTCCAGGTTGTCATCTGGTTTTCGGGATGCCTTTAAGGAGGCAGAAAACCTGACGGTGTTGGCCACTTACACAGTTACACACCTCGGGTAATGTTTCTGTTGGTCTAGTTTTTCTGTAAAAAGGGTTACGGAGGTCAGACTAGTGGCGCCAAATCAAGGACTATGACTTATAGCGTATCCTAGGCTCCGAAGCGTAAGCTTACAACGCAACTAGGAAAACACGTTTGGACGAAGAATCTCGCCCGGAAAATAATTATTCAGTAATTAGAACTAGAAGATTGTTTGCGAAAATAAAATCGCTAGCGGAATAAATTTATCCGTGTAACTACCTTTGGTAAGGTTAATAGGTTGTGACCTGATCGTAAGCGGTTACCGTAGTCTATGAGAGGCGTGCATCACTAGACACCGCCTTTGTTATAGATATTTTTAAGCATGATGAGAAAAAGAGGTTACATTTTACGGCCCATTTACTTTATACCTTGAGGGTGTCACTTAGGGTTGTCAGACCGAAAAATCGAAATATCTGGATAACATTTAAAAATGTCGGGATTTTGGGATTTTTATCTGGAGAAATGAAAATTTATGAGTCAAAATTTGTTTTAAAATAAACAGCTCTTTATAAAATATATCAAAATAAAATTTACATTATTTTTTTACCGTTTGTTTGCCACAACTATTTGGCATTGCTTTTTACAAAGTCCACCAATTTAGATCCCTTCGGAGTATCAAGGAAAGATCGAAAACTTGAGCAATTTCTAATGAAATTCAGCTTTTATCAAATCAAAGCCCATACCCTTTCTTGAGAATATAAATTATTTAGCAAACTAAACACTCTTTCACAATATGCATTGTTCAATGGAAAAGCGCTACGAGGTAGTAGCCGCCCAAGGTGCGAGCACCGCGTGTGCTCTTCAAATTATTATTGCGGTAGATAAGATACGTATATTTGTCGGGAGCATGGAGCAATTACAAAGAGGAGATGCCGTAATAAGCGTTTTGTAAAAAAGTATTAACATAATTCCTTTCTCATCTAAAGTCAACAATTTGGGTATTGTTGTGGACGAAACTCTATCATGATCTCCTCATGTCAATGAACTGAGCCGAAGAATCTTTGTATCTTTGCACTCCTTAAGACGTTTGCAAAATTTTCTGCCCACTGATACTAAAGCAATACTGGCTCGCTCGCTCCTTATACCTGTTCTGGATATCTAGACGAACTCACTGCTAAACTAGAGCGACTACAAAACTCGTGCATTCGTTACATATTTGGGCTAAGGAAATATGACCATATCTCCGAGTTTCGCAAGCATCTGAACTGGTTGCCAATAAGGATACGTCGTAAACTACATATTGTCTCTTTTCTTTATAATGTCTTGTTTAATCCTTCTTCCCCTGAATATCTCAGATCAAATTTCTCCTTCCGGGATCTTGATCCCCGTCTGCGAGCATCTCACCACCTAAAGTTGAACATACCTGTATACTCCTCACAGTGTTACGCCAACTCCTTCTCAATTCTTGCTGCAAATCTCTGGCACAAGCTTCCTTTGGAGATAAAAGAGCTGTCTTCTCACTCTTTCAAATCTCGGGTTAGGGAATACTACGAACGATCGGACTTGAGCTGAGCTTACTGTTTTTATGTGTAATTGAATTTGTATGTTAGATGTAAGTCTATGCACCTAAGATTTCTTTGCGTGTTGTGCCCTCTTCTGTGCCCATATGTCTATGTCCTATGTTAGTTTGGTTGACTGGAAGAGATCCCTATTTGGGATAAGTCCGCCTTTTGTTGTAACCTGTATTCTGATACTATGTTCTTTGTGTACAATGAAGATCTTTACATACATACATACATACAAGTATTTGTGAGGCTACACGGGACGGAAGGCAGACGTGTGGGGTGCTTGGTTTCGGCCGTGGCTCTAATCATGGAGCACGAGCAATCACCAGCTCCGCCCACTTTTGTGTCGGCGAGGCGCCAATGATTACATCACTGCGCCATTTCAAACGGCATCTCCTCTTTGTAATTGCTCCATGGTCGGGAGTCTGGACATCACATGACATTTCGGGAGAAACCAGACGATTTCCGGCCATCTGGCAAAGTGTCACTAGGTCGATGCCAACTTCTAGGCTTTTTCTTCACCGGCCTCATTGCTGAGCATCGTGAACATATTATGTATTTCCAGAATACGCGATCGGCAGTACTATGGACCGCATTGTATAAGATGCCTTCAGCTGCTCTCTGCACGCTGTCTATCCATCTAGTTGAAAATATTCCTCCGGCTCATTTTCCTTACATTTTGATGATTATGAGTTTTTCCAGATAATGCTTAGGTTATTCATATCGAGTGGGTTACATAGTCAATCGACCCTGTACACGCTGGTCTCAGAATTTCTTGGAACATATATGACAATGCCTAGGCGACCGAAAAAAATACACGCTACAGACGGTTAATTTATCTTAGAATCGGCTTCCTGATGTTTGGTGGCAGAAATAGGTGAGAGTAAATTACCAAGCAGAAGACTTTTACAATAGTCTACCTTTGGTATCTTTATTTACATGGTGTAATAATGTGTTTACTCGTACCTTACAAATTGGACCCTAAAGTTTCTATCACCTGTGAGTGCCCAAAATCCTGCTTCTAATTTAAAGCTGATCAAATTAAGGTTTATCTGATCATTATCATTCCGCAATCACGAAGTTTGGGGTACGCCTACGTGAGTGAATTATTAATGACTTTGGTAGGAAAAGAACTTCATATAAAGTGATTTATTTAGCTTCATCTCGCAACTTTCTACGCGTGGTACCAGGAATATAAGTTAGGATACATTCTATCTTATATTATATTCGTAGTTCTGTGAACGGTAAACCTCGCGAACGAAACGTTGTCGTTTGAAATATATTTATTCCCTGCGTATTTCCCCCTTCCCTCTTTACATTATTTTTACAGCAATCTGTGGAAAATTTTATGAACAATGATTAGTTCAAATGAGATTGCAATCCGTTTATTAATAAAGCCTTTTTACCCGACTGCGCCAGAAGGAGGGTTAGGTTATTCGGGAGTATGTATTTATGTATAATAGGCTAGTTTCCTAAAAAAATATAATTAGTCCGTCAATTAAATAATCAAAAAATATTGGAGACGTATTTTTTCTTTTCAATATTAAACAAAGAATGGGAAAGATATGGCGCGTTAAAGTTCCGTGTGACGTCACAGTCTGTCTGCTACACTTTTTCGCAATATGTGACGTCACGAGCCTCCACTCCTAAACTTTGATGCGTTATATCTTAATAATTTATCGCTCAATTGACAAAAGAAAAAATACGTCACTAATATATTTTGATTCCCTAAAAGACCTATTGTATGGCACGCCCTGTAGCCTGAACGGCTCGATGGATTTTAACTTGAGAGGTGTCGTTAGATTCGTATTTACTGTGAGAGTGACACTGGGTTCATAAATTTAAAAAAAAGAATGGTAGACTTTTTGGGTTTTTCGTTTCCAAATTACACACATATTACAATTACATACATTTTTAAATTATCGTTGTCTTGTTTGCTCCTATTTTTCCTCCAATCAATAATTATTGTAATACCCACAGAACAGAAGTATATATATATATATATATACTTTGGTGAAAATTTTAACATGGTACTTTTGTGCGGTGTGCGTACTTACAATCAATAATACAGACAGACAAATGGAAGTTAATAATTGCTATTAAAATACGAAAAATCCAATAAACCTTTCAATTTCACAGGTATGCAGCAATGTTCACACTAGGATTCGACTAAATGTAAGTGCTAAAATTAGGTAGTTTAACTTTACTACCCAGATTAAGTACCAGTGGTGGTAAATATCAAAACATAATAGTCATAAAGTTTTCTGAAATTGCATAATTATCGGTGAATCATTGTTCCCTTATGATTTTTTTAAAGTATTTCATCTAGTGGTCTATTTTCATCAAAATCTTGTTAGGACGCCTTTTGCCAGTTTTAAAGTAATAGTAAATAAGTCGGATTGCAAAAATATTTAGATTTTTCATTTGATATCAAAATTTATTATTACGGGAAAGTTTATTATTACATGGGTTAAACGGTGAAATAAACCTAATCTATTAAAAAAAAAATACAACAATATTAAATTCAATTTATAAATTATCTTAAACAAAAATATAAGGTTCGTGACAAAACCAATATTATAGTAAACTCTTAAAGTACGGAAATGATTAAACTTTCGCCGGGAGGAAACTTCAACAATGCGCAACTTGCAGGCAGCGGAAACTTAGAGTTTAACTTAGTAAGTTTATGCCATGGGGTTGTATATACGGTAAAGGAGTAGTTAAAGATACCAAGATATAAAGATACCAAGGTAGAAAGATCAAGGTTACGAATCGAGTAAATGAGATTTTTTCAGCTCGTTCATCATTCATATCGAGTACGTTACATGATCATCCAACCCTGTGCGCCCTGGTGTCAGTTTTTGGAACCGCCTTTCGATTTCTGACTTGGTTTCACTACCAATTGGCAGCTGGGACCAAGATACTACTATTTCTCACAAACGTGAGTTTTGGATGTCTTTATTGGTCGTCCCAATTAATCAATCAACTTTATTGCATATTATGGGTGTACTATGATGTTATATATAGCAATTACAAGATCTAAGACCACAAACAGCCGTACGGCATGCAACATGTTTGTCCTATTATAAAAAATATAGTTGAGTTCGTATCCCACAACACAGGTCTATAACTTACTTTGGATAACTCAATATGTGTGATTTGTCAAAAATACATATAAACCATTACATACAAATTTAATAACATCGCGGAAAAATATGAGTATTTGGAAAATAATTCGATATTTTATTTCGTCTCGCAAATTTCATTAAATGTACGAAGCCTCTGAATCCACGAATATTAAAGAAGATATTCGCAATATGATTTATTGACTTCAATCAAAATTACTTTACAGTATAAAAGAAAATTGTCAATTCACGTGTATTGTAAATTAAAAAAAAAACATTTATTTCAGAAAACATCTTCGCATTTCTTATCCGATTCTCATGAAATTTTGTGAGCAGGTTCGGTAGTTGTATAGATTTTTTTTAAGGTGCAACTGTTTAGAAATTTTAAAAAATGGCGGAAATATTGAGGTTTAAAACTTAAAAAATCTTTTATCTCAGCAATTTGAAAAAAAAAATCATTTACCTAACCTACTCACAAAACTTCATAAGCCAATAATCGATTATTTTCGATTAATAGTCAAAAATCAATTAAATTGATTATCTGAATATCGATACCCTAGATTATATTAAAAGAAAACAAAATCGATTAATCTACCAACACTATCCTACGGGGTACTAACTACCCAAAAACCACATTTAGAATGTTGGTGGGCGCAAAGGTGGAAAATGTAAACAAAATAGTGATAGGTTGCTAGTCGCATCGCCTACTGATAGGTATGCTTTTTTCGATTTACGCCCACTTCCTCGGCCGGCTTGTATGGTCTGCGCGGTAAGAGAAGCAGCTAGTACACCGACACCGGGGTATGCGGGGTAGATTGGTTTTGTAACCCATTAGATATGAATTGAATGAATGAATCTGAGCTGAGCTGACGCTGGCACGTTTAACCGAGTAGGTATTGCGTTTAAAAAAAGGTAAAATAAAAGTTTTTGAAAAATAATCTTAACCGACTTCTAACACATCTGGAAAGGAAGAAATAATCAATTAGTAGTTGGTTATAAAAATGGTTCCTTATCAAACATTTTTATTAATTTAAAACGACACTTATTTTAGACGGGAAAAAAAATATCGGTAAGGGCTCGCGAGGTCTACAGTTCTCACAGAACCACTAGTTAATTGTTCAAAATTGCTAAAGACACTAAAAATTATTTTGGCACCTCAAATTGTTCCAAACTTGATATCCCCAAAACTAATTTCGTGTTTGACGCGTCAGAAACTTACATGAAATACATTTTGTCCGAGAATACTGATTAATTCATTCACGTTACCAGCAATCAGGGAAAAACCAACACGGACCAATCAGGCACACGCCAGAGAGTAAATATTATCACAATCATAGAGTTTGAGACTCCCAGAATAGGTTCGGACTCAATTTAGTAAACACCATTGCGAATGATCGGCGTGATGACGTCATACACTTAACGGCTATAAACAGGACTATGCAACTAAACAGGAACAGGCAATCGCGATAAATGCAAATGACGTTAGTATTTACCAAAACCATAATAAGACCGCGAAGGCTATTTTAGAGGAGTCAAGTTGTGTCGATTGAAAATCGTTTGATTGACCTATAATATCCTCGTCTTACAAGTCAGAGTAATGTAGTCTTCTGTTTGTTGCTTCGAGACACAGGGTTCACTTGTATCACTATTTAAACTATTAGGTAGGTTAAGTACATCCATTAGATTAATATTTGGTCTCGCGCGCGCTCGACTAGATACCGCGCTATGAAGAAAAATCAGTTTCCAGAATGCGGCAACCATAGACTAATAATTGGTCTCCGCGGGGCTACGCGCGAGACCAATTATTAATCTAAGGCAGCAACTTTATATTGTAGTGTGTGTAAGACAATGTGCAAAGACGAAACGAGAAAGAGTTATTTCTTGTACTATTATTCTTACATAGTTTGAATACGCAAACTGGCATTTTGCTTCTGTTTTTAAACTAAAATTTTAAATGTATCTCGACGTTCAACTCACTTATCGTTGCGGCGTGACTGACGTGGGTATGCCGCAAGTACGCCGAATTCGCGTAGTTTTAGTTGCCGCATTTGTCTAGTACGCCGATGGTATCTAGTCGAGCGCGCGCGAGACCAATTATTAATCTATGGTGCATCCCTATTTAACTCGCTTTCGCTTATGTCTTGACTATAATCTGCTATATCTCCATTTCACAGTTCCAAGCATAACTGTGGGTTTGATATCAAAGTTCTGGGATTATTAGATGTGAACCGCATCTTCAATAATCCTACAAGATTTATCTATCCAACTTTAGTACAGTGGTATATAAGAAATCGATTTTCTATGATAATCCAAACTTCTGTAAAGTGTTAATTCATTCATTCATTCTGAATAAGAAGACTTTCTACGTACAAACTCACAAAATAATGATGTTATAAATATGTAGATTTAAATATATTGGAACCGAATAGCCAAAATTTAACTGTATGTTGTAATGCCATTTTTGCTATGCCATAAATATTAAGTCGATTAACTGCCTAATTGCTCGATTGTTGAGTAGGGGATCGATTCCGCTAATGAACTTTTAAAGGCCACGCAACTGATATTCAATCGCGACTTAATTGTGTTGCATTTTTTTAAATACACTCAATAGTGGTATTCTGCTTAAACAGTTTTGAATCTCTATTCATTTGCGACTGGAGCGTATTTCAATGATATTAGTAGGGAAATGTAAATAAAATGAGTAACGGAATATCAGAAGCGTCAAAGTCAAGTCATTACGATCCAATTGCGATTCAATTGTGCACTAGGTACCTATTTAAAATAAGAGAATTGACTCCTCCGTGAGATGTATCGATTGCGATCGTGGAAGCAACATTCTGTATTTTTGAAATGTACGCGGGTGGTAATTTTTGATTTCGACTGGTGTGGCCTGGCCGTGCGAATAACTCCACGAGCCAGTAAACGATAATCGAATCATTCCTTACTTGTTCCGGATTTATTTAATCACTCATTGAATCCGTGCGAGTTGGTTTAATTGTCGCCGGCGTATCTCAAAAATCGATACTACATGCCTGTTGTTTTCACACGGTTCGGCACGAAGTCGATAGATAGTTCATCGAGTCGATTCGAGGAAATGTCGACTCCCGATGTCCCCATCACTACGACTGAACTGACAGCTAGCACACTTGCCGCCACCGGAGACGAAATCAGATGATTTTCGGAGCGGGTCGATAGTTGCTCGCTATTTTTATAATTTAAAGGTTTAAATAGCCATTTAATACGATTATTTTGGAGTTTAATAGTGCAACCGTCGTAACAAATATTTTCGCCGACGTGGTTGTCGTACGGCGTTTTATGACAAAAGTGTTTTGTTGGATATACATAAGAACCCTGAAAAGGGTTAAAAAGAACACCTCAAGTTTCCCTCAGCACTCCCTCCGCTGAACACTGGGAGTTCTACCAGCTTCCCGAGGTGTCAGGAGTGCATACCACATTTCTTTTATTGAAACAAGAGGATACTGCTTATACTACCGTTTTAATCTGCGATAGACATTTTTGCTTAAACTGAGGTAACCACACAGCCGAAGCCAGCATTGTCGGTCAGCCAGTGCCTGCGCTTTCTACATTTTTTTTATTTTATTAACCCTTTATTTTTTTTATTTTTTTTTTAATTTAAAACTTTAAAGAAGGGATCTAAATATTGGCCATTCGATCTCCTGCGCCCCTAATTTTCTTTTCTCGTTTTAATCGCAATTACTTCTTTACTCAACATTAAATAGGTAACTTCCAATATAAATTCATTTTTTTTTTAATTCGAGTTTTTAACTTTGTGTAACTTTCAGCTTCTTCTTCTTCAAATAAATATTGTAAAAGTTTTTTTTTGTTATTTTATTTTAATTTTGCTTATTTCCCTTCAAATTTCATAGAGGACAGGAATTAGATAGCAAACCCAGGTAATAAACATTTCATGGCGCCCGAACAGGGACAGGAGGCATGAAATGTTTATTACCTGGGTTTGCTATCTAATTCCTGTCCTCTATGAAATTTGAAGGGAAATAAGCAAAATTAAAATAAAATAACAAAAAAAAACTTTTACAATATTTATTTGAAGAAGAAGAAGCTGAAAGTTACACAAAGTTAAAAACTCGAATTAAAAAAAAAATGAATTTATATTGGAAGTTACCTATTTAATGTTGAGTAAAGAAGTAATTGCGATTAAAACGAGAAAAGAAAATTAGGGGCGCAGGAGATCGAATGGCCAATATTTAGATCCCTTCTTTAAAGTTTTAAATTAAAAAAAAAATAAAAAAAATAAAGGGTTAATAAAATAAAAAAAATGTAGAAAGCGCAGGCACTGGCTGACCGACAATGCTGGCTTCGGCTGTGTGGTTACCTCAGTTTAAGCAAAAATGTCTATCGCAGATTAAAACGGTAGTATAAGCAGTATCCTCTTGTTTCAATAAAAGAAATGTGGTATGCACTCCTGACACCTCGGGAAGCTGGTAGAACTCCCAGTGTTCAGCGGAGGGAGTGCTGAGGGAAACTTGAGGTGTTCTTTTTAACCCTTTTCAGGGTTCTTATGTATATCCAACAAAACACTTTTGTCATAAAACGCCGTACGACAACCACGTCGGCGAAAATATTTGTTACGACGGTTGCACTATTAAACTCCAAAATAATCGTATTAAATGGCTATTTAAACCTTTAAATTATAAAAATAGCGAGCAACTATCGACCCGCTCCGAAAATCATCTGATTTCGTCTCCGGTGGCGGCAAGTGTGCTAGCTGTCAGTTCAGTCGTAGTGATGGGGACATCGGGAGTCGACATTTCCTCGAATCGACTCGATGAACTATCTATCGACTTCGTGCCGAACCGTGTGAAAACAACAGGCATGTAGTATCGATTTTTGAGATACGCCGGCGACAATTAAACCAACTCGCACGGATTCAATGAGTGATTAAATAAATCCGGAACAAGTAAGGAATGATTCGATTATCGTTTACCGGCTCGTGGAGTTATTCGCACGGCCAGGCCACACCAGTCGAAATCAAAAATTACCACCCGCGTACATTTCAAAAATACAGAATGTTGCTTCCACGATCGCAATCGATACATCTCACGGAGGAGTCAATTCTCTTATTTTAAATAGGTACCTAGTGCACAATTGAATCGCAATTGGATCGTAATGACTTGACTTTGACGCTTCTGATATTCCGTTACTCATTTTATTTACATTTCCCTACTAATATCATTGAAATACGCTCCAGTCGCAAATGAATAGAGATTCAAAACTGTTTAAGCAGAATACCACTATTGAGTGTATTTAAAAAAATGCAACACAATTAAGTCGCGATTGAATATCAGTTGCGTGGCCTTTAAAAGTTCATTAGCGGAATCGATCCCCTACTCAACAATCGAGCAATTAGGCAGTTAATCGACTTAATATTTATGGCATAGCAAAAATGGCATTACAACACCCCCTTCCCCGGATAAGAATTCACGTAGGGAATTCGCGGGACGTCCTCGGCCTATTCTACACCCTAAAGATTAACATTAGTTTAAATGAACTCATAAAAATAAATCGAGAGAGATCGATATCGACAACGATGAAAATTTTCACCGCACTACTTGACGTTGACAGATGAAAAAAAAACTTTTTTTATTTTAAGGAATGAAACGGATTCTGGGGAATTGAGAAAAACCTATTTGTAGAGGAAAATACACCGTTACACTACTAAGTATATTACTCTGTTCAGGTAGAAAAAACCACAGCTGGCGGAAATCGGTCAGACGTTGCAATCGATTTGTTCGAAAAGAAATCGATCAAGACTGATACATAAATAAATAAGCATGGATTCTAGAATGCTTAAATATAAAAGGCAAAAATACAAAAAATATGTAATTTGCATAAATTAAAACAAAAAAAAATCGCCCATGAAGTTCTAACTAGAAAAGACCAAAAGAAGTTGCGTACGCAAAAACTCATGGTAGTAAGTATTGACTTGGAAATTCTGTGACCAATGATTTCTCACATAATTTCCAGTCCGGTGAAACTACAAAAGAATAAGTTTAAGATAATGATGGATTCCTGAAAACAGGAATGAATCCAAAGTAAAAATAAAATGTGCTTAAAAAAATAAAGTAAAACCCATATTTAGGTAAGTTTAAAATTAACAATTAATTCCTGAAAACAGGAATTAATCCTCAGTAAAAATAAAAATAGTTAAAAAGGAATAAAAAAAAATTAAACTAATTAAAACCTTTGACTAGAGGTGGCTGATAGTTAAATAATTAAAAATTTAAAGGTGTGACAAGCTAACCACTACTTACAGTTCATTATTAAAACCTGAAAAATGACTATTAAGTCTGTCCCAGAAACGCCTCCCAACCCTGTGTAACAAGAGAGTAATAGACCTATAAATTTAGTAGAAAAATATTCCATTATTCTCCTAAAACAAATAGACTCGCTTGTATGAGTATATTATAAATGGGGAATAAAAGTAATAATATGATAAATCTACCAACACCGGTAGGGTGTAAATAGACATAATATCAATGCTGATTGTCATGGGATCCCTTAGACAACGAAGCTTAAAAGAGATTAAGTTTTCTTGTTAAACAGGTCAAAATAAATGAGAGAAAGTAAGTACAAACTTATGTTTATCAAGTCACTCGAGATATACTGCACGAAATGGTGGATTAATAAAAGTGGTGGTTAGCTTAAGATGGAAAAACGCCTAAGATAGTCGCTCGCTTTCTCCAGCAGAGAGAAATTATTCTGCGACAGAGCGTGAAGCTCTGGCAGTAGTTCATGTAGTGGAGCATTTTCGTCCTTATCTGGAGGGCAGTAAACCTTTCCGAATAATCACTGATCATTCTAGTTTAAAATGGTTTTTAAATCTTGAAAATCCTACCGGTCGCTTAGCGCGTTGGGGTTGTAGATTATCTCCTTATAACTTCATAATAGAACATAGAAAAGGGTCACAAAATGTAGTACCTGATGCATTATCGCGGTCTGTACCCGTGTCTGTAAATGCCATAGATTTAACCGCAATTAAGGACGCTTGGTATCTGAATATTGTAAAACGTTGCACCGAGAGACCTCGGGCTTGTCCGAATTTTCAACTAGTTGATGGTAGGCTTTACCGTTTTACAAAAACTTCTAACCAACTCAGTAAGGATTTCCAGTGGAAAGAAGTGATACCTCTTGAGCTGAGGGAAAGTATAATTGTTGAAAATCATTCTAAACCTACTGCCGCTCACCTTGGTGTGGCTAAGACTTATAAACGCCTGAAGCTGAGATATTTCTGGCCTGGCATGTATAAAGATACCATGAGTTTCATTAAAAATTGCGACATTTGTAGTGCTTATAAACACAGTTCACAGTGTACACCCGGCTTTATGGGAGAATCAAAAAATTGTACGCGGCCATTCCAGTGCTTAAGTATTGACCTAGTCGGACCACTGCCCATGTCACGGCGTCAAAATAACTATCTGTTAGTTGTCATTTGTTGTTTTACAAAGTACTGTTTTTTGTTTCCACTTCGCAGGGCTACTGGGAAGGTTATAGCGCAAAGATTGGAAGATCATGTGTTTTTAGTGCATGGAATACCTCAAACTATAATTTCTGACAACGGTTCCCAATTTACAGGTCGTGACATTTTGGCTTTATATGAAAAATACAATATCCCTCAGATCCACCTTGGCCCAGTGTATTGTCCACAGGTTAATCCCGTTGAACGCTATAATCGTACCGTAATGACCGCTGTTTCTGCTTTTGTGGAAAACGACCATAGGTCCTGGGATGAAAACATTCAAAAGATCCAATTTGCCATAAACACATCTGTAAACGAAGCCACATCTTATAGTCCGTTCCTTCTAGTCCACGGCAGGGAAGCTGTAGCCAACGGTGATATTTACAAAGATGGTAGTGATCTCAGCGAATTGAGCGTTACTTCACCTGATGCACATGTTCAAAGATTGGGTCATCTATCACAAATTTTCAATAATGTTAAAAATTCTCTTAAGCAAGCGCATCAGAAAAATGTGAAGTACTACAACAAAAGACGTAGGGATGTGTCCTTTAATGTGGGAGATTTTGTTTGGAAACGTACCTACAAGCAGAGCGTTGCGAGTAAGTACTTTGCCGCAAAGCTTGCTCCAAAATATGAAAAATGTAAGATTATCTGTAAGCTTTCACCGTTAGTGTATGAGTTAGAAGATGAACAGGGTAAATACATAGGGAAATGGCACATAAAAGATTTCAAATGCTTAGACTAGCCTTCATCGGCCGCGGGATGATCGGCTTTAGAATTGTCTCCCCGTCTGACGTCCGGACGTGTCGTAGGAGGCGACTGTGGACTATCTTAGGCGTTTTTCCATCTTAAGCTAACCACCACTTTTATTAATCCACCATTTCGTGCAGTATATCTCGAGTGACTTGATAAACATAAGTTTGTACTTACTTTCTCTCATTTATTTTGACCTGTTTAACAAGAAAACTTAATCTCTTTTAAGCTTCGTTGTCTAAGGGATCCCATGACAATCAGCATTGATATTATGTCTATTTACACCCTACCGGTGTTGGTAGATTTATCATATTATTACTTTTATTCCCCATTTATAATATACTCATACAAGCGAGTCTATTTGTTTTAGGAGAATAATGGAATATTTTTCTACTAAATTTATAGGTCTATTACTCTCTTGTTACACAGGGTTGGGAGGCGTTTCTGGGACAGACTTAATAGTCATTTTTCAGGTTTTAATAATGAACTGTAAGTAGTGGTTAGCTTGTCACACCTTTAAATTTTTAATTATTTAACTATCAGCCACCTCTAGTCAAAGGTTTTAATTAGTTTAATTTTTTTTTATTCCTTTTTAACTATTTTTATTTTTACTGAGGATTAATTCCTGTTTTCAGGAATTAATTGTTAATTTTAAACTTACCTAAATATGGGTTTTACTTTATTTTTTTAAGCACATTTTATTTTTACTTTGGATTCATTCCTGTTTTCAGGAATCCATCATTATCTTAAACTTATTCTTTTGTAGTTTCACCGGACTGGAAATTATGTGAGAAATCATTGGTCACAGAATTTCCAAGTCAATACTTACTACCATGAGTTTTTGCGTACGCAACTTCTTTTGGTCTTTTCTAGTTAGAACTTCATGGGCGATTTTTTTTTGTTTTAATTTATGCAAATTACATATTTTTTGTATTTTTGCCTTTTATATTTAAGCATTCTAGAATCCATGCTTATATTTATTTATGTATCAGTCTTGATCGATTTCTTTTCGAACAAATCGATTGCAACGTCTGACCGATTTCCGCCAGCTGTGGTTTTTTCTACCTGAACAGAGTAATATACTTAGTAGTGTAACGGTGTATTTTCCTCTACAAATAGGTTTTTCTCAATTCCCCAGAATCCGTTTCATTCCTTAAAATAAAAAAAGTTTTTTTTTCATCTGTCAACGTCAAGTAGTGCGGTGAAAATTTTCATCGTTGTCGATATCGATCTCTCTCGATTTATTTTTATGAGTTCATTTAAACTAATGTTAATCTTTAGGGTGTAGAATAGGCCGAGGACGTCCCGCGAATTCCCTACGTGAATTCTTATCCGGGGAAGGGGGTGTTGTAATGCCATTTTTGCTATGCCATAAATATTAAGTCGATTAACTGCCTAATTGCTCGATTGTTGAGTAGGGGATCGATTCCGCTAATGAACTTTTAAAGGCCACGCAACTGATATTCAATCGCGACTTAATTGTGTTGCATTTTTTTAAATACACTCAATAGTGGTATTCTGCTTAAACAGTTTTGAATCTCTATTCATTTGCGACTGGAGCGTATTTCAATGATATTAGTAGGGAAATGTAAATAAAATGAGTAACGGAATATCAGAAGCGTCAAAGTCAAGTCATTACGATCCAATTGCGATTCAATTGTGCACTAGGTACCTATTTAAAATAAGAGAATTGACTCCTCCGTGAGATGTATCGATTGCGATCGTGGAAGCAACATTCTGTATTTTTGAAATGTACGCGGGTGGTAATTTTTGATTTCGACTGGTGTGGCCTGGCCGTGCGAATAACTCCACGAGCCGGTAAACGATAATCGAATCATTCCTTACTTGTTCCGGATTTATTTAATCACTCATTGAATCCGTGCGAGTTGGTTTAATTGTCGCCGGCGTATCTCAAAAATCGATACTACATGCCTGTTGTTTTCACACGGTTCGGCACGAAGTCGATAGATAGTTCATCGAGTCGATTCGAGGAAATGTCGACTCCCGATGTCCCCATCACTACGACTGAACTGACAGCTAGCACACTTGCCGCCACCGGAGACGAAATCAGATGATTTTCGGAGCGGGTCGATAGTTGCTCGCTATTTTTATAATTTAAAGGTTTAAATAGCCATTTAATACGATTATTTTGGAGTTTAATAGTGCAACCGTCGTAACAAATATTTTCGCCGACGTGGTTGTCGTACGGCGTTTTATGACAAAAGTGTTTTGTTGGATATACATAAGAACCCTGAAAAGGGTTAAAAAGAACACCTCAAGTTTCCCTCAGCACTCCCTCCGCTGAACACTGGGAGTTCTACCAGCTTCCCGAGGTGTCAGGAGTGCATACCACATTTCTTTTATTGAAACAAGAGGATACTGCTTATACTACCGTTTTAATCTGCGATAGACATTTTTGCTTAAACTGAGGTAACCACACAGCCGAAGCCAGCATTGTCGGTCAGCCAGTGCCTGCGCTTTCTACATTTTTTTTATTTTATTAACCCTTTATTTTTTTTATTTTTTTTTTAATTTAAAACTTTAAAGAAGGGATCTAAATATTGGCCATTCGATCTCCTGCGCCCCTAATTTTCTTTTCTCGTTTTAATCGCAATTACTTCTTTACTCAACATTAAATAGGTAACTTCCAATATAAATTCATTTTTTTTTTAATTCGAGTTTTTAACTTTGTGTAACTTTCAGCTTCTTCTTCTTCAAATAAATATTGTAAAAGTTTTTTTTTGTTATTTTATTTTAATTTTGCTTATTTCCCTTCAAATTTCATAGAGGACAGGAATTAGATAGCAAACCCAGGTAATAAACATTTCAATGTTAAGTACCATAAACCATTCTCAATAAAAAATAGGTAAAAACATTTTTGACCTCCCAAACAAATCTGACAGAATTTTGTAGGTTGGTTTTACTCATTTGGATGGTGTTTTAAAAGTGATGGGACTTTTGGCGGGAAGCTGTGAAGAGCAGTATCGGCGCTGTATTTTATTTCCCAATATTTGTGTATTTTTAGTGTTTGTGCATAATAATGGTGGATTATTATTCGCAAAGTGTTCGATAACAAGCGTGAGTGTTGGGAAGTGATACAGCGTTTGATTTATGTGATTTTCATGCTTGTTGCCAAAAGCTCCTAGTAATCGCTAAGTGCAAATTTTCTACCACTTCACTTAGCCTGATTCTTCTGACTAGACTTGACTACTGACTAAACTTTTAGACTTCACTAGGACTTGACGAAACCACACTGTAGTACTAAAGAAGATAGAAAAATTAAGAAGGACTTGTGAATAAAGGACTTGTATCCGTGGCCGTAAACCCATTATTAAAAAAAAAAACATGTGTCAGTCTATTTAAGATCACAGAGTATAGAATATATGCTATACAGATGTTCAATAGCAATACGTGGAAACGCACCAACTTTCTTGGTTACTCAGTGGTTACTCCTTGGGCACTCATACAAAATATCTTTACGCCACACTGTATAAATTTGGTCAGAATGTTCAAAATAACTCTGTCATAAACATTTCTAGTATTCCTTTGTTACGTAGGAGACAAAACAAAAGAAGCCACGACAATAGAGGTTACGTTTCATTACGGGCTGATAAAAGAAAAACAAGGCGTCCGCATTTTCTGGTACTTTCCACTGTTTTTCTCGACACGATATCGTTTTTTTCATAATCTTATTTTCATCCGTTAATTGGTCTCGTATTTACTATTGTGTTGTGATGTTTAACTTTCACTGGTTTCGTGTGAAATTTAACCTTTAGTTTAACAGTAGCACTCTTTTATTATCATTTAAGCTCTTTATTGCTAATACTCAGGAGATTTCATTAATTTAGAATAGCAAGCAATGCCAAATGTGACTCTAATTGGATTGGACGTCTGTAGTTTGTAGTTATTTGTGTTCATTTTTTTAGTTAATTTTTTACTGAGTAGCTCAAGAAAAGTCTTTAGTGCTGTTTGCAAGGAAAACATGTTCAGGTGGGGCTACTGCTCGGAGGTGGCCTGCCAGTGCAGTGTCTCTCCTCAAACCATGACACATCTCCTGTCCTGTCCTGCTTGCCCAGCCACCTGCACGCTCAGGGACCTCTACGAAGCCACCCACAATGCTTTGTCGGTGGCGGAGTTTTGGTCCTCTGAAGTTTGATAACAGCCAGAGTCGACTCGCAAAGAAGAAGAAGTGCTGTTTGCTAACGATAGATAGGACGTCAGAATGTGACTCCAGCATTATCTGACAGCGATAGCTGACCAAAAATCAATAAAAAAAAAGGATAACGGATAATTAGTTTGACCATAAATTGAGAATTATTTTGTTACGTGTTTGACTATTAGCAAGTGACCTGCGCTAAAAAATTACAAAACATTCTAACAAAACATTTTTTCTGTCATCCGTGCATAACATTTTGTATGACAAAATTTTTAGGCCACGCCCAGTGCCCACATTTTGTTAGAAGTTCTAAGTTAACTTAGAACTTCTAACAAAATGTGTGTTTGCAAGAACACAAGTCACACAGTCACAGGAGATCCGGCTTTAGAATTATAAATTTTCCAAACTTCCATCCCGAACCTAAATCAATGGTTGAAAGGTATTCTGCGCTAATACGCCATCAAAAAGACTGCAGCTTTACATCAGCAAGTGCAAATAAAAAAAGTTTTGGCTCCTATGTAGAATCCAGTCGCGTTTGACCTCTATTAGATTATGGCCCTACGGACCCAAGCAACGTAAGACTACGTGTCCTGTATTAGTAAATGGGTCGTTTTATGCTTCGGATTTATATTTTATTTCCTTGCGGTATCAATGCGTTTTTGGTTTGTATGGTTTATTGATTTGAGCGACTGACCTCGGCCCTGCAAGTATAGAAGCTACCAATTGACATTATTTTCACATAGAACTGATGGCTGATGGGGTAGAAAGGTTCTCAAAAGGTCACCACGAAACAACAAATGCAATGTGTTGGACATTCACCGACCAGATGGTCAGATGATTTCTAATATCCTGTAATGTAGTGTGCAAGAAAGTGTAAATAAATAAATAAATGACCTGAGGAAGTTCGCAGTCAACCAGTCATTTTGGAAATCATTAGGCCTATGCCTAGCAGGACACTGAATACGGCTGAAATGATGATGAATTACGTGATTTTTTTAAATGGCAGTCGCTCTCTTGTTATAAATAGTGCTGCCAAATCAAATACCATGACTACACGTAAGCGTACCCTAGGCTCCGAAGCATAAGCCGAGGACGCATCTAGGAAAGCACGTTTGGACGTAGAAGAAATTATAATCATTTCCAGCTGCACAATACGTATTAAGAGACGTACATAATTTTAAAACGTAACATAAATTATGTAAATTCTGTCCGGAGTTAAGCAAATTTCATCTAAGAACTAAGTGCTTGGTTAAGTTGACTCTTGACGTTCAAACTTTAACTTAAAGCTGTGTATACAACTGTAGACTTGTATAAATTGGGCCACTTGCAGCGCCAAGATTGGTTTAGTCAAAACTAGAAACTGCCACGGAATTCTAATACCAACATATAAATAAAGTCTTATAAATTGTGTTAGTTTCGAGCCAGGGTGTTTTGAAAATCAAAACATGTGATGATTTGTTTTGTACGGTAGAATATTTTACATGGGAACAGCGGGAGTTTATAAAATGAAGTAAGTTAGACGGACAACGGAGTCTTAGTATCAGGGCTGCGCTTTACCCTTTGGGTGCAGAATCCTAAAAACAATAATGTCGCCCAAGTAGAAAAAATCAAGCAATCGTCGCAAATGTTATATTCATAAGCTTTTCATTTATTCAAATCAAGAAAATTACACATAGGTATACCTAAGTCAGAATTTAAGTCATAAAGAGTTGAGAAGATGAGACCAAAATATGCATGTTCAAATAGTCATATTAGTTAAAATAATTGGTGTAAACCTGGAAATTAGGCCACACGAGTAGTTATCGTTACAGAGAGAAACATTCAAATACCCTGCGAAATAACTGGCATTCATTGTAATAAAGTACCTACCGCCAAAATGATCATAGTTTACTGGACTCTGAAACGTATGCTGAACATGGAAGTTGGAAACACTTTCGTGCGAGGAAGAAGACCCTTGGTGATATCGGCACACTCACACAACCGACTGTTACTTTAGACTCGTAGTTAGTCTTTTTCTTCTCCTTTATCTTAATCCACTTTGCTAGGTGAGGTCGGCACAATACGTCAGATTGTGGTTTCTCTCCTCAAACTAAAGCGAATTTGCTGTCTTGTTCTAGTTGCCCTTATACCTGCACCATGAATGATTTATACTTGGATTCTGACAGGGCCTGTTTCTAGGCTGATAAAATATAATACAATCGACACGCAAAGAAGAAGAATTAGGTACGTCAGTTCCTTCTCCACTTTTTTCTATCTCTAGCCATTTCCATCTCAACACCTTTCCAAAGTTATACTTGACTACGCATTGGTTGATCGTCTCTGGACTAGCCCGCTCTTTATTATGCACCACACTTAGGATGACATGTATAAGTGTTGTGTATCTTTTACATCATCACATCATCATAGGTGTTATTTGCAGATTACTTATATCACGCAACTTACATGGAGACTTTTTGAAAATAAACGTGTGTTCTGTACATACTTAAAATTTTTTAGGGTTCCGTAGTAAACACAAGGAACCCTTATAGTTTTGTCATGTCAGTCCATCCGTCTGTCTGTCCGTCTGTCTTAATTTGATTTGATTTGATATAATTGTCAGCCATTACCAATTGGTTGTTGTCTGATTGTCAACGGATAACTTATAAATGTTTCTCTGTATCTGATAACTACTCATGTGATTATGTTCCGCGTCTCACTGCAGACCGTACTGCAATTTGTCTGAATGTAGTTATTCATGGGATGAGCTGAGTTCTCCGCAGAGCTAATATCTTTCTCAATTATCGTGTCAAAGGGATTTGTCTTGGCAGGAGATATATGTTCAAACATATCTGCAGCGATGGAAATTATAATCCGAAGATACTATTTTATTTAACAGGTATATAAGCTTCGGAAGGCCGTAAATATTTAGAAATCTGACTCTAATAATACCTAGACCTAATATTTTTTTATTATCTTGTTTTGGACTTTCAGTTAAAAAGGTTAAAGCTGAGACGGCCATCGTTCCCTTATCAGCCATGATTAAAAGCATACCCAGGGATCCTGTAAGTTCTGTTTGCAACAATGACAAATATCGTTATACTTAATAACGAAAATTTAAGTTATTAAAATTCTTTGATCGAAGATTCCAGAACAGTAGGGAAGGAACTTGAAATTTTGTGAACATAATTGAACCAAAAACCTTAGTGGCCCGGCTAACAATGTTAAGAATGCTTCTCAATGGAAAAGTTACACTTCTTGCACAGAATTTTTAATAAGTCTATTCAGATGGTATCAATCGGATTCTTATTATTCATCTTTTTCTTTATTCTTAGAACACACAGTCAAGTCTTCTTCAACCAAACCGTCTTTATTCTAGAGTTCATTTCAGCGGGCGCTTAGAAATCCAGAGCTCGGTTTCTTACCTTTACGTGCCTCAACGCCGGATCTTCGCCTTCTTTATCATCCAAATCTGTTTCCGAATTAAGTAGTCATTTACTCGGGTTACATAAATGATTTTCTACACTGGTTATTGCAATGGATTTAAGTAACCATATCCGAAGAGACCGTATCCCACGTGGTAAATGAAAATTTTCTCAGTGATATAATGGACTGACTTTCCACCTTAACCTTTACTAACTTCCAAAGAGAAATCAGACAAATAATGTTGAATCAAGTTAAAAGTACGAGAGTGTTATCACATTCATCTCTTTTTTGGAATGACAGTTCCACCAATCTTCAAGTAAGTTCAAATCAGAAAACAGACGCAAAAGAGGGAAGAATAATTCGTCAATGTTTCAAATTCTATTTTCCTGGTGCAATAAAGAGTTATGTTAGGAATATAGAAGCCGCGTTATATACGCGATTTACATAATTTGGATCGCTGAGATATTTCAGAATATAAACAAGAGTGTGAGCGCGAAGTAGTATGCACCTCATTTTAACATAATTATCCATAATTGATTTTCAAGTTCCACAATATTGTTAGCTATAGAAACCGCTGCGTAATTGTTAAACGTTAAGTTTGTTGCAAGTTTGTGTTTACTCAATATGTTGTGATGTGGATTTTAAGTGATGCTAAGAATACTTATATGTCAATAGGAAGATCTTAATATATACTGCTCGAGTATTTCACTCTCGGGTCATTTCTGCCGTCAAGCAGAATAGAATATGATATATTGACACAAAATCACAGACACAGTTAAATCAAAGTACATACTACATTAGTACTTATCACTAGCGTAATCTGACCAGATTTATGACGATATTTTATACAAAGACTAACTTAGTCTTTTATTTATTTAAAACATTAGATACACAAACAAGTTATTACCAATTATTTCAAACAATGTTTAATTAAATGAGTAGTTAGACTAGGTCACAACTCAAAACATGTGCATACGTCGTAGTCTCGTAGCCTCAGACTACTATGAAAACCTTGTGAAGCGAAGAGTGCCAAAAATGTACGTCCCCTTTGTACATACCAGTTTCGCTCAACGTCTCCCACCATTTATACCACTTCACATTTATACGTGGGGCGCACTATAAGTTTCCGGAATGAATATGAAAAAATACTATTAAAGGTACAAAATTAATTTATTGTTTTTCAAAATAATCTCCCTTGGCGTCTATGCACTTTTTCATTCGATGAAACCAGTTTTGAAAACTTTTGTGCCACTCCTCTGTGGTGACCTCTGAAACGTGTTTTTCATACTCCTCGACAGCCTCTTCTGGTGATGAAAATCGTTGACCGCGTAATTGGTTCTTAATTTTTGGTAACAGAAAAAAGTCACAAGGTGCCAGGTCGGGACTGTATGCAGGATGACTCATGAGTTCTACATTTTTCGCCTTCAAAAAGTCGTTTGTCTGTCTGGCCGTGTGAGAACTAGCATTGTCGTGGTGCAGGATGATACGGCGTTTACGGTTATTTTTACGGAGTCCGTCAATAACTTCCGGCAAACAAATGGTCGTGTACCAGTCACTATTCACTGTACGACGATTCTCTAAAGCAACAGTAGCCACGTGTCCAGTTTTATTAAAAAAAGAAGCAATCATCCGCTTAGATGCACTTTTCACGCGCGCCACTTTGGTTGGTTTTGGCTCATCTTGAAAGACCCATACGCTCGATTGCTGCTTTGTTTTGGGATCGTAGCAATAAATCCATGTTTCGTCACCTGTTACTATGTCCCACACCAAATTTGACGCACCTTCGTTGAATCTGGTAAGCATGGCACTGCACCAAGTGATGCGGTCCGTTTTTTGAGCCTCGGTCAAGTTGTGTGGATCCACCGCGAGCACAGCTTTCTCACACCCAAATGTTTGTGTAGGATTAATTGTATTTGACTCATGCCTATTTCTAAGGATGCGCGAATTTCATGGTAGGTCACATGCCTGTCTGTTTCAATCATACGGCGCACAGCATTGATGTTTTTGTTGGTCACAGCGGTGGACGGCCGACCATCGCGAGATTCGTCACTGAGATTGATACGATCACGTTATACAGTTATCTTGCATGGTGCTTCATTGCCAAAAGCTGTTTCAAGCCGAGCGATGCTCTGTTGAGCTGTCAAATTACACTTAAAATCGTAGAAAATCATTACTACGAAAATTTTCCCGAGTTAAATCCATGTTGATGCAGACACACAATTTTTTAAATGGCGCCACAAGGTAAAAACAAAAGACAGTCAGATGAAATAAACTGCATTCTACAGCCAAAGAGTTCTATTTTCAAATGTTGCAATAAATTTTTAAATATTGTTTATGTAAGTGGCCAGTTCCGGAAACTTACAGTGCGCCCTATGTAACAAAGTATGTCATGGCATCCCCAGTCTAATAAAGCTATCAACATTTATGGTCAAGCACACTGTTGAGTCTTGGTTAGTAATGCTAGACTACACAGAAACTGAAGAAATCTTAAAAACAAGTGTTTGAATACATCAAAACCCAATCACACAATACACACAACACTATTGCACACTTACACAAACAAGTACAATAATAAAGACAGATTTTGTTTCTCTGTAATATTTTGTAATCGCATATACAAATTTTACCTCGCATAAGCAAATGTTCTTAATTTTTATTTTTTTTCATCCGATGTTTAGTTCTTTTTAAGCAGGATAATGAGGAACTCCTGGACTTCTGCGATACAAGCTTTGCTTAGTGCAGAGTCCAAAGTCCAACCCTAAATGTACTAATCAAACTTACAAAACCTACTGTAATGCTTGTTTAGATCTTGGTTTATTGGTAAATAAATAATTTTTATTTTATTTTTTTATTTATTTACGTTTAATCTAGATTTATGGAAACTTAGAGATAAAGAGGGCATTGATACAAAATGTAAAGAAGAATGACTACTCAACGGCTGAGATGATTCGATGCCATCAATGAGAAATGTGATTTACATGGTTATGATACTCGTAAGACCACATCAATTCAATTATGAAGAATCAAACATAATCTGGCGGTTTGTTTTTTTTTTTTTTGAAAGAGTAAAAGGTACTACAATACAATACAATATAACTTTCTTGCACACATCTGGGAAATCACAAAACTGAAATTATAACATTGTTAACAATATGGAGCAAAGGCGGCCTTATTGCTAGCTTGCTAGCTTGCTATAGCAATCTCCACCTATTTATATATTTTTGTGTTTATAAGCGCTACAAATGTCGCAATTTTTAATGAAACTCATGGTATCTTTATACATGCCAGGCCAGAAATATCTCAGCTTCAGGCGTTTATAAGTCTTAGCCACACCAAGGTGAGCGGCAGTAGGTTTAGAATGATTTTCAACAATTATACTTTCCCTCAGCTCAAGAGGTATCACTTCTTTCCACTGGAAATCCTTACTGAGTTGGTTAGAAGTTTTTGTAAAACGGTAAAGCCTACCATCAACTAGTTGAAAATTCGGACAAGCCCGAGGTCTCTCGGTGCAACGTTTTACAATATTCAGATACCAAGCGTCATTAATTGCGGTTAAATCTATGGCATTTACAGACACGGGTACGGACCGCGATAATGCATCAGGTACTACATTTTGTGACCCCTTTCTATGTTCTATTATGAAGTTATAAGGAGATAATCTACAACCCCAACGCGCTAAGCGACCGGTAGGATTTTCAAGATTTAAAAACCATTTTAAACTAGAATGATCAGTGATTATTCGGAAAGGTTTACTGCCCTCCAGATAAGGACGAAAATGCTCCACTACATGAACTACTGCCAGAGCTTCACGCTCTGTCGCAGAATAATTTCTCTCTGCTGGAGAAAGCGAGCGACTACAATAAGCGATTGGATGTTCTTGTCCGTCTATATTTTGAACTAAGGTCCCACCTATTCCGAAATCCGAGGCATCACAGTGCACAGAGAATTCGCGCGAAAAATCTGGACATGTTAGAACAGGTGTTGTGGTCAGAGCTAACTTTAAATCATTGAAAGATTGATCTGCCTCAGGAGTCCAACGGAAGGGTGGAGCTCCTTTACGAGTGGACGTGAGCGCGTTTAGGGGACCGGCGCGATGACTGAAATTCTTAATAAATCGCCTGTAGTATGAAGCAGTGCCTAGGAAACGTTTAACATCTTTTCGGCAAGTAGGAGTGGGAAAATCGACAATAGCCCTTACTTTATCCGGGTCGGTACGTAAACCGAATTCATCGACCACGTGACCTAAAAACTTTAATTGTTTTCTAAAAAATTGGCATTTGCCCATATTAACAGTGAGATTTGCCGCTTGTAATTTCTCCCTGACTTTACGTAATAATTCTAAATGGCCGGCAAAGGTTGAATGAATTATGATAAGATCATCCAAATAAATAAAAACTTTATTATCAAATTCCGGACCGAACAACCTGTCCATAAGACGCTGTTGGGTCGCTGGGGCGGAGGTTAGACCGAAACACATGACCTTAAAATGGAACAAACCTCGTGAAGGTATGGTAAATGCAGTTTTTTCACGAGATTCCATTGAATCCAAAGGTACCTGAAAGTACGCAGATTTTAGGTCAACAGATGATAGGTATTTAGCATCCCTGAGTTGATCTAAAATATGGTTAATATAAGGAAGCGGATACGCGTCGTGTTTAGAGATAGCGTTGAGTTTTCGGCTGTCCAGACAGAAGCGAAGTGTGCCATCTGCCTTACGGGCTAGGGTGACGGGATTATTCCAAGCGCTGTTACTGGGTTCCACCACATCGTCTTTCAACATTTGATCAAGCTGCCGGTTCATTTCGGCGAGCTTCTCTGGGGACATCATGTAGTAACGTTGCTTGATTGGAGGGTGATCACCGGTGTCAATACGGTGACTCACCAAATGGGTACGCCCTAATCCTCTCTTCTCTGCCGAAATCTCTTCAAATTCTTGAATCACTTTACGAGCCAATTTACATTCTGACTCGGAAAGCGAATCAAAGTCTCGTAACGCTTTATCTTTGGCGGCTATGGTATGGACTTCGCGGGTAGATAAAAATTGATTATCATCCAACAGAGATAAAACGTCGGGAGCTATATTGAAAGCTTTCCAAAAATCTATTCCGAAAAGTAAGTCAGTATTTATCTTGGGAATAATATAAAACTTAATAATCGCTGTTCTATCCTTTACTGTAACCGGCAAAAAGATATAACCAGTGACAGGTGCGGTAGAATCATTAGCAGTTTTAATAAAATGTAGATCAGTCGACTCGTGTACCGTAGCAAATTTTTGATAATATGAAACAGTGCTGGCCTTAATTATACAAATTTCGCTGCCCGAGTCCAACAAACCAGAACATACCATTCCGTATATACTAGCCTTTAGATACGGTCGTCTGTCAAAACAGTTGTCAACGTCGCTTGTCATCGGGTTTGATGTCAGAATTATGAACATGAACCGACAACACGCGCTGGGAACGGGTTGATAAAAAGAAATTCTTCAAATAATTTAACCAAGAACGCCATTCTGCAGCACAAAAGTTACTAGAAGTTGCGGAAGTTTGTTGTCGATTCACGCTTACTCGTTTTTTGGAGATGACGGCGGCGCCGGCGACTTGCCAGACTTCGACGGGGAACATTTAGGACAAGTTTTGGCAGTGACGTCCCTCTTCCCACAACGGTAGCATATTATGATGGCAGGCGCCTTGCAGGACTTCAACGTGTGACCGTCCACACGACAACGGACGCAGAAATTGCTGCCATCAACCTGTGCCACCGCCGCGGCCACTTTAGGAATAGCAGTGGACCGGTTGCCCTTGTAAATAAGGTCGGGAGCAAGACAAGAAGACGAAAATTTAGGGGGCTCGGAGAATAACTTTGAACGCTCCTTCGCGTCCTCAAGAAGTCTACATTTACGTTTCAAATCAGTCCACGAGTCAACTGGATTTAAACCTAATTGAGAAGTGTAGAAAGGCCTAATATTAAACAACACTATGTTAAGTTTCTCTTCATCAGATAAGGGCTTGGACAAACGACTGAAATAATTTTGCATAACACTAAGATAATTGACTATATTTTCATCGGATCCTTGTGTGCGGGCTCTAATTTCTATCAAAAGTCTGTGATCATAATTAGCAGGTAAATACTCCTCGAGAAGTGCAGATTTCAATTCGGACCAGGTATTCACCTCATCACGCACTCCACGATACCAGTATAGTGCCTCTTCAGTGAATAACTCTGCAGCAGAATTGAAAAGTTTGAAATCATTGATACCGCGAGATAAGCAAAGTTCTTCTAAGCGTTGCAAGAATGCCTTTACACAAGTTTTCCCGTTAAAATGAAGATTTAGCTTATAAATTTGAGAGTGAGAATTAGAAGAATTATCAGTCTTGCTGGAAAGCATCGGCGGATTGGTTGCCGGGTTAGAAGAGTGATGCTGCGATGAACTACTCTTAAAATTGTCCATAATTCCATCAATTTTATACAAAATGCGGTCTAATCGTCCCTGAATATTATCAATTTCCGAGGTGTATTCCTCCTCATCTCCAGCATCCAATCTACCTAGACGGTGAAACAAATGGTGACCTAAGGTTTGAATTCTATTTAATATTTTAAGAGAACCCGACTTAGTAGAAGTTCCTTTAATTAAATCCTCTAATTCAACCATTTTGGCTTTTATTATGTCCAATTCCTCCCCAATATCCACATCACAAGTGAAAATCTCATCTGATGGGAGTTCTTTATTAAGCGCGCGAACCTGAGCTCTCAGACCTATAACGTTATCTTTAGGATGAGTGCCACGGATCCTTACTTCATACTCTAATTCATCTTTGTGTAGCAAATTAAAGCAAATTGGCCTTTCTCCCATTTTTAGCAAGTTGTAAATAGAAAGCAGGGCAAGTAAACAATAGGGTTAAAAAAATATTGACCAGACGTTACAAATTGCTTGGTAAAAAAAGAAAATAATACTATATATAACTCTGATTTTATCAGAATGTAATGCAGGTTAGTAAAACAAACTTTATTGCAAAATAATGCAAGGGATCAATATTGGGCAACTAATTCTGAGCGAAAATGACCAGAAAAAAGGGTAATTTAATTAAATTTGAAATACAAGTTAATTTACCTCGATCTCCTGTCCCTGTTTGGGCGCCATGAAATGTTTATTACCTGGGTTTGCTATCTAATTCCTGTCCTCTATGAAATTTGAAGGGAAATAAGCAAAATTAAAATAAAATAACAAAAAAAACTTTTACAATATTTATTTGAAGAAGAAGAAGCTGAAAGTTACACAAAGTTAAAAACTCGAATAAAATAAAAAAAAAGGAATTTATATTGGAAGTTACCTATTTAATGTTGAGTAAAGAAGTAATTGCGATTAAAACGAGAAAAGAAAATTAGGGGCGCAGGAGATCGAATGGCCAATATTTAGATCCCTTTAAAGTTTTGAATTAAAAAAAAAATAAAATCAAAGGTTAATAAAATTAAAAATGTAGAAAGCGCAGGCACTGGCTGACTGATAATGCTGGCTTTGGCTGTGTGGTTACCTCAGTTTAAGCAAAAATGTCTATCGCAGATTAAAACGGTAGTCGCAGTGTCCTCTTGTTTAAATAAAAGAAATGTGGTATGCACTCCTGACACCTCGGGAAGCTGGTAGAAAGAACTCCCAGTGTTCAGCGGAGGGAGTGCTGAGGGAAACTTGAGGTGTTCTTTTTAACCCTGAAGTAGGAATAACAAAATAACTTTCAAAAGACTGCTTATGAAACAATGGTTTACTATAGGGCGGGGCTCTGGAAATTTCTAGGTTTTATTCCTGTTCAAAATCCTTTTCAATATATGTATAATTTTGTTTTAATGGAGAATGTTTATTCCTAAATTTAGAGCTGAATCTTATTTGGTTGTAATTATAAAAAGAAAGTCATAATTCCAAATGGTAGGTTACCCGACAATGAAAAATCTACATCATTTTGTAAAAAAAACGATTTTGTACGAAATATTTCAATTTGAATTTATATATTCTACGCTTATTTATGTGTACCAATGGTGAGAAATCATTTTAAGACCGAAATTAGATAAAATTTTAATAAAATGCACATGTGAATAAAATACACATTCTACCCACTTTTGTAAATTATAAATTTCTCACAAAACCCCCAATTTAACCAGAAAGTTATTAGACCAAATGGAAGAATTAATCGGTTATTTAGCTCAATAGGACAATAATTAAAATAAAATAAATTACCTTTTCAGGGTTCTTTATGAATATCCAACAAAACACTTTTTGTCTTATAACGCCGTACGACAACCACGTCGGCGAAAATATTTGTTACGACGGTTGCACTATTAAACTCCAAAATAATCGTATTAAATGGCTATTTAAACCTTTAAATTATAAAAAATAGCGAGCAACTATCGACCCGCTCCGAAAATCATCTGATTTCGTCTGCCGGTGTCGGCTCGGCAAGTGTCTAGCTGTCAGTTTAGTCGTAGTGATGGGGACATCGGGAGTCGACATTTACTCGAATCGACTCGATGAACTATCTATCGACTTCGTGCCGAACCGTGTGAAAACAACAGGCATTTAGTATCGATTTTTGAGATCCACCGGCGAATCATTCGACAATTAAACCAACTCGCACGGATTCAATGAGTGATTGAATAAATCCGGGACAAGTAAGGAATGATTCGATTATCGTTTACCGGTTAGTGGAGTTATTCGCACGGCCAGACCATACCAGTCGAAATCAAAAATTACCACCCGCGTACATTTCAAAAATACAGAATGTTGCTTCCACGATCGCAATCGATACATCTCACGGAGGAGTCAATTCTCTTATTTTAAATAGGTACCTAGTGCACAATTGAATCGCAATGACAACTTTGACGTTTCTGGTATTCCGTTACTCATGTTATTTGCATTTTTCTACTATTATAATTAAAATACGATCCAGTTGCAAATGAATAGGAATTCAGAACTGTTTAAGCAGAATACTACTATTGAGCATAACTAAAAAAATGCAATACAATTGAGTCGCGATTGAATATCAGTTGCGTGGTCTTTTAAAGTTTCTTAGCGGAATCGACCCCCTTACTTAACAATCGAGTAATTAGGCAGTTAATCGACTTAATATTTATGGCATAGTAAAAATAACATTACAGTACTCCATACCTAAATATGCAATTACAATTATTGCATACCTAAATATGCAACATATGCTTCTCTTCATTTAACGTTGAGAAGTCCGCTTAAATATCACGACAAAAAGTTCACATTTGTATGTCATCGGTACTGTGAGTTGGAGTGGAGTCATTGTAATGGGCGAAATCCTTTAAGATATTTTCCACCAATTTGTTTATGGTACAGTAGTAATAATAATAAATAACCTTTTATTGCACCAATTTGTAGAAAGTACATGAATATTTTTATATTATATCTCCTTTTGGATTTCACGGGTTACCCCGGTCCTTTGAGAGGCGTGCGCGGGGATATTGATCCAACGCGTAGAGGCCCTTTGGAGAAGGTGATGTGGTGCTCCTGCCAAAACCCGTTCTCGGCCCTATAATAGTTGACATTTCCATGAACAGGTCTCGGCAGGAGGAGGAACTATTTCTAATGAGTGAAAAGAATAAATGGGTTATGGTGTAGAAGTTTGGATGGTTTAAATCTGGGTTATTATATAGGAATTTGGACACCTACCATAATCATGCTTACTGACTATTAGTGGCAGGCGGTGACTCGCCACTCAGTGAATGGGTACCAACAGGTAGATCAGCTATCACAGGTATTCTCAATTCTTCTAAATGTTTCCTGGGACCAATACCTGATAGCATTAAAAGCTGAAGTGTGTTTATTGAACCTCCTGAAATAATGACGTCCCCAGTTGCTTTGAATGTCTGTTTTTTATTTTCTTTATCAAGTGCTTCGATTCCAATTGCATAGTTTTTGTCATTAAAAAGAATTTTAGTAGCCAATGTATTTTTGAGAATAATTAAATTAGATCGATGTTTAGCGGGACCGAGAAAAGAATATGCTTTGACGGATGCCCTCATTAGTTGTGAACAAATGCTCATTGTAACCAAGAGTATGTGGACCATTAATGTCTAAAACAATTTTATTTCCAATATCCTCAAGTGATGCTAAATATTTTGGAGCAGACTTGTTAGATTGCCTGGTCATTCCTAATAATCCGTTAGTACCATGATATTTTCCTGTCGGAGAATTCAAAATCAAGTCATCTTGTAACTTTTCACTTTTCTTGAATAATCCTAAGACATTTTCGTAGTTCCATGATTGGTCGTTGACTAAGTTTGCCCAACTGTTGAAGTCAAAGGGATTGCCTCTTACGTGCATCAAATAATTACTGCTGCTACTGCCGCCAAGCATTTTTCCTTGAGTCATGTCTGTCAAACTTTTGTGACATTTTTGTGTCCAATTTGTTAAAGTGTAGTTCCAGTCAGATTTCGACTGTTTCAGATAATTTGTATATGCAGGAAGCTGAAACCTTTGTATTTGTTTATGATGGAAGACAGTAGCTGTGGAGCGGGATGAGTGGAAGAGATTGGGGGAGACCTTTGTCCAGCAGTGGGACAGTACAGGTTAAGGAAAAAAATACTGCCCGTATTAACATAATCATCTTTAACATGCTCATTCATCTCACTAATGAGGTAGGTGGCGGAGTTTTGGTCCTCTGAAGTTTGATAACAGCCAGAGTTGACTCGCAAAGAAGATTATAATAATAAATAATAAATAAATAAATTTTCTTTATTTTGTACCATTTACATTATCTTATTTGTGATCGGGATCTCCATTTAAGTAAGTAATTACCTGTGTTAGGAGATCCCGCTCTTCAATAACAACAGTATGTACATATTAAGGTACTTATATAACTAAAAACTATTGCATTAATCTATTTTTAACTACCTATTTTATGTTTGTGTATGTGTATAGATGAAAGAACGCGTGTTTGTGTGTGTGAGCATAACGTGTGTGTGCTGTGCTGTCAATTAAGTGGGACTATTCACATAAGGTTTCAATTTCATCGTAACTTAGGGATTTTAAATATACAGTAATCATTTCTTTAGATATGTATTTTGTGTGAGAATAAAAATTTAATATATTATTTAATCTATAATATAAGAATGCAGATTGTCGCGTATATTGTCGTCCAGCAAATTTAGTATTGACAACGGGTAGTGGTACAACCACACGGTTTCGTCTTCTGCGTAATTCATTGGGATCAAACGTGAAGGTCCTATGAAATTTTAGAACACAATTTAAAATATACAGTCCTCGAACCGTGAGCAGATCACACAGCCCGTATAAACAAATAGTGGAAAAGGTGTTTATCTCACAATAGTATGTATGTATGACACCGAATCGACTGATTTTGACATTTTATTTATTTAAACTTTATTGTTCAAAATACAATTGTATAGCACAATAAAAAGCATTATCTAACAGTCAACCTTTTTGTCAACATTTTTGTGTACTAACACAAGTTATACATATTGGTATTTTGTTTTTCAAATTAAAATTGACAAAACATTTATTTTGATACAATTGACAATGTAAAAAAATTTAGATTCACTGAAACGCGATTTGTCAGAGTCAATGACGTCACGCGGTACGAATGCGGCCTTATTTGTATGCACTGCAAATGTTAAACAATATTTTTGACGTCATCGTGACTTAAATTTTCACATTGGTCGCCAACCTGTTTTGAGTTGTTCATTCATTATTTTTAACTTGAAATATGAATATTTGTCTAAAAGAAGTATTGTTGATGAGATAGGTATTTGTTGGAGCTAAAATAATGAGTAAGTGATTATGGATGAAACTCCAAGTACACTGTAGGTGGTATCTGGTGTCAAACGTCAAAAACTATTACAACACTGGGGGAAAACATGACCATCCCAACAATTTTCGATATGCTTTTAACTGTTTTGAATGGAGAGAATAGAATAGAATATAATTTATTGAAACGTTTATCAATATACAGAAAATGATTTACAAAAATGATTGAAAAAGTACAATATATGCATGACAGACGTCTGTCAATAGATGGCGGCTTAGTATTACGCTAAAATGCACTGGTTTTCAGCCGCCGCCTCCTGAGGAGTCACGGTGCCCCAACATATTAGGTGCGCGCACCAAAAAATCCCATGAGAGCATTTAAAGCTTTTTGTGGATACATAATGGCAAGAGGGAACTGAAAGAAGGAAAGCGGACCCTGGCCTCCGAAGAAAACCACTGAGGACGCACCGGGAAAGCGCTGGGATGGAGGAGAAGAATTACAAAAGGAAGCTGGGCGTGATCAGTAGTTGTCAACTACGCTGCGCATGCGCCACCTTAGAACTGGGTGTGGAAGGCTGATCTACAACAACCAGCAATCAACGCGACATGTAGTACTCGTATTTGTCTGATTATTAAGTCCGGAAAATGACAAATGTGGCAGGTAGAGAATAGAATAAACACCACCACTACTAAGTCCACCCATTGTACCATATTAGGTATTAAAGTTTGAAATAAATAAATAAACATTTATTGAGACATGATCACAATGACACACCAATTTAAACTTATACATCACTAAGATATTCTGAGAAGGTGTTTGCGTGCGCCCGCGCATTCTTCTGGTAGGTAGTACTAGGACTAGTACTAGGAGGTAGACCAGCTTGCTGGAAATAGCTCTTAGGACGCTGTTGAATATCCGTGCAAGATCGAGTGACCTTGCGTCCTCAACGTTATGCGAAAGAAATGTCTAGATTTTATATGTACCTAACTAAAACTGCAGCTACATCGATGTTACAAAGGGGAAGAGATTATTTGAAACTGAGATTTTTGAATGTGTCCTTCTTCAGGGTAATCTTCTATAGGCATAAAAACAAACACAAATTTTGCGTGTTTATTTATTTTTCAAGTCACAACGGTTAAAAAGTAATTTTATAGAATGATAATACAATATACATTATGATATAATCATTATTAGATGAACGTGTCAGACGTCGTAATGTGAAATCACACAATTTTGTTCTTAAATTTCCAATGACATTTTATTGTGTTAACTAAGAGTGGTTATCTTTTTTAATCATTTCCGCAGCTTTCTCACCTATCATGATGATTGGTGCATAAGTGTTCCCACTAGTAATGGTGGGCATCACGCTACCGTCGACAACACGGAGTTTTTGCACACCAAAAACTCTTAACCTGGAATCCACCACCGATCCCATAGCACAAGTCCCTATGTAATGGTATATTGTCGTCACCATACATTGAGCATGACACAGCCAGTAGTCTCTACTCTCAGGAACTAGACCTTCACATCCAGGTGGCACTAAAAGTGTGACATTGACGCTACGGAAGTAATTCGATTTGGTGATGCGATGGACATCTTTCATGTACTCAATATAATCTTCCAAGTCCACCTTATTGGCAAATGTGTTAAGATTAATTAATGGATGCTCTTGAGGATTTCGGCTTCTCAATAGAATTTTTCCTCTTGACTTTGGGTGAAGTTTACTAATATAGACAGCCAACACTTCTTTCCTTTTACTTTCTTCGTAAAATTTTTGACAAATGTTATCTTTGAACGCAAAAAGAAAAGCACATATTTGAAGAGCAGAATTTGAGTCTAAGATTTGGCAAATAGCTTGGTAATCTGGGTATGTTTGAGTTTTATTCATTGCGACATATCCTATGATCTGTGGTCCTGATACATCATGAGGATTTAATGGCTTTTGTGTTTCACGTAGTATTTCAGTTGGGTACACCATCGAAATTGGAGCATGATCATGCAAATTTTCACCAACAGGTAGATTTGCTATCACAGGTATTCCCAATTCTTCTAAATGATTTCTTGGACCAATACCTGATAGCATCAAAAGCTGAGGAGTATTTATTGACCCTGCTGATATAATAACTTCTCGTGTTGCTTTAAATTTCTGCTTTTTATAATTATTGTCTTCAGTCTCAATTCCAACTGCATTATTATATTTATCGAAAATAATTTTAGTGGCCAGTGTGTTTTTGAGAACAAACAAATTAGAGCGATATTTAGCTGGACCAAGGAATGAATATGCAGTACTTTGACGAACTCCATTTGCAAGCGTATACATAGGCTCACTATAACCAAGAGTATCTGGACCATTTGTATCTAAAACAATTTTGTTTCCAATTTCTTTAAACGCCTCTAAATACTTATGTGTAGTTTTATCTGATTGTCTTATTACTCCTAATAATCCATGGGTCCCATGATATTTTCTTGTTGATGATTTTAAAACGCGATCATCATATAATTTTTCACTTTTCTTGAATAATGGTAATACATTTTCATAGCTCCACGATTGATCATTTACTATGTTGGCCCAGTTGTTGAAGTCATAAGGATTGCCTCGGACGTACCCCATGTAATTACTGCCGCTACTACCCCCAAGCATTTTTCCTCGAGTCATGTCTGTCACTTCACCTTTATGGCATTTTTGTGTCCAATTTGGTACGGATGTGTAATTCCAGTCCCACTTCGTCTTTTTCAAATATAACATGTAGGCAGGAAGCTGGAACATCAATTTTCACCATCAAAAGGTTTATCATCTCTGTCACATATTTATTAATTTAAATGAGTACATAGTCGAAATATTTTTTAAAATTGCAATTTTTTGTGTCACATCGAGAAAATACTTATATAATTAAGATATTAATAATACAAGTTAAAAATTATATTTTTATTCAAATAAATATTTTTTCAAAGTTGCCATTTATCATTAATTTTGATCAGAAAAGCACTTACCACTGATTCCAAAGGTGGGTCGTCACCAGCTTCGACTAGAAGTACAGTGACATCTTTATTCTCAGTCAGCCTACTGGCGACTACGGAACCAGCAGATCCTGCGCCAACGACGATGTAGTCAAACGTATCGCCATCTGAAAACAATACGATTAGAGGCGTGGCATGACTGATGAAATAACAATATCAGAAGCTAATCAACTAATTCACTTATGGTTTATCATTCAAAAAGACTTCCCTCAGAATTTTCTAGAAAAATTCTCTCAAATCTTATGATTAAATTCAGAAAAAGGTGACTTTCTATACATAATTTCGCACATACTCGTAATAGGATTCAAAGTTTTACTCTTGCCTTTTAGCTGTGCATCTGGTGGGAAAAGATAAGCCGTCATAGCCAGTACAGTTAGGGCTTGAAATATAGCCTGAACTTGTCTAATGTTCGCCACTGCTGCCAAGGCGTCCATTTTATCCTGAAAATGTTTTAAAATCAAATATAAGAATATCAAATTTAAAATCATCATAACTACAAACATAGTTATGCATTAAGTCTTAATGGCGTTTTCCCTAGACTTTTGACTACGCATTAATAATTTGTGAATTTCAATAAATAAAATGACATTCCCGAAAAAATCTCAAAGAGGATACAATAAGGAAAAGTACTTTACTTAAAACTATTATAGGTAAACAAAATATCCATACTAATATTATGAATGCGAAACTCTGTTTGTCTGTTACCCTTTCACGGCCAAACCGCTGAACGGATTTTGATGAAATTTGGTATGAATATAGTTGAAGACTCGGGGTCAAACATAGGCTACTTTTTAACGCAGGCGAAATATATTTATATTTAAAAAATCTTGAAAAAGCACTTCAACTCAGTTCGTAATTCGTACCTCAAGTAAATTTATTTATTGACAATTGAAATTGAATAAAAATTTATGAATGAATAAAAAATTGTTTATTCAAGTAACACGGTCTCGCAATGTTTTTAGTATGAGCATATGCGAATAGTATTAGTAACTTAATTTTAAACTATATTTTATAAATTATTAGGCATCCCCATTGCCTTACCAATTCAGGTGAAATGGCACGGCAATGGTTTACATACAGACAATCTAGCCGTCCCGCGATCATGGTCATGGTTAATAATAATCAATATCCCCGCGCAAGCCTCTCAAAAGACCGGGTTTAAAATTGTACCTAATGTGTTAATGTTATAATCTCAATAATTGTAAGTTCATGTACTTACAATAATTGTATTAACTCCATCTATTCACTTAATGTATATTATTATGTGAGCGAAAAATAAATCAATATTTTGCAAAAAAGAAAAAAACATGCATAATAAATAATTTCAAATGTCTATAGGTTATATTTTGTCCAATTATTATTTCTAACAAAAATTGTAATTTCGCTAATTTAGACACAAATAACTTATTTATACACAAGTATTTTTTATAGTTAAAAATAGATACTGCAAGAAGATACTTGATACTCGAATTTTCGCGTGCGCTGCTGGTTTAAACAAAAGAAATTACGCCGAAAAGAAACACATGTGTACTTACATTTTCACCGTGTATTACAATTAAATGATACCAGTCAAAGCAAACAGTTAAATATACGTAAACTAGGGTTCACTTCGTTAATATTGAAAACCATTTTAGTTCTGTGCCGTGCATTATAAGTTATGATTAAGTCCGTCCGCCGTTTACGCGTTGTAATAAAATCACTGGCTATACTTTTTGTATCTGACTGGTTTTGGTATCATTAAAAGTTTAAATTTTAAAGAAATTCAAATTAGGAAAATGTGTCATTTTTATTTGTTTTTCTTACTGACAAGATGTATAAATGAATGAAGAAATTCCATACATTTTAAAGTTTGACTACAAAAAAGATAAAAATGCAACCGCGAAAAATATTTGTGATGTTTATGGACTGCAGTGTCTATGAGAGTAGCACAAATTTGGTTTAAGCGTTTTTAATCCGAAAATTTTGATGACAAAGATGCACATCCTTTTACGGATAAAAAGCATGTCATTTTTCAAAAAAATGTTGCGGAAACATCTATATTATAAGTCGACAATCGCTCCAATGTAATAACGAGTATTATCATATCTAGGACCATGACAAAAGCGTACCCTAGGGTCTAAAGCGCAAGCTGAACAATACAATTGGGAAGCAAAAAGTTTTTGTACGGAACCTTTTCGCAGAAAATCCTACTCACGCTTATTTTTGTCTATTGAATTTTATTTTGATTAATCTATAATTAGCCGTATACATCCTTTTAAACATAATCTACCTTTAAGAAAAAGTAGAAAGAATGAATTTAAAGAAAATATATATTTGAGTTTGAAATTTATTTGTGTATAAAAAACTTTATTACCTGTCGTATTTTTTTATCTTTTCTAGGCCAAGGCTGATACCTATCTTTCCACAAACAACAAACATCTCGGGGTTATTAAACTTTACTAAATGTCGACAATTTAAAAAAACAATATCTCGTACCTAAGTACATTTTTGCACTAGTTTTAAACCGAAGTTTCACAATGTAACCCCCACGGGATCGATACTTTTTCCGGGATAAAAGGAAGCCTTCTTGGTTTTTGTATTAATGCGAAATATCAGGATTGCAACTAGGCAATTGCAACAGGATTCAAACTAATTTAGGAACTTATCATCATTTTAACGGCAGTCATTCCGCTGCTGGACAATGCCTTCCCAAAGGCGATCCAGCTCTTTACCAAAATCCTTCAGGTCTGACCTCTTCTCATACTGTTATAATTATACTAAGAAAAAGTATAGAATTAGGATTAGGATATAAATTGGGATAGGGGAACTGTACTGTATTAAATTAGTAGATACTGTGCGCTGTCTCACACACAAGTTGGTAAAACAGTGAATTCTGCATGCGCCATAAGAACTCTGCCCAGAGGTAGGTCCCCTGGGCAGATTAAGATTAAGTTTAGGTAGATCCATTCCGACATAGGTATATAGTTTTATTAGGGTCTCTCACTAGGCTGTATCTCATGAACTGTGATGGTTAGACAGTTGAAATTTTCACAGATAATGTATTTCTATTGCGGCTATAACAACGGATGCTTAAGGAACGGAATACTACAAATAAACCATAAGTACTTAAGGGGGCTTCTATACAAGAGACATGATTTTTTAACGTTTTTTATAAATAATATATATAAATAGTATGGAAACTTTCGCTTTAAGCTGATTGTTATATGAAATCATAGCTTACTATTGCATTTTGTTCAATAAAACTACTTTCAAAAACTTTTTTCTTTTGTTTTTGAAAAGAATAAACAGAATAGATTACCTACCCTAAACGAATAAATAAAATGCTCCTTCTACACTGAATATTTACACAATAATTCTATGTTTATCGCCATAACAAAATAGGAAAAGTCTTAGTATTGTTCACATTATCAATAGAACATTTACATATCTATGAACACATGTGCGTTCTTATTACATTCTACATTTCTTTTTTCAGTCTTATTTATTCATTCAAACTTTATTTTTCCACAAAGTATACATACACATAAAAAATAGGCTAGTTTACTAAATCTTAAAATGTAGTTATTATTATACGTCATTGTGTAGTATATTCAAAAAATGTTGTATTTTTGGAATACTTCAATCTTACATTATGTATTTTATATTAAAAAACACATTTTGAATATCGTGCGACGCTCTGCACTGTCATGGCGATTCGAATGACGTCATAACTTTTTGTCGCTGTACACTCTCGCCGAGCCATACAGAAATAAGGTTAAGAAGTTATGTCGTTTGTGGGCCAGTTTAGCCTCTTGAGTCTCAACTTTATATGAACAGGCTGAACTGTCATATTAAGTTAAGACTGGAGAGGTTTAATTAGCCCACATTCAGGCGAGAGTGTACAGCCGCCATGAAATACATATTAAGCCATTGAGAAACATGTGTCAATGTCAGATGGTCATGTCGTCGACATCAACAACAATAAGATTTAACGTAATCGTTTCTGATTGGTGTTCAGTGTCTCGTGGCAAAATGGCTATTTTCCTCGATTTATTTTCTAAAAATAGCAACAATCTTTAGTTTTTGTGAAATATAGTTTATTTTTATCAATCCTACATATCTAATTTATTGATAAGAAAGTGTCATCTCTCTGATTAGTTCTTAGTGGAAACTAGCCTATTGGCGGACTTAATCTCAGAGCATTCTCTAACAGTTAACCGGCTTTTAAAAAACAATTACGTACATGTGATTGGAGATAGGCGAAGTGGAGACGTAAAAACAGAAAAGAGGACCATGGGCTCCGAAGTAAATAGCTGAGGATGCAAGTGGGAAAACGCTAGGATGAAGAAGTATAATATGGCACATCTGATTGTAAATGGTTACTGTAGTCTGAAACACCAAAGTTGTCACGAACGCATTGCCGACACTGAAGGAATTTTCGCGCTCTTCTTGAAGGCTTCAATTTTGTAATTACTTACTTGGAAAAACTATTGCAGCGTACAAGAAATAATTATCATCAAGGGTCAAACATAAATTTTCCGATAATTCAGTACACTTTTTGTGTATGTATGTATGTAAAAATATTTATTGTACACAAAGAACATAGTATTAGAATACAGGTTACAACAAAAGGCGGACTTATCCCAAATAGGGATCTCTTCCAGTCAACCAAACTAACATAGGACATAGACATATGGGCACAGAAGAGGGCACAACACGCAAAGAAATCTTAGGTGCATAGACTTACATCTAACATACAAATTCAATTACACATATACACAGTAAGCTCAGCTCAAGTCCGATCGTTCGTAGTATATTTAAAAAAAAATGTCATGCTCTTCATCCTCTGAAAAGTTGATCGAATAAGATCTAAATACCTTTAAGACAGAAAATCATAACGCATTTTTAGAGAGTAGATAGAGCCTAATCTTCTTTCAGGGCAATTATAATAACAATAATATATTTATAAATTGATCAGCAGATTCTACAAAATCTGGTTTCTTTTTCTGATAACAAGGAATCTTATTATCAAGTGTTTCTGGAATGTTTAATCTACTATTCACAGTGATCAGTTATCAAAATGAGATGAGCAGCAAAAATTAGGTGTTAAGTGATGCAAATTCTGTCAATCTGGATTAGATTTGGAGTATAATTTTACGCTTGACTTATATTCCTAATGCACGTTAACTCAATAATTTAGGCGTGGTAATTAAGTTTGCTAGTAATTAATTTATAATTACAAGATTACTTCTGTAAGTTTAATAATTATTGCGTGCGTCATGCGACAGCAAAACGTGTCACACACACTCAACTGATACGCGTGCCTATTATGCTCCTAAAATCATACAGATTACATTTTACAACAGCCAATTACCGTTTGTTTAGTACGTAAAACTTAACCAAATAAAAACGATCTAGTCCAGTCGGACTCGCCCACGAAGGGTTACATACTAGTATCTTATTTTTTGTACAACTAAGTAGGCAAACAGGCGTACGGCCCACCTGATGGTAAGTGGTTACCCTAGCCTATAAACGCCTGCAACACCGGAGCTGTCATGAGCGCGTTGCCGACCTGTCCGCTATCAGCACAGCAATCCCTCTGGAGCCTGGCGACCCTACTCACCAGAAGGAACACAACACTGCATCACAGTGTTATTTTGCTGCTGTCTTCTGTAGGGTGGGTTTTTTCCTTTTCACTTTTATTGGTTTAGTTTCACGTACTAAACCCAATAAATGGATGGTGTTATGTATGATAAACTGGCCAGTCATATTAATGTTTCGCATTCGCAATACTTTCTGGCGCTTCGTCGGCGTTGCCACGGAGCGCTCGTTTCGCTCGCTCGGCTCGCGTCCTGTTGCGTTCACAGTTCGAAATAAACCTAACCTTATTTTCTGGTCTAGCAATGCACCATGTATGTGTATCCCAGAATTTTTATCTACCGACAATTTCTTCAAGACCTAGCCTTGATCAAAATCTATTTACAAAGCTGAGAAAATTGAAAAAGAGTTTCTTTTATAAGAACACTGTGAATCAATATATTGTTTAATACTTCAATGTGGACAAGTTCCTTAGGGATCCTTGATAATTAATGGTTTCAAGAAGTAATTTATATTGTGACGGTAATAGTGTAGAAGATAAACGGGATGGTTTTAATAGATTTTCTATAGGAATTATTTACTTTTACACTGTTTTTCTTCAATAGCCGAGTAAGCTACGGCGATACACGACTCTTGTTGGATTGTTCTCCATTAGTGTCATTTTCTGTATTGAGTTCCTATGTGCTTCGTCCGGGTTGTTATCGATAGTTGGCAGTTTTTAGGCTGTATCAGATGTTTTAAGCAGCCTAAAAGACAGCCCACTAACACACCTCGGGCAGGCTCCTGAGGGCCGGTTCTCGGGTCATTAGAGATAAGTCGAAATCGAGATTTTTCGCATGGAGGCTAACTACAAAAAACCCAATATGTCCGCCATTTTTTTCGATAAATCAATTCGACTTCCTATTCTTACTGTTACCTGTAAAATGAGAGACATGCTAATCTAGGATCACGATTATAAGCGTACCCTAAGATCTGAAGCTTAAGCTGAGGACGCAACTGGGAAGCACGGTTGAACGAAGAAGTTGACTGGTAGAAAAACCTACAAATTGAAGTCTAACATTTCCATTTTTCATAAAGTAATATAATTCGATTTCTATTTTAAGAAAAAGAGAGACTTTCATATTAAAATTTTCCAGCCACGAACGCTATAACGCGAAAATGACTAAAATTCATTGCGAAATCGAGTGAGAAAATAAAACAAAAAATTCTTTAAAAAAGATCAAAAGTCATTTTTCTCTTTGGATTTTAATGAAAAAGGACGCTGAAATGTTCCTCTTGCCAAAGATACCTTCTGAAAGTTCTGTAATTATGTAGAATCCTTTTAGTCAACGGATGTGGGTCTTGTTCAAAAAGATCAGTAGAAAGTTCGTCTTGTTTCAATGTTCATTGAATGTATCGGGTTTTTTTACAAAGGCTAGGTACCTACGTTTCATTTGTCTAAAAGGTACGGCCAAATACGTAACGTGCCATCCGAAGCATGGAATCATATTTATTATCAGACAATCAGGTGATTCAAGCCTTTAATGCCCTGACCAAACTGGAAACAACTAAACAAAGTATGCTCCCAGTGGGAATCCAACCCATGACCTCGGGTCGTAGGCGAACGCCTTAACCACTGGGCCAAATATGCAGCATACTTCCATGTAGACCGTATGTTTTTGGTTGATAAAATACCTTTTTAAAGCTAGAAAGTTGGTGTTACAATGAACTATTGAACCAATTGTCCGAAAACCTTTTTCCCTTACCCAAAATAAAAAGGTTTCTATATAATTTAGAAAAGAGTCCTTATAACTTAAAATCACAATTCAAAATGGCGCCCATTTATTACAGTTAATTCGTTCTGAACGGTAAGAAAAATAGAACGATCCGATGGCTCGAATTGAATAAATTTGCATAAATGGACAAATCGTATTTGAGGGTAATAGGGACAAAAATTGTCAGTTTTCTTATGGTAATCCAGTAGAATGATCCAGATTCAGATTGTGTGTCTTTTTTGTAAATTTTTTTTTATTGGTTTCTGAACTTGCAATTTCCGGCTTATATTTTCAGGTTAAAGGGGAGGGAATAATCTTTTCCTCCTTTACTAGAAGCTTTGATATTTTCCTTTTTTATACATTTTTAGGCATATTAAACAATCAAAGCCTTTGTACTCATTTCTCTTAATGTTAATTGGTTTCTGTGCTGTATTTTTTCTTATACAACTAAGTAGGGAAACAGGCGTACCTACCTGATGGTAAGTGGTTACCGTAGCCTATGAACGCCTGCATCACCGGAGATGTCACGAGCGCGTTGCCGACCTGTCCGCTATCAGCACAGCGACCCTCTGGAGCCTGGCGACCCTACTCACCAAAAGGAACACAACACTGCATCACAGTGTTATTTGGCTGCGGTCTTTTGTAGGGTGGAGGTACTCCTGACAAAATGTCCTACCTCTCTTCCCTTATATGTATGTAAATGATGCAATAAAGTGTTCAATCATTCATTCAAAGTCTGCAAGGATTGTAGCAAATGGAAATCCGTAGTCTCTGCCTACACCTACTGGAAAAAGGAGTGATGGTATGTATGTATTATATGTATTAAATATTCAGGATATTTTTTGGCCATATATAATAGTTCTATATTCTACGATAGGAATAAGCTCTTGACCTCTTTAGGTTACTTACTTATTAAGATGGCGCACACCCAAAGTGAGACTTATATCATCATGTCAGTCTCTTAGACTAAAAACTCAAATTCCGTTCAGCGGTTTGGCCGTGAAAGCGTAACAGACACACGGACAGAAAGACAGACACACAGACTTTCGCATTTATAATATTACTATGGATGCATCAATATTTTGAATAGATTAAATAAACTAATGTATAGCTCTGAAATTAAATTGACAAAGAAACAACATTTACGTTTATTATTCACCATACATTTTATTTTTACTCTGATTTACTGTGTGCTGTCAATCCAGTTCAAATCTCTTTACCTCTGGTATTGACTAAAAAGTATTTAAATAAAGGATTCTCTTTTATTTACCTCACCCCCCATACGAAAGAAAATGTTCATTATATTACTGCTATCTTCATCAACTTATGTAAGAATAATATTAAAAGAAATAAGAAAGATACTGGTATTACATACCATCAGTAAGTATTGTATAATTTCGAAATATGGACATAAATTACTCACGAAAATAATACATAGGGCGCACTGTAAGTTTCCGGAACTGGCCACTTACATAAACAATATTTAAAAATTTATTGCAACATTTGAAAATAGAACTCTTTGGCTGTAGAATGCAGTTTGTTTCATCTGACTGTCTTTTGTTTTTACCTTGTGGCGCCATTAAAAAAATTGTGTGTCTGCATCAACATGGATTTAACTCGGGAAAATTTTCGTAGTATGATTTTCTACGATTTTAAGTGTAATTTGACAGCTCAACAGAGCATCGCTCGGCTTGAAACAGCTTTTGGCAATGAAGCACCATGCAAGACAACTGTTTATAGCTGGTTTGCAGAATTCAAGCGTGGTCGTATCAATCTCAGTGACGAATCTCGCGATGGTCGGCCGTCCACCGCTGTGACCAACAAAAACATCAATGCTGTGCGCCGTATGATTGAAACAGACAGGCATGTGACCTACCATGAAATTCGCGCATCCTTAGAAATAGGCATGAGTCAAATACAATTAATCCTACACAAACATTTGGGTGTGAGAAAGCTGTGCTCGCGGTGGATCCCACACAACTTGACCGAGGCTCAAAAAACGGACCGCGTCACTTGGTGCAGTGCCATGCTTACCAGATTCAACGAAGGTGCGTCAAATTTGGTGTGGGACATAGTAACAGGTGACGAAACATGGATTTATTGCTACGATCCCAAAACAAAGCAGCAATCGAGCGTATGGGTCTTTCAAGATGAGCCGAAACCAACCAAAGTGGCGCGCGTGAAAAGTGCATCTAAGCGGATGATTGCTTCTTTTTTTAATAAAACTGGACACGTGGCTACTGTTGCTTTAGAGAATCGTCGTACAGTGAATAGTGACTGGTACACGACCATTTGTTTGCCGGAAGTTATTGACGAACTCCGTAAAAATAACCGTAAACGCCGTATCATCCTGCACCACGACAATGCTAGTTCTCACACGGCCAGACAGACAAACGACTTTTTGAAGGCGAAAAATGTAGAACTCATGAGTCATCCTGCATACAGTCCCGACCTGGCACCTTGTGACTTTTTTCTGTTCCCAAAAATTAAGAACCAATTACGCGGTCAACGATTTTCATCACCAGAGGAGGCTGTCGAGGAGTATGAAAAACAAGTTTCAGAGGTCACCACAGAGGAGTGGCACAAAAGTTTTCAAAACTGGTTTCATCGAATGAAAAAGTGCATAGACGCCAAGGGAGATTATTTTGAAAAACAATAAATTAATTTTGTACCTTTAATAGTATTTTTTCATATTAATTCCGGAAACTTATAGTGCGCCCCACGTATAACCCTAAAATATGGCGCGAAATACCGCTCAGTGTTCAATGTTGCCGTGTATTAAAAAATCCCAAATTCCACGAGGTTTCGATTTTTATTATTAAGTTATTTTGTTTTTTAACTCCCGATACCAAAAGAGGGATTTTATATACATATATATATTACTGCTATCTTCATCACCTTATGTGAGGACTGGAATAAGTTTAGTAATGTGGAAAAGGGTTGATTCTATTTTCTCGTGACCTATATCAATTCTAAAAATAGAGTTGGTAATTTTTACAATAATCTTGTATGGTCCAATTTTCAATTCATCTAGTTTCTTTCCATATAACTTGTTTCCATTCTTCACATAAATATTTGTTTTTGTGACCAATTTCAGCCAATATCTATTTATTTATTTCATGTGCACGCTGTAAATATACATTGGAAATTTAACATTAGGAAAACTGTGTACAAGGGTTCTACTTATTTCTAAAGAAATTTCTTCCAGCAGACCCTATGTTGTCTTTGGCACACAAAACATTTATCCGATGTAGAACAACAACCTATAAATTTTGTTTTATTTATTTATTTAGGTCGGATACTCTTCTTTTTGCATTGGGGGTTAATACGATCCCAATTTCAAAAAACAAACGCAACTTAATCACAGAATTGTCTACAGAAAGATTAGCAAGTTGTAAAAAAAGTAATGAAATCACGAAATTACGTCGACGAGGCGTAAATTTTCTAGTTAATGGCCCAACGTAAATGCTAATTTTATTTCCTACCACTCAGTAACGCGTAATGAGCCAAATGAATTGGATTAATTTTACGGTTTTGTTATGAAGCAAGATTTCTAGACCACAGAATACTAGATTATTAATCTATAAAAAACGCACTGCCCTGTTACGTAGAAAAATATCTTTGAATATAAAAAATGTATAAACGACATCTATCGATCCGTAAAGGCAATGTTTTTCTTTTCGATAACTATAAAACAAAAAATAAATCATTAAAAGTTTAGAAACACTGAAAATTCATTCATTTATTCATATTAAGTAGGTTACATGTAATGTATGTCTGTATCTCTCCTTTCTTTATATTTCAAACTACCCTAAGGTTGCCTGGAAGAGATTGCTTGAGCGATAAGGCCGCCTTTTGTATACATACTGTGTTTACATTTTATGTAACATTTAATTTGTATTACACTGTGTGTAAAGAAGTGTTAAATAAATAAATAAATACATGGTCAAATGACCCCGGTGTCAGAGTTTTTTGGAACCGCCTGAAAACACAAATTATCTTCAACACTGAAAAAAAATTGGTAAGGGCTTGAAACTTTAACTTCCTTGAACTTGATCATTATATTTTTAGACGTAACTATTTAAATAATAAAAATACAATTGAGTTTTTCCTTTGACGTGTGCTGAGAAACTTTGTTTTAAACGTGCATTGATCATTTTCACACTCGCTCGAGAATATACCCCTTCGTGTCATGGCGTGTACAAATGAACAATTTAGCATAATTATGCATACTAATACCACAATACTCTGGTCATTTAGCATTTACCAATATTATTTGATGTTGAAATAATTGGATTTTATAGGTTTAAGAACCCACGACTTTTGAGAGGCTTGGGCGGGGATTTTGATCCAGTACGTAGAGGTATTTTGGAGTAGTTGATGTTATATGTTACTCTTGCCAAAACCCGTTATCAGCTACCTATATCAAAAGGTGATAGGCAGGAGAACTATTTCTAACTAGCTGTTGATGAAGTTTGGGTGGATTGGAATTTTAGTTGGATGGGCTATCGTCATAGAAAATTTGACACTTGCTATAATCATGATAACAGACAATGGTATATAGTTATTGTAGTACACAAAAAGATCTCTGAAAATTTATTTTCCTTGACATCACTCATCTCAGCACCATCCCGGTTACGTCTGTGCTGTGCGTCTCGGAGCCCATGGTCCGCTTTCATGCACTTTCTTCTCCACTTCGCCCAAACTGCGGTATCCCTAGTTGTGAGACCATTAACAAGCATATCCGTCCCTGCGACGTCAAGCCAGCACTTTTCGGGCGCACCCCTTCTACCAGGGCCTGGTGGAGGCGGCATGGCTAAACCCTTGTCCCTTAACAACATAAAGGTGGAAATATTAGGTACTTACATATGAAATTGGCGTTTTGTCGTACTGGCCACTTAAATCACAAATTTCTCCTCTTTGGTTACGAATTCCAAATTCAAATTTATACAGCTATTTCCACATATTTCGTAAACTTTTTTCTTCTGTTTTTTTTTCTGTTTGCGGCGCTCAGTTTACAAAATAGAAATATCGCGTTATTTACGAGTACGAGTTCCACCGTGGCACCAGTACTGCGGAAACGGCACCACGGGTTAATGATGTGTATGGCGGTCGTGTTGCAAAAGAAAACACAGTGCGTTTTTGGTTCCAACGTTGTCGTTCTGGAAATTTCGACCTGCAGAACAAGCCCCGTGGACGGCCGGAGACCCAAGTTGACAATGAAGAATTGAAGGCTGTTGTGGAAGCGGATCCATCGCAAACCACGTCCGAGTTAGCTGCAGGCTGCGGTGTTAGTGATAAAACTCTTTTAATCCCCTTGAAGCAAATTGGAAAGATTAAAAAGCTTGAAAGGTGGGTTCCTCACTGATTGGGTGAAGCAAACCAGCAAACGCGCGTCGACTACTGCGTTAAATTACTTGAATGGCAAAATAATTAAGGGTTTCTTAATCGAATCATTACCTGTGAGGAAAAGTGGATTCGCTACGATAATCGGAAGCGCTCATCGCAATGGCTGGACTCTGGCAAGCCAGCCAAATCCTGCCCCAAGCGAAAATTAACCCAAAAAAAAGTTATTTGTAAGCGTTTGGTAGACTAGTGCCGGTGTCGTTCATTACAGTTTTCTCAAATCTGGCCAGACGATTACAGCAGACGTCTTTTGTCAGCAATTGCAAACCATGATGGATAAGCTAGCTGCTAAACAACCGAGGCTGGTCAATCGCGACAACGCTAGACCCAACACTGCACAACAGACGGCTACCAAATTAGAAGAGCTTCAATTGGATGTCTAAGACACCCACCGTACTCCCCGGACCTTGTACCAACAGATTACCATTTTTTTGGAAATTTGGATAACTTCTTGCAAGGGAAAAAATCAACTCCGATGGGGCAGTTCCAAACCGCATTCAAAGATTTTATTAATTCCCGTCTGAATGATCTAATGAATTAGTAAAGGGATCAATGAACTACCTATGAGATGGCAAAAGTGCATAGATAACAATGGTTCATACTTTGATTAAATAAATATATTAAATTAAAAAATATTAGACATTTTGTTCTTCCCATACAAAACGCCAATTTCATATGTAAGGACCTAATATAACGATATTGATATCCAAACTAGATGAATGTAACACAAATATTTGAAGCATATTCATGTTTGAGTTATTGAAAATAGATGTTGGCAGCCATTTCTCAGAAATAATTCCATTATATGGCTCAGCTTGAATTGATTTATAATTATTTTGTTAACGGCGGAATTACATTTTTATTTAATAACGACCCGCCCTTGCTTCTCAAAAATTTTCTAAGCAAGGCGGCTTTTTTTCTTTAAATAAATGTCATATCATTTCATTTACATCCAGTAAGTTATCGTCAATCGACCCCATGGAGCACCCTGTACACGCTGGTTTTCGGCAGCAAGAATGGTTTTTTTTTTTAAACTAACTAAACTATTAAATTTATAAATGATGCGGTGAGGGGAAAGGCGGCCTTTGGCGAAGGCACGACGTCACAAAGTTTTCGGGCGAGATAGGGCATCGTCGCCTAAGAGACAGAGGTTTTTTGACCATCGCTCCGAGTGGTACTTGGCTCAAAGGATTTCGATTCAGAGAGGTAATGCTGCCAGTAAAATGGGTACCTTTGAGCCGGGTGCCGTTCGAGGTGGTATATTTTTAGACTAGAATAGTTTGTGATTTTTCATTTTTAGTTTTTAGTTAGTTGTAATTTAGATAATTATTTTCTGTCTAACAAATAAATTATGTTTTACCTAAGCGACTGGCTATCGGATTATTTTGCAGCCCAATTGAGAAATTCCTTTTAGTGGTAAACAACAACCTTCGGGACAAAGTTTCGAAGGATCCAGAATTGTATAGAACAATGAGTAGAAACTTGTTACTTTATCAAAATTAGTTCAGCGTCTTTGAATATTTCTCCTATAGTTTGAACTTTGATTATTTACAGTTTGGATTTGGAGTACAAACACGTATTGTGCTGTAACTATTGAGATTTGAAAATTTTGGATTTGTTTTGAAATGTTTGTATGATATTTGTATAGTAGAAAAGAATAGAACACTTTCTGAGGAGCTCGATATCCGAACGCAGCGCGCGTATCAGTAACGATTTCGTTGCGTCCCCTTACTGGATTGGTCGTCATTTGTGGTTTAAGGGAGAATGGGCAAAAATGTATGGGACTTGGTTCTGGGATCAATACAAATGTGATTGGTGACATATGTTAAATCTGACGATATATATAGTATACGTAAGAAAAAGGCGCTTTTTGAAATTCGACCGAGATACCAAGAAAAGATTTGTAATAAAATTAAAAATTGTCTTTGTACAAATGATCAAACTTGTCCGTATTGAGAAAATTCAGTTAAGAATAATAAAAAAAAACGAACAGATTCCTTTAAATATTATACTGATTCATAAAAAAGGCGACAAAAATAACATAGAGAACTAGCCATCAGCTTAGTATCACATATCTACAAATATTTAAAACCATCATTTTGAACCGTATTGACCACAAACTTGATAAACACCAACCTCCTGAGCAAGCAGGTTTCAGACTTGGCTTTTCCACTATCGACCATCTACAGTCCATTAACTAGGTATTTGAAAAATCAATCAAATATAATCAAACCTTTTACATAGCTTTTCATAGTCTCCACCATAAGTCTATTTTCAGAGATGCACAGACAACCTGAGAATGAATGAATGAATGAACACTTTATTGCACCATTTACATACATTTAAGAAAAGATACAGCATTGAAACCAATTAACATTAAGAGAAATGAGTACAAAGGCGGACTTATCACTAATGCAATCTCTTCCAGCAAACCTGGAAGAGATTGCATTAGTGCAAGGTGTCAACACACAGTCAAAAAACATGAACTCACACAATAAATATTTGCATGTAAGGAATGCACAGGATTTTGTATATTTATTAAAACAATTACGAATTCACGTCATATACATTATCGACTACAGAATTCTCTAGAACATAACACTAAAGCATTTTATGTATCTTGGAATAAAACAGATGGATCCGAATAGTTATTTTATGGCTAGTGTTCGTATCTAACTAACAATAACTGAATAATTGCAAGAACAATATTTACGGTGTTGACTACATGCAATCTGAAATGAGGACTATAAGGAGATATATGAAATGAAATTGCTTAAGTAGTTTATGAGAGAGAAAAATCACAATTTTATTGTGAGATCACTTTTTTACCACAAAAAAATTCCCCGAATCCACCAGTGGATCGAAGAGGAGAAAGAATGAGCCTTGGATCCACTAGTGAATTGTAGTGGTGGATCTAAGTGGAATCAGGGAATTTTTAACTGACACTTCTTTTTATATTCTGTGCTAGCTGATAAAGTTAATCTGGGCATAAAGAAAGTTTATTATTTTTTTTACGAAGAAAGGGGGTTATATGAAATAGCTATATAGATCATGTTTTCAGTAATAAAAAATCATTAATTCATTCATTCTACGTCCTTATGGAATCTAGAAAGTTATTGAAGGACGTAGCAATTGGGAGCCAAAAATAAAATAAAATTTACAAAGTATAAAACTTGTGTCTAGAGCTAAAAGAAATTGAAAATATATTTAACTTACAAATGAACTACAATGTCAGACAACTCGTTAAGTGTATCGATAAAATTGAAGTCAAGCAAAATTATTATCTACGACACTGAATTTAAAGTTTACAATCTCATATATACTGGCGTTCCAGTTAACTAATAAAAGTTAATTGATTGATTAGTTCATTGAATACTCGTGAATTGAGGTAATATGTTGATAAGGGCGTTGTTGAGCAGACAGTTGTATTTAGAATAAGAATAGGCCACTCTATCTCTTACTACAACCGACAAAAAAAATTTACCCTCTTATTAAATTAAATTAATGAACGTTTGTTTTGCCCATTTTAACCAAAATAGGTTCGGTCTTGTTCTTTCACATTAAGTCCTGTCGTACACCAATAGAATAGACAATACCGAGCCTCCACCTATTGATATATCTGTTTATAGTTTCGATATTATAAGTGTAGGTATAGTATCCATCAAAAAAAAAAAGCATTGTATAAAATCAAAATTTAAGGCTGATCCTGACCGCTATCGTGAGAATTGCCGCTAGAAACTCGTGTAACAGGAAGTGTGGAGAGGCTCAGCGACGCCATATACACACGTCCGTCGAAAATGGTGACCCAGCTAAGGTCTGGAAGTTTCTAAGGTCCATAATATCTTGATTCCCTCAACAGGCATTTCTTTTCCTCTACAGCTTTCAGTGGCAATGATAAAAGTCACACACTCAATAGTCTTTCTTCACTTCCTAAATCAAATCAAATCATTTATTGCTTCCATAATGTATATATACAGATGTTGTCATAAGAATTAAAAACAATTAAGGGCCCTGACGGGCGCTGCAATGGGAGAGGGGCCATTTTGTACACTAATCCTAATATATGCAAGTAGTATCTTTAATTTGCTCATTTCTACCAAAATTCGTCATATATGTTACATTAATTATTGTATTAGTCATAATTTCATTATTTAATTATCGAAATTTAAGTATTATTAATGATTGGAATCTATGTAATATCATTTATTTAAAATTTGTTTATGTAGCTAAAGATTTTTTTTAATTAATTAAACTTCTAGATAATATACTTCTCTTTGTCATCCAAGTATTCATTTACAGAGTAGTAACATCTGCTAATCAGAAATTCCTTGATGTGTTTTAAAAATGTTTTGTAATTTTCTATGTCTTTTATTGCTTCCGGTAGTTTATAACATAATTTAATGGACATGACTAGAGGACCAGACGAGTGTAATCGAAGGCGCGATGTGGGGAGTTGTAATCTATTTTGATGTCGAGATTTATATTTGGTTTCTATGTCTTTCCTCCTTGTGAAAAATTTCGGATATTTACGCACAAATTTACATGCTTCTAAAATATAAATGCATGGTAGGGGCAGTATTTTATATTTCTTAAAAAATGGTTTGCAACTGTCTATCTGTTTTATATTAGTCATTTTTCGAATCAGTCTTTTTTGCAATGTAAAAGCACTATCCCATTCAGTTCCACTTCCCCATAGTACCGTGCCATAACTCAGCCACGAGTATGCATAGGCATAGTAGATAGATAGATAGATAGATATACACTTTATTGTAATCACAAAATTAAAATTAAAAGTAATACATTTAGAATATTGAGTACAAAGGCGGACTTATCACTATTGCAATTTCTTCCAGCCAACCTTAGGGTAGATAGGATAAAAAGTGAAAACAAACAAAGGCGGTACAGTAATAAAATACTTAAACTATCATCCTTACACAACAGTCAATAAATAAACCTACAATCAATTAATACATACTATACCTTTAATGAATATATACATATCATATACCTACATACAACATACAATAATAAAAAATAAAAGAAGAGAAGAAAATGACTTACGATGAGCAAGATCAGCTTCAATTGCAGAGAGATAATGTTTTCTCACTTGATTTTTGAAAGATGAAATTGTTTTAGCCTTTCGTATTTCAAGTGGCAAAGCATTCCATAACTGAGCAGCCTGCACCGCAAAGGAATGGGAATAGAAAGAGGTAGCAGCAGGAGGGATAGCTAGACGATGAGTATTATATTCACGCGGTTCGCGATTATTAACCTCACTGAGAAATCTGAAGCGTTCCTTAAGGTAAGTAGGAGTCCAGGGAATGAATAGGATAGAGTACAAGAGTGAAAGGATATGCAAATTTCGACGAAGTCTAATGGGGAGCCACTTGAGTTGAGAGCGAAAAGAAGAGACGTGATCATATTTACGTAAACCGAATATGAATCTTATACAAAAGTTTTGAAGGCGCTCAAGCTTGTTTAATTGGTCTTCAGTGAGATCTAGATAGCAGGAGTCAGCATAGTCAAGGATTGGATGGAGCAAGGAAGGATAGTAGGTAGTAAGTGCCGTTTCAATGTCCGTATTTTTTTTTACTTCTCTAAGTGCATATGCAAATTTAGATAGTTTCGCGCATAGTTTTTGCATATGGGTCTTCCAATTAATTTGACTGTCTATTTCTACGCCCAGCAAGGTGAAACGCTTACTACCTCCAAATCTATCCCATTAAAATTCACCTTAAGATTTAATGGTGGTTTTTGATGTGGGTGGAAGACCATTAGTTTGGTTTTAGAATAGTTAACTTCCAGATTATGATCATACAGCCAGTCTGCAGTTTTTGTGAGAATTTCTGTAACTTGTTCATTGAGGTTCACGGTACTTTTATTGGCTGATGTTAGGATAGAGACATCGTCAGCAAATAGGACACAGTGTTCTTTTATTATTGTTGGGAGATCGTTAATATATAGTAGGAACAGAAGACATCCAAGCACGCTTCCCTGTGGAATAGAAGAGGTCATAGCTAAACAGTCAGATCGAATATTTTGTATCGTGCTAGTGTTATAATTATGATATTCAATTTCCACATACTGTTTTCTGTCCGTGAGGTATGAAGCGAACCATTTGTGCGCTACTCCCCTGATCCCGACCCCATACAACTTATCCAACAGAATATTATATATGACCCGATCGTAGGCTTTAGCCATGTCTAGCGGTATGCCAATGCCATAGTCACCGTTATCCAATGTTTTTAATATTTCCTGAATGTATTTATATACGGCAAGTATGGTCGAATGATTTTTTCGAAAACCATTTTGGCATTCATTGAGTAGTTTATACTTTTCTAGAAAATTGTATACGCGGTTGGCCATTGCTCTTTCGAAATTTTTTGAGGCTGTTGGCAGTAGCGCAATTGGACGGTAATTGTTAAGATCAGTTTTATCGTTTTTTTATGAATAGGTTTTATCACAGAGATTTTTAACAATTCAGGAAATTTACAGGTTTATTTATAAGGTAAAAGGAACAGTGAATTCATCTGCGCATTCTCTAAATAAGTTTGGTGGCAGTTCGTCAATGCCATGGCTCTTTTTTTTAAAGTTTTTAATAATTTTATTTATTTCTTTTTATATTAGTGGGTCGCAGAAAGGAGCTATTTTCAGAGGTGCAGTTTACTGTTCTTGCTGCTTTGTTTGGCTTGTCTTTTCCTGCTATGGAAGCAAAGAAGTTGTTAAAGCTGTCAGCTATCTGTTTGGGATCAGATACTATCGATTTGTCAACACGCAATTCTATGTTAGTCTTTTCCTTTCTAAATTTTTTATTTGTGCATTCGTTTACTACGCTCCACATCGTTTGAACTTTATTGGATGATTTTTTTATACGGTTTTTATAGTATTTATTTAATATACTTTCATATTTTTTGTAATATTTGTGAAGTACTTCATTGCTATTTGTTCCTAAATAAGAAGTTTTATTAATCGTTTATTTTTACAGGATTTTTTAATTCCAAATGTCAGCTAGGTTTTTTTACTGTTTTATTTACCTTTATTTTTTGCTTTGGAATACATATTTCTCAAATTTGTAGTATTGTGTTGTGGAATATTTCGTAGTTTTTAGTACGTTTTTATTTTCTAATAGGATTTCGCGCCAATTTATGTCTGTAAGCTTTGATTTAAAGGAATGTATATTTTTTAAGCTAAATACTCTTTTTTCAGTATACCACGTATTATTTTTTGGTTTGATTTAAGGTTCAGTATTGTCGCAGAGTGAGCTGAAAATCCCAATTTCTCGACTCTAGTCCGTACGTTTTCATTAAAGTTTGTGAATATAAGATCTATACAGGTCGCTGAAGATTTAGTGAAGTGTGTAGGCACATTTATATGTTGAGTGAATCTATATTCTGTCATTTTCCTAAGAATTTTTTTATTGCATTTATATTAAAATCACCGCCTATGATTATTTTACGTGATAGGTATTTTTTATTTAGGTATACTAGTATTTTATCTAATTGTAAGTTAAAAACGTCGGCCCTTCTTCCGTTCCAGTACAAAGAAATTAATACAATGTTTTCATTAGGTAATTATATAGCACACAGTTCCAAATTATATTCGATTGACATTTTTGTGATGTCCGGTATTTCTTTTGATTCTATGTTTTCTTCTAGCATGATGCAAACTCCACCTCCTTCATATTTCCTTCTACAGTATGACGCCGCAATTTTATATCCATTGAGTTTTACTAGGCCGATTTTCTCTTCTGTAAGCCACGATTCTGAAACGCAAATAGCTGTATATCCTGGATTTTGGTCAATGTACGATTCTAGTAGATGCTGCTTATTGTAGATACTTTGAAAGTCTTGAAATAGTATTTTAAGTTGCTGTTCTGCGACGAAAGGAATAATTACTTCGATTTGTTTGCCTATGCTGGATTGATTATCCAATTCGGTGTTATGTTCATCTATCTTCCTTCCCTCTATATATAATTCATTATTACTTATAACAGCGTATTTTCCTTTGTTTCGTGCCTTAAACATCTCTTCTTTCAGTGATCTCATTTCTTTCAATTTCTGTTCGTCCATAAATTGTGATACTGATAGACCTGTTCCGCGAAAATAATGGATATTATTAATGATATATTTGGTCATTTTCTTGCTAATAAGTTCGACCATAAGAGGTCGATTTTTACTATCGTGAAATCTTCCTATTCTACGGGTTTCTTCGATATATCCAAGTATATCTATGTTTAGTATATCACGAAAAGCTTCAGATATTCTACTATGTAGGTCATATTCAGATTCCTTATTGTATTCGGGCAGGCCATAGAGCACATTTTTTTTTATTACAATCGGATATTATGAGGGATTGTGGGGATTTTATCAAGTTTTTCGATTTCCTTAATTAGTGTTTCGTTTTCCACTTGTAGTTTTTGTATTTGAACCATAAGATCTTCAATGTCCTTTTTTCGTTTGTTATTTTCCTGATACAGTGTGGTAGTATCCTGTTTAAGTTCTCCTTTGAGTTTGGAAATGGCTTTATTAATTTCAGATGTTATTGTGCTCTTCAAATCTGAAATTATTCTTTTATTGTTCTCTTTTAGCTGAGAAGTTATTAAATAGCTTAAGTTTTCCAGTGTTAGTTCAGTTTTTGTATTCGAAGTTTCTTTATTTAGAGTCTTAGGATTTTAAATTAACGGTATAGTACGTGGTTCCTAGATTTTTCGGTAGATGGCGTTAGTAACAGAGTTTATTCTATCATACTTTAATATTGAATATTAGGGCGTAGTTTCTGGGTTTTCGCATAGATGGCATTGCTTTGTATGGATGTTGTATCAGCTGTTAGTGTCTTTGTTTGTTTTTTATGTAATAATTTCAAAACTTAACTGACACAGGAAGGCAACTTTTCTATTTAGGAACTGTTTCACTGGTTAAATTTTACTGCATTTTGTTGAGTAGAGTACTATATTAATAAAATACGTCCAGATACACAAATTTGGTTGGTTTTCACAAGTAAATTCACTTTTAATGTCCACTGTTTTAGTCACGTTTAACGTTCACAATTGTTCGTACTTCCTCAAGATAACACTTGTACTGTTAGTTCATTTAAAAAGTCGCTTCGTTATGTACATTTTTCTATGTTATTCACTGATTTACAATTTTATTTATTAAATTTTACACAGAGCCGATGTGTCTCGCGCAATATAGATGGCGCCACACTTCCCATACCCTATTATCCTAGTTTTTCATTTATTCCAATTGCTGAGTGTGATGTTCAGAAGAGTGCTTTCCGTGACTTCTAATGCAATCAGGACGGATGACATAAGTCGGACAATGATCCTTAACAATTCGCTTTCCCAAGGTGTTTTCCCGTCTTCCTGGAAAAACGCCTACATAATTCCTTTGCCAAAGAAGGCCAATCCTGGCAGCTTCTCAGGTAATCCTCCGATTTTCATCCTTCCCTTCCATTCTGAAATTCTTAAAAGAGCAGTTCAGTTTCAGCTCAATACCTTTCTGAATAATCCATACTAATATCATAAATGCAAAAGTCTGTCTGTCTTTCTGTTTGTCTGTCTGTTACGCTTTCACGGCCAAACCGCTGAACGGATTTTGATGAAATTTGGTATAAATATAGTTGAAGACCCGGGGTCAAACATAGGCTACTTTTTGACGCAGGTGGAGCTGCGGGAAATAGCTAGTTCTGAATAAAAACAACATTCTCAGTCCTTTTCAGTCTGGTTTTAGAGCAGGTCATAGCACTCAAACAGCTCTCGTGATAAATGTAGATGATATCCGTCTTGCAATGGATAGAACGGAACTTACTGTCTTATCAATATTAGATTTTAGTAACGCATTCAATACCGTCGACTTCGATGTGCTGCTGGGCCTGTTGCTCTCTCTGAACATATCTCCATCAGCAGTTGGATGGTTTCACTCCTACCTACATGGAAGTCAACAGAGAGTACGGTTTGAGCACAACCTCTCGTCCTGGTGCTTCATGTCCTGTGGTGGTCCTCAGGGAGCCTTGCTTTCCCCTCTACTTTTCTGTCTATTCATCAACTCCATCACTTTGCAAATTCACTCTTCCTATCATCTTTATGCGGATGACCTTCAAATTTACTGTCACACGTCCTTGAACAATCTTCCTGGTGCTATTTATACCTGAAATAGTGACTTGTCTCGAATGGCGGAATGGAGTAGCTCCCATGGGCTTATTGTTAACCCTATTAAAACACAATGTTTTATCTTAGGTAGTTCTCATCTCATCTCCCGAATTGATTGGCAATCTCTTCCTCCAATCCTTTTTGACTAAACTAAAATACCTTTTAGCGAACAAGTCAACCATTTGGGAATTATGTTTGGTCGTAACATGTCTTGGGCTCCACAGATAGCCGAGATTAGCAGTAAGATATTTGCTTCTTCCGGCTCTATTAGGAGAAAAAGAATTTTTTTGCCAATTGACACAAAAATTAAGCTGGCACAATCATAACTCAGTTCTATCCTAGATTATGCTGACTCCTGCTATCCCGATCTCACTCAGGAGCAGCTGAATAAACTTGAGCGTCTTCAAAACTTTTGTATAAGGTTCATATTTGGCTTACGTAAATATGATCACATCTACGCTTTTCGCATGGACACGCATTACATATCCTTTCCCTTCTAATATTCAATTCTATTTAATCCTTTTACACCTATGTATCTAAAAGAATGTTTTAAATTCCTCAATGAGATCAATAATCGCAACGTGCGTAGCGCTAGTTCTCTTCGTCTGGCAATCCCTGACCACACTTCTCGTTTTTATGCAAAGTCCTTCACGGTTCAGGCTATTCTTCTCTGGAATGCACTCCCTATTCGTAAAGCACAAACAGTCACAAACATCTGGTTTAGTCTTACTACCTTTCTAAGGTTCAATAAGCTTGTCTCTTTTTTTATGTCACTACTGTCCTACTCGTTTTATGTATTTTATTTATTTAAGTATTTTATGTAGGATTTCATATACAAAAATACCATAAGGGTGGCTGGAAGAGATTGCATTAGCGATAAGTCCGCCTTTGTACTCATTTCTCTTAATGTTAATTGGTTTTTGAGCTGTATCTTTTCTTATAAGCTATTTAGCTATTTCGTGCTTTTCTTATATGTATGTGTGCCATTTACACACATATAAGAAAAGCACGAAATAAAGTGTTTATTCATTCATTAATTCATTCTTTTCTTGCACTTTTGCATTAAATTTCGAATCACCGGGCAGTAGAGGTGATAATATTATGCAAATTTAACATAGTGCAGTTAATAGGTATTTTGACTCAACAAGAAGAAGTTTGTACATATTTTCGTTAACTCAGTGGCGTGCATACCATATAGACAAAAAGACACTGCCTACCCTGTACTTCACAATATAATTCCATAATTCAAAAACAACGCCTTTCCTTTAGCTTCTTATAAATAATAGCGTACGTACTTATTCGCGCGCTACGAGGTAAATGACGTCTAGCCGAAACGAAACCGCGGGTAGCAAGGGCGTGGCTGGCCGCCTTTTTCCAAAAACTCAAAAAATTTACAAACACTAAGAAAATGACTATGTTGTGTTGTGTACAGACGAGCCTTTTGCGCGTTTAGTTGTTTTAGTAAGCAATTTACACGCATACACACATGAAAGCGAAAATATGGATGTTTGTCGAAAATCCAGCCTGTGTCTTTACCTGAGAGTTCGTGAATATACAACGATAACACTCGAAATGCCAAGAGTTAAAAATGGGTTAGAATGACATCTTGTCTCGCTCGCTCCAACTTTCATTTCGCCAATTAGAATCGGGCATTATAATTTGTTTTGATTAGCTAATATCATCGACTGCAATCCACAATGCGACATCGCGTGTTATTATTGGATAATAAATACCATGTCTATTAAGTCATATACTTTGGAAGATTTTGTAGATGAAGAAAAATTTACTATTTTTGATAGGATAATAATTTTTCAAATTCTAAATTGAGTGATAGTTTCCGGAAATATTTCGACAACAATTTTGCATTCTGTTGTTTACAGTGAAAGTGAATGAAGGATAAACTTTATTTTTCTCGTTTATTAACATAGTTTATTACTTGTTTTTAGTTTAAAATAGAAAAGTTTTCGTGTGATTGTTGCATGACGTGTGCTTGTTTACAAAAAAATTAAGAATAACTCATTTGCAAATCTCCCTTTTGATGAAAAAAAGTCATTAATATTAAATGGACGATATCAACCGGAATTAAATTTAACTCAAATGAAAGGTAAAGTAACTAGAAAATTTATAAATATAACTAATAATTTAATTTTAGAGAACAAGACTTCTGTAAGTTCCAAGATTTTTCGAATAATGAGTGTCTGTGTCTGATCGAGCCTTAGTGTAGGAGAGTAGATAAACAAGCCTCAACTTTTAGGTGAGTTACTTTTTAATTTTATTTTCGAATCTTTTCTAAACGCCTCCTGCTTGTTAACACGTTACTAAAAATTATGTTCTTTTACACTGCAAAAAACATTAGGTAAACATTATTCAATTGGTATTGGTTGCGCATAACTCTGACACCAGGGTGTACATGGTCGATTGACCACATAACCCACACGATACGAACGAACAATTGGTATATGGAATGTATGCACTTGCATACGTACTTACTAAATGTGTCTATCCTGAGGTAAATGTATGTGCACGTCACTGTTTAACTAAATATGGAATTCTGGTCTATTTTTCGCTTATATTTAATTTAAACGCCTTACTGTAAACCAGCTACGGAAAAGATAATAGTTTTAGCACGAATATGCTTCGTCGCCATTTTTCTTTTTATCCACTTTAAGCAATTTCAGCGTTTATAAAAAATGAGATCGAATCTGTTGACGTAGTTTTACATCCAGGACTGAATGAATTATGTGGCGGATTTGAGCAAAAATATTTTATTATTATTATCATTTAAATAATTGTTTGTACGTGTGTCCGTGAAAGCACTGGATCGTGTGTAAACCAGCCTTAACAGACAGAGAGACAAGCAGAATTTCGCACTTATAATTACTTACATATATTAAGTCTAGAAGTATAGGACAAGTGGACCTTGGACTCCGAGGCAATCAGCCCAGGATGCCACCGGGAAGGCGCTAAGTAAGTTATTAGATATCTATCTAAGTATGGTAGTATCGATATTGATGAGAATTTTTGGGGAGTACACTGGAACAAGCAATACATCAGTTAGGTGACAGAACTTCCAGTGGCTTGTTTCTGGGTGGACAGAGTATAATACCATCGACATGCAAAGATTTCCACCCTTACTTCATATTTACTAAATTCATAAGTATGCCATTAGGTTTATATTGTTAATTTTGTGAGCAGATCTTATTTATTGTACGTCACAGTTTTTAGGAACCTCTTCTTGGCGTATGATGTGGTTCATTTAACGACCACCAATGACTTAATTAAATACAAAACATGAAATTTGTTCATTTACAAGAATTATATTCAAACTACAAACCACATGGTTTTCATACATTCAAATACATGTTTTGTCTTACAACATAAATGTCTACATAAACATTTGTGGCTTAAATTTCGCAGTTCTAATTGAGAAAATGTGTTGACAAATCTAAATTATACTTTATATTCATGTTTTAAAGGTGCTATTAAAATGACATCTATTGAGCCACTTTCCACTTTACTTCTCAAATACTTGACAAGAATCGTCTTCGTTGTGATGCTTTTACCAAATGAATCATTGAATACTAAAGTTGTTTGAATTCAATTCTTGCAACAAATGGTTATGCTAATGCAAAATAACAGGTACAATATCTACCCTTGGTTCACTTAGGTGAATTGGGTATCTCTATTTGAATGAAAATATATATTTTCTTTTTATTTAAAAATTGAAAAAAAAAATGAAAAAGCCTTTATTTCCAAGCCATTAATTAAACAATACAAGTTTCTGGGACCCACCTAGTAAGCTTAGAAAAAAAAGCCTGTGGCAGGGGGACCCGCTCTTCCAAACACCTACGTGTTAACATAGGCCTAGTATGTAATTTTTTTTAATAGTATTAGATCTATTAACATGTGTGTAATGTGTATGCTATGTTGTGTATAAGAGGGTGTGTGCATGTGTGTGTGAGAGGGTGTGGGACATTTAAGTATTTATATCGAAAAAACTTTTGAACAAATTTACATCAAACTAATTAAATACAAAAATATTTATAAAATCTTTATTTGGTATCAATATCATGCAGTAATAAATTTATTACCAAATAACTGTTTCTGATACTATATTATTCCTCATTAAAGCCCGTAGAAGGATAATTGTTGCTCAGGGACCTCTACGAAGCCATCGACAATGCCTTGTCGGTGGCGGAGTTTTGGGACCTCTGAAGTTTGATAACAGCCAGAGTCGAATCGCAAAAAAGAAGAATTTTTGATTTTTTTTGATTGATGATTTTTTTATCCTGTGTCTTTCTTATTCCAAATTTCAACAAAGTCTATTTAAAGGTTTACCCGTGAAAGCGTAACAGACAGACAGCATTAATTTATGGTAGGAAATATGAATAATGACGATGTATTATTTATTTAAACTTAATTATACATAATACAGTTGTATAGCACAACAGGCGAACTTAATGCTAAAAGCATTATCTAACAGTCAACCTTTGATTTAAACAGATATCGTCATGTGGATACTTATTAAAAATATATGCAAGAGTATGTCTGTCCATTATTCTTTCAAGGCCAAACCGCTGAATAGATTTCTTTTAAATTTGGTATCAATATAGTTGAAGACCCAGGGTCAAACATAGGCTACTTTTTGACGCAGGCGGAGCTGGGGGAAAAGGTTTTAAATAATTACTACAAAAACATACCCAATAGAAAATGTAATTGAATTCACCTGAAAACGCATTTGCAACCAGCCACTATTCAAAAGTGTATTTTAATTAAAATCTGTAAAATAACCTTTGAAATATTAAATCTCTTTTACAAACATGTTATAATAAAAATAATATAAAACCCACTTCGTGTATGTAAAAGCACGACTGAAACTAAATAGTCACAAAAGCTTTATTGTTGGATTTAAAATGGGCTTAAAAGAAGTTTGAAATATTGATTTATCTATATTCAACTAGGTAAATGAAAATCTGTTGGCATAGTTAGGTAATTGCAATGATCAGTATTTTCTAAATCTATGGCTGGCTTATCCATATTTAATTACTTATAATAAACTCGTACTAATATTATAAATGCGAAAGTCTGTCTGCATGTCTGTTACGCTTTCACGGCCAAACCGGTGAACGGATTTTAATGAACTATGTTTGACCGTCTTGAAATATATTCATACCAAAATTTCATTAAAATCCTTTTAGCGGTTTGGCCGTGAAAGCGTAACACACAGACAGACTTTCGGGTTTACAATATTAAGTAAGGATAAGTGTGGAAGTATGGATATTCTTAACAATGTAAATAATACAAAGTCCTTTATTCTACTACCATACGAAATTTTAATAATCAATTAGAATAACCACCTAGTTATGCAAATGATACTTTCTTTGTTCAAATAGACAACATTAATTTAAAAAAAATATCTAACCTTTTTTTCAGTCTTCACCAGTTTTGATTAATCTATCTATAGATTAGATAGATAAGATAACCCATTACCCCTATCTAAAATATACTATGTATAGCCCGACCAGGAAAATAAAATTTGTGTTCCCTTGTTGTTCACGTTGCTTTTATCATGTCAACAACAAATTGACAATGTCATTTAATGATATAGAAATCAATCCTTCGCTTTTATTTGCGTCAAATATGATAATATCTTTTAGATCACTTTTCTCTTATTTCTATGAATTATTTCTATTTTTAACATTTTGTTAAATAAATTGTAGGAAATAATCACAAAATACACAACGTCCATTCCCGTCTCTTTTTGGCGTGGCGATAATGGAATGTTACATGAATTCTCAGTTGCCAGTAAAATAAATTAGTTCCAATATTTTTCCGCAATATGGCGAAGCCTGCTATTTTCCTGGTTGGGCTTTACCTATTTCATTCATACTTATTTGACTAATCTAGAAAAAGAACAACCAGTCGTGATATGGAGACTCTCATTCGCTTCGCTTATGCGGTCAATAAATCTAAGTTAAAGAATTTGTATTTAGCTATCTTTGAGACTTCCTCTACCAACCCCTCTAAATATGTATATTAGATGAATCTTGAAATTATGTACTATTTTATTTCAGGTACAAAAATTTTCGGTCCAGAGTCCGGGACCTTCCCAGTTGGTTTTATTTGACTTAGGTACGTATGAATCAAGTATTTGAAGAATCATTTAATAGTTAGATGTGTTTTGTATGTTTATTTATTTATTTATAAATCTTTATTGTACCACAAGTTTACAATAGGCGGACTTAATGCTAAAAGCATTCTCTCCCAGTCAACCATTAGGAAAAACAGAAAAGTTATGTGCGGCGCGAATTATTTTAGAATACCATGAGAGAAAAAAAAAAAACAAAAAAAAACACTTAACTGCTAAATAAACATACATAGATTTACATACAATATTCATAACTATACATAAACATACATAAAAGAAGAGATGAAAACGTAAAAGATGACGATTTAGGGTGATATTATGCTAGTGAGGTGAATTTTGACTTTTCTTTTGAAAGCGCATTTAGTAATGGTCTCTCTGATGTCATCGGGTAGAGCATTCCAGAGCCGTGTGGCTTGTAAGGTAAATGAATAAATAAATGTTATATAATAACTATTCTTATTCTTTCACTAGCAGCCCATCCCGACTTCGTCCGGGCCTTATAGCCTTCCTCGATGAATAGGCTATCCAACACAAAAAGATATTTCAAAATCGGACCAGTTCCTGAGATTAGCGCGTTCACACAAACAAACTATTCAGCTTTATAATATTATAAATCTATACTATAATAAAAGAGTAGAATCGACGTGTCTGTACATTTATTATTTTGGCTAGAAAATGAGAGGGAACGACTAAAGATGAATAATAGATTACAGAAAACTGTTTTATATCAATCTTGTCTGTCTGGCCGTCTGTCTGTCTGTCTGATAACGATAATCTCAGGAACTACTGGACAGATTTTAATTTAGTTTTCACAAACTGATCGGTCTTAGCTCAGGGCAACATCTAATCTTTATTTCATCAAAATCGGACATCAGGAAAGAAAGTTATCACCAATTAAAGATTTTTTTAATTTCTCCTGTTAAACAGGAACTACTGGACAGATTTGAATTTAGTTTTCACAAACTGATTGGCCTTAGCGAAGGGCAACATCTAACCTTTGTTTCATCAAAATTGGACATCAGGGAAAAAGTTATCATCATTTAAAGATTTTTTCAAAGTTCCCTCATAAAATTTTCATAGCAAAGTAATAAGCGGAGTAAGAGGTAAGTCGTCAAAATCACATAATTTCAGCATTTTCCTTGGAGTTGTTTGCTAAATCATGAAAAAGTTGTCTCGGTCAATCGACCCTGTATGCCTCTGTGTAACTTGTTCAGCTTTGCCTCACTGTCAATATTCTATAATCTACATCTACATATAATAAAACTGTACTGTAAGGTTAATTCTGTACATCTATCTATAAATGTATTAAAACTGTAGTACCTAATTGAATATAAAATGAAAAAAATATTACTAGGGCCCTTTCACATTGGAATACTGCGCCATTTGAAACGCTATCTCCTCTTTGTAATGGGTCCGTGGAATCTTTATAAAGTAACAGAAGCCAAAAATATGATTTTTGGCATTTTTGTCTGTCTGTTGTTCATTTTTCACGCAAAAACAGACATAAACTTTTTTATTAAACAGTTAATAGTCCTCGGCAACATATAGGTAGAAACGCATTAATTTTACCAGTTTTCGAAGGACAATTACCATGTTCAATTGACTTTTAAAATGTATATCATACCATATGAGAGGTCAAACAACATTGGACATACAAATTTTTGGAAACAAAGAAACGGTATTTTTTCCTTTTCGACAAAATTAATTTTTGCTATTGCTTTGTAATTGGAGTAATTATTGATGGTGGTGTTCATAATGTAAGTTATTATTAAATGTATGTCATTACGTAGTTACTTAAATGTTTTTCATTCATTCACAACGAGAGTGTTACATGGTCAATCGACCATGTACATCCAGGTGATAAAGTTTTTTTAGATTTACTTCACGGCCTCTGGCATGGTTCCTTTAACGACCGCCAGATGGCAGCCGGGCGGGACCAACGACTTAATTTGCTTTCCAAAGCACGGAATCATTATAGCATGTGTTCAGAATTTGGTCATAAAATACTGGCAATCGCGCTAAATGGAAAGATATTGTACCAAAACCTCGCCTCCGACGTGGGTTCTATATTATGACTTTTCAGTCATTCTTATAGAGTGGGGTTACGTGGTCAATATACCCCTTGTGTTAAAGTTTTAACGATATTCGTCCTCAGAATTTTTTCGGAGAGCCTTCGAGCTCTGACGTGCCTTCTTCTTATTTTCAGTCATTCACATTGAGTTGCTTACATGTTTAATCGACTCTGCACACCCTGGTGTCAGAGTTTTTCGGAAACGCCTTTCTGCCTCTGACGTAGGTTCTTTATTATGACTTTTCAGTAATTTTTATTGAGTGGTTTACATGGTCAATCGACCCTGCACAGTATCAGACTTTTCGGAGTCATCTTTCGGCCTCTTACCTGGTATGACTCTTCAGTCATTCTTATCGAGTGGTTTACACATGGTCAATCGACTCTGCACCCCTGGTTTCAGAGTTTTTTCGGAGACACCTTTCGGCCTCGACGTGGGTTTTTCATAATTACTTTTCCATCTTTTTTTACGAATAAGTTACATGGTCAATCGACCCTGCACACCCTGGTGTCAGAGTTTTTTTGGAGACGTCTTGCGGCATCTGACGTGGGTTCTTCATTATTACTTTTCAGTCATTCTTATCGAATCAGTTACGTGACCAATTGACCCTGCACAACTTGGTGTCGAGATTTTTTCGGAAACGCCTTTCGGCCTCTGACGTGGGTTCTTTATTATGACTCTTCAGTCATTTGTATCGAGTGGGTTACATGGTACATCAACCCTGTACAGTACACCCTGCTCTCAGAAATGCCTTTTTTCCATCCCATGCCCATCTTTGAGAAGTATGACTCACCATTGGAAGTCGAAGGCAAGTGAGGTGAGTCAAACAAATACTTCTCAAAAATAGGTATATTTCAAGATCAGCATTTATGCTTGCGACCAACTGGTCGTAGTCAATGAAACTTTCACACCCGAATCATGATTTTATAGGTCTGGAAAGAGTTTATAGGATAATGTTCATTTATAAATCACGATTGTTTATTTTTTTTCTTTCATGCCAAACAGTATTCTGTCGCAATACTGTAAATACATTGCGACCTCCTGAACATTTTAAATATTTATAACATCAAATATTTTGTGTAAAACTCTGCAATGACGGATAATAAGATTAGTAAGTAACGAAAGTAGGTATAATCGAACATTACGCGGACGAAGTCGCGGGCTCAGCTAGTAATAAATATAAATAAATTAAAAATTAAAATATTAATATTACTAGCAGCCCGTCCCGACTTTGTCCAGGTTACACAAATTATGTAGAAGGTTGAAGCTAACCTCTTCATTTAGCATTTCTTTCAAAACCGGCTACATAGATCTCCCTAAGGCCGAGTCAAGTAGTCCTATTAACCGATAAAAAATCATACGTCTTCATCTCATGATGTGGTGGAGAATCCCGCCAACGAAAGTATTTATTCCAAGAAGAAAGTGTTTATGTCAGTCAAACTATCAAAACAGTTAAATGTTTGATAGGTACGTCTACCGATATGGCCCCATAGAGCAGTCAAGATCGATTTTTAAGGGGAATCAAAATGTGAATATTTATTTTTAAATTCCACTTCCGCTTAACAATACTAGTATAAATTTTTTGATCGTTATGAAATAATTTGTATACTTACTCACACACAAGATCTTATAATATGTATGTTTAAGAATAATTGATAATAGATCCCTTTTTACACAACGTCCTTTATCCTAGCTTGCAAACTGTCGCATAAAAACAAATCTTAACAAAAGCGGAATTATCCCAAGAAGGGATCTCTTACATTATTGACTATCAATTTCTTCAAATCTTTATCCCCAAATCGAATCCATCCGGTCCAGTACAGTCAAAGGCTTACAAACATGACGCCCTAAAGTAATTTCCGCAATGGCTGCGGGTCATATTTATTTGCCCCGACTGTACGAGAATGTTTCTAAGGATTCTTTGAATTCGAAGGTTCTTTGAATTCAATAGAGTGGGCTGGAAATAATTGGGCACAAATAAATTCAATTGCGATCACCGTCGTACGTAACTGAATTGAAATGAAATGAAAACGTTTATTTTCAATAAAGGATATAAATATCACATATTAAGAAAATCACCAGTACTAATAATAAGCCTTTTCAAATTCATTGTTTTATTTTGGTTTTTATACACTTCTTTCGTCACTAAAATAAACTCTTCCTCATTTATGTGTATAATTTTAAGTCAACCTCGTCAGAGCTCAGGATTCAGAGACCAGGCTAATTAGACATATTAGTAGCACTAACGAAACGAAAATCGTTCGGCTCGCCTATTTTGTGTGAGTTAAACTTTTCAACAATAGCTCTCCTCACGAAGCGAGTGATTAAAATTCAACGGTTATAGTCAGGAAGAGACTTGTTTTCATCCAATATTTACCGTATGTTTATACTAAATTCACGATAGAAAATTTTCAATACATTTTATAATACTGGCTTTTCTTTATTATTATCTTCTATAGATGTGAGGTCAACTCCTTACAAAATAAAAAATGCTACACAAACACCACTGGAGGTCACACAAAATCGAATGAGGTAAAACCTAGGCTCGGAATAGTTTTAAGCCCCATGAGACTTATTTGATGAAAACACAAAGTTTCAAATGGAACAAAGCCTGCGGTTAGGTGCCAAATTCAAATTATAATAGGCTACTTGACTGTATTCATACTTAGGCAATATTTGCATACGAAACAACAAGTACACTAAAAAGTTACCGATTCCGAAAACAACAACAAAATTGGTTGTTAATTAAGGCAGTAATTTGATTTCAAAGCTTTTTCAAGAAAAGTGGGAGCGTGGTTGGGACTTCTTGCTATCTCTTTTGTACGCACGAAACCAAGTGGCAGTGACGTCACTGCTCACACAGTGCATCCTTTTCTTGTTTTTTGACAGTTTCCCATTTCATCGAATTTCAAAGCTTTCTTATAACTTGCTTATTTAAGGCGCTGTGCATGAGAGGAATACCGTAAAACGTCTCTTTTTTCGTCGTGCAATTAGCCTTTTTTCCATGGAATACTAGCATGAAAAAATATGAAGTACAGTTCAAAGATCAAAATAATTGATTACATCAAAATATTTTTAAAAAAATATTTAAAACCCAGCAAAATAAAATAGCAAAAAAGCTATATCCAGAAGAAGTTTCATCGCGAATTACTTGATATTTTCAGCGACAACTACCAACTTTTTTGCGTCTATAAAAAGTATAACTTAATGAGCAAGAGGGATACCTAAAAAAATTTGAATATTTGGTTATAATTATTGAATTATTAAATTAAAACTGAAAAATAACAAATGGCAGACGGGTTTTATCTGAGACTGGTGACAGGCCAATCGGTATTCAACCTTATTTCATTACGAGTACGTACAATATCAAATATCGCGATATCAAATAGGGATACAGCGCCTTAAGAAGGAATTTAATAAAATATTTCTGTTTTCCGTTTCTGGTATTGAAATATTTCCTATGAATGATAAAAATAAATTGAGTACAATACCCAATTGGGCGAGGTTTGTTTGTGAATCAATAAAGTATTGGTTAACCGGAAAGTTTGAAACGATTGATATTGACACGGTCGTGGTTTTGGTAGAGAGGTATATTCAATTGTACCCTTTAAAATTATAAGGTTTATACCATACTAATATTATAAATGCGAAAGTCTGTCTGTCTGTTACACTTTCACGGGCAAGCCGCTGAACGGATTTTGATGAAATTTAAATGAATATAGTTAAAGACAAGGGGTCAAACATAGACTACTTTTTGAAGCTATATGAAGACAATATATATATATTTTGTAGTGTATTGTGTAATAAACGTGACGGATAGCGAATACGAATGTCTTTATAGTTTCTAAATCCATTGTGGTTATTTGACAATCCCATTCATCATAGCGCGATTCATCGATTCGAGTTTTATAAATTTACTAGCTGACCCGGCAAACTTCGTACCGCAGCCAATAAAAGTTGCATGGTAATTATCATTCTTCTATCACCGCAACCCTCGCCATCGATTTGGAAATTCATCTGACATTGCAGACTGTACGCTACGCTAACCGCTTACCATCAGAATGCCAAATCTCGTTTACCAACTAAATAGTTCTTGTAATGAAGTCGGTTAAAAATAAAACTGTTTTCATTTCCTTTGCAATTTCAACACAGTACATAATAGACGCCTATCTAGTGTACCATTTTTAATCAATATTAACGATTATAATACTTTGGAATAATATTAATCTCAAATTGACGGAGTCATGAATTAATTGTAACAAACAGTAAATACATCCGAATTAAGAACCTAACCATACAATTTAGAAAGTCGTATGAAATATCTCTAATTAATTTATAAACATAGAGTTTGACAACAATACGTATTTATCAATTCAGACTTGACGAAAGTACAACTTTAAATTCTTATAACCTTCGCACTTCTCGTCATCGACAGGGAATTCATCCTCATAGTATATCATCCTAATACAAAGGAATGTACTCCATAACACTGTTTTCCCGAAAGACTACAATATCGGGAAGTGTTGGTTGTCAATGCCAAATGTCAAATTTGACATTTAAAACCAAAGGAATAGTTTCTAAGGGAAAGCGAAATTGTTGTTTTTAATATATTCCAAGCATTTTGTTCATATTTACTCACCTTTTAAACCTTCCCTGGACTTCCACAAATAATTCAAAACGATCCAGCCGTTCTCGAGTTTTAGCGAGACTAACGAACAGCAATTGATTTTTATATTAAAGACTTCGTGGGGAAAGATTTGATCGTTTTGGTCGCGGCATGGCTTTCATAATGATTATCTCAGCACAATGAGCTAATAGAAACTCGAAACAAACATATCAACCGAAAAAATTCTACTATAATTAACCATAACCATGTTTTGTTATACCATTTTTAACAAATGAACGGCTAGACTGTTTTTTTTAACTGATAAATTGCTTTCAGTTGCGTTTTGTTATAGCACGTTTTATGTCACGTTCCACGGGATAAAAGGTATCCTATGTCCTTCTCCTGGTTCTAATCTACCTCCCCACCAATTTTCAGCCAAATCAGTTCAGCCGTTCTTGAGTTATAAATAGTGTAACTAACACGACTTTCTTTTATTATATATTATCCCAGTACGTACTCATTTATCCCGTATTTGGTGCAACGGATAAGAGATTGTTTTTATTAAAAATCTAATTACGCCGAAGATGAGAGGACATAGATTCGATTGATTATTTTTTTATCAATTATTATTTCCTAAAAAAAATTAGTATTACATATATATATAATATGGCCTAGGTAATTTAGGCGTCGTAGAATTCATCCACATCGATGTCTACCGGGAAAGAGCCCATAAGGCTGGCAGCATTGCCACGCTGTATGACAATGCTGATTTTTTGAGCCAAGTATTCGCTAAATCTCTGTACAGAGAACGAGCCCTCGGACCCCATGGCCCCAGGGTCTCCACACCAAACGGCTCAAATAAGTAATTAACGATGAGATTACTATATTTACGCCGCTTGAAGGTTTCGACCGATGCAGCAGCAGCGCCGGCGCATCCCGCGGTGCTTGGAACATGCAATGGCGCAAGGGCGTCGACTGTATGTGCGCGATAGTGTATATACCTTGTTATTTAAGTTTATACTTTATTTTAAGTTAGCTAGTTAATAGCTGTTTCCCCCAGCTCCGCCTGCGTCAAAAAAGTAGCCTATGTTAGACCCCGGCTCTTGAACTATATTCATACTAAATTTCATTAAAAACCGGTCAGCGGTTTGACCGTGAAAGCGTAACAGACAGACAGACAGACTTTCGCATTTATAATATTAGTATGGATTTTAGTTAGTTAATTTAATTTTATATTTTCTTAGTATAGCGAGGTTTCTTAGTAGCTGACGTCAAAAAGAAAGAACCTCAAAATTCCGATAAAAAAGCAAATGCGCAGTTAAAGTCTTTCAAAGTCCAATTCGATTCATAAATCAGGTATGTATGAACACGAGGCGATGAAATGTGTATAATCCCGTTCAGTATTACATGTAATACATTACAGAACATAGCAACATCAAAGAGCAATACTTTATGCCGAAATTCTCGTATGATTTAAGATAATTGCTTTTTTTCTAAACGTTTGGTTGTGGTTCAAGTTATAAACTGCGCTAATTCAAATTCAAAATATTTATTGCGAAACACAGGTAAAAAACAAAAGATTAAATATTACAATTCATATCACTGTGCCCTGCCCTTATTTTATTGGACGTACAATCGTACATGCACCATAATAGTTGTCAATGTTTAGAACAATATCCAAATAGGCCCACCTGATGGTAAGTGGTTACCGTAGCCTATGAACGCCTGCAACACCGGAGATGTCACGAGCGCGTTCCCGACCCTGAAGGAATTTTTTTCACGCCCTTTAAGTAGAATTACAGTATTTTTTACTTTTTACGGTTCGGTACCCAAAGGGTAAAAAAGGACCCTATTACTAAGTCTCCGCTGTGCGTCCGTCTGTCAATCTCATTAACCGTGATAGTTAGAGAGTTGAATTTTTTACAGGTAATGTAATTTCTGTTACCGCTATAACAATAAATACTAAAAATTTATATTCAAGGGGGCTCCCATACATTTTTTGAGGTTTTTATAGATAACTAGCTGTTTCCCGCAGCTCCACCTGCGGTATATAGCCTATGTTACTCAGGGTGAATGTAGCTTTCCAATGGTGAAAGAATTTTTGAAATCGGCACAGTAGTTTTTGAGTTTATTCATTACAAACATACACACAAAAATACAAATCTTTCCTCTTTATAATATTAGTGTAGAAGTGTAGATGTAGAGTAGATGGTATGTACCTACTCCGACTCGCACTTGACTGGTTTAATTTTAGGTTCGTCTCTTAATTTCATCCAAATGCAAGTGAGTAAGAAATTATGTCGCTTTTCGTCCCGTACCGTAGCGCCCTCTCTTTTACTCACACATTTCCAAAACGATATTCTGCAAGGTTTTGGAATTAAAATCAATAGTAGAAACAAAACATTAACATCATTAATTATTCATAAATAATAATAAAATGACAAACAAATTAATGATGATGACCCGACAAAACAATGCATTTTCTTTTGTTCTGTCAGGTCATCAAACAAAGTTCGATATCTTAGATGTGGCTACCCACCCCAGCCTATACCTTGGGCAATTCTGTAACATATTACTAATCCATGTGTGATTGATGGCGCCGGATTACTACAGACGGAACGATTATTGTTTTTGTACATGATTTATTTGCTTAACCACGATGAGCCAGCTCTTCTAATACCAAGAACATTGGTGAATTCTAGTACAAAAATAAACCAACGACTTCTTTTACGCAAACAGAGTTGTTTTGAAACATTAGTCAAACTTTAAAAATTGGCAAATAGTTTAGTTGTTTTGGATATTTGTAACATTAAGTTCGTATGTTCTTGGTGCAATTAATAGTTTATTATTATTACTAGCTGTTTCCCGCAGCTTCACCTGCGTTAAAAAGTAGCCTAAGTTTGACCCCGGGTTTTCAACTATATTCATAACAAATTTCGTCAAAATCCGTTTAGCGGTTTGGCAGTGAAAGCGTAACAGACAGACAGACGACTTTCGCATTTATAATATTAGTATGGATATACCTAAGGTACCTGATCTGCTTCTAAAATGGCAATCTACAATACAGATTCAGAACCAACACCAAAAATACTAATAGAAGAAACAATAAGAGCAATCAATACACAAAACAATGAACAGGCACCTGAAAACGATAACATAACAAATGAATTACTTAAATCCTGCATACCCATAATTGCTCCTGTATAAACTGATATATTTAATGAAATTATAAAGACAGACAATATACCCAACGACTTGACAAAATCGACAATAATATTAGTGCACAAAAAAGATGATATTGGATGATGTCCAATATATACAAAGTATTTTCGTAAATTATATTGTTCAGAATTACATCTACACTTGATGAAAACCAACCGAATAAACAAGCAGGTTTTCGGATTATTCAACGATTGATCACATACATGTTCTGAGACAATAACTTGTACAGAAATACAGTGAGTACAAAAAAATATACTATTTAGGTTTCGTAGATTACAATAAGGCATACGATTCCTTGGAACATGAATTTATCTTGGAATCATCACGCACACAGGGTATAAAGGAAGAATTTGTAGAAATACTCGAGAAAATATACGCTAAAGGCACTGCACAAATTAGATTGAAAGCGCTAGAAGAAGAATTTCGTGGCGAATGAAGGCGTTCGGCAAGAAGACCCTATTTCTCCCAAATTGTTTTCCGCCGCGCTGGAAATGTTATTTAGGAAACTAGACTGAGATAGTAATGGGATTAATATAATTTTAATGGGATTAAATTAATTTGCCGATGATCTTATTTTATTCTCCGAATGTCCAATAGGAACAAATGTTACAACAGCTATCCAACGAAAGTGCGAAAGCAGGCTTATCTATGAGAAACAATCAAATCAAAATATTGACAATCGCCTTGTAGTTATATAACATTAGAGTTCACACGGAAGTCATTGAATATGTGGACGGGAACATCTATTTAGGGTAACTTATATCAACATGCGAACTATGTCAAAAGAAATTGATAGACGTTGGGCTTGGGGATTTGGGCTCTTAGTGAAGTAATTAAAAATAAAGACATGCCTATGACAGACAAAAGAAACATTTTTGATACTTGCATCCTGCCGTGCGTGACATACGGTTGTCAAACATGGGCACTATCTAAGACACTATTAAATAAAATAGATGTCTGTAAAAACAGTTTAGAAAGAAGTGTTCTTGGAGTAAAAAGAAGAGATAAAGTCAGATTAAAGGATATAAAATGTGTAATAAAATTTAAAAATAAAAAATAAAAAAATTAAATGGAGATGGACAGGAGATATGTGCCGAGAGAAAAGTCAGAAATGTACAAAATTTCAGGACCATTCAAACTGACGCGAATCCCGCGCAACTAGCTGGATGCCCATAGAAAAAGTAATCGGTAGAAGTGCCGTAGCATGTGAAAACGTTAACTGGCCTGCTAATGACACTTTCTTATTTCTGTGGGCGTCCAGCCACGCGAGCGGGATTTAAAAATGATATCCAAGGGGTTGCAAAAGAAGAAAAGGATGACAAAGAACACAGAATTGCTAGTCCAACATGGCTCAAGGTGGTAATTGACATATGCTGCACATCTCAATCTTTGTCTTATTTGCCTATGATTGAAATTTTGGAGATTTTTAACTGATGAAGAATGCATTCATTTTAATTTAAATATCTAATGAAACATGTTCATTTAACTTCATTAAGAAATATGTTTATGGCGGACTTTTGCCGTGAGCTTTTTATTTATTTATTTCATGTACACGCTGTAAATATACATTGGAAACTTAAAATTAGGAAAACTGTGTACAAGGGTTCTACTTATTTCTAAAGAAATTTCTTCCAGCAGACCCGCGACAGGAACTACGAAAGAAAGAGGCAAAGTGGCGTACAATAAAAATAAAAAAATAAAATACAAAAATAATAAGCACAATTTAAACCTATTTTATAATACTATATGTTTAATAAACTAAATAATAAATACAATAAATATACCTACTAATATATATAAATAATATATATATATATATATATATATATATATGAGTTTAAGGAGAAATAATGATCTCTTACTCGCTTCTTAAATGTGGACAGAGTTTGGGACTCTTGAACGCTAGGTGGTAAAGTATTCCATAACCTGACTGCTTGAACAGAAAAAGAATGAGAATATGAGGCAGTGCTATGAGGAGGAAAAGTAAGGATAAATTTACGGTGCGATCTACAAAGTTCTCCTGCAGGACGAAAAAAGTAAAAACGCTCATGAAGATAGGAAGGGTATAAGGGATTGAAGAGAACATTAAAAAGACAGAGGATTCTAGTATTCCGACGATATCGGATTGGGAGCCAACCGAGTTGTTTGCGGAACTCAGAGACGTGGTCATATTTCCTAAGACTACTACTTTTTCTATCACCAATTACCAACAGGAGATGTTGTAAAATTTGATCGCGTAAGTGCATTAATAACTAAGACCTATAAATGCCGTCTACATGTTGAACAGTTGTCTAACTTTTTTGTAGTCATCTCAAACGACAGATTTCAAGTTATGACGTGCTTACTACTAAAAAAAATAATAATAATATAATCATTAGCGAATTTCCACACCGAAACAGCCACCAAATTCGAACAGAGTTAAGTTATATCAATCCTGACTATTTTTAGCTAGATTTTTCTGCCGCAATAAAATTTTGTTTTTGAACACAGTGAGTACAGAATACAGGTCAATTGCAAGAGAGACGCTATCCTCCAATTAAAAACCAATATCAGACGTCAAACGAATTGCAGTCTCTCGCGTAGGATTGTGTTGAAAATGTCACGGAACTGACTCGTTCGTTAGCTTTGTGGAAGCCTCATGTGAAAATAGTTCAGCTGACTGACAGGTCCTTTTCAACAAAAATGACTGCCTTGAATATATGAAATTGAATTTCAGATGTTATGTTACGGACTTAACAAATACAATATATTACTTAGAATGTAGGTAATGATAAGTATTGCACAAAAATATTTTAATCGCATGTTTAAATCATTTATGATGATGGTACATTGATTTTTATAATTAATCTAGACCTGCCTAGCTTAATTTAAAAAAAAAATTATTATTATTTAACGATAAAATGAAAAAAAACTAAGAGATAATTTCTATCTCTATTTGTCCTTCAATCCGTGCTTCGAAAGGCACGTTATGCCGTTGATCCCGGTTGTTATCGAAAGATGGCAGTCGACAGATGCCTTTGAGTAGTAACTTTCTGTTGCTCTGGTTTGCCTGTAAAATGAGTTATGGAAGGCAGACGGCAGTCGCTCCATTGTAATAACTAGTGCCGCCAAATCTAAAATACGACTAACAGCGTACCCTGAGCTCCGAAGCGTAAGGACACAACTACGAGAACACGCTTGGATGATGATTTGTTAATTATTCTACTTTTACAATATAAAAAAATCACATCTTGATAAAATGTGTTAGCTTTTGCCATGGAGTTAAAAAGTATATATTTAATTGCAATCAAAAACAGTCGTATATCTGTCAGTTTATAACCGCCGTAGCAATAATAATAAAACTCCCGAACTAAGACGATTATGATAATAAAACTTTCAAACAAATTACTCGTTAGCGAAGCTGAATAGCTGGATGATGTCTTTATGGTCGTAATTTTTAATTTAGTAAGTTTATATCGTCATCCGGTTGCTTCCCAAGGTAATGTCTTACGTCTAGTGATGTGCCGCAGGAATGTTGTATATTTTCCGGGAATTTTCTCATTTCAAATTTACCAAAGTTTTCAATAATATAATACAATAGAAAAACTCTTTATTGCACAACAAGGATACATTGACAAATACAAGCAATTACAAGAAAAAACTTTGGGCAAAATGCAAAAAAAAAAAATTGGCAAAGTTTCCGAAAATTCCTGGCAAAATTAAATACAAACACAATAGTGTACTTGTCATTTATTGCACCAAAAAATAAAAAGGCGGAATTGACCAATTTTATCATAACCCTTGTTATTTTAAGATTTGTAAATCAATCTATTGGATATTTACTCCATGTGTCTAATTTTGCGATTGATACCTATAGCTGATGAAAACAGGTATTCATCTGAACAGATAATTCTATTAAATTAAACTATTTTAATACGGTTTTATCGCGTTTATTACTTATTTATTTACACCTGACGTTTCAAACACTTTACAGCGTTCATTCAACAACAACTCGGAAGCAGACTGCAAGACCCTTAGATACTGTGAGCCAATACTGCGTGAATCGGAATAGTTCCCAATAAAAATTTCAGGCGGTAGTTTGTAATCTTATGACATCAAAGACAAACTTAGTCTGCCTGCGACCATGAACGCTGTAAAGTGTTTGAAACGTCAGGTGTAAATAAATAAGTAATAAACGCGATAAAACCGTATTAAAATAGTTTAATTTAATGAATAACAATCGCGAAAACATAAGAGATAATTATATTTTTGTCCCTAGATCGACTTTTAGGACCTACAAGAAATGAAGTTATAGAGTGCTAGCTGTTTTCCACAGCTCCGCCTACGTCCAAAAGAAGCCTATGTTTGGCCACGGGTCTTCAACTATATTCATACCAAATTTCATCAAAATCCGTTCTGCGGTTTGGCCGTGAAAGCGTAACAGACAGACAGACAGACTATAGAAGTACGGATTATGGATATAAATTATTATACTCGTCTACGGGCTTTTAGCAGTATGAAAACGTATTTTTCCTGCAAAAAAACATTCCGCATTGAACCCATGGGCACACTTCAAAAATTGTAAATGCGAGAGTAAATTCTGGAAACTGCCATCTAAATTTATGACGTAACGCACTGGGGACAAGGTCATGTGGGTGAAAATGTAGTGGAAAAGTGCTTTATGGATATTTATAACGATTTACAGCGTCCATTTTGTGTAAATATCAACTTGAAAAGTAATTTTGCAGTTTTTTCACCACCACACACAAATTTTTTAAGAGCTTTGACTTCGTATACTTTATCTTCATACTACTGCAGGTATGAGGATGTTTGACTGCCATCGGTTGTGCGGTGAGCGTAGCAACAAAATGGTCAGGCCGTACCTGATGAGTTAATCTGAATTAGCCATTAGGACTTGGCAACAAGCTAATTCTTAAAAATAAACAAACACGACTGAGTGCTATACAATTAATTTTTGTATATAAACATTAAATTTAAGAATTTAAAAATAAGTTACCAATAATAATTATTTAACCGGCTTTTTGGGACGGCTATTATTTTTAAAGGATTCATTTCAAAAACAGATTAATTTTTTTGTTAAGGATATAGGTAGGCATAGCCATAGCAAAGCATTTGTGTTTTATACTTTATTATCGATCAATGCGCTGGTGTCACTTTTATGAAACTCCCTTACGGTCACTTGGTCCATTGGTGTATAAAGTATAAAAGTCCGCCATTTTGTTTTTATGATGACGTCACATGCCCTATGACACTCGGAAGAAAGCAAGAAATCTAAAGACACCTCATACGTCTATATCCGATAAGCCGTTCCTGACTTATGGTGGAATAAAGAATCTCACATACATACAAACATACATGACGGCTAAAAACATAACACCCCTTTTTTGATCAGTCGCGTAATAAAAATAAGAGAACGCTGACTATTTGATATTCGCAAACTATCACCAGAATAAATTAGGCTTTTATTTTTAGGTTTGATATAAGAGTAGCTATCCTCGCGAAATCTTACGCATGGTATTCCAAATATTCTTCTTCTTCATCCTAACGTTTTCTCGGTTGTTGCAAATTTGAATCAGTATGAATAAATTAAAATCAGAAATCTGTTTGTATCAAAATACAGTAACAGGATCTTATAAGATGAAGGCAGTGTATTTTATCTGCAAGCAAGCTGCAACATTGTATGTAATATTTTTGTGTTAATAATTTTTTTATTTTTTTGTAATAAACTTGATTTGAAATCTATCAAATACGAAATAACTCGGGAATATCCATGGGGCATATAATTTAATATTAGATCATGGATTATACTTAGTATACTCATAGATTATCGGTACTACCCCGTGGTACTACCATGAGAAGATTTAAAAAAAGTTTGTTTGCATACCTATCTCCTAATTTTGCCGCCAAAAATCATCATGCTTTCATTGTGGTGGTTGTATGACGGTTAGAGGTATAAAAAGGCAGGAAAATACTGGGCACTATAGGTAACATCCTAGGCCTCCAGTTGGCAACGTTCTAGTGATGCTCTTAAGGTAGGTAAAGTTTAATGAAAAGGGTTTTTGTTGATGTATATCTGTATACTTGCGAGGGATAGACATTCGTGGAAAAGGAGAGGGGAGGCTTTTGCCCAGCAGTGGAACACCTAAAGCTATTTAAAAAAATCTGTATTGTTCTTCTTTTTTAATTCAATAAAGAGTTTTGTATCTATCGCGGGCTGGGTTGGCTGCCAATGTATTTTTTTTAAATTATCTAAACGCACAAGTACAATAAACACATTAGCCATTCAAAAACGAGGTTGCAAAAGGAATCTTTTGTTTGAAGTCAAAGAGATTTAAAGATTAACTAGCGTAGTACATGTACCATCTTGCATTATTCATGTTATTCCCTGGAGAAACGAAAATTTACTTTTTCCAGTATTAAAAAGGTTTTTCCGGGATGAGTAATTGGAGGAAGCGTTTCACTTAGATAATGAAAGAACAGGGGCATCTGGTAACTCTTCCTTTGTGAAAATTTAGAGAAGCTATTGCCCGCGGCTTTACACGAGTATTTAAATTCCACGAGAATGGTACTTTTTCCCGAGATGAAAGGTACCCTATGTCAATTTCAGTACTCTTAAGTATAAGTTTGCAAAATTTCAGGAAGATTGGTTTAGTATGTGAAGCCTGAAGAGGTAACAAACAATTTTTAGCACAATTAATTTTATGGCAATAAGCGAAAGATAATCATAATTTGGTAGCGCAAGAATAAGTGAATGTGGTAGAAACGTCGGATTTATAACAAATAATGATTTTGATTATATTATACACCGGGAAATTGTAGTCGTTTTGGACCTATCGTCCAGTGAGTCCATTCATGAAACCGAACAAATTTCCCCAAGGAACATAGCTCGAAACATGAAAAACAAATTTGGACTTCCCATAGTAAGTTAGGTCACGTGATGAGACATTTTGTATGGGAGGTCCAAAAATTTACCCATGTACCTTGGGGAAAGTTGTTCAGTTGTATGAATGGAGTCACTGGACGATGGGTCCAAAACGACTACAATTTCACGGTGTATGATAAAACATTTTCAAACTTATATCCGTATTTAGAGACATTCAAACTGAAAAAAATATCTCTCTTAAAAGGAGAATTATTAAATTTTTCACGTGGGGTTACTAATGTAATATATAGGTACTAATAGGTTTAACAATTATCCTTCTAAGAGAGATTTCTTTATTTAGGCAACTCTAATAAAAAAACATATTCTTATTGATCGAAAATTTAGTGCGGCTGTTAGTCATACATTTTTGAAACTAGTATAAATCATAGAATCTCAGTTGAAAAATGTCTTTCACGGCCGCATGTTTCCAGCCCGTTCTAATATTTCACCAAATCTATTTTCATCGAACATACAGACAAACAACTGAATCATTATATTTACGCGAACGATCAATACATCGATAGATCGTAAGTCAGAAATGTGGGAGAGAATGATATACGGAATGTTTGGGAATTTTCCTAGTCTATTTGTAACTAGGGAGGTGATAGTACACAATAACGTAACGGTAACTACAAGATATCCGATGTAAAACTGTATTCTTTACAGTTATCGCTCTTTGTTGTATCTTCACACTTAAAATAAAAAGAAAGTTTGAAATATACTTCGTTGAATTTCCTGATCATGGTCGCAGGCATACTGAATTAAATTTTTAATTCAAAGGTTTCCGTACAAAGGCGAGCTGAGCAGAAAAAAATTTCAAAAGTACTTCGCAAAAACAAAAACTTAGATTTTATTTTATTAAAATGTATTTTTTTATATTTAATTTTTACTCTGTAAAGAACTAACCTTAGTGTTCAGATTACGCGAAATATTTAATCGGAAAATATTTCTGTATGATATCGAAAGCTGTAATTATGAAATTCTTGTACGAAAAATTATTCATTACAGCTACGTTAAGAAATCTGCTTTATTTATTTTTTTCTCTGCAATCAGCGATGTTGTTTACGAACAAATTTTTTGATGATATAATGCAGTTGTCATTTCGAGTGTGTCCTTCTATGAGGACCTCTACTCTTCTTTAGCACTTCAATAGCTTTTAACCCGCATTTGGTAAGGGCATGTTAGCAGCTTAGCAGCCAGTTCATTACAGTGTGCCTGTATAAACGAGCCCGATCTCTTCCTTGAGTGTAATCAATTATCATACTTAAAAAATCTTTCATGTTGGTCCCTGCTTCGGTTAGATGCCACGTAAAGTTGTTGGTTTTGGCTGATGATGGCAGGGATCATTTTCACTTGTTCCATGAGCATGGAACTCCATGGAACCAATTAGGCTGATGAGAATGTGTTGTTAGGTCTGTCAAATGCCTTTGGTACAGCTGTGGTCACTAACACACTCTCAAATCATGATATTATTCTCGATTCTAGATTAAGAGAGGTAGGACATTTTGTAAAGAGTAGTCCGTCTGGAGAAGTACCTCCACCCTACAGAGGACCGCAGCCAAATAACACTGTGATGCAGTGTTGTGTTTCTGCTGGTGAGTAGGGTCGCCAGGCTCCAGAGGGGTCGCTGTGCTGATAGCGGACAGGTCGGCAATGCGCTCGTGACATCTCCGGTGTTGCAGGCGTTCATAGGCTACGGTAACCACTTACCATCAGGTGGGACGTACGCCTGTTTGCCTACTTAGTTGTATAAAAAAATTCTCCGTTATAGGGATCGCGGATTTTTGACCCCAGTATAGTTTTATTCGTTTTATCTCGTACACCCTCTAGGCTCTGAAGCAGATAAGCTACGTATGCAACTGGAAGATACGCTTAGATGAAGAAGATTTTTGTTCGTAACTGTAACTTCCGCAAATTAACTCCTGAAAAAATAGGCTAGTTTCCTAAAAAAATATAATTAGTCCGTTAGTTCGATAATCAAAAAATATTGGAGACGTATTTTGTCTTTTGAAAATTAAACAAAGAATGGTAAAGATATGGCGAGTTAAAGTTCCGTGTGACGTCACAGTATGCTACACTTTTTCGCAATATGTGACGTCACGAGCCCCCACTCCTAAACTTTGATGCGTTATATCTTTATTTTTAAAATAAAAGAAAAAATACGTCACTAATATATTTTGATTGCCTAAATGATGGACTAATTTTAATGTTAGTCTTTGGACCCTGAAAACTAGCCTATTAAATATTTTTGATCGTATTATTTATTAGATGATAGAGTCAAATAGGTAGAGATGAGTCGGTAACACTAAACCTTTCGCCCAAAAGAATACTTCATTTTCAGTAAAGTAAAACACAGAGTCAAAAGTTTCTTTCTCAATAAAACTCCTTTGATGCGATATAGATCAAAATTACAATATACGTTTTAAAACCGTGAAACGGAAATATCTATCTTGCTAAGTCATGGTAGAAATGAAGGCGAAACCTTAAAATAGTATGAAGATTGATGCGTCAGTAAACAATAGATTAAGTATATGAAATGTCTGATTGAATGTTATTTAGATTTTTAAAACAAACCACGATTTTTATTTAGTTTGGCTTCAAATCTGCTTATCTGAGAATCCGGTTATGTGTCTGGGTTTTATTCTTTGACATCAAACAAATTCAAAAAAACATAAATAAATCAAATTTCGCTTCAAACGGAAATTCCTCCCCCGTACACTGCGATTATGGAATGAACGGGAGTTCATTCGATATGCCATGGTTTTCCCTAGTGGCTATAACATAGGAGCCTTCAAAAAGGGCGTGAAAAAATTCCTTCAGGGACGGCAACGCGCTCGTTACATCTCCGGTGTTGCAGGCGTTCATAGGGTACGCGCACTTACCATCAGAAGGACCGTACGCGACAATCAGTCAGACGCGAGAGAAAGATAGTCATGGTTCACCCCGAACACTCCATATAACAACGGCGATCCCGATATCTATTACTAGGTACTACTCCTACGATTCGGTTATACGCAGAGTTGGTTTACCGTATCGGGGTCATAGTTGTCCGTCATCCTTGCATTATTTTGCTCTCGATTTTTATCCTAAATCAGCGCGGTTTACTGCAGTATCTGTTTCGGGTGGGATGGTGTGAATGTTTGTTCTGCACGTTAGTACTGTAACGATGCACTTGCATCATTCCTCATTTCTCCATACTTTTTCATATTATAACCATCCTTCGCCACATTTTCATTTTAAAATCATTTAATTTTTCGAATCACCTTTTTTACCCTCCTTTTCCCGTCATCTCACATATTCCATTTTCCTCTCGAAGAAACAGCAGCTCCACTTCTATTTTGTGTTTTTTTTTTTTATTTTAATTATCTAACCTCGTGTGGAAATCAGTAAGAAATATAGTTGTGAAACCTCGTATTTGTGCATTTTCACTGAAGATACACAACACTCCTATCATCTACTTCGTGTGGCCCCCATATATTAGTCTCATGCCGAGATAGCCGAGCTGGGTAGCCCGCCACAGTATTAATAATAATAATTCTGTGATAGCGCAGTCACATATTCGTTATTGGACCGGGATAGTAAGCGCAGCTGAGCTGTTCCGTAGAGCGAAAACCAAGAAGGAATTTCACAAGCTAATCGCTATCCTTCACTAATTGAAGAGACACCCTTAGAACAAGGATCTAGGAATATGTAGATGTGTCATGTCCACCAACTAGATGGTCAAATTACTTGAAAAATGTCGCAATCAAGTAGCTGGATGCAGGTTGCTTCCAACCGGTAATTTTGAAAATCATAACGAGAGGCCTATGTCCAGCAGTTGACTTACTGCTGCTGAAATGATAATGATTAAGCTGATCTGTGAGAGATGGGAGCTGGGAACTGGTAGCGATCGCCATGAATAGAACACTGGCACTGTCTCGTTTCGGAGGCCAATACCCACTTCGGGTCTGTCAAGTTTTATGTTGGACATGGTACTGGTATATTCCTTCATTGCACCAATTTCATTGATATTTCGCGCTTAGTACAAAAGTGGCCTGAAAAATGAGCAGAAAGATAAAATCACCTCAAAAGTAGAAATGCCGCAGGGAGAACAGAAGATGGAGTCATAAGATGTATGTTTATATTATAAGGATTTTATAATAGTTTTACCTAGGTAATTAGGTATAGTCACGCTAATTACCCTTTTCTTGTCTTTCCCTCTCTTGGGTCTGCTGGAAGAAATTTCTTTAGAAATAAGCAGCTCCCTTGTACTTTCTTTTCCTCATATGTATAATCCTTTACATTTTATTGTGTACATGAATAAAGTAAATAAAATAAATAAATAAATAAGATTCTAGAGAATAAATTACAGGCATAGAGACCAAGTTATTCTGGAAAGAAAGTAGCCTCTTACCTGGTTACAGAGAACATACATGTTACAAACTCGAACATTTACATTCATAATATGCAGGGATGAACCTAGTAACTTTACCCTAGTTTGTTTAGTAGGCAAACGTCAATATTACTTAGTTTCAACGTCAGTTCGCCTTGCCCTGAATGCCTTCCGAAGCATTTGACGGGCGAGGTTAATATACTTCAGGAAATTGACACAAGACGCTCAGCCCAAGACTGTGCAGAGTAAAAATATAAAGTTTAAGTATCTTTTCCATATGTATGTAAGTACTCTGTGACCATAAAATGTTTTATAAAATCGTATCAAGAGTTCATTCATACCACAGTCTTTAACACGATAAATCTTCTTTAATAAGTATTATATATTATGCTTTCTTCCGTCATTTGTCTGTCAGAGCCGAAGTCTTGATTTGAAAACAAAAACGACATTAAAAAAATGTATGGGATGCCGATTACATATCTACTAATTCTGACAGATCGCGGAGGCGACGATTATTGATATCCCGCGATGTGACTTTCGCTAAGCCTCTGGAGCTTATCACAACCTGTTTTGATATAAAATCCAAATTAGAAATGTGGCTACAGTAGCAGTACTGTAGCCACATTTCTAATTAGGATTTTAAAATTAAGTTGATGGCACACGGCCGAGATGCATGGAAAGTGAAGGGGAAGACTTTTGCTCAGCAGAAGACTATAAAACAATTAAGTATATCACTTTATTCAAAAATTCCTTAGGAAACTTTAGATCTTTGTCGGAACCATTAACTTGGGATGGTCAATACCAATCTAACTAGGGCTCAGTATTTTATCCTACTCTACCATCATTGTGTAATGTTGGAGATTCCAAATCTAGACACGCGGTATCGTGTTAAGCCAAGTTCAAGTACAGAACTGGCGAGCAGCACCGTGCGTAATATTACACGAACCATTTGGAGCCACTTTTGACCCCCTAATAACTCAAAAACTATTTCACATAAACGTGTCAAATTTGGTTCATATATTGAGACTTGCAAGATAAATATGTGCTCCAAATTTCATAAACACATCTCAAACGGTTATTTAGATATTAACGTCCGAAAATAGTCATTTTTCTATCTTACTGACCTATAAATCAAAACTCTAACCCAGTTCCAGATGACCTAGAAAGTTCAAATTTGGCATGCAGATAGGTAATTAGGTGAATACAAAGGAATAAATCAGAAACTGGTAAACTTAATTGATTCTATTAGGAGCACTTAATAACTTATACCTACTTATTAGTGCCTGTATGTAACTGAAATAATGTAAGAATCAGCAATCAAAACTTATGACAACCGGTCTTTATGTGGATTTTAAGGTCTTCGTGACGTGACGTGAATATATAACGAGTTAAATACCACCCTTAATTTTTTTTAATCCCAATATTTCCGTTTTAGTACTTATAACTAAGAGTATAGTCGATCGTATTTATTACGTTATTAACTGGGGTTTAGTATTAATTATTGTTTCAATATGTAGCGCACATCAATAGTGTAAGATTATTACTTATAAATAATTATTAAATAATAGGCATTTCGGTACACGGCGCGCGGTACGACGCCGGAGTAGAGGGGTGGGAGCGGTGCGATAAAACCTTGACGCGAACGTGTCCGAGCGAGTGGCAGCCGCCGCGCTCATATGCGCGAGCGGAATCTTGATGACTGGTTGTCTTTCGATATCTGACCTATAAGGTTGCAATTTATGCCACGAAATTCATAGGTTTTCTTAAAAAATACTTATATATTTGAGGTTATAATATTATTACAATTCGTTTAGTACCTATGGTTTACCTATGGTAGGCAATACTTTAAATCAAAAATTTATAATAAAAAGACAATTATACCTCGTAAACGTAGGAAAATACAGTAGTTTAACAAAAACCATTTGATATTAATTTTGTTATAAATACCTACTATAAATTATGTACAAAAAGTAATGATATCCCATCAAAAACATAAATGTGAAATGAGAGCCAAGTTCAATATTATGATATATGCCTAGGTTGTTGACTTCAACGACAAAAGAAGTGAGATCTAAATGGGTGCAAAGTTCAATGGTCAGTCCTAAAATTTATTTATAATAACATAAAATATCTTTTCTTCTTATAACTCAGGATAAGTAGCCTGACTTGGCTATTTTTCATTTTTTATTATATATTTTTTTATAATTTTCTCAAGAATAATGGACACCCACAAACCAACTTTTTATCTGATAAGGTCAATTAACCTTGTACACCACAGTGTGTGATACGCTTCGATCGTAAAGCTTATTTCTAACTACTGATAGAACTGTTATAGTATAGAATTCTTCGTCCAAGCGTGTGTTTTCCTAGTTGTATGTGCCCAGCTTAGGCTTCGGACGTACCTACCTAGGGTACGCTGTAAATCATAGTCCTAGATTTTACAAGACTAGTTATTACAATGGAGCGACTGCCGTCTGTCCTTCTTAGTCCTTTTACAGGGAAACCAGACCGAGAGGAACATGACCCAAGGTGTGTTAGTGGCCAACTCTGTCAGATATATTCAGGCTGCTTAAAGGCATCTGACACAACCTAACGACTGCCATCTTTAGAGAACAACCGGGACCAACGGCTTAACATGCCTTCCGAAGCACGGAGGAGCTGTAAAGAGCTAAGTAAAGAGTTCCTAGGATGTTATTTTGGAAGTAGTTTGAAGTATCATTCTGCTTACCGATTTTGAATGACACATTATTATTAAAAGGGCTCTTTTCGATGAAGTTCTTTGCATCCTCCTCTATTATTAGCTTCTGCCTTGTTACATGTGTATGAGAACAAAATGCCGCAGAAATAGACTTATTTTATTTGTCTAAATATATAAATAAAATAAGCCTTTATTGCTGTTTTACAGTTATAAAAATACATTTAGATACGTATTCTATTTTCAACAGCTTATCCTTCGACAAAGGCCTTCTCTAAAGATTTTCACTTATCCCTATCCTTTGTCACTTTGAGCCATGTTGGACTGGCAATTCCCTTTATGCCAACTTCCCAGCATGTATTTTGTCGTTCTTTCCTTCTTGTGCAACCCCTTGAATACCATAGTGTAATTTTTTTGTAAATTGTAATCTTTATTGTAAATTGACGTTTTGAAGAAAACGCTGCAGTGGAGTTTGTGGCGCCGCTTCTTCTCCACTTACGCTTTGGAAGTGGTGGTAAACTTAATATAAGTAAATTGACGTCAATAAGTGATATTCATATCCTATATTGAAAATAAACGATTTCAATTCATATTAATCTTGTCCATTTCTCATTTTTCTTTCGGCACATATGCCCAGTTCATCTCCATTCGAGTGTTCTGAACGTGATTTTTGCATTCTTAAATTTTGTTACGCATTTTATATCCTTTAATCTTACTATAACTCACCTTTTTACGCCAACTACACTTTTTTCTAAACTATTTTGACTAATTGTTGTCTAAACTTGTTTTAATAAATAAAATAGACTTCTGACGTCTTAATACTAATTCGTAAACCGTATATTTAAGAATATGCATCCAGCGTTCTTGCCACCATGCTTCACGGACACAAGGTTGGTGCTTATATTAGAATCTCTCTCTCTTTCATTCTCTCACTCAAACTCATCTTTATTTAGTAAAGTTTTTTAGATTGCACACGTGATGCCTTGTGTTGCGGGCGTCCATGGGCTACGGTGACCACTTACCATCAGGTGGGCCGTATGCCTTTATGCCTACTTATTGTGTAAAAAAGTGTTATGGGGTATTTATTATATATTTAAAACAATGTTTTAAAATTGAATTTTTTATTATTATCTAAGTTCAACGGCCTCCATACTGGTTAATATCTAAACTTTAGTTGGATTTGATTATTAAGGGAAGTATGCTTTGTTTTATTTATTTCATGTACACGCTGTAAATATACATTGGAAATTTAACATTAGAAAAACTGTGTAGAAGGGTTCTACTTATTTCTGAAGAAATTGAAATGTTTTCTTATTTCTTGTTTGGTTAGGTATGTAAGGTTAGTTACGGCTGCCATTTTGTGGTCATTAAAGGAACCACGTTAGAGCGGTTAAAACTTTGACACCAGAGTGTACATTGTTAATTGACCACGTAACCCACACGACGTGAATGAACGAATTAAGATCTTAATCAAGTAGAAAGCAATTCAATCTTGTAAATCAAATAGCTCCAAAGACAATGTAAATCATACATTATGCAAGAAACGATGAAGGGAAATTGGTGCAATAAAAACGCAATCTGTGGCTGAATTGAGAGGGTACAATATTTTGGTATAAATATAAAGCTTCATAAAATTGTCATTTAAATGGTTTGGTTTTAGGAGAAAACGTTTTTGTACAGGTCATTATTGTGATTATTTTTATGCTTTTGTTATTCTTTCCTTGTTTTTTTTTTTATACAAATAAAGCTATTACAGACAATCAATTGATGAATTTATTGCACCACAGAATACAGAAATAAAATATCGAAATTAAAAACTATGAAACTAAAATTAAGCGTATAATTTTTTTAATATTACGTGATAACGATTAGTTAATGACATTAGAAAGCTTTAAAAAATACGAAAGGATGCTTTGTTTTTAGTATTAAAAAAATGGGTTACTTTAATTTTTAATCTGAGTTAAAAATTACATTTTTATGCTGGACACAGCATTTATTAAAGTGCATTTTATTATTTAATTTGAAACTTTGCTGCAGAGTTTCACTCCAAGAATATTCTGCCCAAATATTTCTGTACTTTGCGAAGATATTTCTGTACTCTCGACGTTTTCAAACATGAGCTTTCTTCAGCACTCTGATTTATGTAGTCATGAATATGTAAACTCTTTCCTTATCACCAAGAACATTCTACGTGTATTTCCATTACACACAAATTTGGTTTAAGAGAATATGCATCACAAAAATAATGTTGTTTAGTTGGCTTCGTGGATCAGAAATTTTTGCCAAGCAAGAAAGTTCTGTTAGGAAATTTAAATTTTACGCCGAAATTAATAAAACTCCAACTCATTTTACCTTTGTGTAATAGGCGTCAAATAAAATTAATATAATTGGCAGTAAACAGGGGTTTTTTAAATTTAATTGCACGGCACTTTTTTTCTTTAGATAAGAAAAAAATACATACATACCATCATGCCTTTTTCTCGTAGGGGTAGGCAGAAACTACGGATTTCCATTTGCTACGATCCTTAGAGACTTCCTTCGCTTCTTCTACGCTCATCACTCTCGTCATACACGCTAGTAAGCGACCAAGGTGCTTAGAAACAAGCGCTATAATTTCGTCGTAAAACCGACCAGAGTGAACAGTGTCAATTGATCATGTAACCCACTCGATAAGATAAGATTCTTCCAAAAGTTCCCAAATCTTATTTTATTTATTTACTAGCTGTTTCCCGCAGCTCCGCCTGCGGTATAAAGCCTATGTTACTCAGGGTAAATGTAGCTTTCCAATGGTGAAAGAATTTTTGAAATCGGCACAGTAGTTTTTGAGTTTATTCATTACAAACATACACACAAAAATACAAATCTTTCCTCTTTTTAATATAAGTGTAGATAGTGTAGACCAAAATAAACTGAATACAGAGTATTGAACAAAAATAAGTAAAAAAATGCTACTTAATCAATAATCATTAATTCGTTTGTAAACATGTTGAATTCAAGATGGTATATTGAAAATATTAAGCACATACATGTTTAGCCTTACATACAAGGCATACAAAAGTGAAGTCAGTGGTGGTGTCACACATCATCTAAATAAAACAAAACAAGTAAATAAATGCTAGTTAATCTTGCAAAAATTAGATCAGCTGTCCTTTAAAGTCGTAATCAACATTTTGTCAGAAAATAATTCATGCAAATCAAAATAACATTTGGTTTAACTTATTTCAAAAGAAATGTCTTACAGTAGGCCAGTGAGAGGAGAGGTCATTAGTAAAGGCAGACAGGCGTGTGCATAAAATAAACATACATACAAATACTTAAATATATACTTAAATACAACATACAAACATACCAATATCAACAATATATTGAATATACTTATATTATTATCTATGGTTATTTTAGAGCGGAGATTTTTGACGATGAGCGGATATCCATGGCCGTAATGGAATTAAAATATATTAAAGGTACTTAATGCAACGCACTTTAATCTGTATCTTTGATTAATTATTACATTGATATTAATTTCAACCATTCATATTGCAATCTCTACAATATAAATTTCATACAAGATTCTTTATCCATTTTATTCCCCATTGTTCCAGGTATCTCAGCAATGAAATAACAAAAGCCAAGATGGATTCCTCCGAAGACGAATTCTACAACATATGCCTAAACCTCACCAGCGAAGAAGCTAGCCTTGGAGGCTGCAATTACAGCAGTGAATACGAAAATGGGGAATTATTAGAGAAAGTCGTATCTAGGGTTGTGCCAATATTTTTCGGCTTCATCGGAATCGTAGGCTTGGTAGGCAATGCGTTAGTCGTTTTAGTTGTAGCCGCCAATCCTGGCATGAGATCTACTACCAACCTACTAATAATAAACTTAGCTGTTGCAGATCTATTATTTGTTATATTCTGCGTTCCATTCACAGCAACAGACTATGTAATGCCAAGATGGCCGTTCGGGGACTGGTGGTGTAAAGTTGTACAATATTTTATAGTAGTAACAGCTCATGCGTCAGTTTATACCTTAGTTTTGATGTCTTTAGATAGGTTTATGGCAGTTGTTCATCCAATAGCATCTATGTCAATTAGGACAGAAAAAAATGCGTTATTAGCTATAGGTTGTATTTGGGTAGTGATATTAACTACAGCGATTCCTGTGGGTATCTGTCACGGGGAACGGGAATACGCGTATTATCATAGGAATCATTCTTCATGCGTTTTTTTGGAAGAGCAGGGTTATAGCAAGCTGGGGTTTCAGATGTCCTTTTTTCTGTCTTCGTATGTGATTCCTTTGGCTTTGATTAGTGTGTTGTATATGTGTATGTTGACGAGGTTGTGGAAGAGTGCTCCGGGGGGGAGGGTGTCGGCGGAGAGCAGGAGGGGGAGGAAGAAAGTGACGAGGATGGTCGTCGTCGTGGTGGTGGTGTTTGCTGTATGCTGGTGTCCTATACAGGTATTTAAGTATGCAACTAGTATTAATACATAATTGACAAATATATAATTAAGATTAAAACTGAAACTATGTTCTATACTAAAAAAGAAACAAAAATAAATTAACAAATATGTTTTTAAATTATTAATTCATATTAGATGTTTCACAATGCGGGAGATATTTGCCTAGTGGAACAATAAAGTTTGATTAAAAAAACTTAGAGATTTATTAGGTATGCTAGTGAGCTAGTTAGTATAGTGTAAGGGTGAGATGCTGCATTTTTCTATGTGGCTCATGGTACGATAAGAACGATATTTTAAAACCAAGAATTTGATTTAGTTGAATCTCTTTATACGACCAAATAGAAATTTTGTATCCAATTGCCTGCTCTTTATGTAATATTTCAATTGTTCTCCTTTTTAAACTTTTCAAATGAACAGTTAAAATTTTGTATTCTTATGATATCATTGACAATGTTAACTGCTAACCTGAACGCTGTAGAGTTCGTTTTTATAAAATAAAAATAAAAAAACAATTTAAATATATTGTAATAGTTTTTATCCGTACTAATATTATAAATTCAAAATTCTTTCAACTGTCTGTTATGCTTTCACGGCCAAACCGCTGAATGGATTTTGATGAAATTTGGTATGAATATATTTGAAGATCCAGGGTCAAACATAAGACTACTTTTTGACGCAGGCGGTGCTGCGGGAAACAGCTAGTATTTAATATATTAAAAAAGTTAGTTTAATGTTGTTATAATAGCGAACACTAATTAAAACTAAACTACTGTTAGAATTTAGAAGATAATTTCATGTTAACGTACTCAACTAACACGCCTTCAGATTCTCACAAGACATTTTATCGTAAATCTTTTCCATAGGCAACTCTTTTCATAACATATCAATGGCATCCGCGATATTCAAATGTTGTTTCAGACCATTAATCTTATTCAATTCGATGTTTTCTCTTTGAGTTTTTTTTACCAACGGACATCTTACTTTAGATTAAACTTTGACTGGGACATTCGTGTATTGTAAGGAATATAAAAGGAAAGGGTCAAGAGTGAATGGGGTTTAACTATTGGGTTGCGATGGAGAGTCTATGCCATGGAGTAATTACAAAGAGGAGACGCCGTAATAAGCGTTTTGTAAGAAAGTGTTTGTGAGGCTACACGGGGCGGAAAGCAGACGTGCGGGGTGCTTGGTTTAGGCCGTGGCTCCAATCATGGAGCACGAGCAATGACAAGCTCCGCCCACTTTTGTTTCGACGAGGCGCCAATGTTCAAATCACTGCGCCATTTCAAACGGCATCGCTTTGTAATTACTCCATGGTTTATGCTCAGAGTGCTAGGAAATATGACATTCGTACACAATAATATAGAGTGGGTTACACCCTGGTTTTTTCGCAAGCGTCTTTTTGCCTCTGACGCGGTTCCTTTAACGACCACCAAATGGCAGCCAGCTTAACGTGCCTCCCGACTCACGAAATCCTATTTTTTATCAGACAATTTATGTGAATCAAGTCTGCAATGTTCGATGGAAAATTTCCTTATCATTCGTAATATCTTGCCATTCTGTCCTTACGCACACATCCTAACGCAAATACTAATCTAAAATCCGTCTACACAAGTAAATCACATAAAGATAAACTAGAATACAATAAGACAAACACGAATGCAAATATAGTCGCTTAGCGATCGTATCCCAGACAACCGAAATGCTGAATTTGCATGAAGATAAAATACGTCTGTTGAAATTGAATAGAGGAATGTTTAATTTCACCGACAAACATCTAAATAGAGGACATTTCATTACTCCTTTCGTACATCGACAGAACAAGTATATGAAAAAGGAAAACTGTTTAATCTTACACAACTTTACCAATACAACACATGTACTTCGATTAAAAAAATAATTACCAATACTACTAAAACTAACATGCATAAATAAAAGAATATCACACACAATCTTCGAAACAAAAATAAACTTAATCTAATTATGCCGCGGACTAAACAAAACCTAACTATGGAAAAAGACTATACTTTTTGACGGACAACTATATAATAAGTTGCCAAATGAGCTGAGAACATACAGTACCTATCAATGTTTTTCAAAATAAACTTAAGTTACATATCGCGACTTGTACATAATGTCTAGTCTAACTTATACATGTAAATTAAGTTATCTCATTTTAAGTAAATGTAAATTTCTTATGAGAAAAAAGTAAAGTGACCATGAGACGAGTATGTTAAAAAAAATACATACTGACAATTTTTTTTTTAAAAAAGAGGCAAAAAAAATTTAAAAAAGCTTGAAAATTATCAGAAAGACAAATGCCTTCGCCTTACGACAGCCATCTAAATACCGCTGGGATCAACAACTGATATTTCTAAGAACGGGTTATCTCTCTTGATATAAATGTCACTGACTTACTTTGACTTAGTGTCCTAAGGCCCCCAGGTGGGGCAGAGGGCGACCACAGCGTTTCGCCATTTCGATCGGTGTTGGGCCATGCGCTTCGCTTCCGACCAGGGGCCATACTATTACCTCTAATAGCAGGGCAGAAACGAGTGAGTAAACAAGATGTCGCCTTACAGCTTGTATTGTGCCATCTCGTTCACTCACTCGTTTCTGCCCAGCGTAAGGGCCTAGGTCATCCCGATGGTCTTGAGCTCCGCTGCAATCAATCGTGCGTCGCCAGGTCTGCTTTGGTCTGATATAAATGTCTCTAGAGGTGACCAACCCTAAATACGCCGCACTCGCAGTCCCTTCACGCGGAATTACAATGTTAAAAAATAAAAACATTTTGATCGGGGCTTGTCATATTTTAACAAAATTTCACACAGAGATAGAACTTTAGATAGCCAAGTAGAGTCTTTAACAATACCAATGTTTTAGCTTTTATTCATTACTAGCAGTTTCCCGCAGCTCCGCTTGCATCAAAAAGTAGCCTATGTTTGAATCCGGGTCTTTAAATATATTTATACCAAATTTCATAAAAATCCGTTCAGCGGTTTGGCCGTGAAAGCATAACAGACAAACGGACTTTCTCATATAGCTGAAACAACTGGCTGATGAATGAGTTGAAACCCTCGGCAACCATGATACGTACACCTACTAACAAGATGGTGGACAAATAATTAATAATTATCTTTGAAATAGGGTAGGTAATTTAATAACAATTATTATATAGCAATGACTTCATCATTTCGTGTAGGTTACATTGTCAATGTGCCATGTACACCCTGGTGTCAGAGTTGTGCGGAATCGCCTCTCGGCCTCTGAAGTGGTTCTTTTAACGACTACCAGATGGCAGCCAAGACCTTCGGAAGGCATGTTAAAAAATGGAGACGTTCGTAGCCCCGTGGGATAACTTTACTAAGAAAATTGGTTTTCCTTTTTACGCGGCTGTCCAAGAAAGAGTGTAATTATATTTTTTTTTTCAACGGTATTTATTCTACTATCTCTACCTTTATTCTACCATAAATCTTGAACAGCTTATAAATCTTGAATCTTGAACAGATTATGTCTATCGTTGTATAAAAGAATGAATGATTATGGTTGTGCACCCACTGAACAGGGTGTCAACTCCGCTTATAAACTTTAAAAGACCATGCAACTGATATTCATTTACGACTCAATTACGATGCATGTTTAATATTGATATTCTGCTAACAAAATTTTGAATCTCAGTTTAATTGCAATTACGTTTTATAATTGATTGGTAATAGTAGAAATAATGTAAATATAATAAATAACCCTACCGATTATTTAAAAATCAATGATTTTCGATGATTTTTTGATTAGTAACGTTTTCCAATTTCATTTCAATGGCATGCCAATGGTCTTGTCGATTAGTCTTAAAATTAGTAACAGAATGCCAGAAACGTCAAAAATTGCCATTCCAATCCAATTACTATTCAATTGTGCACTATGTAAAATAAAAAAATTGACACACACCATTGAGATGGTCAGACGGCGAAGAAGGTAGCTGAAAAGCAGTAGATGCAAGCCGTTTAGAACCGATCGTTCTAGAAATCAATTGGGGTAGGCCAATAGTAGACTGCCTGTCTGTACCATTAGTCCCATTGACTCAGTCCCATGATGAACAAGTTTCGTAATCTATTTCTATATTAGGTCAATGCTATCTCAAATAGGCTAGTTTCCAGAGTCAAAAGTCTATCATTAAAATTTATCCGTCATTTAGGGAATCAAAATATATTAGTGACGTATTTTTTCTTTTGTCAATTGAGCGATAAATTATAAAGATATAACGCATCAAAGTTTAGGAGTGGGGGCTCGTGACGTCACATATTGCGAAAAAGTGTAGCACACTGTGACGTCACACGGAACTTTAACGCGCCATATCTTTACCATTCTTTGTGTAATTTTGTAAAGAAAAAATACGTCTCCAATATTTTTTGATTACCTAACTGACGGACTAATTATATTTTTTTTTAGATAACTAGCCTATTATATAGGAATACACAAATATTGTTTTAATTTACAACATTAACCAAACTTAACGATGTAAAACGTAATTGCTAGTTTGAAAACTGGCGGAATTACTGTGACCCAGTGCTTTCGGCATCTGCTAATGATCCGTAAGATTACTTTACCAACGTTACTACTCAAAATATATTTTATGAGTTTGTATTCATTTTGGTTAAAATATTACTAGCTAGTACGGGACGTCAGATGGCAGTCGCTCCATTGTCTTTATCAGCAATTATCGCTGAATTTACGATCTTAACTAAAGCGTAATTGGGGCTCAGGGATGCTATTTTCGAAATATAGGTATAACTTACTCCAAACCGATGAGCGGAATGAATCGTTCGACTCATCGAATATGTCGATTAAAAATCATTTGAAATCGAACGAAAATGCTTTGGCTCACTTTTAAGTGAATTTCAAATACTGTTAATGATTTCTGATGTTTTCGCGATTGTTATTCATTAAATTAAACTATTTTAATACGGTAAAATAAACGCGATAAAACCGTATTAAAATAGTTTAATTCAAATACTGTTGTTAAGAAAATCAGAAATCTGTCATAGAAATATAGGTTTTTTTTTTTTGCCAAGCGTTATACATATGACATATCATAAATCTCTGAGGGTAGGACTTTACTATCCAATAGGACACGTTTTCTCATTGAAATGAAGTCCTTTGAGGGCTTAGATTCAAAATAATAAAATCACAGAAAAATATCTAGTGTATGTTAACTAGTTAGTGGTGCTAGTACATAACTTGTAAGACGCACGGGAATTTATGAAATCAGGCGGTACCTAAACTTTTTTTGCTTACGAAACCACCTAAAAAGTTGTTATTGTGTATTAAATTAAAGTAGTTCTGTGAACAGTAGACCTAGCGAACATTGTAACTATCATACAATCGCGAAAACAGTCATCATATTGATATTATGAGATAAATATATCTTTGAATAACGTTGTCATAAGATTCGTAAGAGAAGGAGCTCGTTAGCCGAACGCGATCCGCGTATCCGTAGCGAATGCGCGTGTCAAGCGACGACGTGACGCGACGACTATTGGATTGGTCGCCATTTAGTGGCATTTTCTATCTTGAGCTCCTTCGTGCTACGGAAGGCACGGTCCCGGTTGATAGATAGCAGTCGTGAGGCTGTGTCAGATGCGTTAGGGCAGCCTAAAAAATTCTGAAAGTATTGGCCACTAACACACCTCGGGTCATGTTCCTGTTGGTCTGGTTTCCCCGAGAAAGGGTTACGGAGATCAGACGGCAGTCGCTCCATTGTAATAACCAGTTCCGCCAAATCTAAAACCATGACTTTACAGCGTACCCTAGGCTCCGAAGCATAAGCTGACGACGCAACTAGGAATACACGCTAGGATGATAATGAACTTTGTCATAAGACTGTTCCCTACTTACTTTAATTTACATTAGCTCGTGAAGAAAACTAATCGTTTAAAAATAGTGCAGAATATGTTGAAATAAATTTTTACAAAACTTTTCTTTGAAGTTTAAGCAATAATAATTTTGGTGAATATAGTCTCGACTATTGCAGCTAAAATTTTCTTTGAAAACGTAAGTAGGTATTAAATTGGTATAAAGGCAGACTGAAAACTTAATAGTATTGAAACTTAATAAAACTAATTAAATTTTATTGATACATCATAAGTAAACATATAAAAATTAAAAAACATCTTATCTCAAATAATAAACACAAAAAACTAAATATAATCTAAATTAGGTCCCCTGGGCAGAGTTCCAATCACGCAGGCAGCATTCCCGCGTTGAATAGCGATGGCTGTTCGCTGAGCGACAAAGCTGCCCGCGCGTGGGTCACCCGTTGCCTCTTTTAGGCGTCTACTGATCTCCTTGTGAAGACCCCGCGCACCGGCGCCCCACGGGCCTAGTGTCTCGATACCAAAGGCTCTGAACTCGTACTGAATGCCGAGACGACTATATTTATTGGCCTTGAACCGTCCGTGGGCCGGTGCGGCGGCCCGCTTGCTGGTCGCTGGGAAGTAGGTAGCTGCGATCCCAAACAAGGGCTCGACCTTTTCTCCAAGGTATCAATGACATCCCGCCAGGGCGCTTGCCATCGTCCCGCACAATTTGTGGCTCCAGAACTGCGGGTACTTTGGCACTAACGAGTGCCCTTCGTAGGATGTCATTGATGGCTGCATGGCGGGTTTGGTGACCGGCGCCCGACGAACGAGCCGGAGACCTATAGCTATACGGAAAACGAATAGTTAAGTAATTTCGCTACACATATTTAGATACACATTTGAGGCATAAAACCATTGAGAAAGGAACGCTTAGTGTGCGGTTTCAATGCTCTTTGGATCAAACCAATTATATTGGTTTGAGGTTGGGGAAAAAGTTACAGCGCATTTTTTAAGAAAATTCAAAACATTTTTAATGTACTTTATTTACATTTAACTAAAGTATGTAGATGCCATTTTGTTTGATTACGTTTTGCCATCTTATAGGTAGGGGCATGATCCCATTGCTATGGAAATTTTGAGGCTTCTGATCAAAATACCGCGACAAGTAATTTTGGCAGTCCTCTCGTGATGTTAACCTAACACTGCCTAAAGAATTCTGAAGAGACCGAAACAGGTGGAAATGTGAAGGTGCAAGGTCAGGACTATACGGCGAATGCATAAACACCTCACAGCCAAACTCTCTTCATTTTTGCTAAGTGGCTAAAGATATGTGAGGTCTAGCGTTATCATGATGAAAAACCACACCCTACAGTTGATTTTTTCCGGCCGCTTTCTTTCAACTTCTTCATTAATCTCATCGGTTGTTCGCAGTAGAGTTCAGAATCGATGGTGATGGTACAACCTGCGTGGTGGTAATAGCTCATAATGAATAATGCCCTTCCAATACCACCACACACACATCATCACCTTGTTGCAAGTTAACCCGGGTTTCGCCACAGTCTGTGAAGCCTGACCGGCCTTTGACCACGGCCTTTTTCGCAGGTTCTTGTCGTAACGTGATCCACTTTTCATCACCAGTTATCAGCTTCTTCAAAAATGGTTCGGTTTCATTACGTCGTAATAAAGAATCACAAATGAGTACACGGTTCATTAGGTTTCTTTCAGTGAGCTCGTAAGATAACCAAATATCGAGCTTTTTTGTGTACCCAGGTTTTTTCCAATGCGCCAAAACCGTTTTGTGGTCAATTCCGATACAAAGATATGCCGATCTTGCTCCACTTTTTCAAAAATGGCATCCATTTTATCCGTAATAGGAGCAACGTGACATCTTTGACATCAAAATTTCCGGATTGAAAACGCTTAAACCAAATTTGTGCTACTCACACAGACACTGCACTAGGTCCATAAACATCGAATTTCTTCATTAGATTCACTCATCTTGACAGTAAGAAAAACAAATGAAAATCACACATTTTCCTAATTTAAATTTTGGAATTATCTTCTTTAAAAGTTAAACTTTTAATGATTCCAAAACCAGCCAGATACAAATAGTATAGCCAAAGAGATTTTATTACAAGACATACATACTATATGCGAAAAGACTTTTCCCCCAACCTAATAATTTTAAACCCACCAATAATCGCTTAAAGAAATAGAGGTCGAATAATAACATATAACTACTTGGTTTTAATACCAGTTATTTTTGGAGTTAAATCCAAGGGAACGGAACTTCTTTTTCTTAGCGAATTCATGAAAAAGTTTGGGCACAAATATGAGCAGGTTAATTATTTTAACCAAGTTTCTTTTGCCTGCTATGTAATCCATTATTTTTGTAGGTTTTTTTATGCATCTCAGTAATATTTTACACTAAATTTCCAATATTTCAAACTTAAAAACTAAATCCTTAGTCTCTGCCGACCCCTACGGGAACAGGGCGTGATGATATGTAAGTATGTAAAAGCTAACTAACGTCTGCCATCTATCGATAATTAACCAGCCTTTGCGTTTTTCCTTTTCCGAAGCACGGCATGCTTAAGATTAGAGTATCAAATAGAGACCAATTCAATTTGAGCCGCTTTTAGCCATCGCTTGACACATGGCTTACAAAATAATTACATCATAAAACATTATCATCTCAGTACTTCTTACTATGTTTATTTGAAACAGAAAGATTTATTTCATAAAGGAATTAACAAGATTTCTTATAAGTTAACCAAGGAACCAGCAAGAATTTTATGTTAATAAATTCCCATAACTTAATAAAACTTTAATTTTGTTTTAAAGATTTTAATTATAATTCTTTCATCAAATAATTACAAAGGTTCTTAAAACGTTTTAACCATTTTATTAACCTTCAAAAGATTCCTTCAGCCCTCGGTTTGATTAAGAAATTTTTGGGCAACTTTAGTTCTTATTGAATTATATATTTTTATAATTTTCGCCGATTTAGCCCAGCGGATTAGCTTTTTAAATTGGATTTTGGCAGTGAGCGAGGGATAGAGCGCGGAGAACCGATGGCCAATGGGGCTAAAGGTTCTTGAATGGTGAATGAATAAATGAATGAATGAATGAAAACTTTATTGCACCATTTACAAACAAAAGAAACACATAGTGTCCGCTGGTGACCGCTCACCGGCAGGCGCAGTGTTGGTCACCCACCGATCAGATGGTAAGATAACCTGAAGAAGGTTGCAGGCAAGCGGATGGATGCAGGCCGTTTCCAACCGGTTGTAAAGATACACAAGCATTGTTCCTCTTTTTCTTATACCTTCATACTTCTATTCCACTACATTTAATTTGAAAAAAACAAGCATATAATTTTACGTTCGCATTATTTTACCATCTATACTAATATTATAAAGATGAAGAGTTTGTTTGTTTGTTTGTTTGAAAGCGCTAAACTATAGCGCGGAACTATTGGACCTATTTGAAAATTTCTCTTGGATAGCCTATTTTTCGAGGAAGGCTATATGCGACCCGGACGAAGTCGAGACGGGTTGCTAGTAGAATGATAAACCCACAGAACAAAAAAAGTGAAAAATTGATGAAAAATCCCTACAACCTGTTGACACAGTATTTCTAACCGCAATTCGCGTATGATCTTCTTCTGCATGCTAGCGTTTTCCTAATTTTATCCTCAGCTGGTCGCTTCGGAGACCATGATCCACTTTCTTATTCCTCCTCTCTACTTCACTCGGTCTTCAGCATCTTTGATAGAGAGTCCATTAGCGCGCATATCCTGCTTTGCGATGTTTACCCAGCTTTTCTTGGGCGCGTTCCTTCTACCGGTGGACGCGGCATGGCCAGACACTTGTTCTCAACGTATGTTACCGTACCATCGCAGGCAATTGTCCTGAAGCTTATCCGCTATATCACAGATATGAAGGCTACTCCGAAACGAACCGACGGACCGACGAAATGTGCCAGCTTTTAAAATTTTGTAACATCTACCTATGTACCACATTTCTCCGCAATAAAATTAATTAATTCATTAATTCATCCCTGAATGCAGAAGTTTCTTATGCGGTCTTTCCGCGTCACTTCGCACATTCAGCGCAGCATCTTCTCTGTGGCACGCTGCTCTTGCTTATGGCGCTCAAACTCAGGCAACTGTCGTATGATATACACATTATGTGTTACACAACAAACAGATTGCAAGCGGGACCAACGGTTTAATGTACCTTCCGAAGCACGGATATACTCTGGAAATGCCCCTAGTGATTCATGACAGGCTGCGCTCGTTATAGCTTGACACGCACGATTGATTGACACGCATGCCCAGCTAGTATTGATATCCTCGCAAATATTTATCTATCGTCACTGATTAACTGTAGAAGTGATGAATGAATTAATCATTTCTGTGTATTCACGGCACAGTTTAACGAGCGTACAAATGCGCTGTAAATTACGCCGATTTAATTTTTGACGACGTCCAGAGAGCAATTAATCAAAACACTTGATTTACTCTTTATATAACTCGATAATTATTAACATCATCTCTGCCTACCTCTACGGGAAACGTTATGATTATATTATGTATGTATCTATTATCATCATTAACATTTGAGTCTGTATGTGGACAATGAAAATATTTTGTATTGTATGATCGCTTAAGCCGCAGCAAGTCCACTGGGCATAGACCTCCTGTGATATGAGATATGTATTTTTTTAAATCGCCTTTCAAATCACTTCATTTTGATACGCCATTTGTGTATACAATCCGCCATTTTGTTTTTGTGATGACGTCACATAATTTCCTATGTTTACATACAAGGAATCTAAAGATAGTATTTTTTGTATTAGATTAATTTAGTTTTATTTTTAATTTTATTTCTAAGTAGGTATTTATTATAATATTAATAGTACATTTTTATGTTTACTTCAATAAATTAAGACGATCAAGATAGCTCGTACGTATAAATCGTGTAAAAGCCGTTACTTATGGTAGAATAATGATAGAGGTAGTAGAATAAAGACTGCCGAAAACGAAATAAACATAACACTCTTTTCTCGGACAGTTGTGTAAAAGGGTAAATCAATTTTCAAGTAAGTTATCCCACGGGACTACGGTCTTCGCTGTTAATTATGTTAAATAATTGCTAAAATAATTGTTATTAAATTACCGACCCCATTTCAAAGAGAATTATTAATCATTCGAAAAACGTCTTTCATCTGTATTATTAAACATTATAATTCTCAATTAAGTAGACAATCTAATTTTCCGGGAAATGTCCGGTGATTGTATGTTCTTTCCGATTAATCGGATTAAAATTAAGTAGCTTATTTTTGATTTTTCTTGTCATCATCATAGCGCTTTCACAGTTGATGAAGCATTTAGTATGTTTTTTACTCATTAAATTTATTAATCCTAGGTATAATCCATGGTTTTTCCTACTCTGTATTATACAAATCTGTACTTTCTAAATACTATTCTTATATGTAAAATGCTTATGGAAATTATGCGACTTAACATTATATCAAGTATGCCAAAAACTTATTATGCCAAAGTACATTAGGGCAAAATAAGTTATGCGAATAGAAGGGATCTCGTGAACAGTAATTCGATTTTCTTTGTATGGCATTTCTATTGACAAGCACAACAGTTATTGCGCTCAGAATCGTATTTGGCAAACAAAATACATATTTTAATTCCAATAAGCCGGTCATAGGTCACACGATGACGCATGTTTTATATAGCTATTTAGGTCCCAATGCTGGGCAAATGCCCCCCTTTATTTCCATACCTACCAATTCGTTCAAAGTCTCTAAGATTATCTATCTATCTCTTTTTCTTCTTGTTTATATCAAAGTACCAAAATTAACTACCTACTGCAAAAATATTATATTGTAAATACGATTGGATTAACCTGCAAAGGAAATATTAAGAGAATATTACAATAACATTGATATACCCATATCCCCTTGTAATATCATTTCCAATGAGAAATATTATTTTTACCCAAATACATTATCATTTATTGGGAAATTTATTATTGATATAATTCCGTGAATATTTCTGTAGCTTGTATGCGTACAGTAGGCCACATAGACAAGTTTTTAATCCTACCTATCCTAATATTATAAAAGTGAAAGGTAGTTTGTATATTTGTCTGTTTAATATTAAATTTATTCTATTCTATTCTGATATCTCTTCACGCTTCATCTTATGAACCAATCTTCCTGAAATTTTCCATACACATATACACACTATTTCACACAGAGTCAGTTCTCAGAAAAAAATACCATTCGCGTAGGATTTGTACGCGTACAAATCTACTACATCCATTTCCATACAATATATCCTATGTACTGTATAATATTATAAATGCGATAGTCTGTATGTCTTTCTGTCTGTCTGTTACACTTTCACGGCCGAGCCGCTGAACAGATTTCGATGAAATTTGCTAACAACAACCATGCTACTTTTTGACACAGGCGGAGCTGCGTATTATAATAAAATACAAGAGTCACAGATTACGTACTAGTACATCAGAGAAAATACTCTACAATCGAATGGAAACCGGTTATTAAAACCCGAAAATAACATACAATACAATTCTATATTGTACATACATAAACAATTTACAATTACAGAAAAAACAAAGAGTCTGGTCACAAATGGATGGGACCATGGAGCAATTACAAAGAGGAGATGCCGTAATAAGCGTTTTGTAAGAATGTACTTGTGAGGCTACCCGGGAGGAAATCAGACGTGCGGCGTGCTTGGTTTCGGCCGTGGCTCCAACCAATGAGCACGAGCAATGACAGCTCCGCCCACTTTGTGACGGCGAGGCGCCAATGATCACATCACTGCGCCATTTCAAACGGCTTCTCCTCTTTGTAATTGCTCCATGGATGGGATCATCAGTACTTACATTTTGAGTGTAAATTCCATAAACAAGCAATTCTATTATCTGTGATATGATAGAAGTTTAACTAACATTGATATCATATATTTTTTAGGTCTCATAGTCATAGCCTCTCAGCTCCGCGGTCAGTAAGTAACTGTGACCCTGCGGCCCTAATATATACATTTAAGGGCTTGACTCACTCGATTGTCTAAAAATAAAGATGATTCCGTGCTTCGTTAGGCACGTTAAGCCGTTGTGCCCGGCTGCCATATGGTGCTCGATAAAGGAACCACGTCAGAGGCCGAGAGGCAGTTCCGCACAATTCTAACTCCAGGGTGTACATGGTCGATTAAAAATGCAACCTACTCGAACTGATGATGATAAGGGCCGCAAAATCGATTTCCATTCCTGTGCCGTTTCGCCACGTTCTTACTCTAGTAAAACATAATATGTCAATGAATAATCGACGATCAATCAAATAATCAATCAATTATTTATTCATTAAACAATCTGCAATTGTGTTTGAATATAAAAATAATAAATATCGGTATATTTATTCCTCTTTTTATATTGCTCACTGTACATAATAAATATTTAGACAAACATCTCGATACAACCGATTGAATATTATTATTCAATTTACAAAACGGTTTTATGACTTCAAACAGTTTATTGAAGCTCAATAAATAAATACTTTTGACATACTGAGGAGCTCGTTAGTCGAGCGCGACCGGCGTATTCGTAGCAAATGCGTGTGTCAAGCGACGCGGAGACGGCGTGACGCGACCACTATTGGATTGGTCGCCATTTAGTGGCATTTTCTATCTTGAGCTCCTCCGTGTTTCGGAAGGCACGTTAAGCCGTTGGTCCCGGTTGTTATCGATAGATAATAGTCGTGAGGCTGTGTCAGGTGCCTTAGGGTAGCCTGAAAAATTCTTACAGTGTTGGCCACCAATTTGGGTCATGTTCCTGTTGGTCTGGTTTCCCTGTAAATAGGGTTACGGAGGTCAGACGGCAGTCGCCCCATTGTAATAACCAGTTCTTCCAAATCTAGGACCATGACTTACAGCGCACCCTAGGCTCCGAAGCGTAAGCTGACGACGCAACTAAAAAAAAACACGCTAGGATGATGAAATAAATACTTTTGAAAATAAACCCTAGTCTGGGTTAACGTAATATAAATTTTGAGTATATGGACCCATAACAATATAGCTTCCAGTTCGATACTCATATTAATTATTTAGAAGATACGACACGAAAATATGAATTATTTATCAGAAACTAACTTTTACCCGCGGTTTCTCACGCGTACTGAAATCCTATGGGAACTGATTTCTGGGATTAAAACTATCCAATCAGTAACCCTGACTATGTTTTTGAGATTTTTTACCTGATATTATTATTATTAATTGTGGATCACACTAGCAGCTTTAAGCTGATGCGTGTTCGTCTTCTTGTTTGGAGAATTGGTATCTGTCTAGTCTATTTTTAAAGCTGTTAACTGATGATGCATTTATAACATTTTCCGGGAGCTTGTTCCAATCCTTGACTACTTGGTTAATTAAAAAGTTCCTCAATGGTTTTCTTTTTACTTTTATACAACACATCTTTAGCGAATGACCTCCCAGACGCTTGTTTTCAAAGAATGTGTACAGTCCCTTCAGATCAGATACGTTATAAGATCCGTTCAGTATTTTGAAAGTCTCAATAAGACAGCCTCTTCTTCTGCGCAATTATGAGGTTCAGTTCTTTTAGTCTCTGTTCATATTTTGTTTCGTAGTGGGTTCACCATTTTTGTAGCTCTTTGCTGGACATTTTCTATGAGAGCTATATCTTTTTTGAAGTACGGGTTCCAAATAATGTAGGCAAACTCCAACAGCGATCTTATATATGTTTTGTAGAGTTTGACGAAAGTTTTTGGTGTTAAACTCATGAAGGATTTACGAATGAGGTATATCATAGAATTTGCCTTTTTGTCTAAGTTGACTATATGTGTTTTCCATTTCAAGTTGGTGGTAATTGTGATGCCAAGGTCCTTTTGTGACTCCACAGCTGTCAACTGCCGATTGCCGAGATAGTATACTTTGCGAGGATTCTTTTTCCCAATATGTAGTACTGTACATTTGTCCACATTCAGTGGCAATAGCCATTTTTCGGTCCAATTTCGGTCAAATTAAGATATCATCAAGTCCTTTTTTAATAACCAAAAACTGTGAATTAGGGTTACCAAAGAATTTCGTGTCATCAGCGTACAATGAAAACGGAAGTTTCAAAGTATGTCCGAGGTCTGTCAAGTAGAGAATAAATAGTAATGGTCCAAGCACATAACCTTGTGGAATTCCACTAAGGACATCTCGTGGGTTGGAAAAAGTTGTTCCCACCCTCACACAAAAAGATCTGCCATTCAGAAAATCCTCAATCCATGCCAACAGTTTTCCACGTATACCCAGATGTTCCAACTTATATATTAATCTTTGGAGTGGTACACGGTCAAAGGCTTTTTCATAATCTAAGTATATTACATCTGTAGGTTTTCCATTAACATGGTCTTTTATCCATTTGTTCATACACATTAATAAGCTTGTCACTATTGATCGTTTTGGTACAAACCCATGCTGTTCATCCATCATTACATGCTCTTGTAACAGAAATTCTCTCAATTTTCTGCTATGATCTTTTCCGTAGTACGACATATGATACTAGTGAGACTTATGGCCCTGAAGTTAGCAGGGACAAGTTTGTCTCCTTTTTCATATATGGGAACCACATACATGGACACATACCGCATACATGGGTATGTAAAATCGCCACAAATAAATAAATATAAATATATATATTCATTTTGTGGAGAAATATGAATACTTATAGTTGATTGAATGATTGATTTATATTACTATCACGTTTAACTCTTCAAATGTTATTTTTTACTATTTTAATACGGTTTTTATCGCATCTATTTTTTATTTATAGACACCTAACGTATCGAAAGAAATTTGTCTGTGATGTTATAAGAATATTAAACTACAACCTATAATTTTATTGAAAACTGCACACGCAGAATTGGCTCACAGTACCCAAAAGTCTTGAAGTCTTCTGTCGTATATCCATAATATAAATCATATTATAAAGGCGAAAGTATATCTGTCTGTCTGTCTGTTACGCCTTCACGGCCAAACCGGATTTTGATAAAATTTGGTATGAATATAGTTGAAAACCCGGGGTCAAACATAGGCTACTTTTTGACGTAGGCGGAGCTGCGGGAAACAGCTAGTATTAAAATAGTTTAATTTAATGTCTAACAATCACGAAAACCAGAACATTACGTACATCTATTTTTCAATTGTTGCAGATAATTCTACTAGTAAAGGCACTGGACAAATACAACATCACATACGCGACAGTGACAGCCCAGATCGTGTCCCACGTCCTGGCTTACATGAACAGCTGTGTCAATCCAGTACTGTATGCCTTCTTGTCGGAGAACTTCAGGGTCGCTTTTAGGAAGGTTTGTATTGACTCTGTCATGAGATTCAAATGCAGCTGCTAATAGGTCAAATCTATCAAGCCCATAACCTGAAGGGTTATGAGCATAGAAGAAAACAAAAACAGACAGAATTACTGGATTTATTCAGGAGATTTGCAAGAGACAGAGATGGAGGCTAGATCGTACTGGCGGAAGGAAGGAACGGAAGAAGTAACCGCGACAGGATAAAATTTATAAAAAATAACTATATAAAAATGGCAACTGACAACATCAATCCGCTTTCCATCTTCCGTATGCTTGTTTTTGCTTATTGAATACTAAAAACAAAATTCTAATGAGTAGTTAGTAAAGTTGAAAGGAATATCAACATCAACCTAGATCGTAGTATTTCATTCAGTTTCAATTAAGACAATTTCATAAACATTCTTTACCATATAAACGCGAAAACCAAACAATTACTTAAGACGTCATGAGAGCACGTAAACAGTGAATATATTTTCAACATCACGTCTCCTGAAACCTCTTTGATGTTGTGAAACTAAACTCATAAATTATTTCTATCGAAACGGATGCAAGTTTTTGTAAAAGGAAGTTCACTGAATATACACAAAGGGTTTTTCAAACAACTTCTAATAAGTGTTGTATCTATTAAAAACTTTTTCTTTGCTGTTCAGAATGTTTTAAAACTCGCCCTGTTGGCAGATGTTAAGGTGTGAATACTAAGCTTTTTGTTCGATATAGATACGAGTAAGTGATCCCCACGGAGTAATAGTGATCCGTGTGGCGAATTTGGAGTTTTAAAGTCAGTTGGATGAACTTTCTAAATTTGACCTGGTCTCTTGTAGTTATCTGTTCTTTTGTAGTTATCTATTTACCTATTTGTTATTTATTTATTTATTATAAGTCACGTACATACCTATGTTATGTATCTATTATATCCTTATTTTAAATTATCGTTAAAATTCAAAAAGAAAACAAGTTAGGTATTTAAAGTATTCATCATCATCACCATTGTGTATAGTATGTTCAAGTTCAAGTTCATTTATTTCCGTAAATGTAGTAGTATGAGATGGTGCAATTCCGTCATATCACCGGGAAAACGACCGAGTTGGTATTCTTAAACAACGTGGAACAGAGTTTGGAGCCTAATTTTTTTTAAGTTTGATTGACGCAAACTACGTGAATCGAATAAAAATCAACTCATCGATTATACCGATTAAAAATATTTCGACTAACCGATTCTGCGTTAGTCATATATTACAAAAATAGGGCTCCTGAACGAGTACTCTACAATATCATTATAGTAACCATTCTACCTCACTTGTAGAGATTCATTAGATACATATAGGGTATTTTATAAACGTCTTGCCCGACGATCTCAATGTTTAATGCTGTTATTCACGGAATCAGCTGCAAATCGAACAGACACCTATATTAAATTAAGATTTCTGTTCTTATCTTATTTCTTACGATATGAGAAAAAAGAGAGTTAGATATCCAAAATTACAAGTCTCGAATCTAAATTGAGAAAGATCCTTCCTAAGCCTTCCTACACTTATACATCACCTTAGGCCAGTTGCGCTGTATGTCGTGTAATCGGTTCTTCAAAACCAAATTTGTACTTGACTTATCGCTATTGCAATTTATTCCAGTCAACCTAAGGGATACCAAGATGCCATTGACGTCAGGGAGAACATGACTAACACCAACTTTTCTTCACAGGTGATGTACTGCCCTCCTCCGTACAACGACGGCATGTCCGGCAGACCTCAGCCCACGAAGACTACTCGAACTGGCAACGGGAATTCCTGTCACGACATCGTCTGAGAATCGGTTCGCAGTCGCTCGCGCTTCCATTCCGTAGATCAAGCAACTATTGTTTAGTTTTAGTTCCGGCGCGCGGATGACTGTCTACTCTACATCAATCAATCACTCAATCAATATATCAATCCCGATCAATCACTTGATCAATCAATCATCAATCAAGTTTATTGTATAAAACGTAATTTAAGAAACGTCTCATATGTATTTTATCATTTTTCATGTTTTCTTGTCTTCATTTTTATTACTAAATCATCCTATCGCTGGCTTTATGTATAATAGACGTAGTGTATTTAGATTTTTGTATTAAAACAAATAATATGCGTTTGTTTATATAAATAATTACTTAAATAATGTACAGTTTTGACATTGAAAAAAGTGTTTGTACGATAGATGAATAGTTGATATATATTTATTTATATTGAATACGTAGATTGTAAATAGTAGGTAGATAATATTAATGCTTTAAATAAATAGTATAAATATTTAATGCTTTTTAACGGGTAACTATAAACATATATATTAGATGTAAATATTATATATCCAGTAATTTCTTGCTTATTTCTATATTTTATATATGAAATACATATGAGCCCAAAAAATATAGAAATAGGTAACATATTTCAAATTGTAGATATGTTGTTATAAGTATATCTTAGTCAGTTTAGGTGTTAAAAAATAAGATAATAATAATTTAGAAATACATCGAATAGGTTAATTGTTATATATGTGTAAAATAAAAAGCTTTATAGTAAAATTATATGTTAAATGATATAAAATATAATTGGTATAAGTAGTAGTTGGTCTCAAAGACAACACATAGTATAAATTTATACTTTGGAAAGTTAGCTAAGGCACAATAAATGTAGTTATTAATATTAAAATGTTAAGTTGTATGTTATACGATGGGATTTTATGTATCATGCTTTAATATTAATATATAATAAAGTAAATGTTTTTCTAAAATTTTTAATTTTATTTTAAGTCATAGAACTTGGCATAATTTTTAAAAGGCGCATATTGAACATTTTTTCTTTCGGTGCCAATCTTCAAAATGTTCTGGAGACCAGGTGTGAGAAAATTATGATTTTCACAAAATCGGTGTGTCGAATGATTTACGTTCGACATCGAATGATTTTCATTAGACATAATGTTTGAGTCGAACGACTTATATTCGATTCCCCGTTTTTGGGTGAATCGTACTTTTCGAATGCTAATAGGGCTCCTGCGCTTTTAAGACAAACGCTTGCATAAATTTGCGTGTTATGCTCGTATTTCTCAATGTTCAAGAATCAATCAACAAATCAATTACATTATTTTCCCCAATGGATCGCAAATTTTTAGGGGTTTAAGAATAGGAATAAATTTATTTTTATTAATTTACAGAAGAGAATAAATAAGAACAGAAAATTTAACAATGGTTTTAAAAAGGTACAAAACTTTCATCGTCAATATTTATCTTTTCGTAGACGGTTTTTACAAAATATTTCGTTTATTTCTTATATATGTTTTTAAAAAACCGTGCTTTTTTGTATTTACCCGAATATTGTAGCTAAATGTAAGTCGGTATTACTTAAAGCAATACATATTTCCATAAAACCAAAGCTGGAAATATTGAATTTCAAATTCAAAATACTTATTGTATTTCTGATATTTATTCTTTATAACGTTTTCAAATATTCTACCACACCTATGTTTTGTGATGGTTAATCAATATCAAAAATTATTTATTATTCTGTACGCATGCAGTTGTCTCGGGGTCGCACAGTAGGACAAGAAAATACTTAAATTAAAAATGAATTTTAATAAATAAATAAATATAATATATTAGTTACTTAGGCATATGTACTAACATAGTTTTTAAGTTATTCTACTAGTACTAACATTCAATGGACTATTTGTCTGAATAAATAAATTTTTATTTTTTATTTTTTGTACACATGTTGAAGTAATGATGATTCATTAAAATATCAAAAGCGTAGGTTTTTGACATTCGTTAATGTTTGTTCTTTAAAAATTCACACTTATTCCACACTTCCATACCTATACATACTAATACACTAAAATAATACTAATAATTCTAATTTATAATTGCTAATTATACTTATTGATATTATAAATGCGAAAGTCTGTCTGTCTATTTGTCTGTTACGCTTTCACGGTCAAACCGCTGAACGGATTTTGATGAAATTTGGTATGAATATAGTTGAAGACCCCAGGGCAAACATTGGCTACTTTTTGACGCATGGAGCTGCGTGAAACAGCTAGTAACCATAAGCCACAATATCAGATCGCATCGGTAGATTGACGTGTCGTTTCAAAGGTTAAAATTTACTTCCACTGAAATCTAATCGGGAAATCTTCAAAATTACTTTTTGTAATGGCTGAACCTGAAGTAGTAATGGCTAAAATCGTGTTTTAATCACAAACATTAATTTCTTTCCGCTACATTGTTGATGGCGCGATAATGTCCCCTCCACACGAAACTATTATATCAGCTATTTTCAAAGGCTTGAACATTATAATGAATGACTTTTTATAAACTTCAGGTTTAGTGTATTCACTTTTATTCATTGTAATGCAAATTTCTGTAATATTAGTTAGATATTCATGGATTACATTTATTAATTGTGATAAAATGTAATTACACAAAATTTAAAAATTACAATTACATACAAAATACCTAAATTAAAAATAAACCCACCGAAATAAAACTATTATATAATATACTAACTCTAAAAAAACATAAAAATGGTCCCTGTGGAATTCATGGATTTACTTTCCGTAAAAAGTTCCCGAGTTTCAGTGCAGAGTAGCTGTTATTGACCCCCTATATACCGTCCCAGCTGTTATGACCGTGGGTTAGGTTCATCTGCACCAGAAGATACTGAATACAGTAGTATTATATTTAATCATGTACAGAAACACTAATTAAAAGTTTGAGTTATACCCTGTGTCAAAACCACAGAAATAGGATTAGGTAAAGTGAAGTCAAGCCTCGCCATAGCTTGAGAGGCTTAACTGGCGCACATAGCACTCCCACCTCATCATGTTTCTGTGTCATCCTCTCACGATTCCGTTACACCTAAATTTTGCGTTTAAAAATTTGAATCGTTTAAGTTAAAGGGGATGTCGTGATGTTTCCAACTGATGCCAAATAGTGGCAAAGACTTCTTATTTTTAGGTGAAAGAGCATCGAAAACGCACACTAAACTTTCTCAATGTTAGATAGAGTTACAAAATAGACAATAGGAACTGTCAGAAGAGTGAAAAAATAAGGAACGCCAAAACTTTATTTTCTTTGAGTTTGTGGTTTAAGTATTACAGTATAGAGATATTACAGTCAATTTCGAGGAAGAAAATTAAATCGCTCCGAACGATTTCATCCCTTCATGCCATGTGTCTTGCCAAATCTGTTTTGTGCCAAATGCTCAATAAATGCCCGGGGTTTCCTATAAAACGGATGTCTATCTTCGTCGCCTATATCGAGATACCTATTTTACAATTCAAAGCGAACTGAATCGATATTCCGCACAGAAAAAAGGATGTCGACTGCTACAATTTGAAATAAAGTGCTAAATGATTTTACAAATCAAACTTTGATAATTTTTATACATTCATAACGAGTGGGTTAGGTACCTACACTGTCAATCGATCTTGTGTCAGAGTATTTTGGAACCCCCATTTGACCTCTAACGAGGTTCCTGTAACGACCACGGAATTCTTATGGGAATCGAACCCATGACCTCCATGTTTAAAGCAAACGGCTTAACCACTGGACCGCAGGTGCAGTTTTATGTATACACCGTGAAATTTTAGTCGTTTTGGACCCATCGTCCAGTGACTCCATTCATGCAACCGAACAAATTTCCCCAAGGAACATAACTCGAAACATTGAAAACAAATTTGGACTTCACATAGTAAGTTAGGTAACGTGATGAGAAATTTTGTATGGAAGGTCAAAAAATTTACTCCATAATATTTCGACCCATGTATCTTGGGGAAAGTTGTTCAGTTGCATGAATGGAGTCGCTGGACGATAGGTCCGATGAAAACGACTAAAATTTTACGGTGTATAATTATTTATTATGAACAAGCACACAACGACTGAATGTCATAGAGCAATGCAAACGATCAATCAAACAGGTCAAACACAGCATTTTATTTAGTCGTATTCTAAATCCGTTTACTTTTAAAACTTCAACGAGAATCATGACAGACTTTGTGAAAACGGGACCACGTGACGCTAGCACGTGTGACTATCTGTCAGGGATGCCGAAGACCGGGCGAAGTGGAGACGTAAAAGTAGGAAAGCGGACCCTGGGCTCCAAAGCAAACAGCTGAGGATGCAACAGGGAAGGCGCTAAGATAATGATGTGAAAACGAGACCACGCATTATGTACTCTGCACTGAATAATTGAAATTGATAGACTGTATGTAAATTCACGAATCAGTCCGACGGCCCCTTGAGTGGCATTTTGTATGCTTTCAACGAACCCAACCTAATATACTTAGTTCTGAATTGTAAACTAGGGTCGATGTGCGTATGGTAATACGATTTTCTGTTTGACTGTTTTTCGTAGTTACATATTCTTGAAATATTTTAGTGGCGGATCTAAACTTCCTTAGAGTTTAAATGTACTACTTAGGAAATCTCTGTTTGAGATTGACTTACTAGGAAAAGTATTGATAAGATGAATGATTCCCATTCGACTCACGCAGTTTTGAAAGAATAATTAAATTAAAAAAATAAACCCTCTGTAATCAAGAAAATGTCGGCGTCTGGTTGTTTTACCTATAACTAGGAAGGGACTTAAGACTGTTCAAAATAATATTTTAAAAGAGAAATAGATGACGACAAAATATTATGTAAACCAAAATCTAATCAACAAAAAACCCTTTCAAATTTCCACTCCTTCCTGGTTGATATTAAAAAAGTTATTAGCCGTTACCACCCTTATTGACTTTCATTTATCATTCTTCCTTTGTTCGTATTGAGGAATAAAAAAAGCTATTTTGTCGGTGCAAAGGTAAATCCGGCTTTCAGGATTTGGTTTTCATTTGACTTTTGACCTTAAGTTTTATCGATAAAATTCGGCTATAAGTAGATAAAAGATGTTGACGATTCATTCATATTACTTAGTATCACATATACTGTAATATGTATTTAGATACAAAAATGTAGTCCCTAATGTAAGTTTGCTTACATTTGGTCTTTTTTCCGTGCAGTATTTAAGAAAATTCAAACGGTGGAGCTTTTTAATTGGCTTAATATAACTAAAATTGTAGCAACCATGGAGTAATTACAAAGAGGAGATGCCATTTGAAATGGCGCAGTGATGTGATCATTGGCGCCTCGCCGACACAAAAGTGGGCGGAGCTTGCCATTGCTCGTGCTCCATGATTGGAGCCACGGCCGAAACCGAGCACCCCGCACGTCTGCCTTCCGCCCCGTGTAGCCTCACAAACACTTTCTTACAAAACGCTTATTACGGCATCTCCTCTTTGTAATTACTCCATGGTAGCAACCATGTTTAAAACAGTCGATAATCTTCCAAGTAGTAAAATAAATAAAATCAATAGGATTACGTGTTCAGCAATCGACGCTATACAACATGTTCTCAGAGGTGTTTGCAACCGCCTTTCAGCCCCTGTTGATGATGAGGGATATTACTCCCATCTCTGTTTCTATCTGTCTTCTTCTTTGCCAGTCGAAATAGCTGTTTATTTATTTCCACACATTTGCTCATAAAGTGTTTTTTTATTTCAATGTAATTAGACCCATAATGTGGGTTGCATAGATTAATAAATGGTCTCCGCGGCGCTACGACTAGATACCGCGCTGTGAAGAAAAATCAGTTTCTAGAATGCGGCAACTTAATAGGAAAGTGTGTGTAAAATAATGTGCAAAGACGCACTAGCGTCGATTATGGTATTGCCAGCTACTTGACTGGTGCCCGACCAATGGAAAAATTATTGATTGCTGTGGTCTTGTTACGGATTATAAAATGTAGCTCAGAAAATCCTTTAAAATGAAATGAAAATAGACCTGGCCAAGTGTAAGTCGACTCGCGTGGAGAGGGTTCTGTACGAATTTTCTCCATTTGGTTTTGTACCTCTGTAATTTATGCATCGAAATTCTTAAATCGATAGTTTCGGAGATAAGTAAGGGTAAAATGGTAAAGTTTTGTCTACTTTATTTTATAATTCTAATATAGAATCCTAAAATTGCAACAAAAACTTTCATTTGATTTATTATTACACAGTACAGTGTGTTAAACGTTACTTTTAATTGTCTATTTAGCTTGGAGCTAATTGATTACTCACCTCTTTTTAGTTGTAACCCGGGGTTAAATACAAAAAAATAAATAGACATACACATACATACATATTATCACTTTTCCATAGGGTAGTGTTGCCGGAAAATCGATTACACATCGAATAATAATCGATTCTTTGATAGTTGAAAATATAATGGTAATAAAGGTATCGATAGTGATCATGTATCGATAGTATCGATAATATATTTCTGTAAGTACAATATTTTTTCTGTATGAGTTGAATGACGATAAATTTTGTTATGCCCGCTGTACATCCCGCGGCCGAGTTTCGGTATATCTGTATAGTACCGGTACCTGAAAAAAACGATTAATCGATTATCCGGCAACAATACCCTACGGGGTACCAACTACCCAAAAGTCATATTTAGAATGTTGATGGACGTAAAGTGGAAATAGAATCTATAGTGATAGGTTGCTAGTCGCATCGCCTACTGATAGTTATGGTTTCTTCGATTTTCGCCCACTTCCTCGGCCGGCTTATATGGTCTGCGCGGGAAGAGAAGCAGCTAGTACATTTACACGTATTTACTTTTCTCCCAGACCAGCATTGAAGGAATAAGATGCTACAGACAGACAAAATTGAAGTCAAAATTATAACATCCCTCTTTTGGTGTCGTTAAAAAACAAAATATCTAAATAATAAAAATCGAAACCTCGGGGAATTTGGTATTTTTTAATACACGGCAACATTGGGCACTAAGCGGTACTTCGCGCCATATATTAGGGTTATATTATTTTCGTGAGTAATTTATGTCCATATTTCGAAATTATACAATACTTAGGTACCTATTGATGGTATGTAATACCAGTATCTTTCTTATTTCTTTTAGTATTATTCTTACATAGTTTGACTACGCAAACTGCACATTTTGCTTCTGCTTTTACATTAAATTTTAAATTTATCTAGACATCCATTTCACTCATCGGTTGTGGCGTGACTGACGCGGGTATGCCGCAAGTACGCCAAATTCAGCGTAGTTTTAGTTGCCGCATTTTTCTAGTATGCCGACGATATGTAGTCGAGCGTGCAAGACCAATTATTAATCTAAGGTGGGTTGTAAATAACACGTTGTTTATATTATAATCCCACTTGTAAAGTAATGGTTTCCATAGATACGGTACATTTAAAAAATATATACGTTATGAGAATTATAAGTCTTAAACTTAAATTCATTGTTATTGCAATAAATATAAATTATTTTTGCTTCCAAACGATAAATCAACACTTAATTTCATATTTATATTTATTTTACCGAACATCAGCCGTATTGGACTACAAATATTAATTTGTGTAGAAAAATTAATAAGGGCTATGAAGGACTTGTTTGTATCCACAGCCGTAAAACCCATGCTAAAAAAATTGACTATCAGGGTCCACTCTGTCTGTATTAGTGGCGCCATTATTAAATCTATTTGTTTTTGTATTTACTATAAATAACAAAATTAGATTTAATTTAGGGAAGAAAACTTTGACTCCGATAGATATACTAATCCAGGCGATAATCGAATGTTGATAACTGACTAAGTAGGCTGACTATAGCAACTTAAATCTTCAAAGGGAGAAATAAGGACGAAGCTTTAAAACAGAATCAAGAACTATTTTTATATGTATTTGGAGATACCTAGCAATGCATTAACAAACACACAAGCCCAATTTTACTGTAATAGTATTTCTAAATGTAAAAAGTGTTCAAAATGTACAAACAAAAGTTAATGTGAAGAAATGTATTGGTATCGCTTGAGAACTTTTATTCATTGTGTAAATAATATGTGTTTTCCTCGCAAAAGTGTCGAAAATCGTCGTATGACAACTCGTGAGCGAAATTGGTCATATACTCGGCTTCTACATATATATAATACTATATACCGCCTCGTAAATAATGATCAACTTCGCACCCTTGTATCAAAACAAACTTACATGAAAATGAGGTAGAAAGGCGGACTTATCGCTAGAGCGATCTCTTCTAGTCAAACCTTGCTATGAAGTATGTACTTAGCTACCTCCTCCAAATCCTTCCGATCTGTTGCAACTACTTATGTATAATACAATCTCTGAGCTCATTCAGTCGCTAATGAAACCTTTAATTAATAACAAACCATTCAAAGTTCTATTGAAGAGAAAAAATATTATTTGAGAAATTCAATTAATCTTGCTCCGTTCTGATTTATGAGTCTGGGACAACGCGATATCTTTCAAGTTATTCAATTTTGTTTTGGGAATGGTTATGAATTATTGTTTTGTGTATTTTATTATGAAACTACACTTCGTCTGAACTTGGGATGAATATTATCTTATTTAGGTGTTATCCCCGGTTACATTTAGAAAAGTAAAATATGTTTTTTAAATTTCTTCATCATGATAGGGTATTCTACTAATTTTTATTTTTTCTTTCATATCAATATTTTTATTTCCAGAAACAGAATTAAGAAAGAACTTTTATAATCCATTTAAAAATAAATATGCCTTTGAAATTCGCTGGAAGGGGAACCTGTCAAAAAACAAGAAAAGGATGCACTGTGTGAGCTGTGACGTCACTGAAACTTTTTTTTTTTTTTTGAACGGACCTACAATTTTAGCTCCTGTGAGCTTTTAAATTTACAGCGGGACAGTTTGAGGCGAGGGCTATTAACCACTCAGCCTTTTCGGCAAATGCACAAGGGGCTCCCAGTTGGGACGAACCTCGGCCATGGGCTTTGCCTTTGATCAAGCGAGCGATGCAAACTCGCGAGCGGTAGCAAACGCTCAATGCCATAAGGGCCGACACTATTGTGCCTGAAGGGCCTACTAAGAACCTATCGGTGGCGTAAAGCGCCCTGGCACATTCCGGTACCTAGTAAACTGTCTACTGTTCCTACTACGTCGCACTCGCCGGCGGGTGCGGTTATATGTTCCTATGGAAAACCCAGGACTTCGTTGAGTCGAGGGGTTTTCGAAGGGAAGGTTCGCCACCGTAATGGGATCGTCAGGGTCAAAGAGAACATTCCTCGGGTGTCTGTGCCGCAGAGGGACATCTTTCGCCGGGCTGTAGTTGGCAGCCCGCACAACTAACGGGTTCGGATGGGTTGGACATTTCTCAAAGTAACGTTGAGACGTTTCTTTGAGATATCTCGAAATGGGTCACTGAAACTGTTCGTGCGTACAAAAGAGATAGCAAGGCGTCCCGTCCCCACCACGCTACCACTTGTCTTTTAGAGAAAACTTTAAAATCGAATTATTCCCTTAATTAACCAATTTTGTTGCTGTTTTCAGAATCGGTTACTTTTTAGTGTATATTTTGTTTAGTATAACAATATTAACCAAGTAGAATACAGTCAAGTAGCCTATTTTACATAATATTTTGATTGTTTGCTCATCTGCTAGGCCAGTTTTTTAAATACTTTTACTACTCTTTTAATGGCATCGATATGAATGAAAGACCCTATCCATTTTATATGGTTGTAGAACAGAAATAAAATATTTATTTCCCCTTTGGTTTCCCCGGTCCTTTGAGAGGTTTGCGCGGGGATATTGATCCAACGCGTAAAGGCCCTTTGGAGAAGTTGATGTTATATGGCAAAACCCTTTCTCGGCTATATCAATAGATGAAATGTCGATGACAGGTCAAGGCAGGAGGAAGAAATCTTTTTAATGAATGAATAGGTTGTATTGGTTATGGTCATGATGTTTGGATGAATATTAAATTATTCAACAACTTAGTCAACAAAATTACCAATTTGACACCTCCCCACACCAAAACCTTTTGAATTTAAACAAAACCAAAATGATCAAGTTAACGTCCATTATCTCAAACCCGATAAACCATTTGAACGCAAGCGACCCTTTTACACGTAAACTTTAAAGCTTCAAGTTTCGATACTTAAAAGCTTTATTAGGTTTCGTTTAAGTTAGTTGTTTAGATTGAAAGGATAAGTTCCCTCCTCCTTCCTGCCCTGGTTTCAATAAGGTCGTGAAAAGATTTCTCAAGGGTCGACAATGCGCACGTGATATTTTTTTGGGTTATGAGGCTTGAAATAAATTTAATTAATTTTTTTTTAATTTTAATTCGTGGCGGTGGCGTCCATAGGCTGCGGTGAATTTACCATCAGGTGAGCCGTTTTACATAACTACATATTGTCACGACTGTTTTAATCAATCAATCAATTATTTAACTTGTAAGAATACAATATTATGAGATGTAACAATATTAAGTAAGTGTATGTATTCTGCCTGCACCAGGCGTACAAACTTTAGAAATAATACAGGTTGAGATTATAGTATCTAGTCAAATTATAAGTATCTACATATATACTAACATTGTAAAGCTGAAGAGTTTGTTTCTTTGTTTGTTTGTTTGAACGCGCTAATCTCAGGGACTACTGGTCCGATTCGAAAAGTTATTTCAGTGTTGGGTAGCCTATTTATCGAGGACGGGCTTCTAGTATTACATAAATGTCAAAATTTCATAATGTCATCCATACTAATATTATAAATGCGAAAGTCGGTCTGTCTTTCTGTCTGTCTGTCTGTTACGCTTTCACGGCCAATCCGCTAAACGGATTTTGTTGAAATTTGATATGAATATAGTTGAAGACCCGGGGTCAAATATAGGCTACTTTTTGGCGCAAGCGAGGCTGCGGGAAACAGCTAGTTTCAAATAAATCAAATTCATAAATTAGTATACTATACTATCATGTCTATGTAAAAATTCATTATCTGAATAAAACACTTTATAAGTTCTTCTTTAGTTTTTTTAGAAACTTACTAAGGAGAAATATGTTAAGTCGTATGTAAGGGCATTAAATATTTTCCCACACATGGCATAGCGACTCTTATGGTACTCTAGTAGTTCCCGTACGGGTAGGCAGAGACTATGAATTTTCATTTGCTGCGATCCTCACAAACCTCGCTAGCTTCCTTTACACTCATCACTGTTAAAACAATGAACAAAATCTTTTGCCCAGCAGTGGGACTTAAACAGATTAAATACATTTAAACGTCAGCACTTTTGAAATTGCCTTTTGAACCCCCTTCATTTTGTTACCCTACATGATTAGATTGGTCAAAAAAAATTCGGTCTATGATTCGCCATTTTGAAAATTACTTTCAGTACCATAGTATGATAAATACGTATGGTAACCATGGTAACCATACGTATTTGCATCACATATGGTACAGTTAGGGCTAGACAAATTTACCACGCAGTAATTACGGTATGTTAAGGGGCCACAAGAGGAGCTCGTTAGTAGAGCGCGCCCCACGTATCCGTAGCGAATGCGCGTGTCAAGCGACGGCGTGACGCGACCAGTATTAGATTGGTCGCCATTTAGTAGCATTTTCTATCTTGAGCTCCTCCTTGCTTTGGAAGGCACGTTAAGCCGTTGGTCCCGGTTGTTGTCGATAGATAGCAGTCGTGAGGCTGTGTCAGATGCCTTAGGGCAGCCTGAAAAATTCTGACAGTGTTGGCCACTAACACACCTCGGGTCATGTTTTTGTTGGTCTGGTTCACCTGTAAAAAGGATAAGGAGGTCAGACGACAGTCGCTCCATTGTAATAATCAGTTTCGCCAAATCTAGGACCATGACTTACAGCGTACCCTAGGCTCCGAAGCGTAAGCTGACGACGCAACTAGGAATACACGCTAGAATGATGATGAAGGGGCCACAAATATCTGTCCTTCCGTAAGCTGTCAACAGTCACAATTCTCCCTTTTACAGCTCAAAAGCCCTATTTTTTTTAATGTATAACTCATAGTAGGACGAAATTCGATCGATATTGCACGACTTTACATCGATTTGCGTTAAAAAATGATTCGTTATCAAACAAAAAACATTCGACACTCAGATTTCGGTGAGTCACAATTTTCAATAATATCACTCCAGTAAAAATATTATCTTTCATGAAGCTTTAATGTATATTTCGCGCCTATTTTTTAAACGCCAGGTTTTGTATTATTGTAATGGAATTGTCCAAATTCCCGGGAGAAATAAAACCGACAGACTCGCACAGTCAACACTCAGACACAAAATAATGACGTAAAAGAAGTGTCACCAACAAATAGATTTTTAAATTTCCTTGTGGCACAAAATTGGTGCCTAATAAAAAGTACAGAAGCAAATGCAAATACTGCTAAAGAGAAATAAGAAATTCCGTAAGACAAAAACAGTTTAACTCATGATTTTCTCTATTTTATTATTATCTTTGATCAGATATAAAAAAAAATGAAAATCATTGATAAAATAAAATACTGTTACCATAATTGACATCATAATGTATTTTAGAAGGATAGGCGCTACGATGAAATCGCGGGATGTAACAGCTTGCTTGACTATTTATAAATAAGCTTTGAAAATTTTAAGAAAATCAAACACAGAAGTTTTGACTGTGTGAAAACTTTTCAATGTGACTTGACTTCATCATTGATATTTGTGTAGGTATATGTATATATATATTATAAGCTGTATCAAGTTTTTTTTTTAATGCGATGTCCATAAATACCGCGTCGTAACCGTCAACAGCCCTTTTTGCTGCCCGACGGTCCTGCGATAAACATCTCCGAGCCTGGTGATATTGTTTTTGTTTTGTATTTTTGCAAGTCATTGATAATTTGTTTTGTAATTATTTTGTTAGTAATTTTTATTTTGGAAATATAACGATCTTTGGTTGTGTGTTAACGTTTTTTTTTAAATTAATTCCACTCTGATTGCTAAAATCAGAAGTGGGATAAAGAACGCATTTGCCCACTAACTATTACTGGCTTGCAATTTTTTTTTATAATTTAATTTTTTTTTATTTTTTTTTGAAAATTTTAACGGTTTTTTATTCTTTTCTTTGTTTTTTTTTTTGGTTACTTTGTGTTGTGTGTTCAAAATGGTGGGAACAAAATCGTGTACCCGTAAACGGGGTTATAAAAGACGTTTCTCGCAGGATTCGCGGGATAGCAGCGATTCTTCTCGATATGATAGGCGTAGTCGACGTCGTCGTCGAAATTCGCGCAGTATTTCGCGTCATTCGAGTGAACGTGATCGGTATTATTGAGATCGTGATAGGCGGAGTGTTTCGCGTGTTTCTAGTCGGGAACGTTATAGAAGCGCCTCGCGTGATGAAATTCGAGTTAGGCGACGTTATCGATCGCGTGATGGGAAAAGGCGCGTATTACGTAGTGTTTCATGTGTGAGGTCGCAACATAAACGTGATTTTGATAGGTCTCGATCTCGTTCGTCTGCCGCGGCTCGAAAATCGAGAAATACGCTACGAGAACTACCCGCGGATAGATCGTATACTCCGCCGTTGTCCTCATATTGTATACCTGCCCACGCGCAGTCTAGTGAATTAGCGGCTCCGATTTCTGAGGTATCCACACTCGCGCATGCTTTGATGGAGGCTATTAAGAGTGTGCAGCCTATAAAATCGCAACATTATTATGTGTCTAATTTTGATCCGTCGCTGCACAACATCGAAGCATGGTGTGAGGAAGTGGATCGCGCCAGGGACTTAAATGGTTGGAATGACCAAGAATGTTTGTCACGCGTTGCCTCGTGTCTCAAGGGAGACGCAAAGATTTGGCTGAGTGAATGGGTGACGAATGATAGAACGTGGTCGAACTTTAAAAAGGAGTTCAAATCACTTTGTCCTAATAAATTGGACTACGCAAATATTTTGTTTGATGCCATGAACGCTACTTCGAACAAGTACTCAACATTCGCGGAATATGCTCGCCGAACTTTATTACGTCTCAGAGTAGTCCAAGGTATTAGTGATGAGTTGCGAACGCTTATTGTTATTCGCGGTATAGATAACGCCCAGGTTCGAGCAGCTGCCGCTAATGCAGATTTGACTCCTGATAATCTTGTGTCGTCCATATATACGCAGCCCAGCAGCGGGAAACATGCGAGTACCGCTTCTAGTAACAATAATAAGCAATCTTCAAATAAGTTACGGTTTGACACGAAATGTTTTAATTGCGGCCGACGTGGGCACCTTAGTCGTGAGTGCAAATTTCCTAAAACTAAATCTACCTCCAACACACAAACATCTACTAGCGGTACAAACAGCAGTACAGTCACTTGTACATTCTGCAAAAAGGCGGGTCATACCGAGGAAAAGTGTTTCGCAAAGGCACGTTCAGAGAATCGTAATCCTCGGAACGTTAACTTCTGCTCCCATCCTTCAGATATTGCAGTAAACAAGGACATTGTTACGGCAGTTGTAAATGGAATACCGGTTGATGTTTTGATTGATAGCGGTGCCCTCGGTGTGTCTCTCATTTCGTCCGATGTACTTAAGCATATTTCATGTCAACCTAAGCTGAGACGTTGTGTGTTGAAGGGCATTAGCGATAAGGAAATAGTTGCCACCTCGTACGTTACTCTTACGATAGAATTTTGCGGAATATCAATCGAGGCTGACTTAGTAGTGGTCCCAACTAAGTTTATGAATTGGCCAATTGTAATAGGCACAGATGTACTAAATCGTGATGGGATAACTTATGTGCGAACGAAAGATAGGCAGTATCTTACTCATTCTTCCAAAGTTTTAGTCCAAGTAAATTCCGTATGGTCCGATGATGACCTAAAGGTCAACACACCGCTTATGGGAGCGCTCATGTCTGTGATACGAGAGTTTGCGGATTTTTTGATTACGGGTACTGCTGCAACTACCGTTAAAACCGGTGAGATGGAAATCAAACTAACCAGTGATACTCTGATTCTTAATAATTCAGTTAGTGATGGGATTCTGTTATTGCGCAGAGTACTGGCTACACTAACTCAAGCCGGTTTCTCTATAAATCTCCGGAAATGCTCGTTTCTTGTTACCGAGGTTGAGTATTTGGGCAGGTTGGTAAGTAGAGGTCAGGTCAGGCCGAGTCCTCGGAAGGTGGAAGCCTTGGCTCTTACGTCACCACCTGAAAACGTGAAGCAAGTCCGCCAATTTCTCGGCTTGGCTGGCTACTTCAGACGGGGTACATTAGAGATTACGCTAGAAAAACCGCTCCTATTGCACATCTAACTCGTAAAAATGTCAGCTTCCATTGGTCGGAAGAATGCGAGGCTATTCGTCAAGATCTAATAAAACAATTGACGAACGAGCCAATCCTCGCTATCTTTAACCCTCGGCTCCCAACTGAGGTCCATACAGATGCAAGTAGCGCAGGCTATGGTGGAATCCTGTTGCAAGTGCACCCCGATGGGAAGAAACATGTCGTGGCGTATTTCAGTCGAGTCACTCAAGGTGCTGAGTGTAAATATCACTCGTACGAGCTCGAGACGCTCGCAGTGGTGAAAGCGTTTCAGAACTTTCGACATTACTTGGTGGGTATACATTTTCTTATTGTTACGGACTGCAACGCTCTTAAGTCAACGGAGCGAAAAAAAAAGACCTACTACCTCGAGTTGCACGGTGGTGGATCTACCTACAAGACTTCGAGTTCACCATTGAATACAAAAAGGGAGTTCTGATGCCACACGCCGACTATTTGAGCCGCAATCCAGTCCCCAACGTCAATCAGATAAGTAGACCTCGTAACTGGGCCCAAATTGCGCAAGCAGCCGACAACGAAACCCAAGATTTAATCCAGAAGCTCCAAGATGGTAGACTCGACCCAACTCAATATGTAGTTCAAGCTGACGTCCTGTATTATAAGTACGCACCGGTGGGCGAGCAGTCAAGGCTATTGTGCTACATTCCAAAGGGTCATCGCCTTAGCCTCTTAAGGATCTTTCATGATGAGCACGAACACATTGGCTCTGAGAAGACACTGGACTTGATACTGAAGCACTTTTGGTTTCCCGGGCTCAAACAATTTGTAAGTAAGTATGTGGCTCACTGTTTAGTGTGCATTTCTCATAAACGAGTCCCACGGGCCCCACTTCAGAACATCACTTCGTGGAATAAACCAGATGTTCCTTTCAACACCGTGCATATGGATGCTCTTGGTCCTCTTCCAGCATCAGAAGGATACAAGTTTGTACTTTTGATCGTAGATGCCTTTTCTAAATTTTGCCTACTTTACCCGATGGCCAGACAAGATGCTGTGGAACTAAAACGCGTGGTTACGGGAGCGGTCTCGCTATTTGGCGTACCCAAACTTGTGGTTACTGACAAAGGGCGTATGTTTGAATCCAGAGATTTTGTAAACTGGATTAATGACTTGGGCTGCGACCTGCATTACATAACTCCGGAGATGCACCATGCTAATGGACAAGTCGAGCGGTACGTAAGAACGGTCCTTAATATGTTGCGCATACAGGTGAACCATAAAGGTACATCTTGGCCAAGCACGTTGTGGAAGTTGCAGTTGGTGTTGAACATCACAAAGTAGAAAACTACACAGGTGTCTCCATTGGCTCTACTCGTAGGGGCAGAGCACCTTCTACTGGTACGTGACGTCGCAGTAGAAGGTGCCTCGCCTAATCGAGAGGCCTTGCGTGAAATGACCAGAGGCCGAGCACGCCAGCTGTTAAAGGACAACCAGGCCAAGCAGGACGCTTATGTTAATAAACACCGCCGCGAACCCCGGTCCTTTAATGTGGATGATCATGTGTTCGTGATTAAATTTTCTCAGTCGACAGGAAAATTGGATTCCGGTATGCGCGGGCCATATAAAGTGGTCAAGACGCTGCCGAGTGGGCGGTACGAGCTCCGCTTGCTGAGCGGTGGCTATGGCAAGACTACGCAGGCTGCGGCGCAATACATGGTGCCGTGGCGAGGCGAGTGGTGCCCTGAGACATGTGCTGCATTTTTTGATAGTAAGTTGGCTGGGTACCTATTGACGTTCGTCGTCTTTAAGGTAAGGGTGCGGGTGCTAGTATCTCTAGTCACTCTGGCGTTCGTCGCCCTTGGCGTGTGTCGCTGCACCCTGCGTTCGTCGCCCCAAGCTTGTGTTGCCACATAGGTAGTTCAGAATGAAATACCTATGGCCTGTAACGTGTGTCGTCAGGCAGGCAGAAAGCGTGTGTCGCATTAACATTCGAGTCGAAGATATGGTAATAGCGCTGGATGATAACAGATAAAAAAATAACTTTCTAAAAGTTATATAAATGGCCAACATTGGTTTGTATACTTATGAGACGTCTCCTGTTTTAATGTGATGATGTATATGAGGTTAAATTCGTGTTGCAATGTACTTTGTGTGATATGGATTTGTAAGATGAAGTATAAACTGACTGAATGTATATGAGTGGAGAATGATGAACCATGTGTAAGGAGGAATGCTTTTACTAATAGTCTGAACAATTTGTAATAGAATGTGTGTTTTCAGATGAAGGAGACAATGATGATCAAACTCCTCCTGCAGCACCAGCATCCATAGCTGGTCCCTCGATGCCATCGCTGGACGGAGACATGGAGGATGACATGTCGGTCCTGAATACGATTCCCTCCATTAGAACCAATGGAAGTCTGGATGTCGGGGACGACATTCAGTCAGGAGAGGCCGTATAAGCTGTATCAAGTTTTTTTTTTAATGCGATGTCCATAAATACCGCGTCGTAACCGTCAACAGCCCTTTTTGCTGCCCGACGGTCCTGCGATAAACATCTCCGAGCCTGGTGATATTGTTTTTGTTTTGTATTTTTGCAAGTCATTGATAATTTGTTTTGTAATTATTTTGTTAGTAATTTTTATTTTGGAAATATAACGATCTTTGGTTTTGTGTTAACGTTTTTTTTTAAATTAATTCCACTCTGATTGCTAAAAATATATATAGGTATATATTTAAAATGAAATAGTATTTGTGTATGTTTTATGTATGTTTACGTAGTGTATAAAGTTAAGCTTTTGATAAAATTTGCTCTATAAGTAATACATTTTTCCCCCTTAACTTTTTTGCGCCAAACTACCTTTCCGTTTCTCCCAATGGTTGACTGGTAGAGAATGCTCTTAGCATTAAGTCCGCCAATTGTTATAAGTATATGTGTACTTTGTGGAACAATAAAGTTTTAATAAATAAATAAATAAATCTGTGACTCACTTAAAAATCGGTGAGTCGAATAGTGTTCGTTCGTTTTCGAATGATTTTCATTCAACTTGAGCGGTGAGTCGTAACACATGAGTCAAACCATATATTAAGTCCATAAGTCAAACATCACCAAAAATAGTACTCTTAAAGTCTGATTCGTCTTGAAGATGTGAAATTCTTCTGTTCTCTAGTTATTTTGTTAACTCGTTATTGGGATTCAGTATTATGTGATGTTACCGCAAATATTGAATGGAGTTTGAGTTGGATAAACTGTTGTAGTGAAAATACGTTGTAAAGAGTAAAGGATAATAACAAATATATTTGCTTCCGTGCATTGCGTAAAATGGCATTTTCCAATTTATTGAATGGAAAATACGCTGTAGTAAATGAGAAAAATAAATGGCTGCTACCTTGATGTCGGAAAATGCAATAAAAGAAGAAATTCCAATTTCTTGAGATTGTTTTTGTTGTTCCTTAGATGTTGCCTGATGTCCAATAAGCTCCTAAATTATGAAAAATTATCAACTTTCATATTATAATTTTGAATTATAATTTGTTGTTCATAATCGCCGTACTGAATTCATCAAGCACTCATCAACGGATGAATGCTTAAGCAAATTTATCAAACTATATATGACGTGATTCTGATTATTTTTCCTGTAAAGTTCACGGCAAGGAGTGTATTCGGTAATTTTTTCAAAATTTTAAGTCCAGTAACTTCGTAGATAACCTATGGGGAACGGGTCTTTTTTTCTTCTTTCCTAAATTACTTAAAAACTGTTCAATTTACAAATATGGAAAAAATATATTTAAGATGGACACAAGAAGCTCTTTCATATGATATATAACACGGTACAGAATAATAAACATTTTTTTTTATTTTACCACTTAACCCCCCAAAAATGACCCTTTCATTGGACGTACTTCTTATTATTTTTCCTGTAAAGTTCAAGGCAAGATCTATTTTCTGTGATTTTCAAAAAAATTTAAGTCCAGTAAAGTAACTTAGGTAATTCTTCTCTTCTTTCCTAATTAACTCAAAAATACCGCCCTAAAAATACTGAAAAATATCATGAATATATTCAACTTGATCTCTTTCATTTGATATATCGCAAAGTACAGTTGAAAAAACGTTTTTTTTAATCGACAACATTAACCTCCAAAACAGATGCCCAAATACCAAATTTCAACTTGATCGGTCAGGTTGATTCGCAGAAATCAACTGTAACAGACGGACAGACAGACGACATGAGTGAGATTATAAGGGTTCCTTTCTTACCTTTTGAGGTACGGAATCCTAAAAATGTATTTTTTTTTTATCATATTTTTCCAAAGTGCTGTTAGAGCCTGTAAGTGTAAATGGAATGGGTGAAAATGAGATGACACACATCCCCGAGTAAGGAATGATAACAGATAATGGGGGATGATGGCTATAATCCCATATCTTACTGGCATTTTCCCAGACACGAAATCTACTCAAGTATTTTTCCTAATCTAATAAAAATAAATATCAGGTTTTAGCTTCATTTTTCCCCTTTATTCGTAATCCATAAGGGACTTCAACACTACTTATTGGAATTTGTCACCAGTCAAATAGAAATATACGAACATTTTAAAGCCAACTTAAAAATGATAAAGTTGTTTTTAATTTAACTTTTTTACTGTTATGAAAGTGTGCATTCTCAAATGGAAAAAAAGATGGCACAAAAAGAGATGACTGGACTGTATAAGTGAAAACATGAGTAGGAAAGGTGTTGAGATGGAAATGGTTAGAAATAGAAAAAAAATGGAAGAAACTGACATACTATGCCAACCCCACATAAGTAAGTGGGACAATGTAAAGGAGAAGAAGTCGCCTCTTACGACTTCCAAGGGAAGGAATAAGCCTATTTACAGTTCCGTGCCTATGAGATTTGACGTAAACGCTAGCCACTGAGTTAAAAATTCTTATGTCAAAGATGTACAGCGCTCCATGAGTGCTCCTGTGCGGATAGGAAGGTGACTAAGATATCCATACAAAAACACCATTGTTAAGTCGGTTTGTAAAATACTGACATTGTTTCTATTTACCTCCCTTCCTATATCAAAACCTTAAAATAATGGTGTGTCTTATCTCCGTATACAAACTCCCCCCTCTCAAACCCCCTACGATGGCTAAAGCGGGGATCTTCTCAAAACGATGTAATTTATCTTTACTGCTTTCCAATAATCATCTTAAGTTAAGAGGATACTGTCACAGGAAAACATTACGAAGGAAAATAATGCAGAACTCAAAATACAACATGATAACGAAAAACTAAAAAAACCCGACTACCTTCCTGAGTAACTTGGAAATGAAATAATACGCCGCTTTGTTTTATTTTTTTTATATACTCAGCTCAGTGTCACTCGCATCTAACCACACCTCTCAAGCTAAAATCCATCGAGTCGTTCAGACTGCAGAGCGTGCGCGCCAAACAACAAAAACATGTCCAGTATTGTAGTAATTTAGAGAGCAAGGCAAAAATGGCATCCAAAAAGCTCGGAGTTCCCAACAGGGCAAAGCGATTTTTCACGCCGCAGCATAGACTGGTCCTATATAAGGCGCAAGTGCGGCCACATATGGAATATTGTTGTCACCTGTGGGCGGGAGCACCTGAATGTCAGCTTAAGCCGTTTGACTCAATACAGTGACGCGCTGTCAGAATTGCCGAAGTTCCCGTCATCACAAGTGGTATTGAGCCTTTGAGTCTCAGGAGAGACTTCGCCTCCTTATGCGTGTTCTACCGCTTGTATTATGGGCTATGCTCGGAGGAATTGTTTGACATGATGCCAACAGCCACTTTTTACCATAGCACTTCTCGCCATCGTCAGGGATTTCATCCCCATACCTTGGATCCCATGTTATCAAACGGAACGCTTCAAACGGAATTTCCCCCTTTGTTCACTGCGATTATGAAATGAATTCCCTGCCATGGTTTTCCCTAGTGACTATATGACATGAGAGCCTTCAAAAAGGGCGTGAAAAAAATCCTTCAGGGTCATGTAATAAAGTTAAATAATAGTAGATTGTTAAACTAAGGTCGGATGACATCAATTCCCATACGAGGAGTTCAGACGCCCGAGCGCAGCGAGGGCGGATATAATCCGAGTATGAATTGATGTCATCCACCCGCGGGGAACACTCTACTTTTCATTTCGAATATAAGGAAAGTAAAAAAAAAACATTTTTCTTAAATATTTATTTAAAATTAATGGAAAAGTTCGAACAATTCGTAAAGTTTAAAGTGACATTTTTATTCACTCTATCACTTACTCCACTATTACAAACTTGGCTAAGCTGAATTTCTGTAAAAGTAGGGGATAGATTAGGTATTTGATTAGATGCGATACTTGGGCGTCGTCCTTGACGGCAGATGGAACTTTGGCGCACACTTCGCCGAACTTGGACCGAAGGTTCTGAAGGCAGCCGGGGCTCTGGCGCAGCTACTTCCTAATTTAGGTGGTCCAGAGTTGTCCTGCAGACGCTTATATATGGGGGTCGTGCGATCAATAGCTATGTATGGTGCTCCAGTATGGGCGGAAGATCTCAATAGGAAGACTATTGCCCTACTGCGAGGGCCACAAAGGGTCATGGCCATCAGGGCCATCAGAGGTTACCGCACGATCACCTTCGAGGCGGCAAGTATATTGGCCGGTTCCATGCCCTGGGACTTAGAGGCCAGAATTATTGCGTCATTATTTATTTGGCGCGAGAGGGCTCTAACCCGGGGTCATACACCGGCCCCAAGCGAAATAGCGGGACAACAAAGGGTGTTGCGCCAGATTGCCAAAAGCGAATGGGCGCAGAGGTTAGAGCAACCCACTGCTGGGCATCGAACTATTGAGGCGGTCCGTCCGGTTCTGGATCAGTGGTTGACGAGAAGGCATGGTCGGCTGACATTCCGACTGACACAGCTACTCTCTGGACACGGCTGTTTTGGGGGGTATCTGTGTCGCATCGCAGGTAGAGAGCCGACGGCGGTTTGCCACCACTGTGACGGCTGCCCGGATGAAGATGCCCAACATACGTTGGAACACTGCCCAGCATGGGTTGTGGACAGAGGTGCGCTACGATCGCAATTGGGGGACGACCTCTCGCTTTCGACTGTCATCCAGTGTATGGTCGAAAGTGAGACGTCGTGGACAGCGGTGCAGGCCTTTGCCGAAAGCATCATGGCCCGCAAAGAGGAGGCGGAGAGGGAAAGGGAGCAATCCTCTGACCTTCCCATCCGCCGGAGACGCACAGGGCGCAGACGGCGGGCCTACGGCCTGCACCTGCAGCCCACATAGTGAGGTTGGCCGGGCACCGGAACAAATGGGATTCCGTTGCCCGACCAAAAGCCTTGGGTTGAAAGGCGCGTCCGTGTCAAGCGCGCCTTTACCCTCGCGGGAAGAGGAGGCCCGACGGGCACCCGCAGGCCACTCCGAAGAGTGGCCGAGCCGAGGCCGCCGTGGTAGCGGCCGCCGCGCCGGTGCTGTGGAGCATAAGAAAGCACACGGTTCCGGCAATACGCGGTAGGCGATTGACACCGTGTGGTTTTTAGTGGGTCCAAGTCCCACATAACCACCCAGCTTCCCGTTCATTGGCTGGGTGGTAGGCGAAGGCCTTTTCCACACGAAAAAAAAAAAAAAAAAAAGGTATTTGATTAGATGGTGGAATCCATGGCTGAGAATCTTTTGAAGTGGTTGGTTTAGGCGAACTGGGGAGTATATTAATGGATTCAGTCAATTTGTTCGATATCTTCGTTTTTTGTTGAACAGAATCTTCAATATATCCTTCGGCGACTGTGCTGGATTTCCATCCACCGTGTCTCTTTAACATAGTCATATTTGCTCCAGAATCGGCTAATAGTGTCGCTGACGTTCTTCTATAACAAAGGCCGGTATACTCGTTACAATTAGGCAAATTCAGATATGTCGCTATCTGCTTGGGCATACCTGATATTTTATTTTTACCGATCACTTGTTTATAGCATTTTCCCTTTTGATAGTTGAGAAAAAAACGATCCGTTTTTATGTTTTCTGGTCTTATTTTTTGATATTTTTTAACTATTTTCGAAAAGTCTTCTCGCACTACAAACGTGCGCTCAATATTTGTTTTTGTTTTGGTTAATTTAACAAGTAGTAACTGGCCTTGATTTTCAACATCATGGATTGTTAGATTTGTGAGCTCACTGCTTCTGCAAGCGCCGCTTATGCCAAATATCAACACTACCAGAGAAGAACATAATTTTGTTGGTATAGATAGAGTTTTAAAAATATTTTGAAAACACACACCATTCAACATCTATGTTCCCATTTTATGCATTCTGACAACGGAAACCATGTTGGTTTTGCATAAAAACATTTACTTATTAGCTTACCTTCACTGCCAAATATATCTCGTCAGGGGCTTCATTTAAAAATGTTTCCACTTCGTTAGAGGAGAATACTTTTGATTTTTTACTTTTAAACCCCTGTGACTGTCTTTTTAAGAATGATGTTAAATTATGGAATTTTGTCAAATCTATATTGTGTTTCACACTTAGTGTACTCTTAAGCATTGAATATCTGCTCCATAGCGTAGAAGGTTTAACTTTGCCAGACTGTCCATTAAAGTATGTTAGAAACATACTTTCGGAAAATGAATTTATCTTCTTGTCAGCTCGCCAATTCATAAAATCATTATATACAATTAAGTATCTTTCTTTAGAAATTGCTGGTAAAAGATTTTCGATTACTGAATTTGCTACATCTTTAACCGAATCTGGGGTCAGTATTTCAGTATCACTTGAACTCATTTTTAAACAAATCTCTTGTAAAAATAGTTCTGCAATGCAAACAAACAGCTCTAATCCCGCCAAATAATTTTTCATGTCTTTTTTTTTCTAGCTTTTATTTTTTTAATTTTAAATATGGAACACAAAGCTTCTCCACCGCAGGCCATCCATTTCGATGTTAAAAAAAAATGTTTATTTTATTTTTTAAATACTGTGTATGTAGGTATGCAGTGCCTTTTTATTGATTTTTTTTATCATAAATAAATCGGTGACATATTTCTATGTAGGTATAGATATCATTTTTTACATAAAACAACCCTATGTATTAAAATTCTGTTTGCCTACTTAATTGTATATAAAAATAAAGTACATATCTCCTACTACTATGCAAAATACATACATACGAGTACATACCTATACACATACTCTCGAAAAACATAAACCTCGTTTCGGCAAAGACGGGTAATACTAGGTACATTTTGTTTACCATCTTAGAGTTTCCCAGTTCTCGATAATTTTACATTTACGGGAAAATAAAAGGTAGGTAAATAATTTCACTTCGAATTCATTATTCGTTCACCGTCGGCTGGCAACTTCGTGTTTTGAATAAATAAGTGACCACTTGTTGTGATTATTGCCCATGGAGCAAATACAAAGAGGAGACGGCGTATCGACTGGTGCACCAACGGTCATTAGCGCAGTGACGTCGGAAATGGGCGTGGCTTAAGACTTTCGTTCAACTGTGGAAGATGCGTAACGTGGAACGAGCTCTAATATTTTTCTTATTTTTCTAATTAGCGTTTTGTTTCAGTTTATTTCATTTAGTTTTAAGTGTTTCAATGCTGTACTGTTATGGAAACACAATAAACGTAAGTAAATAATATATTTTCGAATTTATTTTATTGATTTAGTGTTGCACAAAATATGTGTCTGATTTTAATGTTCAAAATATCTGTAATATAAAGAAATACAAATATATTTTTATGACGAAATCTTCGATTTGCTAGCGACATCTATTGGTAAGTTAAGGTAATAGGGGTTCGTCAACCTACGCGGAGCCACGGCCAAACCGAGGTCCCTTCACGCCTGCCTGCCTAGCCTCACACAATTTTTGTAAGGAAGCTCTCGATACGTCATCTCCCCTTTGTTATTACTCCGTGTTATTGCCCCTTCTGGCAGCGACGGGCAGGATTCGAGGTGAATTCGGAATAGAGCCTAATAATGAGATGAAGAGATTTTCTTTAAATAAATCTGTTTGCCGTTGACTTAGGGAGATAAATGAGGAAAGTTGCCCTAGTTCAGTTATCCAGATTAACACCCGAACTATTGCTATAGATCGGGAGCATGAGCAATTACAAAGAGGAGATGCCGTTTGAAATGGCGCAGTGATGTGATCATTGGCGCCTCGCCGACACAAAAGTGGGCAGATACTGTCATTGCTCGTGCTCCATGGTTGGAGCCACGGCCGAAACCAAGAACCCCGCACGTCTGCCTTCCACCTCGTGCAGCCTCACAAATACTTTCATACAAAACGCTTATTACGGTATCTCCTCTTTGTAATTGCTCCGTGATCGGGAGCCATATTGATGCTGTTTCTTTTTAATGATTTTAAATTGACCTTACTATGATGCCGCAGGAACCCAAAGTGGATCTTGGCCGAGAAGGCACTATTTCATGCGGTCTTGTACCAGTTGTCGCCAGTCGCTCACTCTCAGGCTCCTTAGGTCCTTTAGCTCGATCAGATCGATGCACTAAGGCGACTAACAGGTCGACGTCCAAAACTGAGTTTTATATAATAACATTTGCCAATGCAAATCCAAAAAGAGGATTTTAAAATTGTTGCATGCACTGTTGTAACAGCATCCATGTTCGTGACAATAGCTGATTCAGGAGAGCCGCCAATCTTACGGAAACAGACAAATTATGTAGGAAACAAGTCCATGCTAAGGCCATGCCGCCGCACCCTGGTAAAACAAAAGAGGCTTTCAAAAAGTGCTACTTCGACGTCGCGGTAGTGGATATGCTTATTAAAATGGTCTTATAATAAAGACCGGGGGCAGAAGATGAAAAGCGTATCTTGATCTCCAAAGCAACATGATTAAAACTAAATGTCTCAATGTAGTTCTCATCATGTCTGAAACAAATATCATTTACAATGTATGTTCCCAAAGATTTTATACAAAACTGGCTTCGAGATTCTACAGAATACGAGACAACTTCACGAAGGCAACCCGTCTCCAAATTCCTTAGAAATCCTCGTTACGGAATATGTTCGCGATATCAACATATTGATTCGGAATGTGACATAGCTTCGTACTCAAAGCGACATTTTAACATCCTTTATCATAAATGTCTTTTCATCACGAAAAACGGTTAAAAGAATGTATACTTATTTGATGTTTTAAATACCTTGAAATGAAAACAGTAAGGGCGGTACGAGGTTCCTATGAGACGAGACGTTGGAAAAATTGCTTGTTGTCGGTGTAGTCTAGAATATAGTTGAAGGCCCGGAGTCAAAGATAGGCTACTTTTATCGCACGTGGAGCTGCAGGAAACAGCTAGATACTGTCAAAATCCAGAATCAATTCTGCAGTAATTAACAAAAAAATGTTGTTTTAATAATAAGCACTTTGGAGTAGAACGTGTACATCAAATGTTCATTTAAAATTTGGTACAATCGGTTTATCACCTGACCTCCTGACCATTTCGATTGGCCACGGTCACGTTTATCTGTCTCCAACTGTACATCAATGATACGATTTGAAAAACCCTAAGAGATGAACAGTTTTTATGTTGAAAACTATTCCAAGTGATGCAGTTTCGACAATAAAGCTTTCGAGATAATAGCGTGAGCACTTTCAGCCGTCGCAAAGAGCACAAGACACTGTTACTTTTATCTTTTATGACTTGAACTGACCTTTTTGTTAAATAAAAATGAAGTGTTTATTGTGTGTGGAGAGCTGCAAGTTTAAACACAAAGATACTCGTATTCAAGTAGCGGATGTTATCTTTCGTCCTGAAAAAATGGTGTAAGTATTATGTAATATACTAACTTAATTAACTGTAGTTTTCTATATGACTCGCCGAAATCCGATAAATCGAATTAAAGTTGTTCGACTCACTAATTATATCGAACGAAAATCTTTCGATATCGAATAAATATAACTCATCTCATCGGTTTTGATGAGTCACACTTCTGACTCGCTTCGGATTTCTTTTTTTAACGTTTTTGAAGAGAAACCAGTCGAATTTGTCTGCAAAATTTGTTTTTGTTTACTTTAGTTTTTATAGTGATTTTCTGGTTCCAAATAAATGGTTTTTTTTTCAAAGAGATATTGTCGCCATTATTAAGTCCACCCAATCCGAATAAGTATTGTAGATATTTTTCAATTAAATTTAAAGTCTACCCAACTGGAGCCCTATTTTTGAAATGTATGACATACTAGCTTTTTCCCGCAGCGTTCGATGTCGAACAAAAATTATTCGACTCGCCGATTTTTTTTTTATACAACTAAGTAGGCAAACAGCGGCCCACCTGATGGTAAGTGGTTACCGTAGCCTATGAACGCCTGCAACACCGAAGATGTCACGAGCGCGTTACCGACCTGTCCGCTATCAGCACAGTGACCCCTCTGGAGCCTGGCGACCCTACTCACCAGCAGGAACACAACACTGCATCACAGTGGTATTTGGCTGCGGTCTTCTGTAGGGTGTAGGTACTTCCCCAGACGGACTACTCCTTACAAAATGTCCTACCTCTCATAATGAATGAGTCACATTTTTCAAAAATAGCTCTCATGGTTGAATCAAACATGGCACGTGCCGTTTACATGCCAGCTGAGATTTACTAGGCATTGGTAAACAATAAATTGTAAACGGACACGCACAATCTAAAGTTTTCAGTGCACATGAGTAAGTACGGAACAGAGAGAACTAACTGCGTTAATTGCGAATTATGACTCGATTAGAATCTCCTTATCGTGTCATAATTCTTTTGGTCCTTTTTCTACTTAACTATAAACGACTTAATTATTTATTTATTTATTTTATACAAACACTGACAGCACTTACAGTTTCCCAATGCGTGTTGTGAGTTAGGACAGGACATATTACACAGGTTTATGAGACTCATACATTATACATGAATGAACAAAGGATTTCAGCTTATCATAAAATATATCTACGTTTGGCAAATGAGCAATCAAGGCGCCAAACAGTACCATGGCCTGGTTAGTGGGCGCGTACCGCGCGGTTTCCGTGGCCGACGTCGCAGCCACGAGTAGTGGCCGGTTGCGTAATTGCCTATAGACCACTGGGGTATAAAAGCTGCACCTAGCCAGAGCCGGTACCATATCCATTTCCATATCCATATCCATTCAATAAATAAATATATAGCGATAAGTCCGTTTTTCTAACTCATGTTCAAGTAAGTTAATTTTATTCCTCGGTGCAACAAAAAGTATCTATATTATTTCGTAAATGCTTGTAACTTCGACTTCCACAAAGTAACGCCTGAATCAATTTAATACTATTTCAATTAAAAAAATGTCTTAATTAAAATAGGTCTACTTTGTGACTTTGCAAAACGACTGTTGAGATTATAGCCCAAATCCAAGCTTAAGTATCTAAGACCTGCTGAGCAAGACAGTAACTCAGATCTTCCACTAAATAGAATGAAAATAATCCCACGGTATCGTCGGAATGCCTTATCTTGTCGCCGCAGGTACTTTCAGGATTTTGCGACGCCTGTCAAGCCTGGTGGAGGCAAGGACTGGAAATTCGCAGTATCGTCTTTTGTTTTGATAGCAAATGTGAGCTGTTATAGTCTTGGATAAAGTGGAAAAAAATGCTAAACATCAAATATGATGAGATGGAATTTTTCCCCGTTGCGTCCTTAGATTTTGGAAGCCAAGGTATGCTTTAACTCTTGGTATAGTTTCCTTGTAAAAAGAGTCCCGAGATCAGACAGCCACTCCACTGTAATACAATATAACTTTATTGCCCACATCTCACATCAATCACAAAATTGAAATTATAACATTGTTTTTTGCATGCTCTCTGTGTGAATTTACAAAGGTTGCCTTAAATATTATCTATACTAATATTATAAATGCGAAAGTCTGTCTGTTACGCGTTCACGACCAACCGCTGAACGGATTTTTGATGTAATTTGGTATGAATATAGTTGAAGACTCGAAGTCAAACAAAGGCTACTTTTTGACGCAGGCGGAGCTGCGGGAAACAGCTAGTTTCTTATATATAAATCACAGTGTCTATTCTAATGTATTTGATACTAATCTGTTATAATAGAATATTGATATGTAAATGAATAAATAAATAATATGAAGCAGGCGGACTTCTTGCTAAGCAATCTCTGCCAGCCAACCTTTGTACAATAAGAGAACATGACGTAAGGGTGGGCCCAGTAGAATTAAAAATAAAAATTATGTCTACTGTAGGTATAGATAAATCAACACAGACATAATAATAAATCATGTAATCAGCCAAATCTAAGGCATCATGGCCTTTATAGTTGGTAATAGATTTTCAAACTGCCAAAAGGCATGTCATTATCTACCCAATAGGTCGCCGCGTTAGGCAACATAGGGGAACATTGGTATGAGTTCAAGTAAGTGAGCGGCTAAGGATGGCACTGTCGAGAACATAGCTCTTATAGGCCGGCCGGCTAAGGCAAGCCAGAGGTAGGGGTCCTCATTGGTCTCCACTCCGACCTGAAGGAAAACCGGAAGCAAGGGATGGCGGTCCCTTTAGAAGCACTAACGTCCGCGGTGTCGCCACTCACCAACAGCTCGACTGCACTAAAAGGGGAACCCAACGGGCGATGGGATCGTTAAAATCCTATTATTTTATTACATGAATAAATACAGTATCTAATTCACTAACAGCAACCAAAATAAAGGTGATCCCTTAACAGATTACGAGCAAAACAATGGGGTGAAGGTAATTCTCATTTTGCAGGTAGATAAAGAGAGGGTAGTAAACAGTTGAGGCCTGTTTATCATTTAAAGCTCCTTGAAATAGATTCATGCGGGATCATGGGCTTAAACTACAGCTGTTTAATTAATATATCTAATTTTATAAACGAAGCAACTTGCTCTCTGCTTGGAACTATTAGAAAAGTAGCAGCCCGTCCTGACTTCGCCCGACAAGTAGGCTATCCAGCACTAAAAGAATTTTTAAATCGGACCTTAGATCGGTTCCTGAGATTAGCGATTTATTTTTCAAACAAACACTTCAGCTTTGTAATTTTAGTATAGATTAATTTTCTTCCTTCTCCTTCCAACCGTGTCTTCCAGCTGCGTCCTCATCTTGCGATTATTAATACCAATTTTAACACCTGGCTTGACTAACATCATTTATACTTGAGAATGGCTTATCAATGTGAGAAAGAAAGAAATTCTTGTTTCATTTGATTTTTTAGTGTATTGCATGTTATTTTTTATTTTTAATAATCATATTTTTTTTCATTGTTACATCATACTCGTAATAAATTCTATAATATTGTTTGTAAGATTTCGATCCTGACGTAACATCTTAGAGAGTGTATGACAACAAACAAACAAAAAGCTTTCAATAGTATAAAGATTATCACATCCCAAAATTCTGAACATTGTGTTGGTGCCAATCATATAGAAACAACAATAGAACATTAGAGAAGAAATACATAGTCAAAAAAGCCTTGGCTATTCCGGAGGTGAAAAAAGGCTGAGAATAGAATAGAATATATCTTTATTGAGAAAGCTATCACGTAGGTACAGCAAAAGTCTTATAAACTTATGCTACATGTTTATAATGTACGTGACAGACGTCTCAATAGGTGGTGGTTCAGTGATACGCTAGACATGCAGGCATGCCTAGCACTGATTTTCAGCCACCACCTTCTGATTTTCAGTCACGGAACAAGTGATCCTAAAACAAAGATTTAAACCTAAACTTGTGTGATTATAATCCTTGTCTGGCGTCTTACTACCATCTCACACTCTCATCCAAATCGGAGATCCAAATGCAAGCAAGTGAGCGAGATATCGCCTTACACACCATATTGCAAATCCCACCCACCCACTCGCACCCGGACGGAAACAAGAGATGATAGTAATCCACCTGTTCAATACTGTTATCTATATATAATCTATGGCAAAAATTTACAGTTTATAGTCTGTGACTGATCTATGCCACTATGATATCTAGCTCTAGTCAGCGAATCAGTCAACTGTGCAGTCAACCCACTTTAAAATATAAAACGTCCACCTGCAACGTGGAGGACAACCGTTGCCAAGGATTTGGGCTGAACTGAGCACTTGGACAACCCAGGACAGATTGTCCTGGCGCAAACGTACGAGGAGGACCGACCCCCAAATAAAGAGATAAAGCACGGAAGAAGAAGAGAAGAAATACATAAAAATGTAGCTTCATAAATTGTAAGTAATCATGAAATTACTTATTAAAAATAAATATCCGTTTATTCGATGTTTTGTGAAGACTCCTGTGTAAAACATATGACTGTAAGTAACAAGCTTTAGCGGGAAATGGCCACTCTCGAGACGTTACAAGTGATAAAATGTAAAAAAAGAATTTAGTTTTACTTACGTTCTGGACTGGCTCAGCCACCTCAAACGGTCTTAGGTCTCTTTATCTGTGCTCTACACAAAAACGACGTACAAAAATTACAATTATAAACAAGCAAATTGAAAAATATTTAAAAACATATTTTTATAGCCAAATTTTATTTCATAAATAATTATTGATATTTGAGGATCTCGTTAGTCGAGCGTAACCCGCGTATCCGTAGCGAATGCGCTTGTCAAGCGATGACGCGACGCGACCACTATTGGATTGCTCGCCATTTTAGTGGCATTTTCTATCTTAAGCTCCTCCGTGCTTCGGAAGGCACATTAAGTCGTTGGTCCCGGTTGTTATCGATAGATAGCAGTCGTGAGGCTGTGTCAAATGACTTAGGGTAGCCTGAAAAATTCTGCCAGTGTTGGCCACTAACACACCTCAGGTCATGTTCCTGGTCAATGGTCTTCAATGGTCTGGTTTCCCTGTAAAAAGGGTTACGGAGGTCGACGGCAGTCGCTCCATTGTAATTACCGCCAAATCTAGGACCATGACTTACAACAGCTAAACCTTTTTTTATACAATTTAATAGGTAAACAGGCACGCGGTATACCTGATGGTAAGTGGTTATCGCAGCCAAAACTCTAGGCTTCGAAGCATAAGCTGACGACACAAACTAGGACTACACGCTAAGATGATCATGAAATAATTATTGATATTACAGACATTATAAGAATCTATTTATTCTAATTTCCGTCACGTAATTTCATCTAAACATTCATTAGGTACGTATTAATATTTTCATGTCAATTTATCTATTTATCGTATGGCAATTTTGTTAGCTGTGCGCGCCTATATGTATAATCTGAAATTCTATCCTATTAAAGTAGTTCACTATCAATGAAAATTCCAATTTCTCGTATCTTGTACCACTCACACGAGATAAGGCACGCCGTTTAAGCTTCCCCCGGATTGGCGACGTAAAATTTTATGTGATCCCGACGGATGCATCACCCCTCCGATGCCCTAAAACGGGCATTTGGGAACCCTTGTTTGACGAAGTGTTTTAACAAGAGAATTTTCTTTAAATTTGTCACAATATTTCTGAAATAGACCAGCCGATAATACTTTGTAATCGAAGTCTCGGTTTCAAGCGCACCGAAATTATTCTTCGGAGCGCAACTAAAAAGGGCGCTTCAGAAATTAATAAATATTAAAATTTCATTCCTTGAAGTGCACCATCGTCGCTTTGTTAAAGTTTTAATAAATAGAGATTAATTTTTAAGTATTTTTTTATCTAATACTTCCATACCAATATTATAAATGCTAAAGCCTGTCTGTCACGCTTACACGGTCAAACCGCTGAACGGATTTTAATAAAATTTGGTATGAATATAGTTGAAGACCCGGGGTCAAACATAGACTACTTTTTGATGCAAGCGGAGCTGCAGTAAACAGCTAGTCCATTCTAATATTATAAATGCGAAAATCTGATTGTCTGTTAGGCTTTCACGGCCAAACCGCTGGACGGATTTTGATAAAATTTAGTATGAATATAGATGAAAACCCGGGGTCAAACTTTTGACTACTTTTGACGCAGGCAGAGCTGCGAGAAAAAGCTAGTTTTCTATAAAGTTAATTCTAACAATAGCAAAACATATTTGTACTCTGTTGTAACTATTGTTACATAAATGTCTGACCATTGTTTTATTTTTTTATTAAAGTTCATATCTCAATGATAGTTACGATAAAGATTGGTGCTCATAATCCAAATTGTGGTTACATTTTAGACGTAACCTGGTTAATTAGTCAAAGCTAAGAAGTCCAACATTTATTCAAATACCAACAAAATTTAATAATACCAAACAACACTTCGAAAACAGATGTGTATGAATAAATTCATCCCCAAACCCCGTGGCTAACCAGATAACCAAAAAAACACGTGACAGATCCTAAACGTAATTTTTCCCGCCCGCCTTTGGAATATTAAAAGCTCGGTGAGCTTTGATCTTGGCCCAAGTATTTGCTTACAAAATTAGATTAGTTTGGGATAGCGATCTTATTTTTTTAAAGGCTTTTCAAATTAAGAGATACCTACGATCTAATTTGAAACAATTTGTAGTTATTTTTAAAATTAATTTTGTCATTAAAACTTGGACTAATTTTACATAATTGTCGTGGAAGAAGGTTTTTGGTCTCTGAATAGTTTCACTCAATGCTACAGATGGGTAGTAAAGAAGGTCAGCAAAATACTAGATACTTACTTGATATAGTCATTCCCACAATATGCCATTCACGATCCTGTCCAAAATTCGAAATATTCTACTCGCTAACCGCTTAACCACAAGCATCTTAGGTAATCTTAACAATAGCTGGAATTATTGATGAAACTTGATCCTGAAATTGACAAAGTAATATCTAAATTTAACCGATTTTCTAAGAAAACATAAACGTCATTATTTCAACGTGCGGCAAACCATACAGCAAATTTACAGGAACTTGGTTTCGTGAGTTTAGAATAGAATTGAATTTATTGAAACGTTTTATCAATTTACAGAAATGTCTTACGAAATAAACATAGTAAGTACGAAATATGCTTGATAGACGTCTCAATAGGTGATGGTTCATTATTACGCAAGACATGCAAGCATGACTAGCACTGGTTTTCAGCCACCACCTTCTGAGGAGTCACCGTGCCTCACTTACGCGCGCGCACCAAAAAATTCCTAAATCTACTTGGTTGGATTCAATTTTGGAAGTTAGGTAACGCTCTTCTACTGGACATAGGTCTCCCCAAAGGATTTTCAAAATGACCGGTTGGAAGCGGTCTGCATCTAGCGCTTGCCAGCAACCTTCTTCAGGTCGTCTGATCATTTAGTCGGCTGTTTTCAAAAGCTGTGTTTGCCGCAGCTTGGTCAATTAATTTGGCAGCTTTGCCCATTAGCCATCGATTTTCAGCGAAAGGTCTCTAGCTATTTAATAGGTATAAAAATAAATGGATGTAATGAATTTTGTTCATTTATTATTCCTATTGGGAGTGGTGATTGATAAAACGTATCAGAATTGGTCGGGATCTAATTAGTCATGAAATTTCGTTAAATATTAACTTCCATTATTGAGAATTTGATCAATGGCTTTTCGGTGCCTCGATATTGCTTTCCTGAAGTATTTGCATAGAATTACGAATTGAACTTTCTTGTATAGGTAGGTATAATGATTTCTTATGTTTTCGCGATTGTTATTCATTAAATTAAACTATTTTAATACGGTTTTATCGCGTTTATTACTTATTTATTTACACCTGACGTTTCAAACACTTTACAGCGTTCATGGTCGCAGGCAGACTAAGTTAACATTTGTCTTTGATGTCATAAGATTACAAACTACCGCCTGAAATTTTTATTGGGAACTATTTTGTGAGCCAATACTGCGTGAATCGGAATAGCTATATAATTGAGTAAATTTTCCGACCAAAAATTTTTAGAAATAAGAGTAGTTTTCAAGGCTTTGGTACCTGTTCCTGTAGAATTTTTTTAAAACCATTTCCCCGTGATTCCGATGGAAGTACGGATCTGTAGAAATGCTGAGCCAATCGATCAGTGACCACAGCCATTGTAACACGGTTGAAACGTCGGAAGTATGATGTAACATCGCTTTGGTGTGAACTGTAATTTGGTGTGATTTTATGAATGGTTCAAATAAAAAATTTACTTTATGTTTTGAATTAATCCCGACTATAATTTTACTATAAGACTTTCAGATTCATTCCAGAAATAAAAAATAAACATCCACAACTCGAAAGACTTTGTGGTGTTTTTCTGACTTGTTTTTAGGGTTAAAGAGAAACCATAGAAAGAAACATACGCTAAAACTAAAAATTAAGATTTGAGAATATGATGTTATGAGAAAATTATATTTTGTGAATGTGATCTTTTGAGAATATATGATTCAGCGACGGAGGGGTTTATATTGGTGTAAACCTGTTTGTAGCCTATTTAAACGCATAAGGTAACCTAGCCTAGCGTTATTTGGTTTTCAGAAAAAGGCCTTGTTAAGATTTGAGCCAAAAACAAACTTTTTGAAAATATTAGCATTAAACCCAGCATTTTAATTGGCTCTCCGTATCTTCATGCGCCAATTCACCCTTTTTATTACGAACAACCAAAAAAACTTTGTTTATAACAAGATTTGTTAATTTTATCAGAAAATTCTCCAAATTTAACTCAAGAAGATATAATTAAAGAGATCGGGCAAAATCGCCAATTTAATTTGGTTCCTCAAGAACCGTTGTCGGCTTGAGTGCGGGCTGTGTCAAAGAATTAATTAAATTTTCTAGCATCTGAGTATTTCATTAGTTGTTTTAAATTATTATATAACTAGCTTTTTCCCGAGGCTTTGCACGCGTACTTCCATCCCATGGAAATAGTAGTTTGGAGAAAATATTTGAAACAAATACCGCCTTTTTAGTGTGTTTTAGATGTGATGTTGCAAAAGTGCATAACAAGTCGCATCCCATAGCAAGCAGCGCCCTCTACACCATGGAACTAACGTTAAATCATCAGTACCCCAAGCACGAATATTTGCAAGTTTCGTAACGTAAACGTATCGAGTAGTCGACACGATAACGGAACACAATGAAAGGTGGAACACGAAGCACTATCGTAATCGTATCGAGACCTCGACACGATAACGTTAGTGACGTCATGCTAATGTAAATAAGGATGGGCAAAATCGAATGAAAGATCTAAAAATTGAATGAACATTTCGTTCAAAAACTATATCCTTATTTAATTAATAAAAAAGATTGTGATTTCAGGGCATATTAAACCTTAAAACTCGTCGAAATTTGATGCAATATGAAGAATTTGCAGTAAAAGTTTAAAAAAATAATTTCGTTGTATAATTTATTATTTGAACTTTGTTTGGTGAGAATGCCGTGCCACGGGCCGTGCGTTTCTAAACGATCGACGCGGAGGTACCTAGGACTTGAGACGATAGCAAAGCTAATCACTAACTAAACACATTCACTAATCACTTCAAGGACAACCTTTGTTTTGAAATGAACTTGTGTCGTGAAACTTGTGATTTATAAAAAGTTTGGACTTATTTTATTTACTTTAAATGAATTTTCAGTGGATATTTCTGTGGATATTTGGAATATGTTTTTTGTGTAGGTTATAAAAGTGCTAAAGTGTATATTCTGTAGAGGTACTCAATTAAAGAAATTAGGCTGGTCATATTTATTTATTTGTAAACAAAGTGATTTTTAAATAAACTGTGATGGCGTGTAAGTATGTGCCTTATTTTTGTCAAACTCTTCTTCATCCAAGCATATTTTCCCAGTTAAATATTCACCTTGCGCTTCAGAGTCTAGGGCACGTTTCAATCATATAACAATGGAGCGACTGCTGTTTGCCCTTCGTAAGCGTTATTAGGAGGCTAGGAGACTGTCTGCGGCTTAAATGATCACGATGATGATGAAGCCCTCGTGTCCTAACCAAACTAAAAACAACTAAACAGAGTATGCTTCCCGCGGGAATCGAACCCGCGACCTCGGGGTCCTCGGAAAAACGACTTTATTAACCACTAGACAACATAAGCAATTTTTGGCAAATTATATGCAAGTATAAAATAAGAAGATAAAATATTTTTCAAATAACCATTTCTAGTTACTTTAAGAAGATATTGTGTTTGTACATGTGGAACAATAAAGTATTTTAATAAATAAATAAGATAGTATATAGTACAAAATACGATGTCGAGGGGTACTTCTTGTTTGAATGAATTATTTTATAACAAAATGTATCAATAAAATCACTTTTATTATTATTTTAAGCTTCCAATAAACTCTGACGAATGTTTTCCTCACTGCGAAATTGTAAGTGACAAAACTTTCGAGAAACTCGCAAGCCAGCCTTCGACAATTACGATACCATACGTCATTTTAAGCATTCGTGCTCGCTATCTTCATACAAACGGCTTCAAGTTACGTTACCTATTCGATACGAAGACGATTCGAAACCTAATGTAAATATTTGTGCTTCGAAAACTAGTTCTAATTACGCACACTAGAGGCGCTGTTCAAGTGCCCATACTAAATGCTCACGTTAACGATACGAAAGTTTTTTCGATAGTGATTCGTGCTTGGGGTACAGGACGCTTGCTATCGGTGCGACTCAACCCAGGAGGGTCCAAAACACAAGGGATATTGGCAGACACCATTGCTCTTTGAATCAATGTCTATTAGTGCATGGTGCATAGGAAATTATTTATTTTATGATGGGACAAAATCACACAGATTGGAACTTGTGCTTTGGAATACTATCTCAATGATACTATATTTTCTGATACTAAATTTTATTTTCAATTTGACATAACTAGAATGATGTTATAAATCTATTAAATGACTGAATATTTGTACGCCATACTTTAATGGCAAAACATAGCGTTCCCTATTATCTGTAACAACTGCGTGTTCATGTATACCCATGTTTGCACAAATAAATTATTTGATTTGGTCGCCATTTGTGGCATTTTCTATCTTGAGGTCCTCCGTGCTTCGAAAAGCACGGTAAGCCGTTGGTTCCGGTTGTTGTCGATAGATATCAGTCGTTAGGCTGTGTCAGATGCCTTAGGGCAGCCTGAAAAAATATGACAGTGTTGGCCACTAACACACCTCAGGTCATGTTCCTGTTGGTCTGGTTTCCCTATAAAAAGGGTTACGGAGGTCAGACGGCAATTGCTTCATTGTAATAATCAGTACCGCCAAATCTAGAACCATGACTTACAGCGTACCCTTGGCTCCGAAGCGTAAGCTGACGACGCAACTTGGAATACACTCTAGGATGATCATGATGATACTATATTTTCTAATAAATATATAGATGAACAACCAAAACCCAGGCCGATCAGGAAAAAATCATTTTCTCCTTTTGTCCAGACCAGCGATCAAAACCTCTTCAGCGGGCAAGCATGTCAACCATTACGCCACGAAGGTCGTGACTAAGCTATGTTCGACCTAACAAACAAATGCTAAAACAATACCGACAATGCTATTCTCGGCATTAAAATTAAATACACATTTACTGCATTTGGAGCCTCATTAAATACTAATCCGGACTGTGCATCGCTGCAGACAGGTTTGTGTAGTAGTGCTGTGTAAAGAAAGTATCGATAAGTCGGGTCGGAAGTATCGATCGACCAGTCAGTGGGCGCGTGGTCTTGGCATTGGCCTTACGATCCAGATGTCGTGAGATGTACTTCCACGGAAAGGATACTTTGATTAGTTGTTTTAGTCTAATAGAACTTTACAGGATAAAATCACCTGATTTACCGATTAGACAAATGTTTGACGGAAGGCACGTGGCCACGGCTTACAAAATAGTGATATGGTATAAGGGTCAAAAGACGGATTTTAAAAACTCTGACACCAAAGTTCTTACGCTATAAGTCAACACAAAATGCCGTGTTATAGACTCCAAACTGTTGTTAATTCATATTTTTTTTTACTTGAATATTTGTGATAATGTTTATGCAGGTATTTGATTAGTTTTATTGAATTGTTAATTAATTAGTTGCTTACTATAATAATTTATGCCTCTTAAATTATTAAAGATTCCAATAATATTTTGATAGGTACTGTCATTTAAGAATACATGAGTATGAATACATGAATCATATCGTAATCATTGATGATAAATTATTTGCTTGTTTAGATAATATTAACGGAATATTTGCCGCTAGGCTCATGCTAATTGTCATCAGAAAAAGTCACTTATTTCTTTCTTTTATCGATAAACTATATTATGTTGCCCAGCACTATCTGTCGGATTAATCCGGCACAAATCCGTTATTCGCAGTTAGCTTGACTCCACCACAATGAAACACCGTTTTGTTGAAGTTTTTGTGATTATGAAACCAAAATCAGCTCTACGTGTGACTTTCCCTTCGGTTCAGAGATAAAACATGTTAAATTATATGTTGGTATGTAATTTAAATGTTTTTTTGATTTTTGGACATAATATACAACAGGCCAAAATTAAATTAAGAGAGGTAGGACATTTTGTAAGGAGTAGTTCGTCTGGGGAAGTACCTCCACCCTACAGAAGACCGCAGCCAAATAACACTGTGATGCAGTGTTGTGTTCCTGTTGCTGAGTAAGGTCGCCAGGCTCCAGAGGGGTCGCTGTGCTGACAGCGGACAGGTCGGCAACGCGGTCGTGACATCTCCTGTGTTGCAGGCGTTCATAGGCTACGGTAACCACTTACCAGCAGGTGGGCCGTACGCCTGTTTGCCTACTAGTTGTATAAAATAAAATGGCGGTAGTTGCCAGAAAACACCAAAAATTAATGAATGAATAAATGAATGAACACTTTATTGCACCATTTACATAAATATAAGAAAAGATACAGCACAGAAACCAATTAACATTAAGAGAAATGAGTACAAAGGCGGACTTATCTCTAATGCAATCTCTTCCAGCCAACCTTATAAAAATCATTAATTTAGTTGCCCCACTGCTCAACTATGAAAAAAATTGCAAAAGTTGCGCAGTTAGGATAACCCAATCATAATTTTGTTCAGAACCAATTTGATAACACATAATTTTGCCAGTAGCCAATTTGACTGTACTTATTTTGATTAAAATCATCGCACACTGCGAACACTCTGCAAACACAAATTTGGTCACTATCCTCAGCAGTGAGGTAGAGTACCGACTGATGAAAATGATGAAGAATTTTAATCAGCCGTGCTCAGAACTTCTGCGGGAGAACTTTAAATCTATATTCAGTATAGAGTTACATACATAAGCAACTCCTTAGTATAGATTTGAAAGTTCTCTCTTCAAGGTGTTTTTATTTTAATTTAAAGAAGTTGCTTACGACTTAATTAACGGGGCCGCCAGTTAATTTGGCTAAGAGCCAATGTGATTGGTCGAAATTTTATTATCTGTATTAGGCGTTTTTGGTGCATACTGTTATAGCATAGGTCGACTCCACACTCCAAAAATAACGTATTAAAACAGCGCTCAAGTAATGTTTTTGTATGAACAATCAACAATTTCTGGATTGTGCTAGAGCTGTTTGTTTTCTATCCCAGGTGTTCCTGCTGTGCTTGGACGGAAAGTAAATATTGCTGTACATTTTAATCTTTTAGTTTTCAGCCATTTCGTTGTTGACTTAGTTTTGCAATAAATTGTATAGAGTTTCTCATTTCATTTAGAGTTTCGGTCAATGGCTATCCAACTGGGAAATGTAGCAGGCATTCTTGCTATTCACAAGCGTTATTCATTTGTTGTTGTTTTTTTTTATACAATTAAATAAGCAAAAAGGCATACGGCGCCCACCTGATAGTAAGTAGTCACCGTAGCCCATGGACGCATCAACACCAGGGGCATAATAATATATTTTACGGCTTTCTTTACTCAAAGAAAGAAGGTTAAAACGTTTTGGGGTTATAAGCTTATAAAATTCAGAAAGACTTCTTTCTTCACTGCAAAAGCTATTTTGTATATTTTATGTTCCATCTTCAGGCATTATCTAATGAAGCAACCTTCCTAAAATTTGACATACACATAACTTTACAGTTGCATTCACCTTTTATTTTTAAAAGTGACGTGTTTTTGGGAACAAAGACACAAATATACAGATCAAACACATTACCTCCTTATTTTGACAAAAGTTTTCCCTAACCGACTGTGTAATACATTTTCAAAATCACGTAAGTACTCTTGCTTCGTTTAATGAAAAAGAGGACAAACAAACTTTCACATTTGTAATTAATATGGACATCGAAATTAACTCAAGCAATATATCATTTCTCATGAACTTCCCACTTACGATCGCCGCAGAACTAAATAGCAACAAATTGTGATAGTATTTCCCAGCTGTTCCATGATTGAGGACCAAGTAGAGTTTGTATTATGTAATTGTAATAAATTGTGCTCAGGTACATATATTTATTAGATAACTAGCTGTGTCCGCGGCTTTGCCCGCGTGTAAACCTCCTTTGAGGGCATGATGTTTTTCCAGGACCAAAAGTAGCCTATGTTACTCTCCATCCTTTCAACTAACTCTATGCCGAAAATTAAGTGGATTGGTTGCTTGGTTAGGGCGTGAAGGAAGGACAAACAAACAAACACACTTTCACATTTATAATATTAGTATGATTTCCTGCTTGAGAATCACTAGGTGTTTTTTACCACTGATGATATAAAGGTCCGAAACGTGGTCTTTGACTTTGAACGATGAAGGTACTAATTTAGAAAATTTTAAATGTTTCATGAAACCTTGATTGATTGGCAATACAGTAACACGGTGTCTAATGGACAAGTTTAATGTGAAAATCAGTAAAAGTATTAAGCTAAATAATTAAATTAATTCCATCAAAACAACGGAATTTATTTTCGTTATTTTATCAAAACGGAAAACATCAAAATTGAATGATTGATTCGCAGTAATCTAATCAATAATTAATTACTCAAAACACAAAATTGAAACTGGTTTTATCGAATTTAAGATGATTTATTTTACAAAATTTAATAAAACAGTATGATTTAATATGATCCCTACTTTGATAAGATTTTATTTTGTATTAATATTTTTAAGGTTTAAGGAACGCGGATTGTATTCTTAGATACTTAAGGCATGTTTATAATGTCATGATTTTTAATGACATACCATCTGAATAATATGAACATTGGCGCTTATTTTAACAAGAGAAGTCACAATTTAACCATTCTCACTACCGTGACCTTGGGTACTATAGTACCCAGCTTTCTTAAGGTCACTTTAGCCGATACTTAGGATTGACTAGTAGGAACTTCGGACTTTAATGAATATGCCCTTTTTGAGGCAGGCATATCAACTATTACGCCGTAGAGGTCATCAGTACGTTTGTGTGTATATCGCTGAAAAACGGCTGAACAGATTTCGATAAAAGTTACGTCGTTAAATTCCCCATTTCAGCGAGAATCTGACAAGGAAGGTCAAAATTATTAAAATACAAAATGGCGGATTTTTGACGCCTTCGTTTCAAATTTTTATCTACTTTACTTTTGGTGTGTGGTATCACGTAAAGGGTTTTGTCACGTAAGGACGCTTGTCTTGACACAATGCAATTAATGATATAATTAGAAGAGCCCTCATTTCGGCAAATATCTCTTGTCAACTAGAGCCTCCAGGACTCTCCAGGACAGATGGAAAGCGTCCAGATGGCTTGACTCTTATCCCGTGGCGGAGGGGATGCTGTGTAGTGGAGCTACGATAGTCTAATTAAAAAGATAACTGTCAATGCCAAAATCAATTGTCAGATTCAACTGACATCTGTCAGGTCCACAACATCAAACCTATTCGGAAATATCGCTCTCTTGATCAAGCGCCGGAGTCGTGAAGACACTAGAAGAAACTACCTAAGTCTATATACCATTCACTAAGAGTTGTAACTATAAAATTAAATATAATAAACCCCTTGAAGACAAAACAGGTGTTTGATTGAAACACAACAACATTACATGGCGCAGTCGCAAAAGAACATCAGGACCAAAAAATAAGGTACGAAAACCGTATGGGACGCACGTGCTTGGGCGCATACCTACAGCTTGCAGCATCACAAACTTGCATCAATTATATACCAAAAACATCCGATTGAGGACTATTTAAAAGAAATTTTTACATATTATAATCAAAAATAATACTTAACAATGACCGAAGAAAATGCAAGTATTGCAAACAACGTGGGTGCGATTGAATACCGCATGCCACAAAGCCTGAATTTGGATGAAATTGAGCAATGCTGGCCACGTTGGCTGCGATTCAAGCAAGCTTTTAAAATATTTATATTGGCTGCAGGTTTTGAACGCTTGTCTGAGGCAAGAAAGGCAGCAATATTGTTGAATTGTGTGGGGCAACAGGCTCAGGACTTATACTTCAATGTACTTAGAAACAAAGAGACTGAAGATAAAGTCAGATTAGAAGAAATTATTACAGTCTTCGACGAATACTTTAAACCAAAGCAAAACGAGGTGATAAACAGCTACAACTTTAACAACAGGAAACAGGAAGATGGCGAAACTTTTGATGCCTTTTATACTCAGATAAGAAAGATGGCAGAAAATTGTAATTTTGAAACCCAAAAGGATAGGATGCTACGGGACAGGATAGTCATCGGCGTTAGGGACCAACGCCTACAACAAAAACTTCTGGAGGTTAAAGACCTGACTTTGAACAAGGCAGTGGACATCAGCAGGTCTATGGAGCTCTCAAAAGAATATATAAAGACGCTGGCCCACCTGGAGATCCACACTGTTCAGAAGACTACATCACAACATCGAGGCGGAGCATCTTCATCACCAACAACACACCGAGCTAAGTATTCTAATATTAACAATAGTAAGATTAATAATAATAGCTCAAAAAATATAAGTAAATTTAGCAGTAATAATTATGATATTAAAGACTTTTATTTATGTAAGAAATGTAATAATAAACATGGACCAAAGAGTTGTCCTGCCTTTGGAAAAAAGTGTAATAACTGTCACAAATTTAACCATTTCAGTGTTGGTTGTACATTTTCTAAAAAGGTTCACAATATTGTTGATGCTGAAGACTTATGACTAGTATGCTCCATAAATCTTAACAAAAATGAATGGACTGAGTCCATTATAGTCGAAAATAACATAATCAACTTCAAATGTGACACTGGGGCACAAATTAATGTCATAAGTATACACGACCTTAAAATGATAGTCGATGATGACGAACAAATAAAACTGTCTGAGACTAAAATAATTCTTGAGGTCTTCGGGGGTGCCAAAATAAAGCCATTGGGGATGGTTCAATTACATATCTCTCGTGTTGACAATGATCATAAGATTAAAACTGATTTTGTAATTATTAAAGAGAAAGTCAAGCCAATCCTGGGACTTAAGTCGTTAATAGCATTGGGGTTGCTAAATAATAGTAAAATTAAATTAAAGAAAACTGAGAGTATTACAACAACAAATTTTAATAACAAAGAAACCATTATTAACAATAATTATGAACTGTTCCAGGGTGTGGGTGAATTTAAAAATCCTCTTAAGCTGCGTGTTCAACCTGGAGTGGAGCCAGTGGTAAGACCGCCTCGGCGAGTACCACACGCACTGAGGAGTCGCCTTGCTGACAAGTTGGACGCTCTGGTGAAGCACAAAGTTATAGCAAAGGTAGATCACCCTAAGAATTTTGTAAGCAATTTAGTTATAGTAGAAAAAAAAGATGGTTCATTAAGAATTTGCCTAGATCCTAAAGATCTAAATAAAGTATTAATTAAAGAACATCATTTAATACCTACTATTGATGAAATAATACCTAAGCTCACAAATAAGAAAATTTTCTCAGTATTAGATATGTCTGAAGGATTTTATAATATAAAATTAGATGAGGAGTCTAGTGACTTATGTACGTTCAATACACCTTTTGGTTGTTACAAATTTTTAAGATTACCTTTTGGCATAGCTATAGCTTCAGAAATATTTCAAAAATACAGTGAAGATGCCTTTGGAGACATCCCGGGTGTTGTAATATACTGTGATGATATTTTAATATGTTCAGATAATGAGGAAAGTCATGATGCAATATTAAAGAAAGTATTTAAGAGAGCAAAAGAATATAATGTTCGTTTCAATATGGGTAAATTTCAGTATAAAGTAAAACAAGTCAAGTACTTTGGCCATATATTTTCAGAAATGGGGATGAAAATTGACCCTGAAAGAATAGAATCCATTATAAAAATTAAAAGTCCTGTAAATAAAAAGGAACTACAAACATTCCTAGGAATGGTAAATTATTTACGTAAATTTGTACCTAACATGGCTAATATTGCAACACCACTGCAATTGTTATTAAAAAAAGATGTTACTTGGTTATGGACTGAAGTTCATGAAAATGCATTTAAGAATATTAAGAAAATGATAAGTGAAGCACCAATTTTGCAAAATTTTGATTCTAATTTACCAATTGTAATTCAAAGTGATGCTTCTAAGGATGGCTTAGGATGTTGTCTCCTTCAAAATGGTAAACCGGTTTGTTTTGCATCTAGAAGTTTGACACCGGCGGAAATAAATTTTTCACAAATTGAAAAAGAATTATTAAGTATAGTATGGGCAACCCGTAAATTTCATTATTACATTTACGGACGGAAATTCACTGTAGTAAATGATCACAAGCCATTAGAAAGAATACTACAAAAGCATTTACATGAAATTCCTTCTCCAAGACTACAAAGATTAAAATTAAAATTGGCAAAATATAATTTTGAATTTCAATACTTGCAAGGTAAATTTATGTACATAGCAGATCTGTTATCACGCTCATATCAAGAATGTAAAAATGTAGATGAATCATATATGTATGAAGTAATCCACTGCATAGGACTTTCTAATTATTTAGAGTGTACTGAAGAACAAAAAACAATGCTCATTAAGGAAAGCGAGCAAGATTATGAGTTGTCACAACTAAGAGAATATATTAAAAATGGTTGGCCTGAAAATAATAAAAGTATTCCAGATAATTTACACTTTTATCATAAATTAAAATCAGATTTAATAGTTGACAACCATCTGATATTTTATAATGAAAGATTGATTGTTCCAAAAAATTTGAGATTGTCTTTTCTTAAAATGTTACATGAGGGCCATTTAGGAATGACTAAAATGAAACAGTTGGCTAGAAAACTGTATTACTGGCCCCAAATTGATTCACATATTGATGAATTTGTCAGAAAATGTTTTACCTGTCAGATGTACCATAATAATAATATAAAAGAACCAATGTTACCACATGATATACCAACTTTGCCATTTTTTAAATTAGGTATTGATATCATGGATTTCAAAAATAAAAGTTACTTAGTGATTTATGATTATTTTTCTAAATGGTTAGATATAAAATTCATATCAAATAAAAGTGCAAAGATAATAAATAACAAATTATTAGACATATTTTGTAATTTTGGCATACCTAATGAGATTGTGTCCGATCATATACCTTTTGATTCGAAGGAATGTAAAATGTTTGCTAAGGAATGGGGATTTAAATTTACATACAGCAGTCCTAGATATCCTCAGTCAAATGGAATGGCGGAAAAAGGAGTACAAATTGCTAAAAAAATAATATTAAAATGTCATGAAGATAAAACTGATTATCGCATAGCTTTACTGCAATACAGGGCCTCACCCGTATCTGGCACAAATTTTTCTCCTAGTGAATTATTAATGTGTAGAAATCTTAAAACAAAGCTAATTGTAAACCATAATTATTTGAAACAGAAACTGAATTATAATGTAGACAAACAATTCAATAAAACAGTAAATAGAAATATTAGAAATTATAATAAAACAACTAGATACAAAGATAAGTTCTTTATTGGGCAAAACATATGGTTTAAAAAGAATGTGGATAAAAATGTATGGCAAGAAGGTATAATATCACAAATTAATGATTACAGATCATACACTGTACTAGATAAGTATAATGTTAAGTATATAAGAACTTCTTATCACATACGTCCAGCTTAACGCTTTGTGTGTCACCAGGTGTCCAGCTAAAAGGCACAATTCATCACTCCATGTTGAAATGTAGTTCTGGTAGATATTGTTAACATAATTCTTTATTGTATAATACATCTTGAAACAAAGATGAATAAAATGTCATAATCATAAGTAAAGGGCATTTACTTTAAAAGGGGATGAAGAGTTCATCTTTTGAAAAATATGTTTAAAATCACTATGTAACAATTAATAGTAGGAACTAGATAATTAGTTTTTGTTTATTTGTTTTTAGAATGTATGGTTATTTTAAAATCTAAGTTCTGTAATAAAATAGAAATGTGTATTCTTAGATGTGCAATGAGCACATGAATATTGTAATAGTTTTAAATTTTCTTTTAAAAGGGGATGATGTAGTGGAGCTACGATAGTCTAATTAAAAAGATAACTGTCAATGCCAAAATCAATTGTCAGATTCAACTGACATCTGTCAGGTCCACAACATCAAACCTATTCGGAAATATCGCTCTCTTGATCAAGCGCCGGAGTCGTGAAGACACTAGAAGAAACTACCTAAGTCTATATACCATTCACTAAGAGTTGTAACTATAAAATTAAATATAATAAACCCCTTGAAGACAAAACAGGTGTTTGTTGTGGGACGCAACTTGTGTGAGTACCTACGCGGCGTGCTATCTCAATAGTAGTATACGCACACCCGGGGCGGCTGCGCGTGCGGCGGCCGGACAAAAATGTTTCCAATACGCTAATTTAACTTCTAAATATGACTTTATTCCGGTCGCTGTGGAAACGGTGTCCTGAAGCCAAAAGTTTTGTTAGTGAGATGGGGCGCCGTTTACAGGACCGCAGTTATATTAATGCTCGGGATGGTACCTGGCCCAAAGGATATCCATTGCTATTCAGAGAGGCAACGCAGCTAGCGTAATGGGTACCTTTGAACCGGGGACAATCCGGGGCGGAATTTTTGAGTAATTGTAATTTTTGTCTTTTCTGCTTGTAAATGACTTTATTTGAATAAACTAATTTAAAAGTATTTTTTAAAGTCACTCAAATTAAATAAAAAAAAACTACTTACTATATTATTCAAAATTATTTTAGTACGCGAAATTATAAATTTAATGTTACCGTACGACATTTTTAAGCACGATTTTCGGTTAAGTTGTTTTGTTACAAAAGAGAATTACAGCGATTAAACTAGCTTGATTGCTTGTAAATCTATAATAAAAATATTCAGTAACACTTATCTCCATTACAAAGGAGCCAGATGTACCAGCTGGCAGCGACCCAACACCTAAATAGCATAGATTTATTTAAATGAGGACAATTCAGGGTTTTAATTAAAAGGTAGTGTCTCGCAGTTTCACTCCATAGTCTTAACAATGGAAAATAAGACGTTAACTGTGATTTCAACTAAGGATTGGCCCACTAGTTAGTTCATTTATTTTATCTGTTGTTTTGTTTACTCTGACACCGATTGATCATATTGATATCAATTCTTGAATATATTGCGTGCCACCGTAATACTAAGTATTTAGTTGTGTAGCTACGAGTATATTAAAAAAAAATCATCAAACATTTAACACAACGCAAATATTCTCTTTTGTCCCAAATCGAAAAATATTTTTACTTAGATTTTTTGTTGCATTGTCAATCGACCATGTTCACTCTGGTGTCGGAGTTGTTCGGTACCGCCTCTCGGCCTCTGGCGTGGTAACTTTAACGACCAGCAAATGGTAGTCGGGACGTAGGCACCGATAAATCCTAACACAATACAATAAAACACAAAAGCGGCCTAAATACCCTGTGTTTTTTTTAACTTTAGTAATATTTCACAACAGAATAATATCTCATCACACCATTTTGTAACCACGAGCCAATTAAGATTGGCTTTCAAGCCTATTTTGACTAGTTTCGCCAACGCGGAGGGTAATAGGAAATTTAACCTTTGAATGAGTTAACATCCTACCTTCCGAAGGATATTAGTGGAGTTGAAGTGTCTTATTCTGCGGTCGCACTTGTTCGTGAATATTCATGTTTGCGTTGGCGCGATAAACCTTCGTTTTCGATCTATGACGAAGTACCTGGCCACATTATTCGCTATCTAGTATGTCGCGATATTTCATTTCAGGGAAAACAGAGGCGATTACGCAGCATAGCCACGGCACGAAGTTTGTCGCGACAAAACCCTTTGACGCATAATTGGCTAGTTTCCTAAAAAATATAATTAGTCCATCAGTTAGATAATCAAAAAATATTTGAGACGTATTTTTTCTTTTGAAAATTAAACGAAGAATGGTAAAGATATGGCGCGTTAAAGTTCCGTGTGACTTCGCAGTGTGCTACACTTCTTCGCAATATGTGACGTCACGAGCCCCTTCTCCTAAACTTTGATGCGTTATATCTTTATAATTTATCGCTCAATTGACAAAAGAAAAAATACGTCACCAATATATTTTGATTCCCTAAATGACAGACAAATTTTAATGTCAGTCTTTTGACCTTGGAAACTAGCCTATTGTATTCGCGACAGGACTAACTCTGTGAGCAGACAGGCCAGATTGCGTTATCACGATGTGGCCGGAGCATAAAATTAAATGTTACCGAGTAAAACATAGTATATTCTCACAAGATGGAGTCCATATGTTACAGTACACCCTGTGTTCCTGAGACTGCATATTTCACCGCATTGGAGTCGATTTGCCGTGTTATTGGTTGGAAATGTTAGAATGTATTGTGGAAATATACGGGACTACATATTGTGGAGAGCCGTTAGCCGTTATTGCTAACTTATTGATAGTCATTAATTTTATTTTTTTATATCTCTTACTATTTTTTTTTTTCATTTTACTTTTATGTTTTCTAAATGTTTAAACATTGCTGCCTAAAGATTTGTTGACACAGTAATATGTTCATATAATGTACATATATTATGTTACTCTGAAAGTGAATGTATATCGAGTTTGCGATATGAAAATAATATATGTTGCTCAATATACACCTCTTGCTACCATTGAAGCAGTAGACGGGATTTAGTTTTTGAACTAATTTTCATTAGGAAGACGGTTTGATTCAACTCTTCTCTTTTTTATGTTAGTTGAAAATATGAATAAAAAATGTAAATATCCGTGAAAAAACAAACATTAAATTTAGTACAACAAAATGATCAAGAACTTAGTAATGCCATGCGAAAAATGTATTAACAAAACTAGTCTGCAGAACAAGAGTAAAAAAATCGCTATATTTTCGGCAAACGCAAAATGTATCGTGCATTATACTACGAGTATATGCGCCTAAGATACTACTGAATGAGATTTTGATAATCTCATAAATAAGAATATGTGATAAAGTAGCCCAATATTTATCGTGCCAACACGTAATGTATATAGGAAATGGGCTAAAACTCCCGTTATTTTTAACCTCCGGCGAATAACGGGGGTGTTATCTGTGTCCATGATGTCGTAGCATTTTAACAAATAGACCGATTTTGATAATATCTGACAAGTGAATCTTCCCTTCATAATTAAGGTAATTCTTGGTATGTAAGCTACATTATTTTATTTATATAATGTAGCTTATATATCTTGTAACCGCAGAAATATATCAGTGATGAATACTACTATTTGGTACTATTTACTTATTGTATTACTATGTGCATCACCAAATTACGTTCCATTTGAGTTTTTTCCTAAATCTTCAAATAAAAGACAAATCACAATTGTACAAGCCAGTCCCCTCAAAAATCCATATTTTAATATTAAGTGTGAAAGTCCGTCAGTCTGTCACGCTTACACGGCCAACCCGCTGAATGGATTTCGATGAATTTTGATATAAATATAGTTGAAGACCCGGGATTATTATTCAGTCAGGAGTGTTGTTTCCAAGCATCTGTCCGATGGCTTGGATACATAGCACGCGGGTACGCGAGCCCGACTTACCCGAGCTGCTACTAAGTCAACCCATATACATCCGATTTAGTAGTATCCTAGTACCTCATCCTTTCCCCAAACCCAACCCCATCCCACCCTTCCCTAGCTTAAGAAAACTTCCGATGGGCAGCAGCGTCGGAAGTACTATAAGCCGCTGAAACTGCGCTCACCAACCCGCCTGCCAAACGTGGCGAATATGGTAACAACCCCTCAATTTGGGGGAGGCCTAAGTCCAGCAATGGACTGATTGCGGCTGAAACGACCCGGGATTTAAGATAGGCGACTTTTTGACGACACAGTTCATAATAGAGATCTGCTAAGTTGAGACTAGTTGAGTTATTGCAAGATCCTACAAAAAACGTATATTATACTAGCTTTCCCCGCAGCTCCGCCTGCGTCAAAAAGTAGCCTATGTTTGACTCCGGGTCTTCAACTATATTCATGCCATATTTCATCAAAATCCGTCCAGCGGTTTGGCCGTGAAAGCGTAACAGACGGACAGACAGACAGACTTTCGCATTTATAATATTAGTATGGAAGTATGGATATGGATTCAAGTGTATAAACGTGTATAAGTTCAATTTAGTATTATCATGTTTGTAAATAGTGCAATAAAGGGTTCATTCATTCATTCAAACGTGTATATCATTATCAACTCTATTATTATAACCACAATTCATTTTTTATTCAGCCCAGTCAGCTTGGGTTGATTGAATTGGTTATTAGCTGTAAATTATGGAATTTCATCCGTTTATTCCATAGATAAAATCAGCTTATTTCTAACTTAATTACAGAATTTTATCAAAATCTTGCATCGAATTAATATGAAATTTGGTTTACAGTTACGTGGATGATACAAAATGCTACTTGCTAATGCTATGGTTACGAACAGCTCTGACACCAGGGTGTACATGGTGGATTGTCAATGTAACCTACACGAAATGATGGTGAATTGTTTACTTATCTGTGATTCAGAAGGGTCGCAAAACTGATTCTTCTACTTCTGTTCGCTTTAAAGATAAATTTTTCACTTAAAATATTGATGGAGTGTATTTTAATTTTTTATTTTATTTATTTGGAATAACAAACAGATAAAAAATATGTGTTAACAGTGTATTAAATAAACAATATGTAAATGTGGCAATTCTGTAACGAACCACGTTATCCACAGATTAAAGAAACAAGTATTTATAAAATAATTTCTAGAGGGAAATTATACGTGGGGCGCACTATAAGTTTCCGGAATGAATATGAAAAAATACTATTAAAGGTACAAAATTAATTTATTGTTTTTCAAAATAATCTCCCTTGGCGTCTATGCACTTTTTCATTCGATGAAACCAGTTTTGAAAACTTTTGTGCCACTCCTCTGTGGTGACCTCTGAAACGTGTTTTTCATACTCCTCGACAGCCTCTTCTGGTGATGAAAATCGTTGACCGCGTAATTGGTTCTTAATTTTTGGGAACAGAAAAAAATTCACAAGGTGCCAGGTCGGGACTGTATGTAGGATGACTCATGAGTTCTACATTTTTCGCCTTCAAAAAGTCGTTTGTCTGTCTGGCCGTGTGAGAACTAGCATTGTCGTGGTGCAGGATGATACGGCGTTTACGGTTATTTTTACGGAGTTCGTCAATAACTTCCGGCAAACAAATGGTCGTGTACCAGTCACTATTCACTGTACGACGATTCTCTAAAGCAACAGTAGCCATGTGTCCAGTTTTATTAAAAAAAGAAGCAATCATCCGCTTAGATGCACTTTTCACGCGCGCCACTTTGGTTGGTTTTGGCTCATCTTGAAAGACCCATACGCTCGATTGCTGCTTTGTTTTGGGATCGTAGCAATAAATCCATGTTTCGTCACCTGTTACTATGTCCCACACCAAATTTGACGCACCTTCGTTGAATCTGGTAAGCATGGCACTGCACCAAGTGACGCGGTCCGTTTTTTGAGCCTCGGTCAAGTTGTGTGGGATCCACCGCGAGCACAGCTTTCTCACACCCAAATGTTTGTGTAGGATTAATTGTATTTGACTCATGCCTATTTCTAAGGATGCGCGAATTTCATGGTAGGTCACATGCCTGTCTGTTTCAATCATACGGCGCACAGCATTGATGTTTTTGTTGGTCACAGCGGTGGACGGCCGACCATCGCGAGATTCGTCACTGAGATTGATACGACCACGCTTGAATTCTGCAAACCAGCTATAAACAGTTGTCTTGCATGGTGCTTCATTGCCAAAAGCTGTTTCAAGCCGAGCGATGCTCTGTTGAGCTGTCAAATTACACTTAAAATCGTAGAAAATCATACTACAAAAATTTTCCCGAGTTAAATCCATGTTGATGCAGACACACAATTTTTTAAATGGCGCCACAAGGTAAAAACAAAAGACAGTCAGATGAAACAAACTGCATTCTACAGCCAAAGAGTTCTATTTTCAAATGTTGCAATAAATTTTTAAATATTGTTTATGTAAGTGGCCAGTTCCGGAAACTTACAGTGCGCCCTATGTAATGGAAGTGTGTAAGGGTAAGTACAAAATAACTCAGCAAGCATACAAGGTGAATAACAACATACAGGTCGCATAATCTCCCTTTACAGTGAGTCTTGTTCAGAGAGTAATGACAATAAAAGTTTTTTATACGTAAAAGGAGAACAGTTAAATATGTTAATGCTTTTAAATAATGTATTATAGTACTCAACCATACGACGCAAGGGAGAACGATGACCCGAATTAGTGTGAGAAGTAGGCAGCGCGAAGAGTGGGCGTGAATTGAACCGATTGAGACCTTTGTAGCAAGAACAGCAAAGTAAGCCATGGTTTGGAAACTCCGGTAGCTACATCCGCAGGCAATTCTATCGCTAGAGCTAATATATGGCTTCAAACAGCTTAAAAAATCTGAAATCATTTTGCCAATAACACGAATAAAAAAAAGGAAACTCGACGCTAGGGAGATAAATTGCGCAAAATGCCAGAATTTTCCACTCGTTCAAATTGCGATTCGTGCAAAAAAGTAAATTAAACATCCAACAATAGCGATGGGAAATCCACAAAGGGACAAAGATATACTCTCCGGGTGCAGGAACAATTTGTAATGTATATTCGTTTTGCTAGATTAGTTAATTTAATTTCCTTTGTCATTTCATTTTTGAATTTCCTGTGATAAAGTTTAATTGGTGTATAGTCTGCGACTATGGTAAGGCTCAGCGAATATTTGATAGATCCGTATAAGTAGATAATATTTTTTTGATTAATTCGCTTATATGGTCTCAGAGTTCGGAATCGTATCTCGGCCAGGCGGTCCACCAGATGTGAAAATAATTAATAGATGTAATAAGATCGCCATATTATTTATTTATTTATTTTTATTTATAAATCTTTATTGTACCACAAGTTTACAATTGGCGGACTTAATGCTAAAAGCATTCTCTCCCAGTCAACCATTAGGAAAAACAGAAAAGTTTTGTGCGGCGCGAATTATTTAAAAATACAATAAGAGAAAAAAAACACTTCACTGCTAAATAAACATACATAGATTTACATACAGTATTCATAACTATACATATACCTACATAAAAGAAGAGATGAAAACTAAAAAAGATGACAATTTAGGGTGATATTATGCTAGTGAGGTGAATTTTGACTTTTCTTTAGAAAGCGAATTTAGTAATGGTCTCTTTGATATCATCGGGTAGATCATTCCAGAGCCGTGTGGCTTGAAGGTATATTATGATTAGAACTTAATGAGCTATTCTCGCCTTTTTTTTTATTATAAAGTTGGCAGAAAAACATCTTCTGCTTCCATTCTTCGCTTTTTATTCTCACTGCCAACTTCGTCTTTGTGTGTCGGTCGATGGTATCTTATTCTCACAGTCTTTTCAAAGATTTGTACCTCTAGTCACAGATAGAGACTTAAATAGAATTTCATCAAAAAAAAAAAACAAAAATAAGTCTAAATTGAGCTCATCTAAAACTTTAAAAAAAAATACAAAAATACCGTAAACATTCAACAAAGCAAAGTATTTCATCAAAAACACTTCTAACGAAACATTTTATCAATGTTTCACATTACTTATTTCTGCTCGAACACCTCACAATAACACAAGTATCGCTAAATCCCTTCACATCCTCCTTTTTATCCCTCTCCCCCTCTCAGAGGAATGGTCAATAAATCACCCCAAGTCCTGTACGCATTTGAGACTTAATGATCCAGTAATAATATTTTAATCCGATGAATATAAGGGTATTCCCATTTCCGCCAACAAGCTTTGTGGGCACTTTGTCCAGTGATTTACTTAGTATATATATATGTCATCATAGTGTCAGCTAATCATAAGCAAAGCAGGAAAGCGGAATTAACTTTTAAACTAACGCACTGCATATTTAAAACATAACATTACAGGATTTTAAGCGCGTAAAATACTTTCATACTTACAATGGCCCTGGTCACGTGGTCATGTTGGAGGTTGGCTCCGGAGCAAGAATCTTTTTTTTTTTAAGATCTGAGGACGCAATCTAGAAGGCGCTTAGATGAGTAAGAGATTATCTGTCGTATCTCCCAAGCCAAGCCGCATACTTTCAAAGCAATGGGTACGTTAAGCACGGTGTCTCAGTTTTCTCCCTTCATGAAATACTAAATTTATAATTAAGCACGCTGTTAAAAGTCCAGGTGAGCTTTCTAAATTTGCAATGGACTCAACTAAAATATTCAAAATCAACTTTTCAGTAACTCGTACATGTTCTCGAAGATGCTTGACAAAATCTACAAGCGTATGTTTCCAATTATTTGCAGTTTAACCTCTGATACAGAAATGATTGATGCCCATTGCCAAGTTGGCAACTACACCTCAATAGCCTATTCAGGCTTGAACAGCTTGCTATTGATACCTGAGGCTTTCACGGAGTCTTGAAAGGAGCGAAAGGAATTTTTGAAATGTTTGCAAGAAATACGATGTTGTCTATTTTAGGTGTAAAAGAATTTGATGAAAAGTTTTGCATTAAATCATCATTATAATTTCGTGAAGGTTACATTGTCAATCGACCATGTACACCCTGGTGTCAGAGTTGTTCGAAACCGCCTCTCGGCCTCTGACGTGATTCCTTTAACGATCACCAAATGGCAGCCGGGACCAACGGCTTAACGTGCCTTCCGAAGCACGGAATCATCTTTATTATCAGACAATCAGGTGATTCAAGCCTGTAATGTCCTAACCAAACTGGGAACAACTAATCAAAGTGTGCTTCCGGTGGGAATCGAATCCAAGACCCCCCAGGTCGAAGGCGAACGTCTAAACCACTGGACCACAGAGGCAGTTAAATAACAGAAAAATAACTATTTATTGCACCAATAAATTAAAATTACAAAATTACAATAAACAAAAATATTTACCTACAATATTACATACTTAATCTGAATGAATAGAAAGCCTTCGTTATTCATATATTTTTTTTAGTAATGGGTTTTATGGCCATCGATATAAGTCCTATAAAGCCCTTCTTAATTTTTCAATCTTCTTCAGTCCTACAGCGTGGTTTCGTCAAGTCCTAGTCAAGTCTAAAAGTCTAGTCTGTAGTCAAGTCTAATCAGAAGAAGAATAAGGCTAAGTGAAGTGGTAGAAAAACTGCACTTAGCAATTACTAGGAGCTTTTGGCAACAAGCACGAAAATCACATAAATCAAACACTGTATCACTTCCCAACACTCACGCTTGTTATCGAACACTTTGCGAATAATAATCCACCCTGATTATGCACACACACTCAAAAAAACACAAATTTTGAAAAGTAAAATATAGCGTAGGCAAGCAGGCGTACGGCCCACCTGATGGTAAGTGGTTACTGTAGCCTATGAACGCCTGCAACACCGGAGATGTCACGAGCGCGTTGCCGACACTGAAGGAAATTTTTCACGCCCTTTTTGAAGGCTCTCATGTTATTATAGTCACTAGGGAAAACCATGACAGGGAGTTCATTCCATAAACGCACTGTACGAGGAAAGAAATTCCCTTCGAAGCGTACTGTACGCGATAACATGGGATCCAAAATATGAGGATGAAATCCCTGGCGAGAGGTGCGATGGTAAAAAGTAGCTGTTGGCATCATGTGAAATGAAATGAAATGAAATTGTTTATTTTCAATATAGGATATAAATATCACTTATTGACGTCAATTTACTTATATTAAGTTTACCACCACTTCCAAAGCGCAAGTGGAGAAGAAGCGGCGCCACAAACTCCACTGCAGCATTTTCATCAAAACTTCAATTTATAAATAAGAAAAAACTTTCCTTAATTACCTAGTTAAATGAACGAATTCATATGTTTGTCAACATTTTGCAGAATGGTTATTTCAAATTATTTAAATTAAATAAAAATTGAATAAAAAATTAAATAATAATTGAAATGTCAGAACATATAATTATATGTCAATTTGTTGAGGACTCTGCACCAAGGTTAAGTTCAACATTCCTGTCATTAAGAAAATCACCAGTACTATAATAAGCCTTTTTACAAAGTAGATCTTTAACATGGGCTTTAAATTGTCCATCAGGCAAAGTAGTGATCGATTCAGGAAGCTTATTGTAGAAACGTATACAGTTCCCCACAAAAGATTCTTTAACCCTACACAGTCTATATGAAGGTAAAAATAATTTATCTTTATTGCGCAAGGGTCCAGTTATCAGTTATATCCGAGTTCTTTCTAAAAGTAGTAATATTTTTCCTCGTATACATGATAACTTCAAATATATATTGAGAAGCTACTGTTAAGATATTTATTTCTTTAAACAACTCCCTAAGAGGTTCCTTTGACCGTTGAACCGCGTGTCTTAACGTTATTTATGTCAACAGTCTGACGCCTATCATTTAAATATGAATTCAATAACTATTGCTTTAGCGTCAAAACCATAATGTGCAAGCTTGAGCAGAAGTGTCTCATGAACAACACAGTCGAATGCCTTGGAAAGGTCACAGAACACTCCAATAGCATCCTGAGACTCCTCCCAGGTGGTGTAATTAAGAGTGATGAGAGCCACTCCCGCATAGGTTGTTGATTTGCTGGCAGTAAAACCAAACTGTTGCCTATGAAAAATATCATAGACCTTAAAGTGCCGCAGCATTTGATTGAGCATAATCTTTTCGAATATTTTACTCAATACGGGCAATATATATAGAGATAGGTCTATAATTGCCAGGCTCCAACTTCTCTCCTTTTTTAAATAATGGGATTAATTTACTATACTTCATTAAATTTGGGAAGATGCCTTGATCAATACATTCATCTATACTATATATAATATTATAAAGCTGAAGAGTTTGTTTGTTTGTTTGAACGCGCTAATCTCAGGAACTACTGGTTCGAATTGAAAAATTCTTTTTGTGTTGGATAGATCATTTATCCAGGAAGGCTTAAGGCTATATAACATCACGTTGCGACTAATAGGAGCGAAGAAACAGTCGAAAATGTGGACAAAACGGGGAAAATTATTCATCTTTGAGGGCTTCCGTTGCGTGCGCTGCGAAAACCGTTTGAGATACCCAAAAAATATGTATGAAAGAATTATTCCTCTTTAAATTATCTAAAAAAATGTCTGCGACAGTATATGTCTATCTTTTAAGATTAACTTACAATAACAGTTTTTATGATAATCAAATTTGGTCGAAATTAATGCATTATTACAAATTATTTGTCAGAGTTGTATCAACATAATAATATTAATCTTTATCTTAATTAATGTGTTATTGATTCTGCCACAAGAAAATAAAACAAAAAAAATAATTTACGCAGAAGTACTTTAAAATATATTCTTTTTAAAACTACTTTAAAATATATTCTATTAATTATGTAACTAAGTCGTGGGTAACAGCTATAGGTAATTTATAATAAAGCTGAGGAGGTAGGTTTGTAAACAAAAAATAAATATGATTCCCAAAATAACTATTCCACGCGGACGAAGTCGCGGGCACAGCTAGTTGAATATATAAGCCAAGTCAGGAGCAACAATACCAATGATGTGATAAATTACACTAACAGACATGCCCCAGTGATCTTCAGATTTTTTCAGGTTAAGCTGTTTAAATGTTTTAATAATATCACTGGGATCAATATGCGAAAACTTAAAGTTGGACTCACAAGGGGTGACATTTGTTTTAAGTAGTGTTTCAGCAGTCTGAGGGCTTGAATTTATATTTGAAGTTACTTCTAGTGGAATATTCGAAAAATAATTTTTAAAAGAATTGGCTATTTCTTTAGGGGAAGAAATTATACTATTCTGAAATTTAATTTCTTGTATATTTTCTTTATTTTTACATTTACCGGTTTCTTTGCTAATAACCCTCCAAGTCAAACAATTCCTCCGAACACAGCCCATTATACAAGCGGTAGAACACGCATAAGGAAGTGTCTCCTGAGACTCAAAGCCTCAATACCGCTTGTAATCACGGGATCTTCGGCAATTCTGACAGCGCGTCTTTGTATTGAGCCAAACGGCTTAAGCTGAAATTCAGGTGCACCCGCCCACAGGTGACAACAAGATTCCATATGTGGCCGCACTTCCGCCTTATATAGGAGCAATCTATGCTGTTGAGAACTCCGAGCTTTTTGGATGCCATTTTTGCTTTGCTCTCTAAATGACTACAAAACTGAACATGTAGAGTGTAAAATGACGTTACAAAGAAAACATGATTTTTCAGGGTTTTTCAGAGCTTTGGATATGCTTTTATGCTTAGGTCTACATATGGCATGGACAATTTGTGTGACCTCCTTGACTTGTTTTACAGGGGAAAACGTATTAACATGGTCCTTTCGAATAATTCTTGCAATGTGCTAAGTAGAAACGCCACCTGCGTGCTATCAAGTTATGGTGCGAGGGGTGCAGAAAAAAACAAAAACAGTTGCGTCGTCCTCTGTTCTCGACCGCGGAGAACCATCTAATCAAGCCCTGACGCTACTCAACGATCTCGTTGCACAGCTTCCTCAAGTCGACATATTCAATGTAAATTTAAATTGTTTCATATCATTCGTTTTTTGTCAATTACCAATTAATTGTCCTTTTTTAACTCACTATACGTCTTGGGAAACTGTAAGTGTAGTGAGCAGCTGTGAATAAATAAATAAATAAATTACAGATTTTTTTTACTAAAAAAATGCAAATACTTACTTTACTGTACTTTGTTGTTGATGCCAAAACACACTGAAGTCTCCATCTGCAAGACATTAAAGCACATTAACGTACTTTCACTTGAAGGGTGTTTTCAAAAACTTTAATAAGCACCGAAACTTAAATGGCACTTATAAAAGACGTTGGGAATTTTAAATGTTTGCCATTCCCTGGGTCTGGAGACTTGAGTATCAGGTGTTCGTTATGAGGAAAACTACTTAAGTTATGTTTCAAGTTTACAAAATTCCAACTACTTGACGCGAATGAAAATATGACCCAACTGGTGAAGGTAAATGAGATACATAGATACAGTGCCCCAGACATTTATTAAATTAAACTATTTTAATACGGTTTTATCGCGTTTATTACTTATTTATTTACACCTGACGTTTCAAACACTTTACAGCGTTCATGGTCGCAGGCAGACTTATTTATATAATTCTATAAAAATTGTGGTTCAGACTAAAAAAATCTAACAGTCACCCACTAAGACATCTCGGGGCATGTTTCTGTTAGTCTGGTTTTCATGTGAAAGAGTAACGGAGGTCAGACGGCAGTCGCTCCATTGTATGACCAGTGTCGCCAAATCAAGGACCATGTCTAGCGTACCCCAGGCTCCGAGGACGCAACTAGGAAAGCACGCTTGGACGAAGAAGGATAGCAACGGGGACCTCCTGCACATGCTTTCGAAGCATCTTTGTAAGACAATCAATTGAAGCTTGCCATGTCCTTACCAAACTAGCTAATGTGCAAAGTATCGAATCCAAGACCTCCTGGAATCGAAGCGAAATCACTCTGAATGAATGAAGAATTTATTGCATCATTTACTTAAATAGGTAAAAACAGTTTGGAATCAGCCTGCTACCTGCACTCTTAAGGATCTGTACTTACACCCATATTCTTAAACCTTCACTCAAACTCGACTCAACCTTACTCCACCTCATTGGTATGATTAGTCGTTACAAGCTTCCTTGACTTGAGATGATTTCTCATCGGAGGTGAGTATCGAACTGTTAAATATAAGGTTGATCGAAAGTGGTTGTAAATCAGTTTTTCCCAATTTTTGCCTAAAAAACTACTTAATTTGTTTATTTTAAGCCCTATTCTTTTGTATTTTCAATTTTTGTGCTTCGGATTGTTATTATAACCTGTGTCTCATTGGAGTTTACTCAAGCAACCAAATAAGAATGTAATTTTTAAGGAAACTTCGAGGACTTAAGGCCCTCCAATGAGTTTGAGTGAAGGATGTCCTTATGTTATGTTTACAGTTATGTTTAAGAATACAGATGTAAGATGAATTTCTGAAACGCACGCATGATTCTATATTTCGGTCTAAATTATTTGAAATACAATACAATACAAATACTCTTTATTGCACCAAAAAAGAAAACAGTACAGAAACTGATTACTAAATACTATTTTATGTGATTTATATGTACTCCTTTTTGTATGTGTCATTATAGCAACAAATAAAGTGTTGTATCCTAATCCTAACTCATTACAAAGAAGTTGACACATATTTAATCTTTACATTTACAAAACATAAGGTAGACTTATTCCTAAAAACATTAACTAACAGTCAACAACAGATACAATTAGAGATATCTAAAATCAACAGACAATTTTTCGAAATCTAATAAAATTAAGCGAAAATCTGAGCTTTTGTCTCTCAAAATTTCATTAAAATACTTTTATCATTCGCCAATAAACAGAGTAAACCAATATTTCCCTCGGTAATATCCTCACAAATCATTGCTGTAAAAACTATGGCATATAGTGAGACCTTATCGCACGCACCACTGAAATATGTTCATAAAACCACGGTTTTTGCTAGTGTAATAAAGTTTGTGGTAGATTTCGTTTTAATAGTGTCCAGAATAAGGTATTGCAGGCACGTTTTATAGAGCTGAACTCAATTAGTTGCTCTAGGATAGAATTTGGGATGAACACAAAACACACAGACAGTGTTTTTATTCCGTACCGCAACCGATGCGAAGAAAACTCGTTGCAATCCTACCAGAGTACGGTGGTAGGATTGTACCTTTTCTTCGAAACGGGGTTTTGTTCTTGCGGTCTCCGCATTCCAAATACATGACAATTTGAGTCCATCTTCCCAGTAAAGAAATCGACGATATAATATTACGATGATAGGGTATCGTCCTATGGAGAAATAGAGACCAAGTTCCGTCAGGAATAGTGTGTGACCCTCCTGCATCCTTCAGGTCATGGTAACAGAAACAAACGCAAAAACTGGTGCTAGGTTGACGTAGCAATGCAGTCAATACTTAAGAACACACAAGAAAGAAGATACCGTTTTCTATCTTTTCAAAGGATGCTGAAGACGGAAGAAGTGGAGAAACATACATTCTGAGAGAGAGAAAACTGGAAATCTGACGAAGACAAGTTTGAAGCTCAGGTCAAAAGTAGCTGACGACTCAACATAGAAGAGGCTGAGATGAAAAAAGATAACATCAATAATCCATACTAATATTATAAATGCGAAAGTCTGTCTGTCTGTCTGTTACGCTTTCAAGGCCAAACCGCTAGACGGATTTTGATGAAATTTGGATGAATATAGTTATATATAAGACCCGGAGTCGAACATAGGCTACTTTTTGACGCAGGCGGAGCTGCGGGAAAAAGCTAGTCCTCAATAAGTATTTTTTCGTTTAACTGAAGTTGAAAACTGCGATTTGAAAATTTTAATTTAGAACACAACAATCCTCTTGCCAAAACTTTTAATGAACGAGTTTTTATTGCTTTATTAAGATACGAATCGAAATCTTTATTAAAAAAACTCGATCAAATTTCAACTAATTCGGTTGTCTGTGGACTGTTTATTTAAAATATAAATTGAAAATATAGCGCCTAAAATAAAACGGATACCGAGAAAGTTGTAAATGAAATATTATCTTTCTTGGATCTCTTGGGCTTGTTATTTCCTGTTTTAAGAAAAAAGACGAAACAGATGAGCATTTGACCTTTAACTCACCTGATATTAAATTTTCAGTGTTACGGATTCTTTGAAGATCGCTGACATGGAATTGTCAACGAATTAGATTAGCGATATATTGAATATAGTATACTTGTTAGAAATTTACTAATTCGTTTCATCTACAGGCAGTTTTAATTTTTATAATTTCCCTTGGTACGTCAGCAGTCATTCATTCATTTATATCGAGTAGTTTACATGGTCAATCGACCCTGTTTACCCTGGAGTCAGAGTTTTCGTCTTTCAACCTCTGACGTGGTTCCATTAACGACGACCAAACGGCAACCGGGACCAACGGCTTAACGTGACTTCCGAGGCACGGAAACATCATTATCATCAGCCTGAAATATCCTAACAAAACATAGAAATAATAATAATAATAAGAAAGGCGTAGGGATGTGACGACCCCATCGCCCACTGGGTTCCCTTCCCAGTGCAGTCAGTCTCCGCAGGGCAGCTTGTGGCGAGCTGTTGGTGAGTGGCGACACCACGGTCCTGAGTGCTCCCAGGGGAGGCCTCCGTCCCTCACCTTCGGCCTTCCTTCGCCAAGGTCGGAGTGGACGCCGATGAGGGACAGGACCCCTACCTCTGGCTTGCCTTAGCCGGCCGGCCAGAGTGGAGTCGCAAGAGCTATATGCTCGAGGGTGGAAGTGTATTGCACGTAATGGCGTAATAACGGGGAAACCCGCTCACGAGGCAACTCGCGATGGCGAAACCGGAGCCGCACCTCTCGGCACCCTTAGCCGCTCATTCCAATGTTGCCCCTCTGTTGCCAAATGCGGCGACTATTTGGGGGGCCCATTCACTGAGTGGCGAGTCACCGCCTGCCACTAATAGTCAGTAATCATGATTATGGCAGGTGTCCGAATTCCTATATAATAACCCAGATTTAAACCACCCAAACTTCATCACCATAACCCATTTATTCTTTTCACTCATTAGAAATAGTTCCTCCTCCTGCCGAGACCTGTTCATGGAAATGTCAACTATTGATATGGCCGAGAACGGGTTTTGGCAGGAGCACCACATAACATCAACTTCTCCAAAGGGCCTCTACGCGTTGGATCAATATCCCCGCGCAAGCCTCTCAAAGGACCGGGGTAACCCGTGAAATCCAAAAGGAGATACAATAATAATAATAATAGGCGTAGGGATGTGACGACCCCATCGCCCACTGGGTTCCCTTCCCAGTGCAGTCAGTCTCCGCAGGGCAGCTTGTGGCTAGCTGTTGGTGAGTGGCGACACCACGGTCCTGAGTGCTCCCAGGGGAGGCCTCCGTCCCTCACCTTCGGCCTTCCTTCGCCAAGGTCGGAGTGGACGCCGATGAGGGACAGGACCCCTACCTCTGGCTTGCCTTAGCCGGCCGGCCAGAGTGGAGTCGCAAGAGCTATATGCTCGAGGGTGGAAGTGTATTGCACGTAATGGCGTAATAACGGGGAAACCCGCTCACGAGGCAACTCGCGATGGCGAAACCGGAGCCGCACCTCTCGGCACCCTTAGCCGCTCATTCCAATGTTGCCCCTCTGTTGCCAAATGCGGCGACTATTTGGGGGGCCCATTCACTGAGTGGCGAGTCACCGCCTGCCACTAATAGTCAGTAATCATGATTATGGCAGGTGTCCGAATTCCTATATAATAACCCAGATTTAAACCACCCAAACTTCATCACCATAACCCATTTATTCTTTTCACTCATTAGAAATAGTTCCTCCTCCTGCCGAGACCTGTTCATGGAAATGTCAACTATTGATATGGCCGAGAACGGGTTTTGGCAGGAGCACCACATAACATCAACTTCTCCAAAGGGCCTCTACGCGTTGGATCAATATCCCCGCGCAAGCCTCTCAAAGGACCGGGGTAACCCGTGAAATCCAAAAGGAGATATAATAATAAAATGTCGACATGAGGACTTGGCAATAATGATCACAAGATCAAAGACAGCTGGACGATCGAACGCACGCCCAACACCACCGCTCGTTTCGTCATCACCGAGTTTGTCGTCGTCGGAGGAGGAGTTCCACACTCCACGCGGCAGCTCCACATCGGATGACGACGGGCCGACGACGCCACCGCCGCCACCAAGACCTGCGCGACGGAGACGTCCCGCACTGCCGGCACGCCTGGGGCCCACAGCGGGGCCAGCCCCGCTACCTACGGCTCCTGCTACCGGTGGTGTAGTGCGTCGCATGAAATGGACTCAAACAATAAATGAGAATGTCATGCGCGCCTACTATGGGGCTACAGAAGGGGGAACTAACCTGTCTGCGTATCGTTTGAGGATGCTGCCTTTGTTTCAGACTCTTGAACCGACCATCACCGTTACGGCACAACGATTATCGGATCAAGTTAGAGTTATACAGCGATGTAACAAGCTGGATTCTTCTACACTTGATCGATTGCGCCTGGAGTCGATATCTATTCGTGCATCATCTATGTCAACGAGTCGCCCACTACCTACCGCGTCGCCCGTGACAGCTTTAGATCCGACACTGGGTGCGACACCTGCGGCGGTGGTGGACCCCTTGGACATCGTGGAGGATGATTCGATTAATATATCGACTCAGGTACGTGAGCAACTGAGGAGCACTTTGGAAGAGGTGATTTCTCAATATAGGTTCACTTCTAATCCAAGACCACGTTTACCTCGTTTGCCCACTCATAGACGAAATTTGGCGCTGATGGAAGTTCTGAATGACCTGTTAGCACCATATATGTGTGCTACCATGGATTTGTATGATACACACTCAATTTTATACTGCGGAGCTATCGCTGTGTGTCGCGTGACGCGTGTTAGATTTCCGGACACTGACCGCGTAGCGCGGTACACTAGTGAAATGCCTGCCTGGCGGGTAAGGATTGAGAGGCGTATTAACACATTTAGAACTCTCATTGCAAAGCTAATCTGTTTTAGCCGAGGGAATAGTCGCCCTCGAGTAATGCGTTTCGTTACTCAGGCTTTCGCTGGGACTGGAATCAGACCCCAGCACTATCTAGCCAATGTAACGGAACGCATTGACTACTTAAAACAGAAAGTTTATGCATGGGCAAATCGTATTCGTCGCTACGGAGAGCGCGTGAATCGATATCGACAAAATCATCTTTTTCAAAGTGATCAGAGAAAGGTGTACCGTGGTTGGGAAGGTACTACGCAGCGTGTGAACGACGGGCAGGCGCCGGATACTGATACAGTGACTAACTTTTGGCGCAGTATCTGGTCGGCGCCTGTCGATCACACCGAGGGCGATTGGACCAGGGTTGTCGAGCGTGAATGCGATGGTATCGAACCCATGGGGTCTGTCTTAATAGACCCCGCAGACGTTAGTTCTGCTATTCGTACGGCCCAGAATTGGAAAAGTCCTGGGCCGGACGGATTGCAGAACTTTTGGATAAAATGGATTCGATGCTCGCATGAGCGCTTGGCAACACAGTTCCAAGAAGCCCTCGAACTTGGATCTCTGCCTACTTTCCTGACAACTGGGATTACCTTTCTGCTCTATAAGTCCGGTAGTACCACGGAACCAAAAAACTACCGACCAATTACCTGCTTACCCACCATCTATAAGCTACTTACATCCATTCTGAGAAATAAAATTAGTACACATATTGTTGAAAACAATATTTTGGCCGATGCTCAGAATGGATGTAAGATTGGATCCCGTGGTACTAAGGAGCTTCTCCTCATTGACATGACCATTAGCCAGAAAGTCAGACGAAGTAAAGGTACCCTCTCCACTGCTTGGATTGACTATAAAAAGGCCTACGATTCGGTGCCTCATTCATGGCTCAGAAGGATTTTAGAGTTGTATAAAATTGATGCAACTTTGAGATTTTTCTTGAGTGCATGTATGAGGCAATGGACCACGGTTCTTCGTCGACCAAGTGGTGAAGCTGACTCCAATGCTTCGCCCGACTTGATAAGGATTGAGCGTGGCATCTTCCAAGGTGACAGTTTAAGTCCCTTGTGGTTTTGTTTAGCACTGAATCCGCTCAGTACTCTACTGAAGGATTCAGAGCTGGGCTATCGGCTTCGTAGAGGCGGTGAGGTCATTTCTCACTTGCTTTACATGGATGACCTGAAGCTATTTGCACCAAAATCTCAAGACTTGATGGCATTGTTAAAAACAACTAAGATTTTTAGCAATGCCATCAAAATGGAATTTGGGGTAGATAAATGCGCAGTCATGCATGTAAAGCGGGGGAAAGTTGTAAATTCTCCGAATTTGCAACTATCTGAAGTAATGACTGTCAAATCCCTCTCCGAAGTTGATACCTATAAATATCTCGGTATGTCCGAAGCCTTAGGTATATCAGTAGATGATGTTAAAAAAACATTGAAGGAGCGATTTTTTTGCCGCTTGTCAAAAGTACTTAATAGTTTTTTGTCTGGTGGTAACAAGACACGTGCCTTCAATGGGTGGGTGATGCCTCTACTAATGTACTCCTTCGGCATACTGAAATGGACCCAGACTGAACTGGACGCCTTGGATAGAAGAGTCCGCCAGCTGCTCACATTTCATCGTATGCTTCACCCACGTTCATCTGTTATGAGACTGTACATTCCGCGAAAGTGGGGGGGTCGTGGTTTTTTAAATGCTAAGAACCTCCATAATCGTGAAGTGTGCAGTCTCAGGAATTACTTCCGTAGCAGTGGATATGGGATGCATCGAGAAGTGGTTGCGGCTGACATGGGCCTCACCCCTCTCTCCTTGGCAAACGATAATTGGCGCAGGCCAGTGGTACTAAGTAATGAAGATCGGAGAGGTATATGGAAGAGCAAGGAGTTGCACGGGCGGTTTTACCGGGCTCTGACAGGGCCTGATGTAGATCTGCTTGCTTCGGTGAACTGGCTACGCTTCGGTGACCTTTTTGGGGAAACCGAGGGTTTTGCCTGTGCGATTGCAGACGAAGTTATTAAGACTAATAACTACCGGAAATACATCATAAAGGACGGTACGGTCGACATATGTCGGGCATGCCACCGTCCCGGAGAATCTCTCCGACATGTTATTTCTGGTTGTTCTTATCTTGCTAACGGCGAGTACTTACACAGACATAACCAAGTAGCCAAGATCATCCACCAGCAACTTGCTCTTCGATACGGCCTACTCGATTCTGAGGTGCCATACTACCAATACTTACCTGCGCCAGTTCTCGAAAATGGTCGTGCTTTGCTCTACTGGGATCGATCTATCATCACGGACAGGACTATTGTCGCCAATAAGCCTGACATCGTGTTAGTCGATCGATCCCAGCGCCGCGCAGTGCTTATCGATGTCGCCATCCCGCACGACGAGAATCTCGTTAAGGCTGAGAAAGATAAACTTAGTAAATATCTGGACTTAGCCCACGAGATTACCGCCATGTGGAATGTCGATACGACGATTATTGTGCCGATAATCGTATCTGCGAACGGTCTCATAGCGAAGAGTCTAAACCAACACCTCTCTAGACTCTCGCTTGATGGTTGGATCAGGGGTCGGATACAGAAGGCGGTTATCCTCGACACGGCCCGCATTGTCAGGAGGTTCCTCACTCTGTGAACCCTACTGCCGGTAGCTTGAGCACATCTCCGCTGCCGTCGGTCTGCTAAATATAGATGTTTTTTATAATATTTTTATATATATAATATTGTAAAATATATCTATATTTAAGATAATAAAATAAATGAAGTGAATAATAATAATAATAAAATAAAGGCGTAGGGATGTGACGACCCCATCGCCCACTGGGTTCCCTTCCCAGTGCAGTCAGTCTCCGCAGGGCAGCTTGTGGCGAGCTGTTGGTGAGTGGCGACACCACGGTCCTGAGTGCTCCCAGGGGAGGCCTCCGTCCCTCACCTTCGGCCTTCCTTCGCCAAGGTCGGAGTGGACGCCGATGAGGGACAGGACCCCTACCTCTGGCTTGCCTTAGCCGGCCGGCCAGAGTGGAGTCGCAAGAGCTATATGCTCGAGGGTGGAAGTGTATTGCACGTAATGGCGTAATAACGGGGAAACCCGCTCACGAGGCAACTCGCGATGGCGAAACCGGAGCCGCACCTCTCGGCACCCTTAGCCGCTCATTCCAATGTTGCCCCTCTGTTGCCACTATTTGGGGGGCCCATTCACTGAGTGGCGAGTCACCGCCTGCCACTAATAGTCAGTAATCATGATTATGGCAGGTGTCCGAATTCCTATATAATAACCCAGATTTAAACCACCCAGACTTCATCACCATAACCCATTTATTCTTTTCACTCATTAGAAATAGTTCCTCCTCCTGCCGAGACCTGTTCATGGAAATGTCAACTATTGATATGGCCGAGAACGGGTTTTGGCAGGAGCACCACATAACATCAACTTCTCCAAAGGGCCTCTACGCGTTGGATCAATATCCCCGCGCAAGCCTCTCAAAGGACCGGGGTAACCCGTGAAATCCAAAAGGAGATACAATAATAATAATAATCACTTTATTGCACTAGGAAAATACAATTTTGAGACACGTACATGTAGACATAATGGTGTGCAAAGGCGGCCTTATCGCAATAGCAATCTCTTACAGGCAACCCTTTTTGTAGGAAACATTTCAGGAAAAGAGACAGGCATGGTGCAGAAACATTAGCTAAATATAATAGTATAAACTTACACAAAATAAACTAAAATAAACTAACTTAAAGTTACATATCGTAGTACACATATAATTTACAGAAATAAATAAATAAATGTACTAAAATACCTCAAATAATGATGTAAGATAAATTCTAGGACCTAACGTAACATCTCACATCATTCACCCCCATCTAGAAAATGCTCTTTCACTAGTGCTTTAAAACTCGCAAGAGTTTGAGCACGCCGAATTTCAACTGGCAGAGCGTTCCAGAGTCTCGCAGCTTGCACCGTGTAGGATTGAGGAAAAAATGGGCCATTGTAATCAGGCATCACTAGACGAAGATTGTAGGAGCTGCGTAGGGCCCGCCCTTCAAATTCGCTGTGAAAAGTAAATAGATTTCTAAGATATTGGGGAAAGGAAGGATTAAACAGAATAGAAAACAGCAGTGACAGAATGTGCCAATCGCGGCGAAGTCGAATAGGAAGCCATTTTAATTGCGTACGAAATTTAGAAACATTAACATCGAACAGACGCTCAAGCTTGCTTAATTGATCTTGAGTAAGATCAGATAACATCTATCAGCATAATCGAGGATAGGAAAAAGGAGGGTTAGAGCGCAATTTTGGTTGCCATTGGCAAGAATTTATTTAGCCATCTGAGAGAAGTTGAAGCCGCAAATATCTTCCTACTTACCACGGATACTTAAAGAGACCAAGAAAGATTACTTAAACTTGACTGCTAAAATTAACAACAGTTCCGTCAATAACAAGATCAGGCATATAAACATTCTTCAGTTTACCTGTCTGCCAAGAACTGCCCACAATGATGGCTTGTTTTTTGAGGGATTTATGTTAAGTCCATTAGACTTGCTCCAAGCAGGTTACCGTAGCCTATGAACGCCTGCAACACCGGAGATGTTGTTGTTGTCGACCTGTCCTGACCTGACCTGTGTGTATAAAATAAATAACATAAACATAATATATATAACATAAGAAACAACTAAAAAAAGTATGCTTTCCTTGGGAATCGAACCTACGACCTCCGGGTCTAAAGAAAATGCTCGACGGAGTCAGTTATTTTCCGTTTATGGTATCTTTACTTCAGAGTATTTTTTACCAATAATTTTGGAGTTTGAACTTTCGTATAATATAAACCCATCGACTCATAATCCAATAATGCGGGACAGGGCAAAATTACGGCCACTTTCAACCTAAGTTTGGCTTCCCGCCAATAATGTTCGCTAGAGACAGTAAAAATTTTGGATAATGAATGGATGAGGCATGTAACAATACAAATATACTAAAAGTGCTATTTTTAAAATATGTGACTCACCGAAACGACTCACTGATTATGTCGAACGAAAATCATTCGATATCGAGCAAAATTCACTAGACTCACCGATTTTAGGTCAATCATACTAAGTAAGTAATAACTCCAGTAAAGAAAATACAAAACAAATATACAAGTCAAGATGTCGACAGGGGATTCATCCGCATTCTTTAGAATTCAAAGGATCGCGTACGGTAGTACGTAGAAATTTTCTCCCACGTACGCTGAGACTGTGGAATGAGCTCCCCAACATGGTTTTTCCAAGAGATTACAACATGGGGTCTTTCAAAAAGGGCGTTAAAGGCTTTCTCAAGGGTCGGCAATTCGCACGTGATGCCCCTGGTGTTGCGGGCGTCCATTGGCTAACGGTGACCACTTACCATCAGGTGGGCCGTATGCCTTTTTGCCTACTTAATTGTATAACAAAATAAAAACGATGTACAAAAGGCGGCTTTATCGCAAATGCATCTCTCATCTCTTCCACACTACCTTAGGGTAGAGAAATCCATACTTAATATTATATGAGCGACAGTCTGTCTGTCTGTTTTTCAGAAATTATCAATAGGTACCTTATCCATAACCTTCCTACTTCCTTGTCGATAAGTTTATATTCAACACAGCTTGCGGTTTCTGGGCCATCGCTCTTAATCAACGGTCTTAGAGGGTGGTCAATGGTTTCATTATTTACGATTGATTTTGGTCTACCAGATGGTCAGATCCTGAAAAAGGTCAAGCAAACACTTCATGCAGGCCGCTTTCAACCGGTCATTTTGGAAATCCTTAAGAGAGGCCGATGTCCAGAAGTGGAGGACTGCGGCTGAATGATGATAAGTCCGCAATCGATTAAGTTAGGTAACAACGACGTAGAAAATGCATTGAGTAAATAACGCATCAAGCAGAGAATGATTGATGTAAAAGAGACCTATGCTATTAAATAAACTAATTAGCGAATTCATCGAATGAATAATAAGTTTTATTTCCTTTAAAATTAAATGACACACAGTTTGTGTAATATAAAAATTAAAACTAAATATCTAAATTAAAAATCTAAACAAAAAAAAAAGGAAAAGCTAATTTTTAAAAAATACTTACCTAAAAAAACCATAAAAATGGTCCCTGTGGCATTGTGCCGATGATGCTGGCAGCATTTCCTCGTTGGATTGCCAAACTGATTCGTTGTGCGAGGAAAGCGCCAGCTCTTCGGTCTCCCATCCGCATCAATAAGTCTCTTCGAAATATCTTTGAAGAGGCCTATTGCACCTAGTCTCAACGCCGAATGGCATAAAAATGGACCGCTATATTTGCTAATTAAATAAATAACATGCAAAATGTTACTTTTTCCATTTACGTCGTCGTCAGAAAGCATGGTGTGATTTAATCATAGTTAATAGATAAAGTGTTTATGTATATTTTCTGACGCTTTTTATTTCTAAAGGGAAAGGGACTGTACCAGTATTATGGGAAAAAAGTAGCCTATGTAAATGTATCTAAGTGTTATCAAAATTGTTTTTTCCCCAAATAAATAAATGTCACTCTCCAGGTCTCCAACTATCTCCACACAAAAAATCACATCAATCCGTTGCTCCGTTTTAACGTGAAAGAAGGACAAACAAACAAACACACTTTCACATTTATAATATTAGTATGAATTAACGTGTCTTCCGAAGCACGGGGAAGTTAAACATAATAATAATTAAAGTTTTGTACTTTTGTTAGACATTTGTGTTGAAATAATGTGCATATTCAAGTTTAATTTATTCTGTTTGAGATAAACAATTGTTTGCTAACTGTTACTGAATAGTTAAGTGTGTGTAACTTACCAGTTCGTAGAATACGTACTGTCGGGTTAATGTACAAACTGCAAGTAAAATTACACCAAAAATACAACAATTTCGAAATTTCTGAGCTATGTCGATTACGCATAACTTGTCTGTTTTTCCTAATGTTTACCTAGGAGAGAATGCTTTCAGTATTTAGTTTGACAATTTTCAAAACCTTCATCATTTTTTATTTTTTTTTATTTCATTTACTTTATACATGTACACAATAAAAATGTAAAGGATTATACAGAAAAGGTTATAAGGAAGACGGACTTAAATATATACTACTAGCTGTGCCCGCGGCTTCGCCCTCGTGGAATTCCGTTTGTGTCACTGAAAAAATATCCTATGTCACTCTCCAGGTCTCCAACTAACTCCACACAAAAAATCACATCAATCCGTTGCTCCGTTTTAACGTGAAAGAAGGACAAACAAACAAACACGCTTTCACATTTGTAATATTAAAAAAAAAATATTATAATATTAAAATAAGTAATTATTTAAAAGAATATAAGTATGGATAGTATGGATGGAAGTATGGATATGGATTTCAGTAGACATATTTTTACTAGTACTCGTAGCCTGTCTCAACTTCGTCCTAGCCTCGACAAATAGGCTATCCAAAACCGAAAGAATTTTTCAAAAAGGACCAGTGGTTCCTGAAATTAGCGCGTTCAAACAAACAAACAAACAAACAGTGAACATTTCGACTCTCTAGCTATTACTTATTTGTAATAGAGACCCGTTTTTACTTCTTGGGTACAGAACCCTTAAAAGAATAGTGCATCTTTGTTCGCTCTTTTGCGTTTCTTGGCTCTGAATTAACCTTCTTGAAATTTCATATATAAGTTGTTCGTAGTATTCTGGGTTCTAAAAACAAAGCTTGAAATTAAACACCGAAAGAACAAAGATTAGGTACGACATCAAGCGGATGGAAAAGTGGTCTATTCTCGACTTTTCGCCAGTGTTGTTTCAAATAAAATGCATGGCAAATTGATTCCAGCTCCTCATATTTCGTGAAAGCATCAAATCTCCTGGGTATTTTGCTCTAAAGCTCCGATATCGATATGGAGAATGTAGACATTAGAAGTTGTCAGTTAGCCCCAGGGAGACCAGTGTAACGTTTATAGTCCAACATTTTAGTTTTCATTTTGGAAAACATTAGGAGAGGCCTATGTCCAGCAATGGACTTAATGCGGCTGAAATGATTTTTCCCGACCACAGCAAAGCCAAAAACTGAGGTTAACTATTTATTTATTTATATACTCTCTGTAATCATCATAATTTCAGCCACAGTCAGGTCACTGCTGGACGTAGGCCTTTTTTTTTTTTTTTTTTGATTTCGCAGGGGAATGCGTTTACGCACAGAGTGTGGGACTCCTGGGTCGCTAATCGCCCCAGACTACCCACTAAACCCCTGCGGGTGCCGTCGGCCGCATTGCAGGGAGGCGCCTCGGATCTGACTAGCACAAGACGCCTCTGCGACTAGCCGGTTTCTCACCAGAAACCGGACTCTCCACTCTCAGAGGCCCTCCGACACCTGGAGGACCTCTGCCAACGGGTGGGACTGCAGTCCCACCGCTTACGGGGGCGCTTCCAGGCGCGCTAGGTAGCGCCTGCGTCGCACCCCCCCTCTCCTCCGCCGGATCGGGTCCGCGAGGGGATCGTCCTTGCGGTCCCTTTCCTCGGCCTCCCTCTGCGACATAACAATCTCGCAGAAGGAGGCCATTGCAGACCAAGCTCTGTCGCTCTCGAGCATCGCGTTGGCGACACTCGGGAGCGACAGGTCCGCTCCGCCAAGCGCGGAGGCCAGGTCCTGGCGCTGCCGGCTCCACCTAGGACACCGCTCAAGGACATGTTGAGCGGTGTCCCGAGCCTCGCCACAGTCGTGGCAGACAGGCTCGGCCTCCCTCTGGGCCACGCGGTGCAGGTACTCACCGAAGCAACCGTGCCCGGTGAGCACCTGCGTCATGCGGAAGGTGAGAGGCTTGCGCCTCCTCAGCATCCACTTCTCCAGGGCCTGACGCAGGGCCTCCACTGTTCGGACACCGAACGCTGCCTGCGCCAGGTCCGCCTCCCACCTCCACACGAGTTCCGCCTGCCCTCGCACGCTCGCACGCTCGCCGAATTCCCTCCTGTTTGCCACAAAGTGGTACACTTCGGCGAGCACCTCGGCTACCAACTCCCACGGCGGGTCACCCGCGAGGGCCGTGGCCGCAGAGAAACTGCTGGACGTAGGCCTATTCCAATGATTTCCAATAAGACCGTCCATACAACCATTCTGGTCGCAATGTAAAAACTGTTACCAATAGGTATAGTAATATTTAATAGATAACAGTTTCCACACTGCGACCAGAATGGTTGAATGGGGCCGCGTTACATGGAAGCCGCGGTTGCCTAAGACCATTTTCAGTTCATCTGACTGTCCCTCTGGTAGATATCCACGCTTGCCGGTTCGTGGTCACTATCGGTTCTCCACACTATGTGCCCAGCCCACTGCCACTTCAAAGAACTAATCCGCTAGGCTATGCGAGTGATTTTTGTTCCCGTAGTTTCTACTCTCTAATCACTGTAATATACACTGGAAACTTTACATAAGGAAAATTTTAACTTAACGTACTTAGTTAACTATCCATACCAATATTATAAATGCTAAAGCCTATCTGTCACGCTTTCACGGCCGAACCGCTAAACGGATTTTGATGAAATTTAGTATGAATATAGTTTAAGACCCGGGATCAAACAAAGGCTACTTTATGACGCAGGCGGAACTGCGGGAAACAGCTAGTTTTATATAAGGTGAATTTTTATTAAGTTCAAATATTTTGAAGGGTGGTTTATTAAGGCCAAAGAAAAGCACTAAGAGCAAAATTTTGAAAATCTACACACTAGTTTTCTTTACAATATTCCTTACAAAATTAATAAAAATTTTTTAGATAACTGAAAGCGCACTAGAAAACTTATTCAACGTAACAATCTGTCAATGCTCTCTGCCCAAACTACGTTTAAATGAAACTAATTTGCTATTTTCCTCATTCCGTTTGTGATAGACAGAGACAAAATGAGTTTTACAACTTCTGCCAGTATTGCCAGCAAAATAGAAGTAAAACAAAAAAAGGAAAACCACTACAGGAGTCTTAATTATTACTAATAAGTAACACATAAAAGTTCGACTTTCTCGAAAACTAGCGTGTTGAAATTTATGAAACCAACATTATGTGTTTTATATGACTAAATTGTATAGCCCTGCAAGTATTTGTATTCAATTTGAATCCACCTTATATAACCAATCTGTATGCCTATGATGGATAGAAAAATACAAAAAATTTACTTAGACGCAAGTTATATAACTACGTATATCTTACTCTAAGTTTCATTGTAACAACAAAACTGCTGAAACGATTTTGATAAATAATATGTCATTGGATTCGGCAGAAAGTATAATTAATCTATAATTCTATACTATACTAATATATTATATATTTAATTAAATAATATAATAATATTAATATTTTAATATTATATTATAAAGCTGAAGAGTTTGTTTGTTTGTTTGAACGCGCTAATCTCAAGGTCCGATTTGAAAAATTCTTTCAGTGTTGGATAGATATAGGAAGGCTATAGGCCTGGGCGAAGTCGGGACGGGCTGCTAGTTATTAATATAAATTCAATAGAGTTGTTCTAATTTTTTATAGAAAAGTAATGAAACGCCAGTCCAAAAGAAATAGGCTAAAACATGTCTAGACATAATTTTTATTACATCTAGGATATTAATTTATACTGTTCCTCAAGGAAAATATCACGTCAAGCTTAATAAATTGAAATTCGTACGAAATTATCAAGCGCCCGTTGCTAGGAAGCCCAAGTTAATTAAATATTGTAATGCTTGCACACATTAAAAGCTCACGTACTTACAGTCAACAAAGCAAAAAAACTGTCCTGGGCTGGAACCCTATTTTTCTTACATACTAACTTTTTCCCGCAGCTCTGCCTGCGTCAAAAAGTAGCCTATGTTTGACCCCGGGTCTTCAACTATATTCATACCCAATTTTATCAAAATCTGATTAGCGGTTTGGCCGTGAAAGCGTAACAGACAGACTTTCGCATTTATAATATTAGTATGGATATATGTGAACAAAAATCATTTGACTCACCGAATTTGCGTTAGCGAAACTTTTCAGATAGCACTCCTGCACGGAAGCAGTTTAAACACAGTCAATTATTAAGTCTGGCAAGAAAGACAATTATATTCCACAGGCTTTGGTGTCGAGACACTAGGCCCGTGTCTTTACAGGGAGATCAGTAGACGCCTAAAAGAGGCAACGGGTGACCCTCGGGCGGGCAGCTTTCTCGCTCAGCGAATAGCCATCGCTATTCAACGCGGGAATGCTGCCTGCGTGATGGGAACTCTGCCCAGGGGACCTAATTTAGATTATATTTAGTTTTTTGTGTTTATTACTTTTAGATAAGATAGTTTTAATTTTTATATGTTTACTTGTGATATATCAATAAAATTATTTAGTATTATATTTTTGGTTTTATGGCAGCCATATCGCAGCCAGCAATTTCTTCTGGAAAATTGAATAAATGATTGTGTGGTGCTGCAAGAATACGTACAGATCGCGCTAAATAACTTGGCCGCTCGGAAGTTAGCAATCAGGTGTCATTTCGCGCTGCGCGAATTCATATTTTCATATAAGTTTTCTACTGCGCAGCGTTCTGCGCGAAGTTCCGAGCCGGCAAATTATATTACGCGTACTGTGCAGATTTTTTTTATTACTATAAAAATCTTAATAAACACTCTTGTAAAATTTTGAATGCCAGGGTTTAACATGCATGTAGTTATGCTCAGAATTAAACAAAAATCCAGTCTTTGCACCTGTAATTTTTTTGCCGACTGTACACAACTGCAAAATTATCCATTATTCCAAAATTATATAGAAACACGACGAACCCGTAAACTCTCACATTACACACGAGTGCGAGCAAACTCATTACGATAATACAACGTAATTTTAGAATTACGACCACTACTTTCCAATTTAATGAAATTTACGCGCAATTTTGCGGGACTTAATTAAAAAGTTGTTTCAATCTACTCAAATGTATTTATTAATCTAAATATTTAAATATAATTTTGTGTAGGTCGCGTCTCTCGTTAGTAAAAGAGCGCTGGGAGTGGCGCTAGTGTCTTCGTCTAAATGTTCCACTACATAAGTGCCGTCGCTATTTTGACGTGAAACGGTCTATGAGCCTTGTGCACATAGACAAGTTGGCTGTGTGCGTTTTTCAATTTCAAAAATAACTTGTGTTCAAAATAAAATGATTTTGTGTTTCTCTCTAAATCTCATATTTTAATATGTTTCTTCCACATTTCGTGTCAATTAGCTCGTACTCAGACTTTGTTCCAGAAACATGCCACCTCTTTGCCGCTTTCCGTGGCTGACATGAGGTTTTGTTTTGTGCAGCTCACCAGGCAAGAGCAGCATGATAATAGATGCGGCATTGTTTAAATGGCTGCCAGCTACTTTGGCTGTCCTTCCATAGTATCAGTGTCTACTTTTAGGTCGGTTAGTTCATTTATTTCGAGTGGGTTACATTACATGGTCAAGCGACCCTGTTCGCCCTGGTGTTAGAATCATTCGGAACCGCCTTTCGGTATCTGACGTGGTTCCTTCCGTGGACCATCAAATGGCAGCCGCGACCAACGGCTTAACGTGGCAACCGAGGCACGGAATCATCATTAACAGACATTCGGGTGATTCAAGCTTGCAATGTCCTAACCAAACTGGAAACAGCTAAACAAAGTATGCTTCCCGTGGGAATCGAACCCATGACCTCCGGGTCTAAGGCAAACCCACAGAAATAGATCTTGATATAATTTTGGGGGCATACCCTTTACTACTGTACCACGGAAGCAAATGAGGCGGTTAGTGGGCGGTTGACTACCAAATAGCAAAAAACTGTAAATTCGCAACACCCTGACAGGGTACATATACAGTATATAATACAATCTGACATTTAATGTAATTATTATTGTAAATGTAAGCGAAAAATAAATGAAATAAAATAGCGGATGTTTGTTATCTGAAATTTGGTTCAGTCTCTCGACGCCACAAGTCACGGTTCTTCGGGCTTAGTGCTTTCCTTGTTAATTAATATTTAGTTAAATTTTATTTTATGGAGCTCGATAGCCGCGACCATGGAGAAATTACAAAGAGGATATACGGAGATGCCGTAATAAGCGTTTTGTAAGAAAGTATTTGTGAGGCTACACGGGGCGGAAGGCAGACGTGCGGGGTGCTTGGTTTCGGCCGTGGCTTGGAGCCACGGCCGAAACCAAGCACCCTAGAACACTAGCAATGACAAACACCATAGAACACTAGCAATGACAAACACCATAGAACACTAGCAATGACAAACACCATAGAACACTAGCAATGACAAGCTCCGCCCACTTTGTGTCGGCGAGGCGCCAATGATCACATCACTGCGCCAATTCTAATGGCATCTCCTCTTTGTAATTGCTCCATGGGCAGTCCGAAAAAATGATGATGTTGGCCACTAACACACTTTGAGTCAAGTTCCTGTTGGTCTAGTTTCCCTGTAAAAAGGGTTGCGGATGCCAAACGGCAGTTTACAGCGTAACCTAGGCTCCTGAGCGTAGGACGCAACTAGGAAAACACTCTTAGAAGAAGAGTTATTTAATCTTTATTTTACCAAAGACAATCAATGGCAAGTTGCTAAAATGTTACAACTATTACGATGCATAACCCAACCAGGAAAATACCTGGTTTGGTACTGATCGCGTTTATGTGACAAAATGGTGTGTCATGTATGTGTTATGTCAACAACAAAATTGACAATGTCATTTAATTTTATTTTTTTAATAATGGGTTTTAAATAAAAAAGTTAAGTCCTTTATAGCCCTTCTTAATTTTTCTATCTTCTTCAGTCCTACAGTGTGGTTACATAAAGTCCTGGTCAAGTATAAACGTCTAGTCGGTAGTCAAGTCTAGTCAGAAGAATCAGGCTAATTGAAGTGGTAGAGAAACTGCACTTAGCGATTACTAGGAGCTTTTGGCAACAAGCATGAAAATCACATGTATCAAACAGTAATATCGGAATAGCGCTTGTTAATTAATTGACTGCATGATAAATAAATAAATAAAATATCCCTGCTTAGCATAAGTCTACCAATGTATATTAAAATTTGTACCACCTTTTATGTTTAAAAAAATTATGTTCGCAAACTTTCTTTGTATTGTTTTTTTTTTTCTTATTTACAAAACATATAACAAACAAGAATACATGACAAAATAGTAAATTAAAAAAAAATATCCAAACCATTGTTACAAGCAATTCATCTTTTATTCGAAGAGGCCCTCGAAGTCACTTGATTTCACGGACGTCTTAGCAAAACTGAAGAGGCCTGATATTCAAGAGGACTTCACTCTCAAACACGCACGAGTTTGGATACAGAATTAATTGTACATAGTCCATAGGGATGACTTGGCTTTATGTTTCGAATGAATGAATGAACTTTATTGCCTTAAACATGGTATGAACAATTGGTAAACAAAAATTATTTGTACATAAGTAACACATGTTTAGTCTGTGTGCTGACAAATTTTTACATTACAAATTTAGGTATGTCTAATTAAAAATCATGTCAAATATATGTATAGTTTAAATGTCAATGTTTTATTTCTAAATATTCCTGCACATTGTAAAAACATGTTTCAACCAGCCGTTTATATAGATCACTCTTAAATTTCCCTATTAGTAATTGTCGATACGGCCTTTACTTTCGTATTTAGCCAGTAACAAGTAAAAATTATTGAAGAAAATTATCTAGTCAAGTAAGTCTTAAGTCAAGTCAGTAGTTTGAATCATTTGGATTTAGAATGCAAGGATACATAGATTGAATGAAAACAATCTGCATGGGACAATTCATATTTCTATGCAAGAATCATTCAAAATTCATACCTTGCTGGAGTTTTACAGAATTTTCAGCTTTCAGATCTGGCAGGTCTGATTGATTAATTGGTTGTATAATTAAAAAAAAGGTTAACTAGTATCATGTTAGAATATTTATACCAACTTTTGAAAATCGAAGTTTGGATGCAATGAATACAAAATTCAAACAAATAATTTATACCCAACAGATCAACATCGTTAAAATTAGCAATGCAACATACATAATTCAAAATTCAAACTCGAAGGTGTAATTAAAATTTTATGAAATTTAATTAGAACACGCGAAAGTTTTCCTTAACAACATGAAACGGAACGCGCAGTTCCGTTCAAACGCCAGTATTCATAAACATTTTCCCAGGGGACCCAAGCGATTGTGTTGAATAAGTTTATCAATAGAGGCTTTTGGGCAGAGAATGGATTGTGATGTATGATCCTACGGGGATAGAATTGTAAACACCTGAGGCCGGTGTTGAGATATTTACACAATGTTACAATAAAATGTTTGTAAATATAGCTGAATATAATTTTGGTGATGTATTTTTAGGCAGGTAACTCACGGCTAGGGGCAAATGTCATCTTAGAAGATTACATTTCGTTCCCTATTGAGATAAATATACTCGTAATTATGATTCGACTGAATCATTAAGTGTCTTAGCATAGCATAACATACAAAACTAATCTTATACTTTAGAAAGGATTAAACTATTCACATATCTTATACTGTCGCGACCAAATCGCTCGTCCATCACTCCATGACGATATCTAGCACGTCACGTATGGTCAACTTCATGATCCGGCCAGAACACATATTCTTGCTATTGGTGTCCGCTCTTTTTAGCCTCTTGGGCTAGGTGCACTTTATTATTTTGGCTGGGCACAGGTAAAGGATTCACAGATCCAAGATATGCTATTTGACATACCCCTTTACGAAACTCTCATCATCAGATGAGCGCCTGAGCCAATACATAAATATTCTAAAATATATTATAAGTATCTTGTCGATCATGGTCTTATAACGGTAGAATTGCAATCCTTTCTCATAAAAAACGGCATAATATGGCATGCCGTCTGCACCTCGCGACCGACCAACAACTTAGGAACCTTTCATCATCAGCTCTTATGGATCATCATCACCATCCTAGCGTGTATTTCTAGTTGCGTCATCAGCTTACGCTTCGGAGCCTAGGGTACGCTGTAAGTCAAGTCCTAGATTTGGCGGAACTAGTAATTACAATGGAGCGACTGCCGCCTGACCTCCGTTACCCTTTTTAGAGGGAAGCGAGACCAACAGGAACATGACCTGAGGTGTGTTAGTGGCCAACACTGTCAGAATTTTTCAGGCTGCCCTAAGGCATCTGACACAGCCTCACGACTGCTATATATCGATAACAACCGGGACCAACGGCTTAACGTGCTTTCCGAAGCACGGAGGAGCTCAAAATAGAAAATGCCACTAAAATGGCGACCAATCTAATAGTGGTCGCGTCACGTCGTCGCTTGACACGCGCATTCGCTACGGATACGCGGGTCGCGCTCGACTAACGAGCTCCTCGAATCAGCTCTTATGGATGATAGCAGTAATTAACAACAGTATTAATCGGATCATAAATTAATACAAATTATCCTAAGACACTTAACTGACAATCCTGCTCCGGTATGTGATGGCAGCAATCTCTCACTCCACACACAATTAACTAATTTATAAGCGGAATCAAAGTGGCATCACTTTGACCGCCATTGCTAGGAAAAAACGTGCTTTTCACAGACTAAGAACTCTATTCTGATTGGTTGTTAGTTACTTGTGGTTGGTACACAACCGAACAGGAAACGGAGCCAGTGTTACTAGGTACAATATTTACATTTCTTTCGTGAAACGTCACGACATATAGAGTATCTGGTTCTCTTCATCTTATCCTTTCGAGTTCATTATACAATACTCTTTATTTTTCCAAATTAATTAATTAACATAATAATGGTCTCGCCCATAACTGGTAAAACATTAAGCAGGATGTGTTTATCAGAATCTACTGGCCCAGTTTTGATAAAGCTTTTATTCAATCATAGTTTTAAACCAGCTTTAAAAAGCTAAACCGGATTAAAGTAAACTAAAGCTGGCGCCCAGGCCGTTCGAGTAACAACATAAAATAAAGTAATTCCAGAGTACATCTTCATTACATTTGAAAAAATTGTATCATTTTTCCTCCAACCTTATCAAACTTTGTTATGTCGGCACAGTGTGTCAGTTCAGTCGTGTTATATGATTCTCCTCCCCTTCTCACAACATGCATCCAATGCATACAATTATACAGTTTATAGAAATATGTACTGGCAAAAGAATACCTCAGCAGTGGCGTGCTTCTTATAAAGAGGTGTGGACATTATCTGCTAAAGCAGGTTCATAGATGAAGACAGATGCTACTTACTAAGATGGTGCAGCTACTCAAAGTGAATCTTGGCCTCCGATGATAAGGATCTCCATTTATGAGATTGACGAGGTGCGGAGGGAACTCGCGAGCTGCACGCCGATGACTGGCAAAAGGTGGCGTAGGAAGACAGATTAAATATATAAAAATATATTTTTCACACAAAACATTTCATAAAAAAACGCGTGGCTAGGTTTTTCTACCCTGTGAGAAATATCTGTGCACGTCATTGTGTCTCAGCTTGTGTTACTCTGAACTAGTGTCCTAAGTAACGCTGTTTTTCAGTACTTTCTTCTGCCCCATTTCTGTTTGACTTTTAATTTGTGTAACAAAGAAGGCACTCCATTATGTCACACAACATCGTGAGGAAAATGCAATTTAAAAATTCAATGGGTCCCGAGCGGTCATGACAGCGCCTGAAAGCATGGCTGAACTTCATTTTTAAACGATTACGGCAAATCCAATGGCAAAAGTTTGAACATTTTATCAACCCCCCTCGATTGAAGTGGGTGATAACAGCTTGCACCTGCTTCCTTTCAATACTGTAGAGAGGAAATGGAATGATTCTTAAGAAATTAGATAGAATGTCATAGGCACTTTTGTTGAAACTAGACTCTTTTGCTAGTCAAAATCAATGATTTCTAGTAAGGATGGAAACCGAAAGATTATGCGTAAAAAATGTATCTATTAAAGTTATAATTGATGTTATGATATCCAGTATACATTTTATATCTTGTCGCGATATCCAGTATGCAGTTTCTCATAACTCGACATAAAACACATTTTTCATTACTACTCCTGGCAGCACATCGGGCTGAATTCGATAGTCGAAAACGATTTTGCGCCAGAGTGCTCTATTTAAAGTTAAAATGTCATAGCATTTTAATTTGAGTCAAATGAATATTAGATAAAAATATAAATTTATTGCATGAATTTTAAATTAAATGGCACTGGCCCGTACTAGTTGACACTTGACAGCTCCCATCTCAGGCAGAAAAGCCTGACAGTGTGCACAGCATATTTAGGAGTGATTTGGATCTCTATGGACTTATGACACTGCAAATTCGAAAAATAAACAACCAATCTGTTCGACAGTTCCTAAACAATTGCGAAGGTTCAGCTGAAAAATATGAAGATACTAATTTTAGGGCCATAAATCTAGTGGAATTACATCACGACATTGGGCACGTCCTTACACTAGACATCAATATTCACAAATAAGTTTAGTCTCGTTCGTTCGACCTATTTACTTTGTAAACGAACATTAACGAAATTTATATGTATTGTGCGTGTGTGCAAATTAATTACACCGAGTAATTAAATATTTAAATGGGATTTTAAAATGGAAGCGTAAATTATTTATTATAACTTTATTGCGCTCATATTTGATGATAATTAAATATACGGACTGCTGTATTTACGAAGAATAATATTGATAAAGATAAAAAGCCTTTATTGTTTGAATTTAGGTACAAGTAAGATGTCAACAAAAATAACAATAATCTTATGAGTCCAATGAATGGTAGCGAATCCCCGTGCGAAAGCTATATTTATATTCCAAAAACTCTTTTATACTATAAAAACATTTATCAATCAATAATTTCAACAAAGCACTGCGAAACTTCGTAAATGGCAGTTCCTTTATATCGTCAGGCAGTTTATTATATATCTTTATGGGCATAATATAGCTGTTATTACTAGTTGTAGCCAAATGCGTCAATGGTCTATAAAGTTTATTTCTATTAAATCGAGAGCGAGTATTTACAGTATGAGATTCAATATTATTCTTAAACAAAAATGTGTATTATACAATTATTTAGTTAGTAAATTGTAATAATAAGTAATTGTTTGTGTATTTAATGTGTTCACGGAACCAAACCACAACAAACATGTGGTATAATAATAAAAATCTTTATTTCTCACCACGAAATTGAAAAAGATACACACAAGAATTGCGCAAATGGGTAAAGTATACAATTTATTTTGTGGGAGCTGGAGCTTGCACTAGGTCTGTTTAATTAATGTGAAGTTTTTTCACTAACATCAACAGCTTACGCCTCAGAAACCAGGGTACGCTTTAATAATGGTCTTATGAATATAAGTCTTTTATAATAATTCAGTCTTTAAAAAATACAGACTGATCTTGGTCGAATCAAGAGTGAAGCATGAAAATAATCGTCAATGTGTGGCGGTGTCACAGAGGTGGTGAATTCGAAATCCGTATGTGACGAACGAACGGGCTAGAGTGTGAATGCTTCATTCATGTTGTATGTGAGACTACGTCTGTAATTCTTTTAAGTCTGTGAATACAACTTGCTATTACCTTTTCTTTCGATGGTTATTACTCTGTGTCCACGCACCTGCTGCGTGATACCTGCGCGCCCGCTTCCCCGCTCCAGCTACACCCCGCCGCCCGCGCGCCCCCCGCGCCGGCCCGCCTTCATTCCCATAATCAGCATTACTCTCGATCATACGCGTTTGCTTGTATTGAGACAATTAAAACATTTTTTCTAAATAGGTTGCAAATTGCGTTAATTTGGTTTTTATGCTTCCTCTTTTCTTAATAAGCTTGCTTATTTCCTTTAAAGACTCACTGGTCCTTCGCGGAAAAGTCTCGATTAGGCATTTACGGCGGGGCGGCGGGGTGTAGCTGGAGCGAGGAAGCGGGCGCGCAGGTATCACGCAGCAGGTGCGTGGACACTCTGAGTGTCCTTCTCAATACTCCTATTGGTGTGCTGATTCCCCAATTTTCTCAATATTTGCAATACAATATATCTTTATTACACAGATTTGGGACATCATAAAATTGAAATTATTTACATTGTTTATTTCGGAGCAAAATTTTTCCAATATTTTTTCTACTAAGTATAATATTGGAAAAAAATTCATCACACATTCACTTACTAGGTATGTGTAATGTAATTTTAGGAATATTGGTATATAATATACTAGCTGTTTCCCGCAGCTCCGCCTGCGTCAAAAAGTAGCCTATGTTTGATGAGTATCAAAATCCGTTCCGCGGTTTGGCCGTGCAAGCGTAACAGACATAGACAGAAAGACAGACTTTCGCATTTATAATATTAGTAATGATATGGAAGTATGAATTGGGATTGGGGAGCAATGTTAATTATTGTTTATTTTAGTGTGTTTAGTATTATTTATGATTATTTCTACCGACTGTTGACAATTCTGTATTTTATAAGGTGATCAATGACCAATACAAACCTTTTTATTGCGATTTTAGTATACTTACCAAATTTTTATATTTGATCAAAGTGAATATTTACAATTATTTATTAATAAATCTTTATTGTACCACAAGTAAAAAAAAATACTTTTACAATTGGCGGGCTTAATACTAAAAGCATTCTCTCCCAGTCAACCATTAGGAAAAACAGAAAAGTTATGTGCGGCGCGAATTATCTTAAAAATACAATGAGAGAGAAAAAACACTTACTGCTACATAAATTTACATACAGTATTCATAACTATACATATACATACATAAACATACATTTATGAAGAGATGGAAACGGAAAAAGACGAAATTTCAAACCTTATTAGTTTCACTCTGCTAAATTAATACCTATAAAAAAAAATTAAGATCTTTTATATGATAATAATAAATAAATAAATAAAAAGTTATGGTCTCTTTGATGTCATCGGGTAGAACATTCCAATACATATACAATATGAGAAAAAAAAAGAAGACAAAAAGTAAATAAACAATTTTAATTTCAATAGAATATAGAGCCCAAAACGCTGTCATCGCTCGGTAAAGTACCCAAAAGGCTGGCGACATTTCGTCTTTAGATAGCTAAACTTATCCTTTGGCCGCCAGCCTTTAGGTCCCCAGAAACGTCAACTGGGCGTGCGGATATGTCTTTAAATATAAACTTGGCAACCGCACCTCACTAGAACCGCATATTTGCGCCCTTGTTGGTCTCTGCTGCCGCAGCAGCCGCACCCGCCCTACTTGCAATCGCTCGTATGTGGGATGGTGCTACTGTATCCACACAAGTGGCATCTCAAACCAGCGACTTGCCGTTACTCCATGAAATGAGCTTCATACCCTCGGGCCGTTTGCCATCGTCCCGAGCGAAGTCTGCAGGTTCCAGCACTGCAAGCATGCTAGCATTGACAAGAGCTCGACGGATGACGTCATTTAGGGCGGCATGGCGCAAAATACGACCTGCGCTGCGGAGACAGGGCAAGCCGTGATGACCAAGGGAGTCGACGTCTCCTCCTCAACGACACGGATGGGGCTCGTTTGGTCTAGCCCCTAACCGCAGACAGACAGCTAAACTGAAACCAGTCCTGTCCATCAGAGTACCTACGCTGGAGGACGGAATGGCATTCAACAATAAGCCTGACTCTGGCTTACAGCTAGCCAGAAGGCGAGACCGCTCAGCTGGACATTCAGCTGATTCTAAATTATTATTTTTATGTGCAAGTGAGTAAGGTACAAAAGGTATTAGGTTGATACAACATAAAATCATCTTATTCAACTGCTTTACTAAAAGACAGCTTTGGGCACGCGCGCAGAGCATCTCGTCTTACTGTCGCTGCGAAGCCAGGTTCAGGGGTAGATTAGAAAGAGGACCGGTCTCACTGCACCAAGCGTTCCTGTACTCCATCAAACAAGCCACACTGCACCATGGTGTTGGGACAAAAATTTACCAACAAGGTTAAGCGTGCCATAGACAGACGACAGGAACGCTGGCAGCGCTACACTAGAAATTTTCCTGATCCCACCATATCATATCGGTAGCGTTGCTTGGGTCCAAGATTTATCATTAAGAGAGCAATAAATTCAAAATGTTGCTAAGCGCCCTACACACACACTCGTCCAAACGAGATAAATGCTGGACGTAAGCACAAAGTGGAATACAACGCAATACGAAGATGGTCTTAGGGATGAAAAGACAAAATTTTAAAATCGTATATGCAAAATGGGATGGGATATGTCTGCTAGGCGACTGAAAGATGACTCAAATATTGAGATATGGTTATCTACAAATTTTGAGAAACCATCTTCCAGCACCGGCGCCCGCAAAAGACGAAGTGAACGATCGTCTAAAATTTTAATATTAAGAGCCGAAATATTAATTTTTTGATAAATTTCATCTTTGTATTCCAAATCGTTTCTTAAATAAAGTTCACATTTATCAGAATTTAACAGTAAACCTATTTCACTAAAAGACTTGATAATTTGGTCTAGATGTGCCAAAACGGATTTAGTGTCGCCTCCCAGGCTTCCGTCGTCTAGATACCATAAGTTGATGTTTGTATATAATATATCTCTCTATGCCGTATTCGGCGGCTACAGCGACCGCTTGCGACTTTTTTTATTTATTTGTTTAGTACTAAACTAAAAATAAAATTTCATTGCATTCCCTCGCTGGATTGCAATCCGAGTATAAAAAAAAGACTGTATAAAGCAAAGTTTGTTTTCTTATTAAGTTATTAAGAGCTAGTTAACAAACCAGCAGACAAATATAAAAACTTACTTTCGCATTTATAATATAAGTTAAAATAAAAGCAAATTTAAATCCACGTGGTGAAACAGTGCTTTAATCAAGGAAGGCACTGCTAAGAACTCTCTTATTATCTGAACAACTTTCATGGCTTCCAAGACGCGGAAATTTGCAAAGTAATCGAATACAATGAATTAATTATTTCGCTAAGATATAAAATCGATGAAGGGAAGATATAAATATATATTATTTACATATTCGGCTTTAGAAAATCTACCCATTTGTTCCCCAACTCAGCGATTTTAGCAGCCCAGACAAAAATGGCATTTGACGTCTTAACGAATCTGTCCAATGGCGTGCGTTTGAGCTAATCCAGTATCTTTCAGTATACTAAAATGAATTAGTGCCTTTTTACCTATAGCCACTAAAATCATGTTCGCACATTCCCTGCTCTTCCCTATCCTTGATTACGTTGACTCGTGTTACTTGGGCCTTACTGAGGAGCAACTAAATAAACTTAAGCGTCTTCAAAATCTCTTCATTCGTTTCGTATATGGCCTTCGCAAATACGACCACGTTTCCCAATTTCGCGCTGATCTCAAGTGGCTCCCTATTCGTTGTCGTCGAAATTTACATATTCTGTCTTTACTTTTCACAATCCTTTTTAACCCTTCCTGGCCCAGCTATCTAAGAAGCCTATTTCAATTTCATGGTGATGTTGAGGATATCTCACTGCGCAGTGCTGAGAGACTTCGCTTATTAATTTCAACTCATTCTACTCAGTTCTACTCTGGTTCCTTCGCTGTACAAGCCGCTCGTCTGTGGAATTCGCTGCCATTTACCGTCCAGTTCGCCGAAACTAGCTATAAATCACAAGTCATATCGCACTATTTACGTGATACTAATATTTAATATACTATCCTTACCTATCATGGCTATTGTATTTCTGCCTTGTTTGTAGTAATGATGTGTGTATGTGTAGTGAATATATATATATATATATATATATATATATATATATATATATATAATATATAAGTAAGTGTATAATATACATTATATGTGTAAGTTTATGTTTTGATATTTATTAAAATTATTAATTTTCTTCTTAATCTTTTTGACACCTACCGCGCACTATCTTTAATATCTTTACTCAATTTTCCGAAAGGTTGCCTGGAAGAAATTGCTATTGCGATAAGGCCGCCTTTGCGCACGGTTATTTTTCTTGTAATTGCTTGTATTTAACAATGTATCCTTGTTGTGCAATAAAGAGTTTTTGTATTGTATTGTATTTAAAAAAATGTAGATTTTTTGGTTTTATTTTATTATTTACAAATTACAATCTCGATCGAGATTTTATGTGTAAATATGATACCTATATGATGGAGCTCGCTGGTTCATTATTAACTCTCACACTCTGGGCTTAAATAGATTCACATTTTAAGCGCCTATGTCTATACAGAAACAACAGTTTATACCTGAATACTTTGTTTATGTATTATTCTGTCTGAAGTGTAAGAAGTCCTCCAAACACGAAGCTAAGTTTGACAAAATTAGGAATTTCATCAAAATTTCTCAGTACGGCTGTAAGACAGTTCTCATTTACAACTGGCAACTTCTAAAGATGGCATCTCGGGGACGGCCCTGAAGGAGAATCTACCAGACTAACTGAAAACAATAATTTCAGTTAAGGATTTGTCCACCGGAATGTTTTGCGTATAACCAAATCCCCTGCAAAAGCTGTAATTATAATAAATTTTGTTTGTAGAGGGTCTTTTGATTACTTACCAAATTCATTTCAAAAATTATTTCTGCCCTAATTTAGGCATACACGGGAAAGCAAAACCGCTAAAACAGTATACTTACTAAAAAAACAAACAATTTTTTTTATCAACGAGTCAACACACCCATGTTATAAATTTTTGCAGCTTTCATATATATGAAGGTATTTTCTAAAACAACCCTCTGTTCCAAGGTTGGTAGTTGACTAAGTACGTCGATTTGGCATATTTTAGGGCCAAATACTAGTGCTGTATCGTCGCGCCTTAAGCCACATCCTAACCATAGTATCATATATGTCAATGGTTAGAAAGTTCTCACAACTTCCTAATTAGATACCTACAAACTTTTTAAAATATTTGGAATAATTCTATTCGCGCTGTGAAGATTTTGACCTTAACTTTTTAACTTCCTGAACACGACTCCCTGCGACCAGAAATCCTCCTTCATGAACGTCACGAGATGGTGATGTGGCGTGGTGCCACTGATTTTAGGTTTAATTTAGTTTTGTACATAATGTTTAATTTTAGTGTTTTCAGTTTTTTTATTAATTTGTAAATATATTTTAATTTTGTAACATCCGGACAGATAAACCGATTTTATATATATAGTTTTGTCATTCCTAATGTTCTTTAAATGATGGCAGTTGACGGTTCGCCGTAGAGCGCAGACTCCGCCGTGCAACCATGGCAAATGCGCTCTCTGGCGGCTGTTATGATAACTAAAAATTTTCTCTTGGTCTTTGGATTTTACTGTCAACTGGTTTTGTTAATTTTCTTCCGTTGCTTATTTTTATCGTATAAAGTAACTTTTATTTCTGCTCATCATACTCCTTCTTTACTTGTTTCTATTGTGGACTTATATATTTCTTGTAAATAGAGTGTTGTGTCTTAAAAAATACTTTCGTTTCCTATCCCTACACTCATTCCTTAACGTTACATTTCCTCTCTCCTCTTCCTCCTCCACAGTAAGAACGCACTCTCACCTCAAACGAATTAAAATTGACGCAGGTCATTGGGTACTGTCGGTGCGCTGCCGCGATGGTTCTGGCTAGTAGGCTTCTTTTTCCGAAGCTTTGCCTTTCTAAAGCCCTCCTCGTCGCATAGGTCCTCTTTGGGACCCAATTTTGCAGCCTCGCGAGACTTGTGAGCTATCTCACGAGGGCTGTCTTTTTCCCCCTTCACTGTCGGTCGTCTCAGGGGAGCGACGGCCGGGGTGCGGCGTGGCATAGATACAGGTGCCGTCACGAGTTTTGAGCGCTCGGCGAAAGTGGCGGGGAGTCTTGCGCATATGTACATTCGCGCCCATAATACTTTACCAACTTTAATTGTTACTTATGACGACCACTTTTTTAGGGTTCTGTAGTAAACAAGGAACCCTTATAGTTTCGCTATGTCTGTCTGCCTGTCCGCGCTTTTGCTCAAAGACTATAAGTACAAGAAAGCTGTAATATACTATTTATTTTAAACCCCGAAGTAAAAAGAGGGACTCTATGTAAGTTCTGTTTGTATAGGTATCTGTGGCGTCGTATCGTAGCGCCAATTAAATGCCCCTATTTTGACGCAGCTGTTGTTTTTTTAAAGCTTGACAAATACACTTGTTAAATAGGAAAGGGAAGAAATCACATTCTAATACATTATAATTTTTTCTTTATTTTGCTGAACAGTATAATAATATGATAGGTAATTATTGAATCTTTTTCTTAACTAATCATCGGGCAATAATTCAATTCCTTCCATCAAATCTTCGTTCATCAAGGAAGTTGAAGGTTGTGAATGAATACAGCTAGAACTACTTGTTGAAGGTTTTTCATCGTCGTCGTCACTCATTTCACAATCTTCATCTTCATCTTCGCTTTCGGAGCTCTCATCACTAACGCGAATAATGAATTGTTCTGTCATATCGTCGATCACGTGGTCGTTTTTTACGTATTCTTCCTCAATACTTTTTACTTTTTTACACAATATCTTCCATTCTTGCTGTCCCATTAGTTCTACTTTTTCCTTTACCAAATCAATAGCCTTGTTAATATTCCACTTCACGTTTTTACTACCCACGTACTGTTTTATGGTAGACCAGGCCATCTCTATTGGATTTAGGTCTTGATGGTACGGAGGTAGTCTTAGAATGTTGTGATTATTTTCAGCCATAATTTTGTCTATTGAAAATGTTTTGAATCTTTCTTTGTTAGCTTTAATTAATTTATATAATTCCGGTTTCAACAGGTTTTCTTCGTACTGTATCCCTTTCTCCGAGAGCCATGCTTGCATGTCCGCCTTTTTAGTATGTGACGTGGGTGCGATGTCAAATTGTTTATTGTGGTAGAAGGCGTTATCCACCACCACTACCGAATTAGGAGGAAGATTGGGGATTAATTGTGTTTGCAGCCATTTTACGTAATTCTCATGATTCATGTTATCATGGTAGTAACCAGATTTGCTACCAGCTTTAAAAGTTAGCAATGCATTCGGAATGAATCCAGCTTCTGATCCAGCGTGCACAATGACCACGCGTTGCCCTTTTGAAATAGGCTTTTTAAGACCCTTTGTAGAGCCATCTGTCCAACCCTTGGGATTGGAATGCCTTGAATCAACATACGACTCATCCGTATAAACTACAGGTCGTCCCTCTTGACGATACTTCCTAATTTTCTTAAGGTATTCAATTCGTTGGAGTCGGATATTTGAGGTTTCAATAAGAACCTTTCGGTTGTTTTCGACATTTTTCCATCGAAAACCTAAATCAAGTATTATGCGTCGTAGGCTTGCTTCTGATCCTTGAAAATTAATATCTTCCTGTAGTTTTCTTCTAAGTTTCTCCAAAGTAGGTAGTTCTTTATTTGTTATGTGAAAATTGTGTATGCATCTTTTGATGACGCCTTGGTCGAAGCTGTCAATTCCAGTTATTGGCTTTTCTCGCGGTCTTTTTTTTCCAGGTGTTCTAAATATGGCAACAAACTCTGAATTGCGTGCTTCTGTCATAATTCTTCTAATTGTTGCTACAGATGCTTTTGTTGCAAGTGCTGTTCTTTTCTGGCACTGTTTGACGCTAGTTATGATGCCATTTAGTTCATTTTCATTCATTTTATTAGTTTGTACCGCTTCTTCAATGTCAGACAATACGGCTTTGTCAGCTACACTTGTTTTCCTATTTTCAATTTGGTGTAAACTTTGAATAGCTGAATCAATGCTTTTTTGCAACGTGATATTTTCTGCAGCTGTTGCACTTTTTACCGTTTTTAACTTAGAAACAATTATATCAGTTTCTTTTTGTAAAAAACAACTCACATCGTAAATCATTTTCCTTGCTTGTCTAGTTAACACTTTTTTTTTCGGCATTTTTCCACAAGGTGAAAAAATAAATAACGTAAGAACAATGTGTGCACGACTGACCAAATAGACCCAAAAATCGGCTATTGGGCATTTATGGTCAGCGCTCATAACTCGTGACGGGGTGGACGTGCTCTGCTGTGACGTCTGCTCCGGGCGGGAGGTGGAACGGGCGGCGGGGTGCGAGGCATCGCACGGCTGCATGCGGCGACTCCAATTTCGCCGACTCGAAACTGTCGATGGATGCGTTTTGTGTGCCGTGACGTGGGTTGACGTTGGTTGCCACGGGCTGTGACCTACATTCGGAATAAATACTTTTTAAATTTTTTTTAAATTTTTTTTTAACGATAATGTTTCCGTACTCAACTCACTGATGGTATTTTCAGAGGCTTCCATCCTACACTGAATCTGCACCAGGCTAGTCTTCAGGGCTAGGATGTCCTTAAGCAGCCTGGTAACGTAGACGTGATAGAACAAGACAGGGGGTAGCTTGTTCAGCTCCTTTGCCACGAAATCGGGCACGTCATCCGGATCGGTCTTCTTTAACAGGGTAATTATATCCTGGAGAATTTGCTCGCCTTTTTCATCTCTTCGTCGGGATGACATCAGGATGAGAGCAGAACCTTGCCGCTGCAAATCTCTTCCATGGTGAAACTTGACGCAGGTCTGCACAATGCTGATCTCGTCCATTGTATCCATGGCATGTAATATACAATGGCAATAATACAAATGTATTTTTTCGCGCAATGTTTTCATGTTCAGTCGAAGCAACAAACAGACAAGCCAAGGAATGGGAACAAGTTGCCAAAGATTTTGAGAGTCAGTGGAATGCTCCTCATCTAATCGTTGTTATAGATGGCAAACACGTGGAAATAAAGAAACGCCATGGTTCTGGATCATACTACTACGACTACAAAATAACATTCAGTATTGTATTGATGGCAATTGTTAATGCTAACTATGAGTTCATTATGGTTGATGTTGGGAATAATGGTCGTGTGTCAGTTGGAGGTGTGCTGCAGAATACAATATTTAGAAAGCGCTTAAAAAGTAATACTTTAAATATCCCACCACTTGCATTGTTGCCTGGAAGTTCTCGAAAACTCCAATACTTTTTTGTTGGGGATGATGGATTCCCAATGTCTCAAAATTTACTAAAACCATAAATAGCCAAACTGGATTAACAAAAGAGAAAAGAATATACAACTATCGAAAATCGCGAGCTAGAAGGATGGTTGAAAGTGTTTTCGGAGTAATCTATATATTACGGACGTATTATTATTATATATTATTATCGTATATATTAAGGACTCGTTTTGAAGTATTTCAAAGAGCATTTCCTTTTGATCCTATAAAAGTAAGGAAAATTGTTTTGACAAGTTGTTATCTACTCTATCACTCATGTTTCGTGAAGATATAGAATCAGAAATAATACACCACCATCTGAGAAAGTATTCCAGCTGGCACAGTTGGAAAATACAAATAAAAAAAATTCGCTGAATATTGCGAAGCAAGCACGGGACGAATACAATGGATTTTGTAATAACGAAGGAGCAGTTCCTTGGCAAGATAAAATGTCATAACATATGACATAACTTTTTTTTTTAATTTAAATAAAATAAATCAAAATTTATCTGTGTATAATTATTGTCCACAGTAGAATGTTCACTTTTACCTCCCGGACTACGTATAGTAGACTGACACTCATATTCTCAAACTTTTCCTCAAACTCGACTCAACCTTACTCCAACTCATTGGTATGATTAGTCGTCACTAGCTTGGTCGAGAGGTACCTTGACGAGTCCTTGAAATGAAATAAAATGAATAAAAATCGGTTTTTTCTTACTTTATTTTATTTTTTACAATATTCTTTTGTAATTTAAATTTTTTGTGTTATAATTGTTATTATAACCTGTGACGTTCCTCATTGGAGTTTGCTCAAACAACCAACTAAGAATGTCGTTTTCAAGGAAAGTTCGAGGTCTTTCTTAAGGCGCTCTCAAATGATTTTTAGTGAAGGACGTCCTTAATGTTATGTTAAGAATACGGGGTGAATCCATGCTAGACTGTGAATCCGATGCGGATTCCTGATCATGTAAAAAAAATCATTTCATTAAAATACCATAAAGTAGGGTGGTATATGTCGTCTGGACTTGATCCGGATTTCCTCGACTGGAGGTGTTTCTTGAGCTCCTTCCGGTAATTAGTTCTCAAAGAATTTTTTCTTCACATCATCTTTGTTTGCCTGTGGAAACATCTCTTTGTATTTAGACAACAATGTTTCATAAGCAGCGTTTTTTTATCACGGTTATGGTATTTTGTGCTCTTGACATTCCACAGAGACGGCAATTCTCTGTAAAATTAGATACATTCGACGATAAACTCTCTTTCCTTTACTTTTGGATTCACTTATTCTAATACCTAACTCTTCTCCTTCTCAAGACGAAACAGACTGAAAAATATTGCGCAATACTGACCCTACACAATTAAAAAATATGGTACAATAAAAATTAGACAAATAACTCACTCAAACTTTCATTCAATCATTGTACAATGTTCAATATTAACCCTAATCGGTCAATAATATTGCGCAATAAAATTGACCGTCTAAGTGGCGCCTAAGGAATCTATACTAATATTATAAAGCTGAAGAGTTTGTTTGTTTGTTTGAACGCGCTAATCTCAGGAACTACTGGTTCGAATTGAAAAATTATTTTTGTGTTGGATAAATCATTTATCGAGGAAGGCTTTAGGCTATATAACATCACGTTGCGACTAATACGTGGGGCGCACTATAAGTTTCCGGAATGAATATGAAAAAATACTATTAAAGGTACAAAATTAATTTATTGTTTTTCAAAATAATCTCCCTTGGCGTCTATGCACTTTTTCATTCGATGAAACCAGTTTTGAAAACTTTTGTGCCACTCCTCTGTGGTGACCTCTGAAACGTGTTTTTCATACTCCTCGACAGCCTCTTCTGGTGATGAAAATCGTTGACCGCGTAATTGGTTCTTAATTTTTGGGAACAGAAAAAAGTCACAAGGTGCCAGGTCGGGACTGTATGCAGGATGACTCATGAGTTCTACATTTTTCGCCTTCAAAAAGTCGTTTGTCTGTCTGGCCGTGTGAGAACTAGCATTGTCGTGGTGCAGGATGATACGGCGTTTACGGTTATTTTTACGGAGTTCGTCAATAACTTCCGGCAAACAAATGGTCGTGTACCAGTCACTATTCACTGTACGACGATTCTCTAAAGCAAAAGTAGCCACGTGTCCAGTTTTATTAAAAAAAGAAGCAATCATCCGCTTAGATGCACTTTTCACGCGCTCCACTTTGGTTGGTTTCGGCTCATCTTGAAAGACCCATACGCTCGATTGCTGCTTTGTTTTGGGATCGTAGCAATAAATCCATGTTTCGTCACCTGTTACTATGTCCCACACCAAATTTGACGCACCTTCGTTGAATCTGGTAAGCATGGCACTGCACCAAGTGACGCGGTCCGTTTTTTGAGCCTCGGTCAAGTTGTGTGGGATCCACCGCGAGCACAGCTTTCTCACACCCAAATGTTTGTGTAGGATTAATTGTATTTGACTCATGCCTATTTCTAAGGATGCGCGAATTTCATGGTAGGTCACATGCTTGTCTGTTTCAATCATACGGCGCACAGCATTGATGTTTTTGTTGGTCACAGCGGTGGACGGCCGACCATCGCGAGATTCGTCACTGAGATTGATACGACCACGCTTGAATTCTGCAAACCAGCTATAAACAGTTGTCTTGCATGGTGCTTCATTGCCAAAAGCTGTTTCAAGCCGAGCGATGCTCTGTTGAGCTGTCAAATTACACTTAAAATCGTAGAAAATCATACTACGAAAATTTCCCCGAGTTAAATCCATGTTGATGCAGACACACAATTTTTTAAATGGCGCCACAAGGTAAAAACAAAAGACAGTCAGATGAAACAAACTGCATTCTACAGCCAAAGAGTTCTATTTTCAAATGTTGCAATAAATTTTTAAATATTGTTTATGTAAGTGGCCAGTTCCGGAAACTTACAGTGCGCCCTATGTAGAACCGAAAAAACAGCCGAAAATGTGGAAAAAACGAGGAAAATTATTCATTTTGCGGGCTTCCGTTGCGTGCGCTGCGAAAACCGTTCGAGATACCCAAAAAATATGTATGAAAGAATTATTCCTCTTTAAATTATCTAAAAAAATGTCCACGACAGTATATGTGTATATTTTAAGACTAACTCACAATAACCGTTTTTATGATAATCAAATTTGGTGGAAATTAATGCATTATTACAAATTATTTGTCAGAGTTGTATCAACTTATTAATATTAATCTTTATCCGAATAAATGTGTTATTGATTAAGAGTATTTAACTGTGAACAAAATTGTCTTTGACATCACCTTATTTCAATAAACATCTTAAAATATAATACAATTTTAAAATAACTCTGAAACAAAATTCACACGCGCCGCATGATGAGCGCTCGCCCATGATTCCCAAAATAACTATTCCACGCGGACGAAGTCGCGGGCACAGCTAGTCCTAAATATGGACAAAATTTTGTAATCTTTAAATGTTATGTGATGGAAAACGATAACTTATCGAGTGATCGAGTTATTTACATTATCTTATCATAAATCTCGTGCGTATTTTAGTATTTATTATTATGTGTATTGTAAGCTGTATATACTTTAAATGTTTAACAACATTTGTAATTGTAGATATTTAGTTTTATATACCAGCCTTCATCATAAACTCATTAAGAAATATATTATATTGATTATGCTTGTTCGTCCAAGCGACACTAGAGTACCCTGTAAATCATGGTCCTAGATGGTGCGGCACTGGATATTACTATGGAGCGACTACCGTCTGATCTCCGTTACCTTTTTACAGGGAAACCAGATTAAGAGGAATTTCAGGCTGCCTCAAGGCATCTGATATAGCCCAACGACTGCCATCTATCGTTAACAACGGGTATCAACGGCTTAACATGCCTTCCGAAGAACGGAGGTGCTTGAGGTATAAAATGCCACTAATGGTGACCAATCCAACACGGACCGCATTTTGCCGTCGCTTGACGCCCATCGCACTCAATAGGCTAGTTTCCTAAAAAAATATAATTAGTCCGTCAGTTAGATAATCAAAAAATATTGGAGACGTATTTTTTCTTTTGAAAATAAAACAAAAAGTGGTAAAGATATGGCGCGTTAAAGTTCCGTGTGACGTCACAGTGTGCTACACTTATTCGCAATATGTGACGTCACGAGCCCCCACTCCTAAACTTTGATGCTTTATATCTTAATAATGTATGGCTCAATTGACAAAAAATACGTCACTAATATATTTTGATTCCCTAAATGACGGACTAATTTTAATGTTAGTCTTTTGACCCTGGAAACTAGCCTATTGAATACGCCACGCTTGGCTTTCGATCTCCTTTGCCCCTTGTTACGTACACTGTTCTGTATAAAAAAGACGTGATTAATATATCTGTAAAATAAATAACAGATACGTTTAACCTCTCCCTTTTGGGATCTAGTATATATCCATTAATCTCAAATGTTACCGAAGTAACCCCCAGTCACTGACATATTTATGGCAAGCTCCATAATTCTCAAGTTGGTATGTCGTGTTTTGTGATACAAGTTCTAACATAGATCATAGAGTTTGTTATCTATGTATAGAGTGACTAACGATGTTTCGAAATGCTTGCAAAGCCGTTGGTCCCGAGCACCATCTAATTGAGTGGATTCCCTGTAAAACCTCTCTGTTAAATCGTAGCCCATCTTTATTAACAAGCAAACAGGTGATTCAAGGGTTGTGGAGGTCAAACAGCAGTCGCTCGATTGTAATAACCAGTGCCCCTAAATCTAGCACCATGACATACAGCGTACCCTAAGATCCGAAACATAAAAAGAGGAAAACACGCTTGGGCGAAGAAGAATGATGATTAAATTCTTAATGGCCTGATAAAACTCTAAACAGCTAAACAAGATATGCTTCCTGTTGGCCCCACCCGTCTAGACCACAGAGATAGTCAGTGGCTATTCCTTCCATATTTCTCGATTCGCTAACAAGATTTTACCTACTCCTATCACCCTTAATAAATGTATATCTGTAACTAACTCCTTGATAGTAATTAAGGAGTTATTTAAGGAAGTTGCGGTATTTGTATTTATATAGAATATTTCAGTACAATTTACGTAGTTTGTACTTGTAACAAAGTTGTTAAGTACCAAGTTTGATTAAAGTTTAGGATTTATATCGCGTGAGCTACTTAATAAAACTAGCTAGATGTTTACCGCGGCTCTGCCCACAAAAAGTAGCCTGTGTTTGGCCCATGTCATTCAACCGTTTTGATAGTTTGACAATCAATCAATCAATCAACTTTGTTGCGTATTATGGGTGTACAATTACAAGATCTTAGATCACAAACAGCCGTACGGCATGCAACATGTTCGTCCTATTGGACAGCATTTTGGAACTCTTTTACACTGACATTTACCTTTGATTAGTCACGATCTTTAAAAGCTAAGCGCCGATTTTATTTTCATGGTATTATTATGAATAAAAATTACTGTAATAAGTCCAGAAAGAAGACCTTTCTGGATATAATAATTGTTAACAAAAAAAATTATTCGCCTTCAACATGGTAGACCACGATATTCTTCTTGCTATCCTGCGTCATTTGCAATTCTCTCCTTCGGCGCTATCTTGGTTTAGTAGTTATCTTTGCGATCGACAGCAGGCTGTTAGACAACTGACGGTCTATACGGAACCCCTTTCAACTGGAGTGCCACAAGGAGGAATTCTACCACCTTTACTTTTTTCCCTTTTTATTAATCTTCTTTCTTCTTCCATTGGCTGCGCTTATCATTTCTACGCTGACGATTTGCAAATCTATGCTCAGTCGTCAGTTGATGATATTGAATCGGCTATTGATAGCGTTAACACAGCGTTGACTGCGATTTTGGCGTGGTCTAATGACTATGGCATTATGGTTAATCCCACAAAATGTCAAGCAATCATCTTGGCAGGTTAGTCAGATTGACATGAGTACAATTGCGCCTATAAGGTACAACAATGACGTCATCACGATCTGTAAATGCGTGAAGAATCTTGGACTCCATATTGACGCCACTCTTAGCTGGACCACTCACATTGCTGAAATTAGTCGCTCTATTAATCTTACTCTCCAACAACTTAATCGTCTAAGAAACTTCCTCCCGATTAAATCCAAAATTTTATTAGTCCAAACGTTAGTTTTTCCAATTATTGACTATGCTGATGTGTGCTATTCTGATCTCAATCAAGATCTTCTCAATAAACTGGATCGTCTCATAAATAACTGTATTCGTTTTATTTTCTGTCTACGTAAATATGACCACATCTCTTCTTATCGATCCGAACTGAAATGGCTTCCGATCCGCCAACGTCGTCAACTTCGGTTGCTTACTTCTCTTTTTTCAATTCTCAAGGAGCCTCAGTCCCCGGAGTATCTAAGGTGTAAGTTCAAGTATCTTTCTGACGGTCACGATAGGCAACTTAGATCTTCCAAAAAACTTACCCTTTGTACTCCCCTATTTCGGTCCAGTTTTATGTCTAATTCATTTACCTTACAAGCCACACGGCTCTGGAATGCTCTACCCGATGACATCAAAGAGACCATTACTAAATTCGCTTTCAAAAGAAAAGTCAAAATTCACCTCACTAGCATAATATCACCCTAAATCGACATCTTTTTCCGTTTTCATCTCTTCTTTTATGTATGTTTATGTATATATGTATAGTAATGAATATTGTATGTAAATCTATGTATGTTTATTTAGCAGTTAAGTGTTTTTTTTTTTCTCTCTCATTGTATTCTAAAATAATTCGCGCCGCACATAACTTTTCTGTTTTTCCTAATGGTTGACCGGGAGAGAATGCTTTTAGCATTAAGTCCGCCAATTGTAAACTTGTGGGACAATAAAGATTTATAAATAAATAAATTAATTTATTGTTCAATAACACATCGTCACGCCATCACAATGAAAACTGTCAATCTACGAGTTTCCCGCCCGCAGCGTACCACAGACTGTATAGACCATATGCTAATGTTTTATTTCTTTTAAGTACCTAAATTTGTGGTGACAACTTGCTCCATTAATGTCCACCTATGAACAGGCAATAAATTGCTAACCGACGCACAATAGAGCGTGTAAATCATAATTAATGAGCGTTGCGCGCCATTCCTAAGAAAGGTAGGTTGACATGGCGTTTTGCAGTGGTTATGAAAGGGTACTTGATATCAAACATCTATAATAACTAGATATCTACCACCATGCATCAACGGGTCGCTACATCTACGGTTTTCCATATTACATGTCATGGAATCAATCGGCTGTTTTATCCGTGGCAAGATATTGAGTGCTCTAAAAGGCCTCTCAAACTTACTTACAGCCCTGGCCCAGCGACCCGAAACGGTTCTTGGCCACCGACAGGTGACTTCTCCACTCCTCCCTATTCTGCGCCATTGCTTGCCAGTACCATGCACTTTTGACACTATCGGTATTAAAATATGAAATTACATCATACTATCATACTAATATTAAAAATGTGAAAGTGTGTTTGTTTGTTTGCCCTTCCTTCACGCCCTAACTAAGCAACCAATCGACTTGATTTTCGGCATAGAGTTAGTTGAAAGGATGGAGAGTAACATAGGCTACTTTTGGTCCTGGAAAACATCATGTTCCCAAAGGAGGTTTACACGCGGGCGAAGCCGCGGGCACGCTAGTACTTAATATTATAAGTGCTAAAATCGGTCTATCTTTCTGTTAAGACCCGGGGTCAAACAATACTTTTAGACGCAGGCGGAGCTGCGGGAAACAGCTAGTATGTTTTATACACTATGGTATAAGCAAATGCATTTTCCTTTTATATCGTCTTATCCATCACAAGCCCCATGAGGCCACATCACTATTTATTTATTTCGCGTTTTATGACACACCAACTTTAAGCTCGAAATTAACACTTTTATTACCAGCGGCATAGGGTTCATGGTTTTGGCAAAGTTTTTTGTTAAAATCAGCTGCTATTGTGCTAAGTCGTGCTCATAAGAAGAATTTTATTGCGTGTAGTTCAAGTTATAAGTTACAAGCAAGGTTAACTAACACTATTATCGTCCAAGCGTGTTTTTCCTAGTTGCGTTCTCAGCTTACGGCCTACGCTTCGGATGCTAATGTAAGCTGGTAATTAATAAACGATTGAGTATTGACATTAATTTATTTATACATATAATATGCAAATAGAAATCCGTAGTCTCTGCCTACACCTACGGGAAAAACGCGTGATGGTATGTATGTATGTATGTATATGAATTAAAAGCATGCTCATTGTATTATTTTGTAAAAACATTGTTTTTTTTTCAGTAAGTGAATTATTTATGTAATTCTTAAGAGAAATAAAGTTATTCTAAAACCTTAATTATGTAACGACTATGAATTATATTTAACCGATTCAGGCGTTACTTTGCGGAAGTTAAAGTTACAAGCACTTAATAAATTATTTTGCGTGCTTCCGCCACCAGTTAGTTCATGCAAACTATTGCCGGCCGGCACCCACCCACTACTATTAGTCCCAACATGCCCGCCACCACTAGCTTGCACATGCAACACGTGTTTCGCCTCTACGCGAGGCATCTTCAGGCACTAGACCAAGCTGTTAATAGTCCGACGTATAAACGTCGTCGTTATACTAACTCGACTAATAGTAGTGGGTGGGTGCCGGCCGGCAATAGTTTGCATGAACTAACTGGTGGCGGAAGCACGCAAAATAATTTATTAAGTGCTTGTGACTATGAATTATTAATTCTTTTACAGGAAAACCAGTCCAACAGGAACATAAGCCAAGGTGTGTTAATGGCCGACACTGTCAGATTTTTAAAGGCTGCCTAAAGGCATCTGACACAGCTAACTACCGGGACCAACTCGAGTTACAAATATGGAATTCGTTTTGAACTTTTTATTCTATGATTTTCTTACTTATGAGTATGTACGAGTTGTGACGTTACTTCACATGCACAATACCAATGGAAACTTATGTAGGTATTTAGAAGACTTTGTAAACTCTATGGCAGGTGTGGAATTTTTTGGTTTTAAGTATTTTCATAAGCACGGCAAGGAAGCAATTACAAAGAGGAAAGTATTTGTGAGGCGACACGGGGTGGAAGGCAGACGTGCGGGGTGCTTGGTTCCGGCCGTGGCTTCAACCATGGAGCACGACCAATGACAAGCTCCGCCCACTTTTGTGTCAGATAGGCGCCAATGATCACATCACTGCGCCGTTTCAAACGGCATCTCCTCTTTGTAATTGCTCCATGACCCAGATCCCACATATAGTGACTATCCAAGTTGGACCTTTACACATAGGACTGCTTCGAATAAGCATGCCCCGCTAAGTTATCGAGTTCCTGCTATCTCTTGTCATTTAACAGTATCTAAAGCAAATATGGTCGAAGCAACTCATAAACTAAGTTGTATGAATATAACATAAGGGCGGTTTACATTTTCACATTCAACAAAGATTTTAAGTAGGGATTGGTCCAATGGTGTACTTGTGTTATATATATTATGTATATGTTTTATTTGTTAGACAGATAATAATTGTCTAAATTACAACTAACTGAAAACTAAAAATGAAAAACTACAAACTATTCTAGTCTAAAAGTATACCAACCCTAACGGCACCCGGCTCAAAGGTTATTATACTAGCAGCATTACCTCTCTGAATCGCAATCGGTCCAGCAGTCTCAACAGCTACTGGAACAAACTCGTACTGAGAACACAAATTTGAATATTTAAGGTGTATATGTCCAGCAGCTATCCTCGCTGCTGCCCCAGGCTCACGAACAGTTGAATTGATATAGGACGCCGCATAAGTACGCAGGTGTAGTTAAAGTTAAGTTGTAAAGTTCTTGATGTAGTGCAATTAAAAAAAAAACTTATTACTCTTGCAGAAATGTTACTACTCAATTCAAGATTTTTTTAAGTGATAATATTATATTGCAATATAAATGAAAATAGATAAATCATTTTCCTTGGATGTATAAATTGTTTTAATGTTTTAATTGTTAATTGATTATTAAAAATATATCATTTTGCATGCTTTTATTAATTTAAAATATATTGTACGTCCAAATTGGGCAAAGCACAGTGATACCAAAGAGAAAACTGTACCTATAACCTTGTAAACTACCTGTGTTTCAATAAAGATATTTGTATTTGTATTTATACGTGGGGCGCACTATAAGTTTCCGGAATGAATATGAAAAAATACTATTAAAGGTACAAAATTAATTTATTGTTTTTCAAAATAATCTCCCTTGGCGTCTATGCACTTTTTCATTCGATGAAACCAGTTTTGAAAACTTTTGTGCCACTCCTCTGTGGTGACCTCTGAAACGTGTTTTTCATACTCCTCGACAGCCTCTTCTGGTGATGAAAATCGTTGACCGCGTAATTGGTTCTTAATTTTTGGGAACAGAAAAAAGTCACAAGGTGCCAGGTCGGGACTGTATGCAGGATGACTCATGAGTTCTACATTTTTCGCCTTCAAAAAGTCGTTTGTCTGTCTGGCCGTGTGAGAACTAGCATTGTCGTGGTGCAGGATGATACGGCGTTTACGGTTATTTTTACGGAGTTCGTCAATAACTTTCGGCAAACAAATGGTCGTGTACCAGTCACTATTCACTGTACGACGATTCTCTAAAGTCTAAAGCAACAGTAGCCACGTGTCCAGTTTTATTAAAAAAAGAAGCAATCATCCGCTTAGATGCACTTTTCACGCGCGCCACTTTGGTTGGTTTCGGCTCATCTTGAAAGACCCATACGCTCGATTGCTGCTTTGTTTTGGGATCGTAGAAATAAATCCATGTTTCGTCACCTGTTACTATGTCCCACACCAAATTTGACGCACTTTCGTTGAATCTGGTAAGCATGACACTGCACCAAGTGACGCGGTCCGTTTTTTGAGCCTCGGTCAAGTTGTGTGGGATCCACCGCGAGCACAGCTTTCTCACACCCAAATGTTTGTGTAGGATTAATTGTATTTGACTCATGCCTATTTCTAAGGATGCGCGAATTTCATGGTAGGTCACATGCCTGTCTGTTTCAATCATACGGCGCACAGCATTGATGTTTTTGTTGGTCACAGCGGTGGACGGCCGACCATCGCGAGATTCGTCACTGAGATTGATACGACCACGCTTGAATTCTGCAAACCAGCTATAAACAATTGTCTTGCATGGTGCTTCATTGCCAAAAGCTGTTTCAAGCCGAGCGATGCTCTGTTGAGCTGTCAAATTACACTTAAAATCGTAGAAAATCATACTACGAAAATTTTCCCGAGTTAAATCCATGTTGATGCAGACACACAATTTTTTAAATGGCGCCACAAGGTAAAAACAAAAGACAGTCAGATGAAACAAACTGCATTCTACAGCCAAAGAGTTCTATTTTCAAATGTTGCAATAAATTTTTAAATATTGTTTATGTAAGTGGCCAGTTCCGGAAACTTACAGTGCGCCCTATGTATTTGCAGGTTGCATCCCACAAAAGACAACGCCATCTCTGCCATGGGATCAATGTTATAATTTACAATAATTATGTACTGCTACATCTAGCTTACTTAATCACTTATTATTTGCTAAAAGAAATTTTTATGACCCCTGGTTTTGTACGTTTCGGTGATTTGACTCTAACATAAACATTTTAGAGACGTCAGGCTGGTGCCCTTTATTGCCGGGCATATTCCTTACGCTAAAGAATACATGTCAGTGATTCCCGGGAATCTCGTAAAACCTGACGGACTTACAGGAATTACAATTACAGACTTTTACGACGTAACGATACTGGCTAACTTTTCAGTGAATAAATAAAGTATTTATAAATAATTTAAGGCTAAAAACTCAAAACTAGTTAAATTAACGAATTCACATGTTTGTCAACATTTTGTAGCTAAATACGATGTCATCACAATATCTAGATTTTATGTAAATCGGAGTTTAGTAGTGGTAGTATGATAGAGTTATACCTGGAGTCAAATATAGGCCTATTTTTCTATTTGCTAGCTAATCCATACTAATATTATAAATGCGAAAGTCTGTCTGTCTGTTACGCTTTCACGGCCAAAGCGCTCAAAGAATTTTGATGAAATTTGGTATGATTATAGTTGAAGACTCGGGGTCAAACATAGGCTACTTTTTGACACAGACGGAGCTGCGGGAAACAGCTTGTTGAGTTATAAAATTAAAAACGCAGTCAGTTTTTCTTTAAATATGTAATTTACCTTTGATAACGGAGCTCTAAAAATCAAGAGGCATTCCTAATTGTACACAGAAGGTCCATTCCGTTGCCGAAATGAAATAATGCGGTCAATTTGTTCACAGTCCGCCAAAGATAAAACGGGAACAGGGGGAGGTCCCTCAAAATTAATTGGACCTCGTTATCTAATTCCTGGACCTCTGTCACGATAATTACGTGACTGTAAAAGCCAGATTGTTTTGGAGGAAAGTAAATCCATACTTACTAATATTACAAATGCGAAAGTCTGTCTGTCTGTCTGTCTTTCTGTCTGTCTGTCTGTTACGCTTTCACGGCTAAACCGCTGAAAGGATTTTGATGAAATTTGGTATAAATATAGTTGAAGACCCGGAGACAAACATAGGCTACTTTTTGATGCAGGCGGAACTGCGGGAGTAAGCGAAGATGTCTTCCAAGTTCTGTTAAGTTTTAATTTAGTAATGATTTTTTATTTTATTATATTCGTTAGGTTACCACGCAGTTTACAACTAATTCTTTACAAATAATTATACCCTTGTACCAAGATTTCGTAATGTTAAGTTTCCAATGTTTTTCAAATTCAAATTTAATAACTAAGTACCTATATCACATTCACATATATCTAACTAACTGTTTCCCGCAGCTCCGCCTGCGTCAAAAAGTAGCCTATGTTTCACCCGGGCCTTCAACTATTTTCTTACCAAATTTCATCAAAATCCGTTCAGCAGTTTGGCCGTGAAAGCGTAACAGACAGACAGACAGAAAGACAGACAGACTTTAGCATTTATTATATTAGTATGGATGGAAGTATGGATAGTATGGAAGTATGGGTAACACATTTAATAGGTTCAATTTAATTGTACCTGTAATTTACTCATGAAAAATTACGCTTTCACGGCTAAACCGCTGTAAGTAGTGTATGTATGTATGTATGTAAAAATCTTTATTGTACACAAAGAACATAGTATCAGAATACAGGTTACAACAAAAGGCAGACTTATCCCAAATAGGGATCTCTTCCAGTCAACCAAACTAACATAGGACATAGACATATGGGCACAGAAGAGGGCACAACACGCAAAGAAATCTTATGTGCATAGACTTACATCTAACATACAAATTCAATTACACATAAAAACAGTAAGCTCAGCTCAAGTCCGATCGTTCGTAATCAGGTGGAGCTGCGGGAAACCGCTAGTTCTTTATATTATTAAAAATAAGTCCCTTATATCTTAAAGCCCAGTGTGTGATACCTGACTATTGGCCTCATGAGAAAGCTCAAGGTCGCCCAGAGAGCTATGAAGAGGGCGATGCTATGTGTTTCCCTACGAGATCGAATCAGTAATGAGGAGATCCGTAGAAGAACAAAAGTCACCGACATAGCCTAGCGGATTAGTTCTTCGCAGTGGGAGGGGCACATAGCGCGGATAACCGATGGCCGATGGGGCAGAAAGGTTTTCGAATGTCGACCACGAACCGACAAGCGCAGCGTTGGACATCCACTGACCGAGACAATCAGATAGCCTAGAAAAGGTCGCAGGCAAACGTTGGACGCTAGCGGCTTCCAAGCGGTCATTTTGGAAATAATTAGGAGAGGCCTTTGTCCTGACTGAGCAGTGGACTGACTGCGGCTGAAATGATGATGATGGTGATGAAAGGATTTTCGTATCGTAATGTCGTCACAATTTAGCATGGCGTGATACTATTGAATGTGTAATTGAATATGTAGGTATACATAGCTTTTTATCCGGTTGATTTAGGACTGTTATTTCGGTCAAATGTTTGTTGAGTACTTTGGGAAATGCCTTGTTTGTGATGGCATTAGTATGTGTAGATAAGTCTAAGTTTGAATAATGTAGAGCACTTAAGTTAATAATTGGTCTCCGCGCTACGACCGAGCGAGATCAATAAATTATATTTCTAAGGAAGAGTACTTACAAGAAGCTAAAATAATCTTACGAAAACTTGTAAAGTAAATCCTAAAGCTATTTCTTTTTTGAGTTCTTTTTACAAAGAACGTGATCCATCTAGCGATATCTTTTTTTTTACGTAGGGGAAATGCATTTAAGGAACAAAGTGTTGGACTCCCAGGCAGAGAACCTGGACTACCCACTAAAACACTTACGGCACGGAGTTTCTGCACCGGCTGTTGTGGGCGCCATGGGTTCGCGTTAGCATTCTACCACGACGCCCTCCAGCCACGGCCTTTCGACCACGACCATTGCTGCGTTGATGCAACCCCCAAACCAGACAGTGGCCCATAAATGGACCACTCCCGTCCATTCGCCATCTCATTATAGACGGTTGTGGATTGGTCTGTTGGCCGACATTGGCTGACAGTCAATAAGACTCCGATTACCAGGGAGTTTATTAACTGTAACCCAGGGTGCACCGTCCCGAAACCCTTATCAGCCCGGATCCTTGGGATCAAGTGAGAATGCAAAGCTTTCAAAGGACCGGGCACTCGATGAGGTTCCCTGCCCAGCACCCCATATAGTGATAACCTACCTTAAAGAGTGCTTACATGCGCAATATTTTCAGCAATACAGGTAGAGCAATGTCGCAGAACTTAATTCAAAGCAAACACATCAAAACTCGACTTCGCGGGCTGTTGCCGCTTGTTGCTCGATATTTCATGACGTTACATTTAACAAAAATCAATTTTATTGGTTCCGAGTTCAACATAGAAATGCCGCAAACATTGAGAAAGGTACGTTATTTGTAGGAGGTTTCGATGCTCTTTGGCCACAAATGTCGAGCAATTCACATAAGGAGTGTTATTTTTGAAAAGTGTAAGTCAGGCAAAATCGGCGAGATCAATTGTTTTTCTTCGATATCATATACATATACATCATATACATAACACGCATGGCCCACATATCTATCGAGAATTTCACTTTACTTATTTAATCTTACATAGCTACACGTTAATTGCATGATTTGAGCGATCGTTGCAAACTTCTCACTTTACTATATATTAAATAGCTATTAATTTTTTTAAACTTAATCGCGAAATAGCACAAATCAGATTTATCATGCCATAAATGTATTGTGCAGTATAAAAGGACAATTATCCCACACAATTGCAGTACATGAAAGGAAATCGAATGCAAATGGCGTCATAATACAAAATGGCGGACCAAATGAAAGCGTTGATGTGATTTTGTTACCGACGCGATTAGAATAACAATTAAAGAAAAAACCGGCCAAGTGCGAGTCGGACTCGCGCACCGAGGGTTCCGTACAAACCTGTAGGTACATCACGACAATCATGAATTTCAATTTAATACCTCTACGCGTTCACGAGGAAAGGAGTAGTAAGTTAAAAATTATTAAAAATATTTTTATTATATGACTAGCTTTTACCCGCAACTTCGTTTGCGATATTCAGGTAAGTAGTTATATTAATTAGCCTACAGTATATCATGTGTACATATTTGTGAACGTATTTAATAATTTTATGAAGACGTAAGGCCACGTTTAGTAGGTTGGTGGACGTACAGTTGACTATGGAATCTTAATAGAAATGGCACATTCTATGTTTATTCTTTTCTCCCAGGCCAGCATATAATATTTATAAAAGTAGTTCATTTATTTTAAAGGTCTATACTTAATGAGCTACAAAAGAAACCATAGCGCGTTTCAATTTGGCTTATGGTGCCATCTCTTAGCAATAATTCGAAACTAATACATATATATTTTATGCCTCTGTCTTTAACCCCCGACGAATGTGTATGTGTGTGTGTGTGTGTGTTTCTATGTGATTCTGAGTCTTTCTGTGTCACATGAACCGTTTTATTAGTCGGGAGTTTTCTTTGCTGTTTGGTGAAAATTGGTTTAGCACCACCGCCGCCGCACAATAGCAAATTATATATCTTTTCACAATGACTTATGAAAGGAAAGGGCAAATAACGAACTGACTTTCTGTTCTAAATTTTAAATTTTAGTTAGATATTTTCTGCATTCGGGTTACCCACTTGTCGACCGCGGCACATCCGTGCGCGCACGGCCCGCTAGATAGAAGAGTTTCGACAGGTTCGAATCCGATACGCTGTGAGTAGGTATCGTCAATACTAACTTTGCGCCCCCGTTTAACCCTCTAAGGGATGAATTTTGAAAAAATATTTTACTCATGTTTCATGCCTTTCAGTAAAGAACCTTCATGCTAAATTTAATTCGAATAACTTCAAAAACGGCAAAGTTTCATACTAAATTTGCACCCCCGTTTTACCCCCTTAGGGAATGAATTTCCAAAAATCCTTTCTTAGTGCTTCCCTACGTTATAAAAGGAACCCCTGTGCAAAATTTCAAGTTTCTAACCCTTATAGTTTACACTGTGAGTAGGTATAGGCAATCCTAACTTTGCGCCCCCGTTTAACCCGCTAAGGGATGAATTTTGAAAAAAATTATTTTACTCATGTTAAAAGGAAAGTCTGTGCAAAATTTCAAGTTTCTAACCTTTATAGTTTAGGCCCTGCGTTGATATGTCAGTCAGTCAGCTTCTCCTTTTATATATATAGATGTAACTTAAAATTTAGGGGTTTCTCAATTTTTCCTTTATCTGTACTTTATGACGTTGCTTCGTACCATATTTCAAGATTCTGAGTTCACGAGAAGTACCCTGTAGGTTTTGATTCCCTTGCGAGTGTCGAAAATTTGCGGTATAAACGGCGGTGACTTTTTCATTGCGTTGGCTTAGAAGTTTTTTACAGCTCCAAGGGACAGTAGACCTGAGAATTTTATATAAATTCCAGCTTGATACCTCCACACGTCTTGACAGACAGACAGACGGACGGACGGACAACAAAGTGATCCTATCAGAGTTCCGTTTTTCCTTTCTAGGTACGAAACCCTAAAAATGAAGATAAATTACTTTACATGGTAGATCTCGTATATTCAGAACTCTTTATAATATAAATATGAGTAACTAACTATTACCTGCTAGCTTTTACGAGGAGTTCGAATGTGTGTGTCAAGCGGCGGCTAGGCGCGACCCAAATCGGATTGGTCGCCATTAGTGGTATGTTCTATCTCGAGCTCCTTCATGCTTATAAAGGCAAGCCGTTGGTCCCAGTTGTTATCAATAGATGTCGCCTTTTAGGCAGCCTGAAAAATCTGACAGTTTAGTTTCTAATTCTCTTAAATTTAACCTCTCTAAATATGAACGCAAACGATTCCCGCTAACTTGATTCCAAGAATACTGCAGTGTGGATTGAAAGATTTATGCCTAACTAGCTTTTTCCCGCAGCTCCGCCTGCGTCAAAAAGTAGCCTATGTTTGACCCCGGGTCTTCAATTATATTCATACTAAATTTCATCTAAATCCGTTCAGCGGTTTGGCCGTGAAAGTGTAACAGACAGACAGATCGATAGACAGACAGACTTTCGCATTTATAATATTATTAAGTATAAGTATATTAAGTATTAAGTATATTAAGTATTATTAAGTATTTAGTATTTTAAGTATAAGTATTAAGTATGGATTTATCAGGATTGATTTCCCGGCTCACTATTAAGATTTACTTCATTTTTCTTATATTATTATTATATGAGTATCATAGATTTTAAATAAGCTTGATTTGAATGTACCTGCTATTTCTAAACAAACCTCAGTGGTTTTGTGAAATGCATCTTATGTTAATTTGTTTGTATCAATTTTTGCATTTCGGAACATTTTTGAAAGTTATTTTAAAGTTGGCCTTGGTCATTGAAATATTGTAAAAGATTAGATATTAGTGACACATATTTTTGCGTCTTATTTTTTACACGTGTTTATTTAATGTATGTCATTCATTATCTATTATTTATGCGTGTTGGTGATAAGCTAATCTGGTCTGAAGTTTGAGTCTTGGTCACCTTTTGATACTTTACATATTTTCAATTATCTGCTTACATTTTATTGTGGCGCCATGCATCAGCGGATGTTATTTATAATCAGTGCGATCAGATCAGATGAATTACTGAATTACTATACCGGTAGCCAGAATTAGACCTGTAGCCTGCATTTTTTTTTTAATGACCTACAATTTTACCTCCTGTACGCTTTAAAATTTACAGCGGGACAGTTTGAGGCGAGGGCTATTAACCCTCAGCCTTTTCGGCAAATGCACAAGGGGCTCCCAGTTGGGACGAACCTCGACCATGGGCTTTGCCTTTTATGAAGCGAGCAATGCAAAGCAATATAATTTATTGTTACATACACTTATTGGTCTAGACAAGCGGACCCTCGGCTCTGTAGCAAACAAAGGAGGATGCAACCAGGATAACGGTACGATGAGGACACTTATTGGTCTAGACGAATATGAACAGTTAGCAATTTCGACTCGACAAGAAGAGAAGTAATGCACAAAACCTTCCATGTTATTATGCAATTAGGGATATTGTATTTTATTGTACAATTTCCTCTTGGTTGTGGTCTTCGACTTTAGAACATACTGCCTACTACTTTCTTGCAACAACAGAATAGCATGGTTATTGCGAAAAATACGTATTTTAATTGTACCTCTGTTATATTCTTTATTATTTTTTATTATTATTGGAACACAACAGCTCTTTAAGCTGATGTGTGTGCATCGTTGTGCTTGGAGATTTTATCATATCTGTTTTTAAAACTGTTTACTGTTGGTGCAGTTACAACATTTGCAGGCAATTTGTTCCACTCCTGGACTACACGGTTGGAAACAAATGTTTTTGGGGTTTAGTTTAGCTACACTGCGGCATAGTTTCAATGAATGACCTCTTAGACGTCTATTCTCTTTAAATGTAAAAATAAACTGTTAATGTATTCTACTAATTATAGTAATCCTAAGGAAGATTTACGTCGCGTAGATGACCCGATAGATAATGCAGAATCCTAACTCATATTATAAATGCTAAATTCAGTTTGTATATTTTATACCTCTCCACGCTACATAAAATAGGCAGGGCTACTGGGAAGGGAATTCCTTTTATCCCGAAAAAAGAAGTACTGCTCCCGTGGATTTTAAGTACTCATGCGAAGCTGTAGTCGAAAGCTAGTCTTACAAATCTCTTAACCCATGAATGGGATGGGATGGGAACTGGCAACTGGCAGCCGTGGCCTTGTGTTCCAAAACGAGAGAGCGTCAGAGAGCTCAAACCGATGATCTTAATCCATGAGGATCGCTGAGCCAGTGAATTTGAACAGTAAGATAATTTGTGTATACGTTTTGGAAATGGTTATAAGCTTGTTTCCTAAAAAAATATAATAAGTTCGTCAGTTAGATAATCAAAAAATATTAAAGACGTATTTTTTCTTTTGAAAATTATACAAATACTTGGTAAAGATAAGGCGCTTTTCGCAATATGTGACGTCACGAGCCCCCCTCCTAAACTTTGATGCGTTATATCTTTATAATTTATCGCTCAATTGACAAAAGAAAAAATACGTCACTAATATATTTTGATTCCCTAAATGACGGACTAATTTTAAACATAGTCTATTGACCCTGGACACTAGCCTATTTTTCAGAGTTAATTTAAAAAAAAGTATTATTCTCATAGTATTTATACTGTTTCTAATCAGTTTACTATAATTGAAGATAATAAAACTGCATAATTTACAATATCTTTATTGCTGACATAATGTCTACTAGCGATAACAATTTCTCACGAGTCCCACAAGTTCAATGACAATATGACGGTTGTGTAAGCATCTATCTGGTCCTATAAATAAGAGATAAGTTTTGTTTTGTCTATTTACTTAGATAATACCATAACACAAATAAAAAAAAATAAAGAGCAAATCCATTAAAAGATTTTATTTTTATATACAACAAGTAATCAAACAGGCGTACGGCCCACCTAATGGTAAGTGGTTACCGTAGCCTATGAACGCCTGCAAAACCGGAGATGTCACGAGCGTGTTGCCGACCCTGAAGCAATTTTTTCACGCCCTTTTTAACGGCTCCCATGTTATAGTCACTAGGGAAAACCATGGTAAGGAGTTCATTTCATAATCGCAGTGTACGATGGAGGAAATTCCGTTTGAAGCATACTGTACGCGATAACATGGGATCCAAGGTATGGGGATGAATTTCCTGTGCGATGGTAAAAAGTGGCTGTTGGCATCATGTCAAACAATTCCTCCGGGCCATAGCCCATTATACAAGCGGTAGAACACGCATAAGGAAGCGAAGTCTCTCCTGAGACTCAAAGACTCAATACCGCTTGTAATCACTGGATCTTCGGCAATTCTGACAGCGCGTCTAAAAGATGCAGTTCTGATTTAGTGCAAGACAGCAAATACAACAACCTAATTTCATGGGCTATAAGTCCAATCTGTCCTGTCAAGGAGCTACCAGTAGCCTTACAAACGGAGTCGATTAATATAAATAAATAGTAGTTCGCCGCGAACTGAGACCTCGCGATAAACGCGCTATGGTTTTGTTTGCAAATTTTGATACCCAACGAAACTTGAAAATTCGATTGATATTTCCTACATGCGCCATACAAAATGTCATCAAAATCATAACATCGGTTCGGGGATTATCGCGATACAAAATATTTATACATAAATACATACAAACAATGTCTTTTTGCCCCCAACTCGATTTAGAGAATAAGGACTTTGATTTTAGGGAAAAAAGATCTTTCATGGAGAGATGGCAAAAATTTTCAAACCAAAGAAAGGTTTGAAAATTTGCTCCGAAAACCTGTTAAGGACCATTATTCAGTGAATCTGGCACATTAAAAGTTCCACTATCGCTGGTAAGTACGGCCTTTTTTAGCACAAACTCCATTTATTCCAGATTTACTGACCAGTTGGCGTTAAATGGCGCCTGCGATGTTTTGGCGGCAATTTAAAAATTGTGATGGCCGATTTACGAACATTTTCAGCAGCTTTTAAAGCAAAAAGCGTTTGTAGGTAGGTTATATAATAAAGTGCCTGAAATGGAGATTCAAAATAGGTTAGAGTGGAATATTGGCAAAAATATGACAGTGTAAGCGTGATGTAAAAAATGCGCTAGAAATTAGATAAATTGACTTCCGAAAAGGATGGACCTTATTTACTTGATTTCTGCAGACTAACACTTTGGCATAGAATTATTAATAGTACTAACGCACAAAACGGACACTCACACCCTCCCACCCGAAACAGATACCGCACCTCATCGCCCAGATTAAGGGTAAAAATCGAGAACAAAACAATGCAAGGATGACATTTCGGCGCGCGGCCGCGATTGATAACTATGACGCAGATACGGTTAATAACCAACCCTACGAGTGACACTCACACACCACACACATTGACGCGCGTGCGAACGCGACCAAATCGTAGTAGTTGTAATCTCGGCGCTGTTGTATGGAGTGTCCGGGGTGTGACTTTGGTTATACTTGCTTGAACACAATCAGCGTCTGACAATAAAGATAATTTCGTGCTGCGGAAAGCACGCTAAGCTATTGGTTCCGACAAAGTCGTTAAATACTTAAACCATGTCAGACGCCGAGATGCGGTTCTGAAAACCTCTGACGGGTCGATTGACTGTGGTAACTTCCACTCGAAATGAATGAATGGAAACGGACAAACTTTGTCCATGCAAATAATCTAACTTCGGCAGTGACCCACCACTCTTCGCTTCACTCCAAGACTTCATCAATCCCTGTCCGTCAGTTCGTGACGAGCATCGACGTGTTAATATAGGCCCTGACAGGGACTATTTTTCAGGGAACTTGTCCTGTCATCAAGAATGCCTCACCAAAGGCCGGCAGCCCTATTTTTGAAATGTATGACTGATTTGTCGCATGAAAATTGTTCGATATCGAACGAAAATCATTCGATTAACACACTTTTTAAAAATAGCATTCTGGGATCTTTTTTAAAACACAGGGTTATTTTGAAATCAATGGGCATTTTTTACGTGAAACTAAACCACTTTCAATCCATACTAATATTACATGTGCGAAAGTCTATCTGTCTGCTGTCTGTCTGTCTGTTACGCTTTCATGGCCAACCCGCTGAACGGATTTTGAAATAAAAGACGCGAGGTCAAATATGGGCTACTTTTTGTTGCGGGGAACAGCTAGTAAAAAATATTTGAAAACTGAGAAAAAAATCCACTTCTCACAGAAATGTAGTCATCAGCTGAGATTTTGTAAGGAAGTTGAAACGTTTTTCTCGGTTTTCATTAGCTTTTTTTATTGAAAGTAATTTAGTTTCACGTACTAAACACAATGTAAAAATATGGCTGATGTTTAAAATCAAAGTTACTCTGTATACATAGGTACTTAATTGCATTTTCCTCCGTGTGTTTTATTGGTTTAAACAAAGCCTTTGATAGAATTCCACGCAATGTCCTTTTAATTGTTCTTATATCTGTACCTGACATTTACAAGCCCTCACTAAAATCATGGAACTTGAATGGCAAAAATAAATATGCAAATCGTTCCACAATTTGCGGAGTAATCGGTGAACATAAATGACGCGTGACTAAAAATGGAGGTTTTGTCTCGATTTCTTTAAGATTTCTTCATCAGGCCCTAACTTGGTGACAATGAGACTACCTCAAGATTATGCCCTTTTGAATAAAAAAAGATTTAGGAAAATCAGTCAAAATTGGCGGAGTAATCGGTGAACGAAAGTGACGCGCGCCTAAAAAATTTGAGGTTTGCCCTCGATTTCCCTAGGATCCCATCATCAGATTCTGAATTGGTGACAATGGTACCACCTCGGCAGTATGCCCTTTCGAATAAAAAAAGAATTATCAATATTGGTCCACAATTGGCGGAGAAATCGGTGAACATATTTAAAAAAAAATACATACACACGAACATAGAACTTCCACCTTTTATGAAGTCGGTTAAAATACACGCACACTTGTCAAAGTCATAACCCGTTCTTTTATCTGCGCAGTCGGCTAAATAGAGAGCACTTTTCGTTTTGTTTAAGAGTCGCGCCAGATTCATAATGGACCTTTTGAAATTCCAGTGGTCATTAAAAGTGCCATTTATAAAGAGCGATCAAATTTTTTGCAGATATTTTGTTGAAAAAAACGGGTGAGTAGTTGTGCTTTTGGTAAATTTAATTTAAAATGTGCAGTATTTATATTCAGTCATTGCCACGACAACAGTGGGTCTCTACAGTCGTATTACTTCTTGAAAGTAAAAAAAAAATCCATAATATTTTTCGAAAATGCTGGTAAGTAACCTATTCAGCATGACATTTTTAACATCCGCCAAAATTTGATTATGTATTTTATGCCTTCTTCTTCTCTTCTTACCTTATCTCTATACGGGGTCGGCCCCCCTAATACTATTTCGCCATTTCTGGCGATGTTGCGTCATTTCTGGTCATGCAAGCACAACGTGTTTATTGTTTGTTTGTAACATCTTTATTGTACAAAATAAAACAATTAATTTACATACAAAATCATGAAAAAACAATAAGTACAATGGCGGACTTATCCTTATTGTATTTATGTCAAATTTTTATTCATACTAATATTATAAAGCTGAAGAGTTTGTTTGTTTGTTTGAACGCGCTAATCTCAGGAACTACTGGTCCGATTTGAAAAATACTTTCAGTGTTGGATAGCCTATTAAGCGAGGAAGGACGAAGTCGAGACGGGCTGCTAGTTTTTTATAAAACAACACAATTAAAAGCTTAGATGTCCAGATCAGGCGTCGTAAATGTTTATGGATTGGCCACACACTGAGGCCTCCCGTCTACGCACATTCTGAGACAAGCTATGGAATTGACCCCTCAAGGCAAGCGGAAAGTTGGCCGTCCTAAGCAGACCTGGCGACGCACGATTGCATCGGAGCTCAAGACCATCGGGATGACCTGTAGGTCTAAAATCGCCACTTTGAGCAATTCATCAAAACTAATTCATTTCGTGAATTCCTAGTGTAAGGGTTGTAAATCCTCACACTAGTTGATATGATACGATGATGATAAATGATAAGGGGTGATTTCGGATATGATAAGAAACAACCGAATTGAGTGAATTGATGTATTGCACTGATTTGTTAAGTTATGACTAATTTACAATTAACGAAAACACCGCGTCAGCTATATGGACAATAATATATGTACGTTAAAATTATAGGGTTAAACAACTAATGGACGGTGTTCCGTACACCTAGCAATTCCTCTGCAATTCTTCTTTTTTTTTTGTAAAATGGACACGCATCATTCGCAATTCATCAACAATTCAGTGGATCTAAAATGGCCACTTTGCACGAATTACAATATGATCATATTATGAATCATTGCAAATCCTAAAATAGACACATTTTGGCAGTTCATGAAATGAATCATTTCATGGCAATTCTGCTGTTTGACGGAAAGTCGTAAAATGGCTTACTTTTCGTGAACTGCTTTACCTTATTGCCAGGCGTAAAAATAATTTTTATTTTTGCATAGCGTGCGTACTTTTACGATTTTTTTAGTTAAATAAGTTTTTCTAACCAATAATGTTGATTTACCATCATTAATTTACTGTAGAATTATAAATATCAATAAAAATATTAAAATTTTATAATCTATTTTTATTTTATTAATATAGCAATACTCAAACGAGAAGTGATTCAAGAAATGAATCACGAAATGAATTGAATTAGAGTTGAAACGTCAATGTCAAAATTTGCAGAATTGCTAAGCTTCGCAATTCACGAAATGATTCGTTTTGATGAATTGCTCAAAGTGGCCATTTTAGACCTGCAGTTCATTTAGTGAATCATTTGTCTTGTTAATATTGCCATAGCAATAAAATGAAAACCGGTTTTTAAAAAACAAAACCGATTCATTATTTTTTATATAATTCTTTGTTATTATTGATGTTAGACGTAATGTCAAACAGGAAATTAAGATTATTGTTTATTTTACGTACGCGTACATTGGGATTTGAGTACGCCAATAAAGAAAATAGAGACTACTTGAATAATTATTTTTATTAGTGGCAACAAAGTTAAGACTATCATATCAGTCAATGTCAATCAAGTGCCTTAGTCGGGGCTAACTATCAACTCTATAATCTATTTATATAGCGCACAACGGTGTGTAAATAACTAAGGAAGGCGATACCTGGGTTTTTTTCTATAAAAGAACCATGTGGGCGTTACCTGCGTGCCACGCACGTGATGCCCACGTTTAGCATCGCCATATAAAGTTAAGATTTAAGAGGCTTAACTGGCACACAAATATGATATCTTATCTTATTTTTGTGATATGGTTAGTACTAGTAATGATTTTATGGTTATATCATGTTAATTCGTAAAGGCAAGGCGGTTGCTTTGTTTTTGTGTAATCACAAAAAAAAAGATTAGTTAAAAGAAATGCCATGTGTCGGCCAGTTAAGGAAGCACACATCAAGAAAAGGGCTACCATGATCTCTTAATTCTATCCAACAAATGCGAGTGAGTAAGCGGGATGTGTGCCATACATTACATTCCATAAAGCGCTATCACGCCCACGCCGCATTTAGACGAATTTTATATATCATGCTAATCCCCCTATAAGTATCGATTTCCTCGTTACATTCGCACTGCGACGACGGCGACGTCTAACTAGACGCGTCTTTCCTACCTTTAATCCATGTTCCTACCTCATTTAAGCGCATGTTCCAAAAAAATTGGAGAAATTTGGTGAAATTTGGAGAAATGAACTGTAGATGTTGCTGAAGAGTAACTTTTTATGATTCTGCTATTTGACAGTAACGCAATTCTGTAAAAGTGACCCATGTTACGAAATTCCGTAGAAAACTGTCAAACAGCGGAATTGCATAAAATGAATTGGTCGTGATTCATTTTATGAACTGCCAAATTACGGCCATTTTAGGATTTGCAATGTCATTCATATTGTGATTCGCGCAAAGTGGCGATTTTAGACCCGCTGGTCGGAAGCGAAGCGTCGGGCCCAATGCCAATCGGAATGGTGAAACACTGTGACGCCCTTTGCCCCACCTGGGGGCCTTGGACACTAAGTCAAAATGGTCTCCGCGCGCGCGCTACGACTCTATTTATTAATCTAAGGTAACAACAAAAATAACTAAAATTATAAGTACAAATAGCATCGAATTCTCAATGGTAGGACCATTAGCACTAATTGCAAATTATTGCGTAGACATTAATTATGCCCCTAATTTCCCGTTTTCGATGATTAATAAACACGATCTTGGCGTGATGGAGCGGTATTTGCTTCGGATAATTATCGATCATTTTCTGGTAAAGGGGATAACAACCATATTAATTGGCTTTAATTTAAATACCCTGTTAACAAAAGTAGGCTTTAAGGCTGAGATTTGATTCGTTTAAATCATAATTTTGTGCTCTCAAATGAATGGGATTTCATGAATTTTTTAATTTAAATTATCACATTATTATTTTTTCAATTTATGTAAAACTGTTCTGTTTATATTTCATCTTTTTTACAATGTCTGCAAAACTGTACTGTGTAAATTATATGTTTTCTAAAAACATAAGATTTTTTCGTGGGATTGTGCAAGCAAGTAATTTTACAAATTGTTACTATATTGTGTCCCCTTTGAAGTCAAATATATCAAGCTTTGCGAAACTATCATCTTTAATAAAAAGAAAATTACCTATTATATCGTCACTGAATTTAATTTTCGTCACACCCAAAAAAATAAGTTCGATTATCTTCTTAATTATTTGATAAATTTGTGGGCCAAATATATCAATATGTATATTTTCAGCCTAATACAGCATTTAACGTAAAAATTTAAAAAAAAGGTACGAAAATTAGCATGAGAATGCTGTGCCATGAGACAGACCGTTCTATGCGTCTTATACGTACATGTACAGTCTAGCGTCAGAAGTATCTTAATTTCTCATCTACTGTACAATTTGTATTATAAAGTCGATTTTACGAAGTAAAGGGTTCCGTATGCAAAGGTTAATAACGGGATCCTGTAGTAACAGGAAGTGGAGTACCACTTTACGTCTTTCTGTACTTCATAGACCGACATCGCTAAACAGTTTTCTAAGATAATTTGTATTTTTGTTGCCGCTAAAACAACACATACTAAAAACAGACTAAAATATAAATGTATTGATGGGGCTCCCATACAACAAACGTGATTTTATGCTAATATTATTAACGGCAACGCGACGCCTGTTATCTTCACAGAATATTGTGCGTTGGTTCGGCCACCTGTAGAGGATGGGAGAAAAGCGTGCTGTGAAGAGAGCGTATGTGAAGACAGATTGGAAAACGACCAGTAAATAGCCCCGGGTACCGCTGGAGCGATAAAGTGTGCAAGGACTTAAAAACCCTAAAAGAGACGGACTGGCAAGCAATCGCGCAGATGAGGGTGGAATAGAGAAGTCTCATGTCCGAGGCCAAGATCTGTTTCGGGTTGCTGAGCCAATGCAGTAATTACGGTAGAGAACACTTCGTACGCGAGTCCGACTCGCGCTTGGCCAGTGTTTCACAACTTCGCAGAGCAATCGTTCCACTCGATTCATCTATTGCTTCTGATTTCCCCTCGGAGTAGTTTCCTTTGCGCCACAATTGTCGCGAAGTATCCAATTATGACTAACATTAATTCAATCATTCACCATAGATTTAAATAAATTCTAGATATGAAATAATTGAAAGATCCAGGTCGTCCTGCGTGTCTGCATTATCTCTAGCTGCCTTCTTCATCTAAGCGTGTTTACCAGGTTCATTTTTAGACCCTTCTTCAGAATATGCTTTATAATCATAGTCCTAAAAGACATCGTATGCTCTTCATAGAATTTAGGTTCAATTAAAAGTGAAAAATGCCGACCGGAAAGAAAATAGTTATTCTGATAGATGTCGTCTACCTAATCATTTCTTGTTTATGCACCAAAGCTATATGATAAATGTGAGTAAGTAAAAACTCTTAATGGTACTTACTCCATTTAAGTTTGAGTATTAATAGCTATTAAAAAAAAATACACATATACTTTTCTTTACTCTTTCCTCGAAACACTTAACCCTACTTTTTTTCCTTTATTGGGATAAGCAAACAAGAACACAATACTTAAGATAAAAATGTTTTACAGACCTACTTGAGGCAGTTGGGTAAAATGTCTTCTTTTATTTTGGCCCACAGAATGAAAACCCAATATGTAGGATATCTTCAAAAGGCAGTTAACTAAATTAAGCATTATCAAGCAATTCCTTTGTAAACAAGTGCTATAATGCATCCCATTAAACGTGTTAGAGGTTGAACCCGAGGGTTTAACTGTACTGTTAACGCTAATACTGGCTTTACAGTTAACTGGCGAACTTTGACAGAACAATAACTAGCATTATCTTCAATTATTTAGATATACACTTCATTGTATATCTACTTAGATAGATATATGTTTAAGAAAAAAGTAATTATATAAATGAAATGCTTTTAAGAAAAATGTGCACTAAGTTGGACTGGGCTTATCGCCACTTCTTCCAGCCAATCTAAGACTAGACGGAAAAAGGAAACTCGATAGCCTAGAAGCACATGCGTGTTCGATACCGTCGTATCAAACAATGGAAAACATGAGTATATTGGATTAATCGCCTGTGATGTGATTTCTATCGAATTCCTTCGTACTTAGAAGAGTACGTTAAGTCGTTGGTCCCGGATGTTACAATTAGATGGCAGTCTTATAAGGGTTAAAGTCAGGGGTTTTCATTTTCAGCCATCTCTCCAATAGCTTAAAATAAGGCACACGGATACGCGTGCCCGACTTACCCGAGCTGTTACTCACTCATCCCAAATCCACCCGAGTCAGTAGCATCCCAATACCTATTTCCTATCCCCAAATCCAACAAAATCCTGTCCTTCCCCTGCTTTTAATACTTTCGATGGGCAGCAGCTTCGGAAGTGCAGTAAGCCGCGAAAACTGCGCTCGCCAACCCGCCTGCCAAGCGTGGCGAGTATGGCAACACCCTCCATGACAGACAATACAATTATCAGGCCCCCAGTACCCGCGTGTGGCGTGGAGAGGCCTATATCCAGCAGTGGACTGACTGTGGCTGAAATGATGATGATGATGTCATTGGCAACCTAGAAATTTGACAGTGTTGGCATTAAGTACATACCATGTTCTAGTTTCCCTGTAAGAAGAATCTACCTTAACTTTTTCGCAACATGTGACTTCACGAGCCCCCACTCCTAAACTTTGAAGCGTTATATCTTTATAATTTATCGCACAATTGACAAAAGAAAATATACGTTATTAATATATTTTGATTCCCTAAATGACGGACTAACTTTAATGTTATTCTTTTGACCCAGGAAACTAGCCTATTCTCTCAAAAACATTAAATAAACAAGGCATTAAGTGAAAACCAGTTCAACCCCTGAATCCTTTAGGTACAGCAAACCATTGGAATAGTATACCACCTAGCCCTTACATTTACATATCAGCTGGTATAATTTATTTTGTGTGCCACTGTACACGAATGGTACGATACTTATCTTGGTCGCCTGTCGTCATTAGCCAGCGCAATAATTAATGGCTTAGCCTAATGATGCCGGCAAGTGACTAATGAACTCCGATTTCAATCTGATAACACAGCCCTACTGCAAATTAATTATATATTGGTATTTTTAACTTTATTTTGCTGAACCGGGCGAAGTAGAGACGTTACAGCAGGGAAGCACATAAGAACCCTGGGTTCCAAAGCAACCAACTGAGGATGCAATCGGGAAGACGCTTAATCTATACCTGACGCTTACGTCAAAACTTTTTTTTTTATATATATATAAGGCTTTTAATAATAATAATAATAAAGGCGTAGGGATGTGACGACCCCATCGCCCACTGGGTTCCCTTCCCAATGCAGTCAGTCTCCGCAGGTCAGCTTTTGGCGAGCTGTTGGTGAGTGGCGACACCGCGGACCTGAGTGCTCCCAGGGGAGGCATCGGTCCCTCACCTCTGACCTTCCTTCGCCAGGGTCGGAGTGGATGCCGATGAGGGACAGGACCCCTACCTCTGGCTTGCCTTAGCCGGCTGGCCAGAGTGGAGTCGCAAGAACTATATGCTCGAGGGTGGAAATGTATTGCACGTAATGGCGTAATAACGGGGAAACCCTCTCACGAGGCAACTCGCGATGGCGAAACCGGAGCCGCACCTTTCGGCACCCTTAGCCGCTCATTCCAATGTTGTCCTTCTGTTGCCAAACGCGGCGCCTATTTGGGAGGCCCATTCACTGAGTGGCGAGTCACCGCCTGCCACTAACAGTCAGTAATCATGATTATGGTAGGTGTCCGAATTCCTATATAATAACCCAGATTGAAACCACCCAAATTTCATCACCATAACCCATTTACTCTTTTCACTCATTAGAAATAAGTTCCTCCTCCTGCCGAGACCTGTTCATGGAAATGTCAACCATTGATATGGCCGAGAACGGGTTTTGGCAGGAGCATCACATGACATCAACTTCGCCTCTACGCGTTGGATCAATATCCCCGCGCAAGCCTCTCAAAGGAACGGGGTAACCCGTGAATTCCAAAAGGATATAATAATAATAATAATAAATCTTTCATTTGAACATATGTTTTTACAACAATTATAATGAAGCCTCTGGTTTCCGGGATAGCTTGCACTGTGATTCGAAAACCAGCGTCTTCTCCCATTTATGTAACTACGTATGCCAATATTACAAAAACTTTCGTTTTTAGCCAGTAACAAGTAAAAATTATACAATAAAGTCGTTTAGTCAAGTCTAAAGTCAAGTCAGTAGTTAAGTCAAATCGAGTCACAAGTATTATGCTAAGTGAGGTGGTAGAAAAACTGCACTTAAAGGAGCTTTTGGCAACAAGCAAGGAACTCACATAAATCGAACATTGTATCACTTCCCAAGACTCACGCTTATTCTTGAACACTTTGCGAATAATAATCCACCATTATTATGCACAAACACTCAAAAAAACACAAATTTTGGAAAATAAAATACAGCGCCGATACTACTCTTCAGAACTTCCCGCCAAAAGGCCTCCAAAACTTATTTTAAAGTAAAAGAAAGAAAACAATTTGTTTAATAAATTTCCGTGTTTCCGAAAAAGGCTCGTAGTATTGTGTCGAAATAATTCTTCATTTCTTCCTAAATTAATTTGTGACTACATCATCATCTCATAACTGTTGGCTGTTCTTAAACTGGCTTGTTGTTGTTTGTTTGTTGTGGCGTCTTATACTCTGTAAATCATCTTATTATGTACCTATGTTTAACAAATAAATAAATGATTGATTGATTGATTGATTAAATGATATGCAGGGTGATTTTTTTACACCAGCCAAATTTTTTTAGTGTACTATGTAAAACAAAACCAGTTTGAATAAAAAAAAAATTGAAAATTTGAAGCTTACAGTTTTTAAAAAGTCATGCTGGTGTTCAAAAAGTTTTTACAATGTGTTTAGTAAGCGTGAAATTTTTTCGACTTTCTGTATAACTCCTGTCAGTAAATCAGCATATTTGTATGGACGGTTCTTTTTTATTTATTTTTTTTTGTAGGTTTTTCACATATTTTATTATTGAAAGTGATTTAGATTAACGCAATAAAAATTATAAAAAATTAAATTTATTATGGCCGGTGGTTGCAATATAGGCCCGTAAAATAATGTTTTTCGATGACAAAAGAGCTCATTATCTAGCAGTGGATAGATAACTAATCCAACAATATAATGTTACGATAATCAAGCAAAAAAAACACACACACAAACCAAATTCTTAATAATATTTTTATTAAACTAATACCTTAATCTATATTACAAAAATTGAGTTTCATTCAGCTTTTTGTAACAAGTGATGGATTTTGTTAGAACAGAGCTGAACGAAGAAGAAGAAGTTTGAAGAACAACAGTTTTTCTTAACCTCTTAAATCAAATCCTCTTTTCCAAAAAATATCTACAACAAAACTCTTACTCAAAAATATTTTGTATGGAGAATCTTAAATTGAGAGCATTTAACTAAACATTTTTGAAGCGAAACTTAACAACAAAAGATAAGGAATCATAGCAATAGTTGCTGTGGGTACAGCACCATCTGGAACAGCTGGGACACTTCTCTTCAAATGATAAGATTCAATGGTCAATGACTGAGGACTCTTATTTGTCACTTTCCAAGGTTCATCCACATACAACCTTGTACTAAAAACAACTTCTCCTTCTCCGCAGAAAAGCTCCAAAGAGCTAGTATCCAGGAAGAGCCTCATTTTCCTTGACCCGATCGGAACCCACTCCACCTGCCTATCGTCATTAGCTCCTCTGATTACAGCTACTTTACCATCATCTGGGTTCCACCTCACCGTCATATGCCCGTCACCTCTACGACCTTCAATTAATAACTCTATTCTTTGCTCCAAACTACCTTCTACAATAATTTCAGCTGTATTATCAAATTCTAGCACTTGCTCTGCATTGAAATCAGCATTTAGTATTGTACCATCTCTAAGACTTTCCATAGCATCTAAGGGTATCATTAGTAACGTGTCATTATTATGTACCCTTAATTCTCTTACTATAGTCAACGCTCCAGCCCAGCCATCTACCGCTTCTGGATGTTCCTGTTCCCAAGCTGAAAACCAAGCTGATACGTATCTCTTTCCATCATGATCCAATGTTGTTGCAGCATAATAATCGTGACCAAAATCAAGTTCCTTGAATTCAACCTCAGGGACGAATTGGTGCGTTTCGTAATCAAAACTTCCAATAATGTAACCAGTTTGATAAACGTTCTTGTATCTGTCACCTTGAGGTTCTAAGCCTTGAGGAGACATCAAGAGAACAAATTTTCCATCTAACTCGAAGAAGTCTGGACATTCCCACATGAATCCCATATCTGCAGAAGGTTCTCCAATCGTAGATATGAATTCCCACGAGAGAAGGTCAAGTGATCTATAAAGAACAACACTTCCTAAGATCCGGTCTTCAGTCGTGGTACCTATAACAGCATAATAGTAATCTCCGTGCTTCCATACTTTCGGATCTCTGAAATCAGGTGGGCTACCAGGAGGCAAAGTTAAAACAGGGTTTCCTGTATGTTTGTGGAAATTAATGCCATCATCACTTTCAGCGATATATTGGCTTTCATTGTAATTATCTCCTTCAAGGTTTACTCGTCCAGTGTACACCAAGACTAATGTTTCATCTTTGACGATGGCGCTTCCAGAAAAACACATTTCCTCCTCAGGTATCAAAGCTGTTGGCAGTTCCTTCCAAGTTACTAAATCAGGACTTGACGAATGTCCCCAGTGCATCGGTCCCCATACACTGTCGTAGGGATAAAATTGGAAGAACATGTGATATTCTCCTTTGTAAAATGAGAAGCCATTTGGATCGTTCATCCATCCTACTTGTGGCATAAGGTGATAAAGCAACCTGTACCTTGGATTTATTTCAGATTTCTTATTCTCTATGTATTCCTCAAGTTCCCTTTTAGCTTCATCTGTTTGTCGGATTAATTTCGCGTAAACTATAGACAATAAACACACACCAATGAGAACTCTAATGAGCGCCATTTTGGACAGACACGAGAGTTCATGGGAGGTAGGTCTTTTATACATAAACACGATCAATAATGCTTTTATCGATCCTGATAATTCCCGCTATCTCGTTAATTTAAATTTTACCCATTTTAAATAATACGCAGATTTGATAGCAAGTGATAACAAATTGTGGAAGGTCAAGTACTGACTAAAAACACATTTTTCGGGTGATTTCTATACGAATAGACAATAGTAATTTAAAAAATAATCTTACTTAACAAAACTAAACTACCTATATCTAAAACAAAAAGAAAATTGAAAAATTAAACATAAATCTTAAGTGGGGTTCCCATCACGCAGGCAGCGATTATACAAATTATTATAAATCTGGGGGCACGGGAGTGCCCTTACTTTACTAGGCCTAACTTCACATACTCTACATTTTAGTCAAAACGTGATGCTTGGCCGTTTTGCTACCGTTACGAAGATTTCATATGCATTCGTTCATCGTGTGTAAAATAAAACGGCCAAGCCACACGTTTTTACTAAAATGTAGAGTTAGGTCTGGTAAAGTAAGGGCGCATAGATCAAGAATCTTGGCTCTACATGAGATCTGACCACATTCATAGATTTTGATTAAGGTGTAGTGTAGAGCTTGTAGGTTTAGAGCGTGTAGTCTTTAGAGCTTGGCTTTATACGAGATCTGATAACTTTTTCACAGGGTAAGCTATGTAGACTCGTCTTGGCAACATTTTTACATGAAAATGTTTTTGGTGGGATGATTTTATCTTGAAAGATGATATGTTTTTCGTATTAGCTATATTTGTGAGGTTTATAAAAACTGATTCCGATCACAAATCAGTTATGGTTTTATATAACACTAGCTGTGCCCGCGACTTCGTCCGCGTGGAATAGTTATTTTGAGAATCATATTTATTTTTTGTTTACAAACCTACCTCCTCAGCTTACTACTACTTATTATAGACGATTTAGTTACATTCTGTGAAGCTAAACGTTGAGAACGTTCAGCGCTTGATTCCCGACCGATAATATACTGTAGCGGACATTTTTTTAGATAATTTAAAGAGGAATAATTCTTTCATATATATTTTTGGGTATCTCGAACGGTTTTCGTAGCGCACGCAACGGAAGCCCTCAAAGATGAAAAATTTTCCTCGTTTTTTCCACATTTTCAACTGTTTCTTCGCTCCTATTAGTCACAACGTGATGTTATATAGCCTAAAGCCTTCCTCGATAAATGATCTATCTAACACAAAAATAATTTTTCAATTCGAACCAGTAGTTTCTGAGATTAGCGCGTTCAAACAAACAAACAAACTCTTCAGCTTTATAATATTAGTATAGATCTTACAGAGTCATAAATAATTGTTTAATACAAAGTATTTAAATACTGACACAATAAAGAGTAAGTATGTGTACTTTGTGTGAAAAAACAATAAGGTAGCCTACATATCTATTGTATTGTATGTATATAGGCTCATCTTTTACTACTAGATTGGCATGTAACCATTATTTTGATACATTGTGAATTTTATTACCTATCTGCATTTATTTAATGAATCTTATTAAATGGTTTCAATTGATATAAGGCTGACAGAAAGAGCGAAGATTTATTACTTCTTGGCGTGTCGATAACACTCTTGAGAAAGGAACGTTTAGGTGTGCGGTCTCGAAGCTCTTTGCACTCCAATGATCCGGTCGAACTCTTCCCGAAAATCTCCTGCCACATTCACAGCCTCATCGATGGCTGCCTTCAGATCTCCCCGAGTGCAGGTGTCAGGACAACAGCCGGCGTTGATTGACGAGTGACGATCAATCAACGCCAGGCGCATCTAGATAGCTAGTACTCGGTATAAAGTCTAGTCATTCATTCATATCGAATGGGTTACATGATCAATCGACCCTATGCTCTCTGGTATCAGAGTTTTTCGGAACCGCCTAGAGAAGCAATCCCTACACCACGGTGGCTCAAAACCAAATTAAAAAATCGTTTACTACGCTACTCTCATTAGGCTCTAAACACTAAGCAGCAACCTGCGTCTCCCTGTGTAGATCAGAACCACTGAAACTAGAGCGTACAGGGTCTATTGTCTTCGCAATTATCAAAATCAGTAGGAAAGTTATAAGGACCTGATGACTGATGTCGTGTCATCAAGAAACTTAATAAATCATACTTCTGAGATTATAATTCTGTGAAATCATGTAATCTTATCAGGTGTTCATGAGGAAATTGACAAATTTTTATATAGACAGCAATAAATATTCTGATACTACCTGTATTCTGATACTATGTCCTTTGTGTACAATAAAGATTTTTACATACATACATACAAATATTTATTTGTGTAATTATGTTGTCCGCCTCTGTGCCTCATTATCCATATCCATACTTCCATACTAACATACTTACTAATTACTTATTACTTACTAATTACTTATTTTACTTACTAATATTATAAATGCGAAAGTCTGTCTGTCTTTCTGTCTGTCTGTCTTTCTGTCTGTCTGTCTATCTGTCTGTCTGTTAAGCTTTCACGGATAAACCGCTGAACGGATTTTGATGAAATTTGGTATGAATATAGTTGAAGACCCGGGGTCAAACATAGGCTACTTTTTGACGCGGGCGGAGCTGCGGGAAACAGCTAGTCATGTATGTTTGTTTTGTTGCAATAAAAATTTAAATAAGGAAAACCCAAAAAAAGAACAACGTAGACTTAAAGCACAGAATTATTAATAGTACTAACCTAAAAGTGTGTCTACGAACTAGCTGTTTCCGGCGGGTTTGACCATGTTTCCACCTTTCAATTAATTGAGAGCAAATTACTTAATTTCTGAAACATCCTGAAACAGGTATTCACTCATTCATCAAGAGGTATGTTCTTATGAAATTTCGAATGATTAGTCTTACTTATCTCGTGTGACGAGAGACATACCCCCGTTTTACCTATAATATGTTGTACGGCGCATAGCGAAATGTTGAGAAAAGCGTGTCAAATTTGCCGACTCATCGATTTAGTATGAGTCGGCAATTTCTTCAAAATTCCTAAAAAATATCACTCCCTCAGGACCTTAGGACGTATTTTTTGTGCTTTTTTAAATCTTGCACAGTATCAAAAGGTCACAATTTTTTGTGTAGTCTATCTTCATATGTAATCAATGAGTTATGCACTATTGCAACATGCAATGCGTGATAGTCGAGTGATTCTTGTTTACGATAAGAGTCATGTGAGCCATTTAGTTCCTTAATAGGCAAACAGGTATACGGCCCACCTGTAAATATGTTTCTGTAATGTTTTATTTTTTGGTACATTAATAGTACATTATTGCAAAGGCAGCGAAATAGGCAATTGCAGGTCGAGTATGAGTTTTTAAGTATGAGTTTTTGACAGGCAATTGCCATTTCGGCCGAGGCATATATAATGTTTTTCTTAAAAAAAATGCAAGGAAATAAAAAAGGGCTTTTTACATAATACATTTAATTTATTTTACAGTTTGTGCCGAAAGGTAAACGCATCTGTGGCTATACAGCCACGAGAACGCAATGTGTACGATAGATAAAAGAGTTCTAAATTCAAACAGCACACCGTTTCATACAACATTGCCGGCGCGCTCTTCGTTCCAAATTCAAAGAACGCGCCGGGAAGTGATTTTGGTTTTTCAGATACAGCCATGAGAACGCGATGTGTACGATAGATGAAAAAGTTATAAATTCAAACAGCACACCGTTTCATACAACATTGCCGGCGCGCTCTTCGTTCCAAATTCAAAGAACGCGCCGGGAAGTGAATTTGATTTTCAGCCTACGTAAATATGTTACTTCGCGTGTTCTTTATTCAAAAGTAATGACAATCTTTCCGCGCATGTTTAAGAAAAGAGTATTTGTATTGTTATCGTAGCAGTTTAGCATCAGGCGACCGATCCTCGCCTCTTTACATAAAATATTTATGTCCGTTATTTTTTCCCCAAATCTCGGTCAAAACTGAAACCATTAGATAAAAAGATTGTCTATTCAAGATTTTCGAGAAATGTCAGTATTTTTGATTTAATTTCACGAGAAAGCCAAGGAGCATCGAAACCGCTAATTTTTCAATGTCACAAACACAAATAGAGCTTAGTTTAATAAATGTAGCGACCAGTGTTGTCTTCATTAATCATTTAAGTTCACAGACAGTGCAAGTAGGTCGGCAAATCAAAAAGATTATATTTAAGTACATATGAAAAGCCTCATTATCATGAACGTTATTTATTTTGCTGAAATTATCACGCAATCAATAATTAATTTCCGATATCGATCGCATTACTTACTAATACGATTTATGTGTAATTGACAAAGCTCTTGAGATATCATATCACTGCATAATTAACTGTGTACACTTAACTAGAAGGTATATAAGATTTTTTACCTATGGATGAAGTATTTGATCGAAATGGCACTAAATAAGATATTGTCAATGTTGTGTTTGTTGACAATAGTCAATGCAGAATTGCAAAGAGCGACAGAGCAACAGAAGAAAGAACTAGCGGAATATATTGAAAAGAAAAAGACGGAAATAAATCCAAGGTTCAGATTACATTACCATGTGATGCCACCAGTAGGCTGGATGAACGATCCTAATGGCTTCGCGTATTACAAAGGAGAATATCATATCTTCTATCAATTCTACCCTTACGAGAGCAAATGGGGACCGATGCATTGGGGTCACTCTTCTGGACCTAATCTAGTAATCTGGAATGAACAACCAACAGCTTTACTTCCAGATGAAGAACAAATCTTCTCCGGCAGCTCTGTGACAGTTGATAACACAATGGTTCTAATTTACACTGGCCATGAGATTACTACAGCACCAGCCTACAATGAAAGCCAATATCTAGCATTCAGTAACGATGGAGTAAACTTTGAGAAATACCCGGGAAATCCAGTTTTGACTTTGAATACTTCACCTGATTTTCGTGATCCAAAAATTTGGAAGCATGGGGATTATTGGTACGTAGTAATTGGAACAAAAACTGCTCACCAAAAGTATGGGAAAGTAGTTTTATATAGATCTAGCAATTTAACATCATGGGAGTTTTTGTCGGTGATAGGAGAATCTAATGGAACAATGGGAATTATATGTGGGAATGTCCTGATTTCTTTGAATTAGATGGAAAACATGTATTGCTGATGTCTCCGCAAGGAATGAAGCCACAAGGAGACAGATACAAGAACACTTACCAGACCGGTTACATTCTGGGAAACTTCACTTACGAAACCTATGAATTTATTCCGGAAACTAAATTTGTAGAAATCGATTACGGCCATGATATTTACGCCACACAAACCATAGATAAAGATGGTAAACGATATTTGATTGCCTGGTTTGGTATGTGGGATGTACCTCATACTGAAGATGTTGATGGATGGTCAGGGGCTTTGACTATTGTGAGAGAGCTGAAACTCGTTGGTGATCGAGTTTTGATGCAACCTGTAGAAGCAATAGAGAGTCTTAGAGATAGTACTGTGTTAATTGGATATTTCAATAAATCGCAAGTTTTGGAGTTTGAAACCACTGGTGAAATTATAATTGAAGGCGATTTGAATCAGAGAATTGAATTATTATTAGAAGGCCGTAATAATAACAGTGTTTATAATCAGACTCGAGTGGTGTATAATCCAGCTGATGGTAAAGTTGCAGTCAAAAGAGGAAATGATGATGTTAGACAAGTAGAATGGGTTCCGATTGGGTCAAAGAAAATTAGACTTTTCTTGGATGCTAGTTCTTTGGAACTCTTTTGTGGTGAAGGAGAGGTGGTATTTAGCAGCAGACTTTTTGTGGATAAGCCATGGAAAGTAACGAATTTAAGTTCTCAATCACTGAAGATAGAGTCTTATCACTTGAAAAGGAGCGTTCCCGCTATACCGAACAGAAGTGTTAGCACATATTCCAATAATTTTGTGGCATTCATTTTGTTTAACATAGTTTTAAGATTTTTAATAAGTTATTAGAAAGGATAGATTATTGCATATTATATTAAGTTAATTTATTTATATCGCCCTAAATTCATTTATTTATAGCTAGCAGTCCTGACTTCCCCTGTTGTAAAACAAGTTAAATACATTAGTTAGCACCTTAGATTAATAATTGGTCTCCGCGGCGCTACGACTGGATACCGCGCTGTGAAGAAAAATCAGTTTCCAGAATGCGGCAACATATTAGGACAGTGTGTGTAAAACAATGTGCAAAGACGCACACTAGCGTCGATTATGGTGTTGCCAGCTAATTGACTAGTGCCCGACCAACGGGAAAATTATTACTTGCTGTGGTCTTCTTACGAATTATAAAATGTAGCTCAGAAAATCCTTTAAAATGAAGTTAAAATGTATTTAAGACCACAAAATACGTTATTGAAAAAAAAAATAAGTTAAGGAGCAAGACATAGAAGCTCTTAGTGCTAAAGTGACATTACCCCCATTTGGTTTCGTAAATATTTATTTTTACTGTAGTAAGTTGACATAACTTGAAAATTTACCTGAAGCATGTACTGGAATAGGCTTTACACAAGCCAACGGCAGGCCTAGTTGTCGGCACAAATGTTGGACAACACCGAGGGGGCTCGCCACACAACTGTATATGCATAGGAGGCGACTTGTAAAGGCCACAGTAAATATGCTATTAATGAACCAGCAAGCTCCATCATAGACCACACTTTTACGAGTATACTTAACATCACGTGGGATTGTGATCAATTGCTGGTCATTTGTAAATAAAAAGAAATATTTCCAATTTTTTCCACGTATGTTGCGCCATTAGAGAAACCTCAATGTATGTACGCAATACAGACATATTGAATGAAAAACATAATAACACAAAAACTGGCCAAGTGTGAATCGACTCGCGTGGAGAGGGTTCTGTACGATTTTTTATTTTTCTCCATTTGGACCTCCTAAACAAATTTAAAATTATCTTATAGGTTTTCCTGTAATTTATACATCGAAAATGGTAAATTTTTGTCTAATTTATTGAATAATTCAAATATAGAATTCTAAAATTGCAACAAGAACTTTCTTTTGATTTATTATTACACAGTACAGTATATTTAACGTTTACTTTTCATTTTCTATTTAGCTTGGAGCTAATTACTGACCCCTTTTTAGTTGTGTTGTGTTTTAAATACAAATACATAAATAGACATACACATACATACATTGTCATATTATCACGGCCTTTTTCCATACCGTAGTGTTGCCGGAAAATAGATTACTTATCGATTAATAATCGATTCTTTGATAGTTGAAAACTAATCTAAGGTATCGATAGTGATCATGTAATGATAGTATCAATATCGATACATTATATATTTCTGTAAGTACAATATTTTTTCTGTATGAGTAGAATGACGATGATTTATCTAATGCCCTTTGTACAATCCCGCCGCCGATTTCCGGTGTATCTGCATAGTGCCGGTACCTTAAATGCTTGGTATTTCAATTGATAATCCATTTATCAATTATTTTTGATAAATTGTCAAAAATCAATACTACAGATTACATCGATATTATCGAGACATAATCAGCACACTAAAGAATCATAATCAATACATAATCGATACGTAATCGAAACATAATCGGCACATAAAAGAATCATAATCAATACATAATCGATACCGAATCGATTCGTTATCGATACATAATTGATACATAATCGATACATAATCGATATATAATCGATACATAATCGATACATAATTGATACATAATCGAAACATAATCGATATATAATCTATACATAATCGATCGATTAAAATCGTATAATCGAAAGATGCCACAGACAGACAAAATTTAAATTAAACTTATAACATCCCTCTTTTGGGGTCGGGAGTTAAAAAAAAAATAACCAAATAATTATGATCGAATGGGATTTTTTTTAATACACGGCAACATTGAGCACTGAGCGGTACTTCGCGCTATATTTTAGGGTTTTATTATTTTCATGAGTAATTTATGTCCATATTTTGAAATTATACAATACTTATTGTTGGTATGTAATACCAGCAGGTCTAAAATGGCCACTTTGAGCAATTCATCAAAACGAATCATTTCGTGAATTGCGAAGCTTAGCAATTCTGCAAGTTTTGACATTGACGTTTCAACTCTAATTCAATTCATTTCGTGATTCATTTCTTGAATCACTTCTCGTTTGAGTATTGCTATATTAATAAAATAAAAATAGATTTTAAAATTTAAATATTTCTTTTGATATTTATAATTCTACAGTAAATTAATGATGGTAAATCAACATTATTGGTTAGAAAAACTTATTTAACTAAAAAAATCGTAAAAGTACGCACGCTATGCAAAAATAAAAATTATTTTTACGCCTGGCAATAAGGTAAAGCAATTCACGAAAAGTAAGCCATTTTGCGACTTTCCGTCAAACAGCAGAATTGCCATGAAATGATTCATTTCATGAACTGCCAAATTGTGGCTATTTTAAGATTTGCAATGATTCATAATATGATCATATTGTAATTCGTGTAAAGTGGCCATTTTAGATCCACAGTATCTTTCTTAATTCTTTAAGTATTATTCTTACACAATTTGACTACGTGAACTGCCATTTTGCTTCTGCTTTTACATTAAATTTATCTAGACTGCCAACTCACTCATCGGTTGCGGCATGACTGATTTTAGTTGCCGCATTTTTCTAGTACGCCGGCGGTATCTACTGAGCGCGCGAGACCAATTATTAATCTAAGGTTAGCACGTTAATTAATTTGTTATGTACATTCAAGTATCGAACAAAGTTATGAGTATTATTTACCTGAAACAAGTATCACTTATACTATAGCAAAAATGTCTCACAAATTTTACATACCTACTTATGTTAAGATAGATGTGATGAAGTCGATAAGTGAGTCTCAAAAACGTGTGCTAAATGCAATTATGATTAAAACATTTTATGTATTAAAGTATTATTAAACAGGAGAACCAAGCTAACTAAAAAGCAGCTAAGCTTAGCGCTAGAATTTTATTTTTTATAATTTGAAGTCTGTTCTGCTGGTACAGTTCCCGTAGGTACGCATTGCCAACTCACGATAGACCGGTATTATCTGCTACGATAATCTTTTTCATGATGATTCTTATGTCAATCTAACAACTACTGTTGAGATAATAAATATATCACTTCATGTGGGAGAAAACAAAACTCTTAAGATAATTTATCTGGATTGATAACGTATACTTATCGATTTCGTGTATAAAAGACCTACCTCACATGAACTTGGTGTTTATTCAAAATGGCGCTCTTAAGAATTCTCATTGGTGTGTGTATATTTACTGTAGTTTACGCAAAATTAGTCCGTCAGTCAGATGAAGAGAAATCGGCATTGGCGCAATATATAGAGAATAAGAAGACTGAAATCAACCCAAGGTATAGACTACATTATCATGTTATGCCCCCAGTAGGCTGGATGAATGATCCAAATGGATTCTCGTATTACAAAGGAGAGTATCATTTGTTCTTCCAATATTATCCATATGACAGTGTATGGGGACCAATGTACTGGGGTCATTCGTCAAGCCCTGATTTAGTCAACTGGAAGGAACTGCCGACAGCGTTAGTACCTGATGAAGAAATGTGTTTTTCTGGCAGCGCCATTGTCGATGGAGATTCATTAATTTTACTTTACACTGGACATGTCAATTTTGAAGATGGCAGCTTCAATGAGAGTCAATATCTTGCTGTAAGTGATGACGGCATTAACTTTTACAAACAAACAGACAACCCAGTTATAACTTTGCCTGCTGGCAGCCCACCAGATTTCAGAGATCCTAAAGTTTGGAAGCATGGAGACTTTTATTATGTTGTTATGGGAACAACGACAGTAGATCGGAAATTAGGACAAGTAGTTCTTTATAGATCAAGCGACCTTCAGTCCTGGGAATTCTTGTCTGTGATTGGTGAACCTTCTGAAGGTTTGGGATACATGTGGGAATGTCCAGACTTCTTCGAGTTAGATGGCAAATTCATTCTGTTGTGGTCCCCTCAGGGAATGGAACCTCTAGGTGACAGATATAAGAATATTTACCAAACAGGTTACATAATTGGAAGTTTTGATTACGAAACGCACCAATTCGTTCCCGAGGTTGATTTCCAAGAACTTGATTTTGGTCATGATTATTACGCTTCAACCACATTGGAGCAAGATGGAAAGAGATACGTAGTAGCATGGTTTTCTGCTTGGGAACAAGAACATCCAGAAGATGTAGACGGTTGGGCTGGAGCTTTGACTTTGGTAAGAGAATTAAAATTAATTGATAACAGGCTTTTGATGACACCTGTGGAGGCCATGGAGAGCCTTAGAGGCGATGCTATTTTGAGTGGTGATTTCGAAAAAGAACAGATCTTGTTATTTGAAAATACTGCTGAAATTATTGTCGAAGGTGATTTGGAGCAAAAAATAGAGCTATTAATTGAAGGACGTCAAGGTGACGGGCAATTGACTGTAAGATGGAATCCAGAAGATGGAAAAGTAGCTGTAGTAAGAAGATCTGGTGGCGTTGATGATGTGAGACAGGTGGAATGGTCTCCTATTGGTTCAAAATCATTGCGGCTATTTTTGGACACGAGTTCATTGGAGTTATTCTGTGGTGAAGGGGAAGTAGTATTAAGCAGCCGATTGTATGTTGAAGATCCGTGGAAGGTGACTAATTTGAGTCCACAGTCACTGAGAATTGAATCATGGAGCCTCAAGAGAAGTGTTCCCGAGCCATAAAAACCTATAGTCTAAGTTGTAAATAACTTTATTTATTTATTTATTTACACTTTATTGTATAAATACAATTGTAAAGCACAATAGGTGGACTTAATGCTAAAAGCATTATCTAACAGTCAACCTTTGGGTCAAGCAGAGAGTTTTAAGTGGGTGTAGAATAAAGTTAAATTAACAGAAAAGCATAAATGCTTTGAAACCCCCACGGCTGGAGGCTTTCCTAATCGATTCAGGTAGCGCGTTCCAGAGTCTGACAGCCGTGACGGCGAAGGAGTTGGAGTAAAACCCAGTATGGTGAGAGGGAGTGGCAAGAGTCAAATTGTTTGAAGAACGCAGGGCCCTTTCATGAGTCGAACTTAAAATTTTGAAATCTGTTTTGAGATACTTTTAGGAAATTTATATTATTTTTTATTTTTTTTTTATTATTTGGGAATTTTAGTTGTAATGTTTGTTTTTATATAAGGTTATTAAAAATATAACTATTTTAATATTGTTGTAATTGTTTGTTTATTGCCACCACTTATTTATTTACTTGCGCAAAATGAAATGTCCAAATAGTGGACGGCATCCACTATGAATCAATCATGGTACCAGTCGGCGATAAAGTAGTGTGTTGGTGAAAACGTTGTAATTAGAGTATATGCACCCTTAATTAATATTTTCGAGTTAACTATTATATATGTATATATATTTGCTCTACAGAGTAAAACCCTAAAATATGCAAGCATATGTCCAGGAGCGCGAAGCCCTAATCTTCAAAAATTAAGTTTTGCGAAGGATTTGGAAAATAAGCTTTTAACACCAAGCTGTCTCTTAAAAAAATCCCAATAAACTGAGACAACGCATATGAGCTCCAAACCCTCCAAAACGCTAAACTTTTGACGTATTTTTTTTTTTTTGCCGGGATATATACGAATGGACATGAAGGAGAAACTTTATCATAGCGTAGATTTTTTTAAATTTCAAACTTTAAAACTATTTGGAACAGTTTTAAGCTAGCTTTCAGCATTTCAGTCATGTAACTGCGCAGATGCCAAAAATGGCGTTTCATGAAAATTCATAACACATTTGAATAATATAACATCCGGAACAAACTTTAATATGAAAACTAGATGCAATTTAGGAAGGACGGTTTCATACTATAATTGGACCGATATAAAATTATTCATTTATTTTAACTGTAATTTTTGGATTAATCAATATCTGAAGAGTTTGTTTGTTTTTTTTAAACGCGCTTATCTAAGGAACTACTAGTCCGATTTGAAAAATTTCTTCAGTGTTGGCCAGTAGCCTATTTATCGAGGACGGCTATAGGCCCCGGATAACAGATGCGACGGGCTGCTAGTAAAATATATTTATATATAATAAATCCATACTTCCATACTAAATATTATAAATGCGAAAGTCTGTCTGTCTGTTACGCTTTCACGGCCAAACCGCTGAACGAATTTTGATGAAATTTAATATGAACATAGTTGAAGACCCGGGGTCAAACATAGGCTACTTTGCTACGGGAAACAGCTAGTTTTATATATAATATATTTGTACAAAATAGTCAACTTAAATATAATTAGCACTCTATGACAGAAATAATGAAAAAAGAAAAAGTTGATGGCGAATTATAAATTATTTCTGAAAGTAATGAGATTATAATAGAGCCCACCAGTTTTTAAACAAAGTAAATAAATGATCACCGTAGCTTATGTCCGCGTGCGACAATAGGACTGAGTTCTGTTGCTTTTTTTGATAGACCTTATATTGTTATGTTGTATCTTGTACTTTACTTGTAAGATCTTTTCAGTATGTGATGGATCAATCAATAAAGTTTTATTCTATTCTATTCTTATGAATGGGGAACCATTGGCCAAAAAATATAATTTAAATCAGTGATTCCCAAAGTGGTCCAGGTGGACCCCCAGGGGTCCACGGGAGACTTGCTGGGGGTCTACGTAGGCGTGAACAAAAAATGGGGGTCCATAAGATGTTAATGGGGGTCCACGAAAATTTATCTGCTTTTGATAGTAAAGAGCAAAAATGTAAGCATAGTTTTTATAAGGGCCTACCTACATTGTTTTAAGTACCTATCTAAGCAGATAATATTTTAATAAGGCAAGCGACTGTTACTTGTCCAAACTTGTGTATTCGATATTACGTACAATTTCGTGTACAGACTTGCAAAGCGCTATCCGCCCGACAATGCTTAATGCTTGTTCAGACATGAACTTGATCAACACTATAAATACTTGATGCCAAAGGCAACCAAACGCATTCATTTGTTTCCGGAATTTCGAAAACAAGGCGGAATTTGGAAAAAAGTTGTGAGAAAATTTATATCTGTGTTTGCTAGTGCCGGAGAAAAGTAAGTAACCTACCTTTTTTTGTTATAGTACTTAAGTATTTTGTTTACGTGTACTAGTCGGTTGATCACAACGGCCTGTATAGATAGGTAACTTAGTAACTTACAGATATTTTAATTGTCCTCTTTCGATTTGAAGACAAACACAGCACGTTTTATTCAATTGTTTTTTCACGAGAGAAGCACTGCCTCTCTAAAAAGGCCGAATAAGCAATATTGCAGAGCAATTAATTTTGTAATTTTTCTTGCAAATAACTACTAATTTTATAAAACAGTAATTTCATAATCATGTTAAATTGATTTTGAAGTAACTATTTTATCAAAACTATTCCTTTTTGGAAAGAGCGAGCGGTGCGCGGGCGACGGGAAAAGGGCGGGGCTTGAACTTCGATGCCTGTTTGTCACGTTTTAACAATGAAGCCGCAGACAAAAAATACGCAAATACACGGAGCGCGTGAACTCATTGATTTAATAAAATGTTAGTTATCGTTTTTATGGACAATTTTGGAAATTTTAATGACAACAAATATGATCAGTATTCGATACTGAGTACACTAATTTTTATTTATACTATTAAAAATTAGTGGTAAATTATGTACTTTAAAATTGATACCGTTTTGTGAAAACGTTTGTATTTGTCTCAGCGGTTTATTAGTTGGTCCCTTTACAAGCCGTAATTCTATTTCCGCGTGCTGACAAAGGCTGCGGTGTGATACCTATATTCAGAAAAAAACTTGGTTACTAAAACATTTTTTTTACAGGTAAGGTAACTGACACGAAACATGGCTACAGCAAAGAAAAAATGTCGACAATATAGTGTCGATTATTTGAAATATGGTTTTGTTCCATCAGAGGCAGACAAACAATTGCCCATGTGCCTATTATGCAACAAAGTTTTGAGCAATGACTCTATGAAACCATCAAAGCTCGAAGATCATCTAAAAAGGTGTCATACTGATAAAATAGGTAAAGATTTAAAATATTTTCAAACATTGAAAGAAAAATATGGAAAGAGACCCACCATGCACAGTATGTTCGCTTCAACATCTCAAAGTAACGATGATGGCTTGCGGGCATCTTACAATATCTCATTACTTATAGCAAAATCTGGAAAACCGCACACTATCGGAGAACAATTAATTTTACCCGCTGTTGAAGAGGTTTTAAAAACTGTTTTGCACAAATCTCCATTTGACGTACTAAAAAGAATTCCATTAAGTAACAATACTGTACAAAGACGCATTGATGAAATGAGCTCTGATATCGAAAGCTTTTTGTGCAATCATCTGCAAAAAACTCATTTTTCTATACAACTGGACGAGTCAACGTTACCCAGTAATGAAGCATTACTATTGGCATATGTCCGATTTATTGTTGAGAAGGAAAATTCACGAAGAATTGCTATTTGCCAGAACTTTGGAGACTGACACTAAAGGCGAATCAATATTTAATGTCCTGAGTAATTTTTTTACGGAAAAATCGATCCCATTTACAAACATTATTTCAGTGGCAACAGACGGAGCTCCTGCAATGGTCGGGCGATATCGTGGGTTTATAAGTCATCTCAAAAGAATTATACCAGGACTTACAGCTATTCATTGCGTAATCCACCGACAACATCTTGTGGCAAAACATTTAAGTGACAGGTTGAACCAATCTCTTCATTTTGTAATAAAAGCTGTCAACAAAATCAGAAGCAATGCATTGAATACACGTTTATTTGCTCAATTGTGCGACGAAAATGATGAAGACTTCCAACGACTGCTCTTACATACTGAAGTACGCTGGTTGTCGAAAGGTGCATGCTTAACGAGATTTTACTCTGTTTTCGATTCCATATTAGAGTTCTTAGAAAGTAGAGATCCAGATTTAAAAGAAAACTTGATCAAATTCAAAGCAGACATTGCGTATTTGACAGATTTGTTTAAAAAATTTAATGATATTAACTTGCAGTTACAAGGGGACAGCCTGAATTTAATAAAAACAAAGGGGATAATTTCGGCTTTTCTTGGGAAATTGAAATTTATGAAGCAAAACATTAGTCGGCGCGAATTCTCTCAATTTCCAAACTTGTCGCAGGTAGAATGTATTGATGAGGATATCCATACCTACAGTCAACATTTAAGTGCCCTGCATGATGACTTCAAAACCAGGTTTGAAGATATACTGACGATGGATATACCACCATGGATAATAAATCCATTTGATGAAACGGAAGTGGCCAATGTTGTATTACAAGAGGAGCTGCTCGAGCTAAGCACTAATGAGGAGCTGAAGGTGAAATTTAGAAAAGGCTACCCAACATTTTGGCTGCAAGCAGAAATACCCGAAAAATATCCTGGACTGTGGGAAATCGCAAGGAAATTTTTAATAGCTTTTCCCTCGTCATATCTTGTCGAAAGGAGTTTTAGTGCCGTTACAAACCTCTTAACAAAAAAAAGGAGCAAATTAAACATCACAGAGCGGGGGGATTTGCGGTTATTGCTCACAAAAATAAAGCCAAACATTGATCGTTTGCTGACACTCCATCAGATACATCCTTCCCATTAATTAAAATTATGACCTGAACCTATATTACCTTAATATTTTTTTCTTGTAATTCTATTCTTTTAATAAATAAAGTGATATAAAATGTACCATTTTTCGTTTTTATTTTACATATCGAAATATAGGGACAGAACTCAGAAGTGACACAATTTTTATTTTTTGGCGACTTTAAGAATGTGGTAGAAATGTAGCAGCAGGGGGTCCACCGAAACCAGTAAAATTTTGAAAGTGGTCCACGAGAAAAATAAGTTTGGGAACTACTGATTTAAATTGTACGTCATTAAATTCTTAACAAAAAATACAAATTGGCGATTTCTCGTTTGGCACCATCCTAAATGTATTGCAACGTGACGGTGGCACGAACTTTCAAAGGTTTATGTCAAATACATGAAACATCAAATTGTTACATTTTAACATTTAAACTCACGCACTGCATATTTAAAACATAAAATTAGGATTAAGCTCGTAAAATACCTTTATACTTCCGACGTTTCAACCGTGTTACAACGGCCGTGGTCACGGAACGACTGGCTCAGCATTTCTATAGCTCCATACTTACAGCGGAATCGTCTTCCATACGGACATACATACCTATACGGACGCATATTTTAAGCGCTGTATCCTGTAATTTTTTGTTACTAAATTTAGTTGCAACAAACAAAACTACAATACCCATTATCAATTAGGGTCCACAAGAAAATAGTAGTATTTGACCTGGAGAACTTCGCCAATGAAACTTCATTAGAAAATGATTCGAACATGGGAAAAGACCATCATTTTTTTTCTGTGTATTCATGCGCACGGCTTAAACTACTAATAACGGTTCAAAGGGTAACTTTGAGAGTCAGGAAACACTATCTGTCCCTTCAAGGTAAGTAGAATATTTTCTGACTTTCAACGTTCATGTAAAGTTATGTATTGTTTTTTATTAGTGACTGTCCTATGTTCTCAAATATTAAGTGTTTCTGTCTGTGATAATATGTTTAATTACACGTTCATTCATTCATTTATTCATATCGAGCGGGGTGGTCAATCGACCCTGTACACCTTGGTGTCAGAGTTTTTAAGAAACGCCATTCGGCCTCTGACGTGGTTCCTTTGAAGACCACCAATTTGTAGCAGATACAAACGGCTCAACGTGCCTTCCGAAGCAAGGAATCATAATTATTTTCAGACAATCAGGCGACTTAAGCCTGCAATGTCCTGACCAAACTGGAAACGACTAAACAAAATATGCTTCCCGTGGGAATCGATACCACGACCTTTAAGGTCTAAGGCAACCACCGGACCACGGAGACAGTTAAAGTGAATGATGAAAATGATGATTCAATATATATTCTGTCTAACACAGATTTGCCAATTAGTAGAAATAACATGCCAGAAAGTCAAGTGGGTCTTTTACGTAAAACTGTGTGTTTGGGACGGTCCCACGGTTGGCCCCCTTGCGTGGCTACATCGTTATGTAGGCCTAAAGTAACATTAGGTACGGCGAGCTTTTAGCAACGACTATATTCAATTAAATGTACTTACTTCTTTTTAATCAAATTAACTTAGATTAATAATTGGTGCCCGCGGCGCGAGACCTGTAGTAGGTAGGTACATATATAAATCAAAACAATCTCCATTTACATAACATGATCCATGTAATAGGATTCATATCAAATTAAATAATATGATATTATCTGTGTAGGTATAGATCAAAGAGATCGTTCTAAGAATTGTTTATTATAAACATAATCATTGTAATATAATATCTACGAGTACCATGCTACGACCTCCCATGTAGAATGAATACTTTATCTACACTAATATTATAAAGAGGAAAGATTTGTATTTTTGTGTGTATGTTGGTAATAAATAAACTCAAAAACTATTGTGCCGATTTCAAAAATTCTTTCACGCATTCCCCTGCGAAATAAAAAAAAAAAAAAAAAAAAAAGGCGGACCTGCGGGAAACAGCTAGTGTAAGTATATAAGGAAATATGTTATTTCTAATAAAGGACAGCGTCGGCGGGCTGCAGCTGCGTGGTTTCGCGACCTACATCCCGCCGTCCACTTTACACCGATCCAGGAGCTACGATCTCTTCTCCTGGATCCCACGCCGACGCTTGTGGCTGGCGACTTTAATGCCAAACACACCATCTGGAACTCCTCAAGGGTGTGCCAACGTGGACGAGCCCTGGTAACGCCGACACTATTGATCTCGTGGCCCACAGGGGCCTACGCACACCGCCATCCCAAGTGGTACTGCCGGACCTGCCGTCCGATTACCGGCCGGTACTTCTCGTCCTGGAGGAATTACCCGCAAGGGTCTCGCTGCGAAGAAGAAAGGAGAGGATCGACTGGGACGCCTACGTCCGCGCCCTGGAAGAGGGGTGCCCCAGCCTCAACATTAAGAAAGTCTCCACCACGATGAGGTCGAGCTTGCGGCGGGTGCCATAACCCGCAGCATTCGCGCCTCCCTCGCCTCTGCGAGGCGTGATGTCCCGGCCGGAAAGAAACTTGATTATCTTCCGGCCAACATCCTCCGGCTCATAGAGAAGAAGAGGAGGCTGCGAAGGCAGTGGCAAAACACCCGCTGCCCCAGCATCAAAGCCGAGGTCAACAAACTGGTGGAGACAATAAAGGATCGACTAGAGGAACACGCAGCCAAGACGTGGGAGAACCATCTGCTCGCTATGGGCGGTGATACCCCCTCCATTAACCGCCTATGCCGGCGGCTGTCGAAGGAGCCTGAGCCCGTACGACCGCTGCTGGTCGAGGATGGCCTCCCGCGTTACCTCGCCCGTGATCGCGCGGAGATCTTCGCGGACCACCTGGAGCGTCAGTTTACGCCGAATCCAGTAACCGATCAGGAGCATCACAAGTTCGTGGTCGAACACCTTCGAGATTACCTCGCCAAGCCAGCGCCGGTAGAACAGGGCGCTGAGTTCTTCTCTCCCGGCCAAGTCCAGCGGGTGATCCGGAACCTGAAGCCAAGGAACCCACGGGCGCGAGGGAAGCTGCGTCCGCTGCGAACAAAGTTGGCAATTTACAAAACATATGTACGATCCCTCCTCACATACGCGGCCCCTGCGTGGTACGCATACTGCTCGGAGACCAACAAGCGTCGTCTCCGAGCCCAGGAAAACCTCTGTCTCCGAGCGGTAGTCGGGGCCCCACGTTATGTGAGGAACATGACTATCCAGCGGGACCTCAAGTGGGAAGGCCTGGACGCATTCATCTCGCGCCTGGCCAGGAATAAGTACGGCAGGGCGGATAGCTCGGCGCACCCCCACCTCAGGGGGATCACGCCCCTGCACGCCCGCCCACCGGACGGCGCCTACAAGCCTTCACCCAGAAACGCCATCATCGAGTCGACTGCCAGCCAGGGCCTCAGCGGCGGCGCCGGACCTGAACCCCCAGGACATCGGATTAATACTTCGTGTGGCCACCACGGCCACCACTCTGGACCCGCCTGTAGTCGCAGGCGGCGGCAGCATCCGCCGTAGAGGGCAACCAGCCCTGATCGGCTTCTCCCACTCCGGCCTAACGGCCGGAGTGCGCTAATGATCACGAACTAATAAAGGAGTCTACTTTGAGCATCTGTGTGTTTCACTTGTGCTGTGCGTAAATTGTTTTTTTTTTTTTTTTACGGAGGGGAAATGCATTTACGCACAAAGTGTGGGACTCCTGGGCCGCTAATCGGCCCAGACTACCCACTAAAACCCCTCCGGCGTTTCCGCACCGGCCGTTGAGGGCGTCATGGGTTCGCTTTCGCATTCTACCACGATGCCCTCCGATGCTGTGCGTACCTCGCCCAACATCACAGACCAATTATTTATTGTAAGCAAATTAACTAGTTGTAGCTATTGAGAAAGGAACGTCTATTTTTCGACGCACTTTGTTTACAGTCGAACGCAGCACGCGGTGCGTCAAGCGGCGGTGAAACGCGACCCGTATTGGATTGGTCGCTATTAAGTTGCATTTTCTATCACGAGGTCCTCCGTGCTTCGAAAGTTACGTTATCCCGATTGTTATCAATAGATGGCAGTCGTTAAGCTGTGTCAGATGCCTTTAGACAGCCTTTGAATAATGTAAATTTGACAGTGTTGTGTTGGCCACTAATACACCTCGGGTCATGTTCCTATTGGTCTGGTTTCCCTGTAAAGATTACGGAGGTCAGACGGCGGTCGCTCCATTGTAATAACCAAACCGCCATTTCTAGCACCATGATTAAAACATACCCTTAGCTCGGAAGCACAACCTAGGTTTTAAACTCGAAAAGACGTTCACATACAGAATATTACAACAAAAGTTCAAGCAACATCCTTTTCAACAATCCATACTAATATTATAAATACAAAAATCTGTCTGTCTGTTACGCTTTCACGGTCAAACCGCTGAACGGATTTTGTTGAAATTTGGTATGAATATAGTTGAAACCCCGGGGTCCAACATAGGCTACTTTTTGACGCAGGCGGAGCTGCGGGAAACAGCTAGTGTAAGATAATTATTACGCCACCATACAAACAAGAGCTTTGGTGAATATAAAACGTGTTGCCTGCTCATCCCTCGAGATTATCCGGCTGACATCCGGGAGAGTATAACCGGAAATCCTGTTAATTTTTCTAGTACAGTCAAGCGCAAATGTGGGAATTCTGCCTGTTAAGCTCATACAAAGCCTTATGTGAATAACTAGCATTTTCCAGCAGCTCCGCCTGCGTCAAAAAGTAGCCTATGTTTGACCCCGGGTCTTCAACTGTATTCATACCAAATTTCATCAAAAACCGTCTAGCGGTTTGGTCGTGAAAGCGCAGACAGATAGACTTTCGCATTTATAATATTAGTATGGATATACAGAATATTGTTTTATTACCAACTGCGACTGAAGTGGTGTAATGTGTTTTTGATTATTTACTTAGCTATGATACTGCCATATCACGGACACTACTTACTTAAGCTTCAGGTATTAATTTATTTAATTAAAAAAATTATAATTTTAGTTTATAAATTCATACAAATCATTTCACATTTTAAATCTGTCTACTCACATATTTCATTTTGATTATTTCAACTACTTACAATTTATCAAATGCTAACTGTTAAGCAAGGTAAGCAAGCAATGTTGAATGAAACAATATTTTTTTAATCCGTAAGTTTACTATTTCGAAAAATATATCACCTGAACTGGCGACTAAAATATTTCATCTAAAAATAAAAACTAAATTCAAATAAAATTGAGATAATATGGCCGGCTGTTTATGACCCTTTTAGGTCCGAGAGGGTTTAACCCCCATTACTGTTTTATGTCCCAATATCAACCTTCAACAGTATCGTTTTAATAATAATATAATAATAATAATAAAGGCGTAGGGATGTGACGACCCCATCGCCCACTGGGTTCCCTTCCCAGTGCAGTCAGTCTCCGCAGGGCAGCTTGTGGCTAGCTGTTGGTGAGTGGCGACACCACGGTCCTGAGTGCTCCCAGGGGAGGCCTCCGTCCCTCACCTTCGGCCTTCCTTCGCCAAGGTCGGAGTGGACGCCGATGAGGGACAGGACCCCTACCTCTGGCTTGCCTTAGCCGGCCGGCCAGAGTGGAGTCGCAAGAGCTATATGCTCGAGGGTGGAAGTGTATTGCACGTAATGGCGTAATAACGGGGAAACCCGCTCACGAGGCAACTCGCGATGGCGAAACCGGAGCCGCACCTCTCGGCACCCTTAGCCGCTCATTCCAATGTTGCCCCTCTGTTGCCAAATGCGGCGACTATTTGGGGGGCCCATTCACTGAGTGGCGAGTCACCGCCTGCCACTAATAGTCAGTAATCATGATTATGGCAGGTGTCCGAATTCCTATATAATAACCCAGATTTAAACCACCCAAACTTCATCACCATAACCCATTTATTCTTTTCACTCATTAGAAATAGTTCCTCCTCCTGCCGAGACCTGTTCATGGAAATGTCAACTATTGATATGGCCGAGAACGGGTTTTGGCAGGAGCACCACATAACATCAACTTCTCCAAAGGGCCTCTACGCGTTGGATCAATATCCCCGCGCAAGCCTCTCAAAGGACCGGGGTAACCCGTGAAATCCAAAAGGAGATACAATAATATATATCTTTATTCACGAAAAACATGGTATGTATATTGGTGTTACAATTTTCACATATTGGATCACATGTTTTGTCACATTTAATGACATGCGAATAATTAGGCTATTCATAATTAAATTAAATCAAGCATAATTGAATTGAATTCATTAAACTTATAACACAAAATGTCCTTGAATCCTTGAAATACATGCAATGTCAAAGAAATAAATTAAAAAATTAAAAATAATTACATAACATGGTCAAAAAATTCATTAATGTCATAAAATGTGTTTTTACATAGCCATTCGCTCAGTTTCTCTTTAAATTCATATGTATTCAAATGTATCATATTATCCGGTAAAGAATTGTAGATACGAATACACATATTAAGTGGGCTGTGAGAACATTTTTTAGATGTTGATACATTCTCTAATATTAGTCTATGTGGGTTTCGTTGTAGTCTATTACTTACATCACCAGCCTTTTTAAATAATTTTATGTTCTTATGTACGAACAAGCATATTTCATAAATATAGAGTGATGGTAATGTCAAAATACCCAATTTTTCAAATAACGGTCTACATGTGGTGCGTGGAGGTACTTCACATATAGCCCTTATGCATTTTTTCTGAGCTACGAATGTCTTATGCCAGTCTGTACTATAGCCCCACATCATTATACCGTAGCGCAGAACCGACCCTACATATGCATGGTAACATTTAATAGCCGTTTTAGTATCTGTTGCCTTTTTGACCTGCCTGAGCGCATATACAAACTGATTAGTTCGCTTACAGATGGCATCAATTTGGTCCTTCCAATTTAAGTCATGATTAATTATGACTCCTAAGAATTTAGTATTTGTTACTCTATTTATTTTATATACATTTAACGTAAAATTACAGCGTGGGTGTTTAGAATTATTAAATTGTATATAATTTGATTTATTTAGATTAATGTTTAGATTGTTATCATGTAGCCATTTAATTATTTTGTCAACCGTGTTATTAATGTCATTTTCATGTTTAATAATTTCACTATTATTACGTTTTTTCACATCAGTTGTTACAATTATAGAAATGTCATCAGCATATAAAATACAATTATGATTTGTTATACTGAAAATGTCATTAATATATATTAAGAATAACAACGGACCCAATACACTGCCCTGAGGTACACCACTGTTTACTTTTTTATGGGATGATGTACAAGAATACATTTCATTGTTTGATATATTACTGACCATAACACCTTGATACCGATCATTTAAGTATGACGATATCCACTGCAAAGCAATCCCCCTTATACCAATCCTTTCACACTTATTTAAAAGCTTATCGTGTGAAACATAATCATACGCTTTAGACAAATCAAAGAAAAGTCCGGTAGTTAAGTGCTTACTATTTAAACTACTAAGGATTGCGTTTACTAGTGTGTATATTGCCAGATTGGTGGACTTGTTTTTTTGAAATCCAAACTGATTTTCGTTTATTATGTCATATTTGTTACAAAAATTCATTAACCGTTTAAACATACATTTTTCAAATATTTTTGAAAATATTGATAATAGGGTAATTGGTCGATAGTTGTTCATATCATTTCGTAATCCTTTCTTATATAACGGTTTCACCAAAGAAAGTTTAAGTGCATTCGGGAAGGTGCCAGAAGAGAAGGACAAATTTATAAGGTGAGTAAGCACCGTGATTATTTCAGGACAGCAATATTTTATTATTTTTGTGTTAACTCCATCATATCCTTCTGAATTAGTATTTTTAAGGGAAGAGATTTCTACTATCACCTCCTTCTCCGACATTAGTTCTAAAAAGAAGGAATTAGGTAACGTTTTATTTGAGCATGTTTGGGTACTTCCATTTAATGTCAAATTATTATTTGACATATTTTTAGTAGTCATATTATTATTAGTCAGATTAATGAAAAAGTTATTAAATGCATTTGCGATGTCATTAGGTTCATTTAATTGTTGATTATTAACTTTAATTTCAGTTATATTGTCCGGTGTATTTTTATTAGAAATTTCGTTTTTTATTACAGCCCATGTAGCCTTAGTTTTGTTTTTACTTTTCTCGATGAAAGCGATATTTGTGTTCTTTTTTGCTTTAACGATACACTTTTTCAATAAATGTGAGTACGTTAGATAGCGTTTCTTATTTATTTCAGTTTTATTCTTATAGTAACGGTATCTTAATAATCTTTTACTTTTACAACTAATTTTCAAACCTAGACTAATCCATTTTCTTTTGTTATTTTTATTGTCATTAATTTTTATCCTTATTTTAGGGAAACAAAGATTATAGAATAGACAGAAAAGTTCATGAAAGCGGTTGAATGCGTTATCTATGTTTGATTCCTCATAGATCTCCGCCCAGGAGATACCACGGAGGCATTCACGAAATTTGCAAATATTATCAAAACTATAATCTCTTCTATAGATCATATATGATTTAGGTCTGGTACAGTTCGTTTCTATGTTAAAGCTAATCATCTGTGCTGTTTCGTGATCAGAGAGATGGAGGGGTAAAACATCAGTCGAAGCATTTTCTATGTTACTAAGTATATGATCTAAGCATGAGTTTTTTCGTGTGGGGACATTAATGTGGAGTTTAAAAGAGTAATTATTACATAGGTCATTTAGATAATTACTTTCTTTACTTGGTTGGTGTGTGTTGATATTTATATCACCCATTATAACTACTTTGGACTTAAGTTTATTTTTCTTAGACAGTTCGTGTAATAATTCATTAAGTTTGTCCAAGAATATGATAGCGTTTGAGTCTGGAGTTCTGTAGACACATATAATAATCAATTTAATAAGAGGTATTTCTATTCCACAAACTTCGAAAGTAGATTGTGCTTTGTATTTATTTGGTAAAGTAAATTCATTGTAAATTAACCCCTTTTTAACTAAAATACATGTACCTCCTCTACATTTATCTCTATTGTATGATGTAGCAAATTCGTAGTCATTCATAGTTACGAATTTTTCACGCCCGTCCTTTAGAAATGATTCTGAAAAACACATTACATCCGGGTGTTTATTTTGTTGTTTAAGTTCCTCAAGCGTTACTTCTAATATGTCTTTTTTATCTAGAATACTTGCTATATTTTGGTGAAAAATTTTGAACTCATTATTTTTATCTCTCTTCATTTTTGACCTTAACGTTTCACTAGATACGAAAAAATTTTGATTTTTCAATTTTCGGAAAGTAATAAAGTAATGTCGTTTTTTTTGTTATTGCTTCTGGCCTTACATTTTCCATAGGGGGTTGAGAATATTGACGCTTAAAGTAGTATGTTATTTTACCCTTGCAACTCTGTGTAAACTTATTTTCATTATACTGGTCAACCTTTTTCGTTTTGTAGCTAGCTAATAAGTTTTTTAATTCTTTAAAATTCAAGTATTTTTTGCTATAATCTAAAGAGTCAATGACGTGGTTAATTGATTGACATAAATTATATACATTGTTATACATGCACTTTACAAAATTACAATTTTTATAAGTGGAACAAGTATCATGAATTGCCTTATTAATATTGTTCACGTCGATATAATCATTCGAAAATATATTTAGTACAAGTATGTCATTATTCCTAAACTTCATACACAATTGTTTTAATTGCAAAGTCAGAACTTTTAAATCATAGTCATTTTCACCTACACATAATAGCAACTTATCATTATCATTCAATTTTAGATTAGTGAAACAGTTCCTTATAACATCCGAAGTAAGAGCATTAGGCTTAATTTCTGAGACGACCATGTATTCTTCGTATTTTGAATTTATTCTCGAATGAATTAGCGCTGATGCTATATTTGAACATTGTTGTGTACCAAATACATAAATTTTTCTTTTATTTGCAATTTCCATGGAGGTTTGATTTTTGTAATGGGTGCTTTCCATATCTTCTTTCGGCAAATTATTCTTTAATAGGGTTACGCTAATTTTAAGTTGTTCCATTTCTTCTTCTAATTTTCTTATTTTATTTTCAATGTCTGCTATTTTCATTTTAGTGTCTTCTTCTTCTGGTGTCTCCAACTCCATCGAAATATTATTTACAGGAGTTGAAAATATTTCTGGAGATTGTATAATTCTTTGAATCTTCTTCTTTTTTACACTATTAATGAACTGGTTTTCTGTTAAAGGTGATTGGCATAACGTTTTCAATGTTTTATTTTCTTCTATTAATTTATTAATTTGTCTTTTTAATTGATTATTTTCTAAAATTATATTTTCTAACTCTTGTACCGATACTTCTACTTCCGTTCTAAGTTTTTTATTGTGCTCCTTTAATTCGTTCAGTGTTATGACATCTGTTGCGGTACAATCGGCACTTTTTGACAAAAGGCTGGTACTCATGAAAGAATCGTCCATTAGGTCAGTTACATTTCCTTCGGTAAGAATCTGTGAGTCTATAAGTCGACATGATGAATTCAGTGGTGTATGTGGTGAGGGTTTATTTGGTTCCAGTGGCGATTTTTTCCGTTTTGTTACGTTTATGTTGCTGTTATTAAGTGCTAACAAAACCTTAGTCTTTTCTATACAGTTTTTACATTTCCACTTCTTTTTTTTGTCTGTCTCTAATATATTCCACAACTTTTCAGAGTAGCCGGCACAGTCGAATTCATAATAATTTGTACAATGAGAGCATTTTATAGCACTTTTAATGTCGACAGATTTTTTGCATTTTTGACAAATAATACAAATAATTGATGTTGAAGTCATTTTATTATTGCTTGTAGTCTTTGCAGCGATTTTCGTAGACATATTTGAGCGAATTTGTATGTGCAGAATATTTTCCGTAGTATAGAATGTTTGGTTGTTTAAATCAACCTAGATACCAGGCTGTCTCTTCGAATGTCATTAGCTTCGATAGCTGTCAGTGTCAATACTTCAAATGTCAATGTCATATAATTACATGTCAATCATTCATACATACAGTTTGTTTTGTTTAAGTCGAGTTCGAGCCGGTTGTGATGTAAACTGTGTAGGGGTGTCCACTTTAAAAAAACATCGATGTTTTTTTCGATTCGATAAATCAGTACTGTACATCGATGTCTTTCGATGTTTCGGGTGAAAAATCGATATTTTGTAAGCATCGAGTACTTTTTCAGGGTTCCGTACGCAAAGAGAAAAAATGGAACCTTATCACTGAGATTTCGCTGTCCGACTGTCACTAGCCTGTATCTCATGAACCGTGATACAGTTAAAATTTTCACAGATTATGTATTTTTGTTGCCGCTATAACAACAAATAGGTACTAACAAATAAATTTCAGTATAATAAAATTCAACATAACTTTTCATGCAAACCATCACTAATTCAAACATTGTTTTATTAAAAAAAAAAGTAAAAGCCATGTATGACAAAAATCTTTATTGTAATTTGCGTAAGAACAAAAAAAACATCCGTAATAATTTCGCTAAGTCTGTCATGTCCTATTGCCAGTGTTCTTTTGGGAGACTTTGCAAAAACAACAGTTTATTTAAACGTTTGCCTTTCAGTCTATTTCGTTGTTGATTGACGACTTGTGCCGCTTTAGAAAACAAACGTTCAGATGGGACTGAAGTTCCTACCATGGTTATGTATTTGTATGCAATTGTATGAAGTTTAGGAACACGTTGGCCGCGACGGCACTATATTGTCAGTTCACTATTGAATAATAAACTTTTCTTTTTTATATAAACAAATAGGAAAAAAGATTTTAGGTAAAATTTTAGTGGTCAAACTTGATTTTTTATGAAATTAATTGGTTGTAATCGATTCGATGTTTTTCTACTAAAAACTGAAAAACATCGATACATCGAGTATATCGAAAGCCTTTCAAAACATCGGATCGATTCGATGTATCGTATTGTAAACATCGATGTTTTCAATGCATCGATGTATATCGAATATCCCTAAAACTGTGTAATTGTTTCTAATTGGTCATTATCACTTCATGTACCTATTTCAAAAATATTTCAGTTAACTGGATTCACAAAAAAATGTTTGTGGGATTTGTCGTATTAAAACTGTGTTGTGTTGAAACTGTTTTGATCATACCTTAGCGCAGGATATGGAGGTTAGTTTGATCACTTTTTTTAACACTGCACACTCTTTATTTCTTTGTATTTTTTGTAATATCACTCGGAGCTACATATATACGTCTTTCTTTGTTGACAACCGGAAACAAAACTCGACTTTACCGATAATCTTCACATAAAATCATGATTTTCCAAAGAAGTACTTAAAAGGGATTGGGGTTTGGGCACCCGATTCGAAAACATGAGGAAAATATGCCAAAGATAATAAATAACTCGTCTTTATTATTTTTTTTTATTTTGAGGACGTTAATAATGATAAAAATCTGGTAGATAGTTCCTGGGATGTGTGAAGGAAATCAGTTACCCCTTGGTTCTCTTTTATTTTTTTTATATACAACTTAATAGGCAAACAGGCGTACGGCCCACCTGATGGTAAGTGGTTACCGTAGCCTATGAACGCCTGCAACACCGGATATGTCACGAGCGCGTTGCCGGCCCTGAAGGAACTTTTTCACACCCTTTTTTAAAGGCTTCCATGTTATAGTCACTAGGGAAAACCATGGCAGGGAGTTCATTCGTTAATCGCAGTGTACAAGGGAGGAAATTCCGTTTGAAGCGTACTTTACGCGATAACATGGGATCCAAGGTATGGGGATGAAATCCCTGACGATGGCGAGAGGTGCGATGGTAAAAAGTGAATTGGTGAATTTTGAAAACTGTTCTTTCTTGTTGTTCCGTGAGAAAATATGTGTTTTTGTACAGCCAAAGATGTATCAGCATACATTTAGCTTAAAACCTTCCTACCTACAGACAGCACTAGAAAAAACTTTTTTGAAATACCATGTCAGCTGGGGTGAAAGGTTGGAAATACAAAGGTATCATATGCACATAACCCCTTTAATTTTATTTTTAATAACAGTGTTAGTTTATTCAGCAGGGGTGAACCAACACATCTTTATGCTTGCTATCAGGTGGGCCGCATGCTTTTCCCTTTTTAGTTATATAAAAATAGCTACGGTCAGGTGGGGTAAGAGGAATATACTTAATTTTTATTTGCATGTTTTAAGCTCTAGCAATTTCAATTATTCATTTATTTTAATGTGCATGAGCTTAAAATACTCTTCCGTTTGTCAGCTTTGTTGTAGTTTATAAGAAATTACGATAATGCGTATACGGACAATGATATCTGCTAAAGAAGACAAGCAGTCCTAAAGTTATTTTCCCCCCTGGTTTTGGGATTAGAGGAACTGTTAAAAAATTTCATTGAAATACATTGATTATAAAAAATATTCTACCACTAATACTTTTTTTCTACTATTTCAGTCTAAAATGACACTTAGTATATTAAAATAGGCATATTTTCCAACAAAAAAGTTATTTTTTTTCTTTTTGGTGTAGGAGGATCGTATGAGTATAAGCCAAGGGTAACGAACCATTAAGTTGGAAAATAATTTTTAATTTGAATATTCTATAAAAAAAAATCTACAAATTTGGATATAAATGAAAGTACGAATTAAATAAAATCAACACAGTCTTCGACTCTATAGTTCATAATATCATACTAAAAGATTATGTACCCATCTAACTATTTAACAGTCTTGCAACCATCTTTCATTTTAAGTCTTTTAAAGTAATACTATTTGGCACAATCTCAAAATCAATTATAGAATAATTATTTGGAATTTAGCTATTACAGCTTTTCCTTCCATACGTAACTAAAAATGAACCAAGACAGCCTCTACTGCTTCATTTAATTTTTCGGTAGGGCAAGATGCTCTTTCTGTTTTTCGAATATAATTTCGAGACATTCTGCATTAGTCTGTAACAAGATTTTGATTACCCAAGAATTATTTTTATTAATTAATTTCGAGCTTAACTATCAGAAACAAACAAGCAATTTATCACTACATATTATAACACAGATTTCTCCGCAGGCGTCTGTCTGTCTATTCGCGATAAACTCTCAAACGACTGAGATGAGCGCGTTTAAACAAGAACTCTTCAATAGTATAAATTAGTATGCTTAAGCTATCTAATAAAAAAAATGAAAAAACACGACTACACTGCCCAATTTTGATTTTAATGATTAGGTAGGTAGTTCTAACATTTATCGAAATACGTTGATCCGTTTAAAAGTTCATATATGCATGTATGTTAATTTCTCTTTCCGTCATAACAGAGAAAGCAGTGTTAATTTTAATAAATATGTTTGCGAAAACACTTTCACACAAAAATTTGGACAGTCAGGCAAAATACAAAAATAAAAATAAACAACAAGGTTGTGAAAAGGTTTTTAATCCCTGACATGGGGAAAGAGGGTCATATGTTTCTCTTATCCCAGCCATACTAGTTCCTCTTTCCCTACTCGACATTTTCCTGGTGCAATAAAGTGTTTATTATTATTATGATGTTGTCTCTATACCTTAGTAGGTACGGGCCGTAGCCCGGTCCTTTGAGGCTTGCATGGGGACACAGGTCCAACATGTAGAGGCCTTGTGAGACGTTTACTATAATTGGGGTGGAGCACAATCCAAGGCATGGCCTCAAGCCAATCAAAGAGATGTACTAGAGGTCAATTCCCAGAAGGTGCAAGTCTATGAGAAGAAATGGACACTCTACTTAATACCGGTCTATTACGTTGATAGGTTTAGTGATTTAGTTTTTAGGGCTATGGAAAGGACTATGACACCTGCTTGACCAATGTATTTTACACGGATAAAATAAGCAGGCGGTGACTCGCCATCTCAGTCAATGGGCCCCCGAAAACGGCTGCACGACATAATGTGCAGCAAAGAGGGCAACACTAGTTGAGCGGCTAAAGGTGAAGAGGTGTCGCTGGACTTTAAACAACGATCATTTGCTCCCTTAGGGTCCCATCACGTACGCCCACTCGCCACTTACGTTCCACATACACCTTTCGAGCATAAGCTCTGGCGACTCCACTCTGGCCGGCCGGCTAAGGCAAGCCAGAGGTAGGGGTCCTGTCCCTCATCGGTGGCCACTCCGACCGACCAACAAAGGCAAATCGGAAGCGAGGGACGGAGGCCTCCCCTGGGAGCACTCAGGTCCGCGGTGTCGCCACTCACCAACAGCTCGCCACAAGCTGCCCTGCGGAGACTGACTGCACTGGGAAGGGAACCCAGTGGGCGATGGGGTCGTCACATCCCTACGCCGTTTTATTATTATTGTTGTGTTATATCTCCTTTTGGATTTCACGGGTTACCCCGGTCCTTTGAGAGGCTTGCGCGGGGATATTGATCCAACACGTAGAGGCCCTTTGGAGAAGTTGATGTCATGTGGTGCTCCTGCCAAAACCCGTTCTCGGCTATAACAATAGTTGACATTTCCATGAACAGGTCTCGGCAGGAGGAGGAACTATTTCTAATAGGTGAAAAGAATATATGGGTTATGGTGATGAAGTTTGGATGGATTTAAACTGGGCTATTGCAATAGAAATCCGACGCCTGCCATAATCATGATTACTGACTATTAGTGGCAGGCGGTGACTCGCCACTCAGTGAATGGGCCCCCCAAATAGTCGCCGCATTTGGCAACAGAGGGGCAACATTGGGATGAGCGGCTAAGGGTGTCGAGAGGTGCGGCTCCGGTTTCGCCATCGCGAGTTGCCTCGTGAGCGGGTTTTCCCGTTATTACGCCATTACGTGCAATACACTTCCACCCTCGAGCATATAGCTCTTGCGACTCCACTCTGGCCGGCCGGCTATGGCAAGCCAGAGGTAGGGGTCCTGTCCCTCATCGGCGTCCACTCCGACCTTGGCGAAGGAAGGCCGGAGGTGAGGGACGGATGCCTCCCCTGGGAGCACTCAGGTCCGCGGTGTCGCCACTCACCAACAGCTAGCCACAAGCTGCCCTGCGGAGACTGACTGCATTGGGAAGAGAACCCAGTGGGCGATGGGGTCGTCACATCCCTACGCCTGTTATTATTATTATTTTGTTTTTTTTCACAAATTGTGCTCAGGTCTGGCCTGGTATTTTCTGTAATAGCACGGGCGGCTAGCCAAGTGCTAATACAGTTGTTAAGAAATGTTAAGACGGTATGTTATTTAAATTATCTGAATCTAATTGAAGAAATTTCCGGACTATCCTACAAGTGTTTAGTATTGCAGCTTTTTGTAAAGTTAAGTATGTAAATTTCGGTAAGTTTAATTGGACAAGGCGTCTGAAGATATCTTTTGGTACAACACCTGTGGTGGATATAACTATAGGCACTATAAAGACTGAGTTCATTTTCCACATCCTTTTAATTTCCTCCTGTAACTCTGTGTATTTCCTTATTTTTTCTGAAATTGAAACTTGAATATTATGAGTGTTGGGAATTGCAATATCTATAATGTAACAGTTCTTATTAATTTTATCTACTAGTGTAATATCTGGTCTATTGTTGTGGACGGTGTGATCTGTAAGAATAGTACGATCATAGTAAAGTTTATAAAAATTGTTTTCCAATACTGCTTGCGGTAGATATTTGTAATATGGTGTATTTGTGTCCGCTGTTAGTTTATATTTTAAAGCTAGTTTTAGGTGAATAATATATACAAGTTGGTTGTGCCTATGGGTGTAGTCGTTTTGAGCTAGTCTACTACATGCACCAGTAATGTGTTGGATAGTTTCTGGTTTATTGTTGCATTGTCTACATAAATCGATTGTAATATTTGGATCTTTTAAAATGAATTTTCTATAATTTTTCGTTGCAATAATTTGGTAACACAAATAGCGCTATGGAGAGGACTAGTTGATTTCTTTCTATTAAAGAATCTACATATACTGTGAATCTGTTTATTATGTAATAAGCTCAAATCTATTAGACCTCTACCCCCATCGTTCCTGGATAATGTCATACGTTCTATAGCGGCCTTTGGGTGGTGATATCTGTAGAATGTGAGTATTGTTCTAATTTTTATTTCCAAATTTTTTAAATCTGATTTGGACCATCTGATAATACCGAACGAATAGGTCAATATTGGTATTGCGTAACTATTTATTGACTTAAACAGGTTTCTGCTATTCAGTTGTGCTTTACACAGTTTATGTATTCTATGGATAAATTCTTTTTTTAATCTTTCTTTTGCACATTTTTGATCTATCTGTCTTGCCTGCTTGTAGCCTTAATATTTATATAATTCTTCATTACTCATTGCTTGTATCTGTTCATTGTTGTACATACTATAGTTGCCACTCACTATCTTGCCTTTCTTAATATTAAGTTTACGGCATTTGTCTAGCCCGAAATCCATTTTAATACTGTTTGAAAATGTTTGAGTTATATTAAGTAATTCTGTTATGTTTGTATCTGTATTTGAATAAAGTTTTAAATCATCCATGTATAAAAGGTGCGTAATATGTGCTAAAGTTGTGTCGGTATCTTTACTGATATTAAAACCACGTAAGGATTCATTAAGTTCATGTGATAATGGATTTAGGGCCAAACAAAACCATAGAGGGCTTAAGGAATCTCCCTGAAAAATTCCCCTTTTTATCTGGATTTCAGATGTGGATACAACGGTTTCATTAGTATGTAAGTTGAGTGTAGTTGTCCAATGAGCCATAACAGATTTTAGAAAATTTATTATTGATTTATTTACTTTATATATTTCAAGAATTTTAATAAGCCATGAATGAGGAATACTGTCGAAAGCTTTTTTATAATCTATATATGCTACGTATAAATCTTTTTTAGTGTTATGAACCTGTTTAAGAATTGCTGAATATATCGTAAGTTGTTCCTTACATCCCATATGAAACCGCTTACATCCTTTCTGTTCTTCGGCTAATATTTGATTGTTCTCTATATGTTTATTTATTCTGTTTGCTATACATGAGGTGATTACTTTATACAACGTCGGAAGACAAGTGATTGGTCGGAACTGGGATGGATCATTTGTATTTTCAGATTTCGGCAAAAGGTAAGTTATTCCTTTAGATAGAAAAATTGGTAGAGGGGCATAGCCTTTAATAATTTCGGTAATTTGTGTAGCGAGTATATCATGCAAACTATTTAGTCTTTTTAGCCAAAAATTATGTAGGCTATCTATGCCAGCTGCTTTCCAATTCTGCATTTTACGTAAGGTATTTTGTAATTCTATTGCATCGACACTTTCAAACTCCATAGCTGCAACATTTCCTACTCTAGTTTCTTCTTTGGTAATCCATTCTGCTTCACCATCATGGACGGCATCTTGTGACCATATACTCGACCAGAAATCTTCCAATACAGACTCGCTGGGTGTCTGTGTAACTGTAGTTGAACTTTTAAGTTTTCGGTAAAACTGTTTTTGGTTCTTTGTAAAAAATTGATTATTTTGTCTACGTTCCTGCGCTTTTTTATACCTTGATAATCTATTGCATTTTACTGAAAGTTTTTGTTTTAGCGTATCCAAGTAGTCGTGAGGTGTTCTATTATTATCTTCATGTGTGTTATGAACTTTGTTATTTTCTAATATGATTTCTACTTGTCTAACTAAATTTCTACTTCTATTTCCATTTATATATTGTGTTAATCTACCTATTTCTTTTCTAAGCTGTTCTATTTGTTTCTCTATTCTGATTTGCCAATTCGGTTTGCGATTTCATTGTGAAGCATTTGATATCCCTATTTTTATCTTAAAGTATTCCATGACTGACATAGCAGTGCAATAAATGAGTGTATGAGTATCGGCTATAGTTTCTAATGATGCTAATTTTGAGGGTAAGACGTGTTTATTGAATTGAAATATTACATTGAACAACGACTTTATACCACGTAATTTCGGAAGCTTTGGTCTTGTAATTGGATCCATATTCTTATATTTCGTAATATTATCGTCTAACAATACTTGAAGTTTCCTCACAATCTCGAAATCATCATTGCAATTTTCACTCGACATCGGTACAGCATTTTCCTCATTTTGTGGTGTAGTTTGCTCTATCGTAGATAAATGAGAACTTTCCTCGATAGTCACATTCAGCCTAGCATCATCATTATTAATTACATTCAGAACCTCTAGTTCTGAACATACTTCATCTCTAATTTGTTTTAATCTATCCTCTTTTATCTTCTTGCTTCTTATAATAAATCTCATTTGATCGGATATTCTTTGTTCACTTACATTTTCCAAATGTGGATATTGTTCAATAATAGCGCGATGTAAAACTGGCCTGTAAGCAGTAAGGTTTGTTTCTAGATTTGTAATTCTGTAATAATGTCTCATAAGACTCGTTGATGTCATTTGACCATTTTAAACGTGTGCTTGTGTTGGGTATGCGAGATTGTATACATGGAGTGGGCGAAAGTGGATTTTGAGTTGAGCTAACCAACAATTGTGAAGTAGGGTGTGGTTGTAATATGCTACTATTTATTGAATTTAGTTCTGTTTCTACTTCCCTGTAAATCTGGTCTAGAATTTCTTGTGGAACAAGTTTTCTACGAACTATTGCCCGTCGTTGGTCACCAATTCTTTGGCGACTTACATCCATGTGGGGAAATTTTTCTATAAATTTTGTATGCAGTGGTTCCAAATAAGTATTTAAGTCTGTTTCTAAGTTTGTGAGCATTAAGTACGTACGAATTATAAAGACATTCATGTCCATAGACCAACTTCTTCGCGTACTTTGATTGCTAGAGGTGGGTACAGAATCAATGGCACTAGATACCTCCTGTACAACATCCTCTGGCGTTGAACTGTATGACGGAGCTGGAGAAGAGTTTGGTTTATATGATGAACAACTAAGTGATGAGAAAGGGGGATTAATATGTGAAGATACTTCACTTTCTTCATCGGCAGACAGTACCTGTTGACCAACGAGAGTCCGCCTGTTCGACTTCACGCTGTCATTATTTCTCCTACTTACTTCGTTACTTTCAGCGATATCGTTGGATGTGTCTCGAGACCTGTTAGGGCGAGACCTTAAAAAATATCTTTTGTTTACTCCTTCTATTTTGTACCCACGAGAAGCTAGGGAATACATATTGTCGACACTCTACAGAGCCCCGCATGCAGAGGTGAGGCATTAATTACATCCCGAGGTCGCCCGGTATCGGGAGTCCACCGTTCACGACTAAGCCCCCCCTTAGCCACGCATCTCTCGGCACGGTTGGGTACACCTTAGATTGGGTTAGGACCGTTAGTTAAGGAAGAGAAGTTACCTAGATGTTCAGGTAGATTTGCAAATTCTCTCACGAATGAGTCAAATGCTTCTCTTCCCGTAAGCCCCCCCACCACGACAAGGTGATCCCTTGGGGGGTTATTATTATTATTATTATCGTAGCGACATCTTTGATAGATAGTTGGAGCTATAAATATGAAATGTTTTACCGACTAAATATAAATACAGCGACGATACTGCTCTTCACAGCTTCCCGCCAAAAGTCAGCTATTTGTGAATAAGTATTTAAACTTCAAAATTTTTTTAAAGTGTAAATTAAAACTTTTACTAATTTTCTTATAAAACCGCTCCCCGCATTGCGCTTAATTAAGAATTTTAAGATGCTCTTTGCATTTTAACGTCCATTATAACTTTTGATGGTCAAAAATTAAACAAAGGAGTTACAAGGTAATTTAAATGTTAATCTTGGAAGTTATGCGGTCACATTTTTTATATTTATTTTTTTGTGTGTTCAAGACGCCAACACATATTTACCCATCCGATCAGCATACTTCAATAAAACCGGCTAAGTGCGACTCGGACTCGCGCACCGAGGGTTCCGTACAAACCTGTAGGTAAGTAAAAGTTCACTCATCACGACAATCATGAATTTCAATATAATACCTCTACGCGTTCACGAGGAAAGGGGTAGTAAATTTAAAATTATAAAAATATTTTTATTATATGACCTAACTAAAAATTTACGGTTTTCGCAAAATTTCCTTTATCTGCGCTATAAGACGTTGCTTTGTACCAAATTTCAAGATTCTGAGTTCACGGGAAGTACCCGTAGGTTTTGATTCCCTTGCGAGTGTCGAAAATTTGCGGCATAAACGGCTGTATCTTTTGATTGTGTTGGCTTAGAAGTTTGATTTTTTTTTACAGCTCCAAGCGACAGGTAGACCTGTGTATTTGATATAAATTCCAGCTTGATACCTCCACGCGTCTTGACAGAAAGACAGACGGACGGACGGACAACAAAGTGATCCTTTAAGGGTTCCGTTTTTTCCTTTCAAGGTACGGAACCCTAAAAATAAACTCTTATAAAAACAATATTTGCAAAATCGTTTCTGGATTATCGAAGAACATTCTCTTTTTTTTAAATCGAACGTAAAAAATAGTAAAATATTCCTACAAACAGAATGCACCCGTGAAAACTTTCAATAACTGAGAGTAATTCAAATCCCATTTTATTTTACACCGTGTCATGTCCTGGAAAATGCTGCGTTCATAGGAAATGGATGAACTCAACTGCAAGCCCATTTTTGCAAACGCTTCGCATAAAAAAATCACGTTTTTGAGGTGTCACATTCTGTTACTCAATAAATGGGTCAAGGGCATGAATTTGTAAGCCGGATCTATGAATTTATTGATTTCATAATATTTTGGGTTTAAAAACAAACATGATAATGAACTTCCTATTGTGTTAATAAAAAAACCAAGTGTCCTGTTATCAGAACGATGACGCACCAACTTGACCCTTGGGTCAATGAGTAATATACCATTATTCGCAATGTTAAAACCGATAGTCTCTCACACAGCCCAGTATTATCGTCTCAACAATATGAACGTGAACATCTTGTTTCTCATTACAATTGCCGCTGCGACTTCTGAAAACCAAAAATGGACATTTCCAAATATCAGTGAATTCTTCAAAAACCAAACGGATAAAGTGAACAAATTCTTTGACGAGCAAAAACTGAAGCTTGAAACAGCTGTCAATACAAGTTACGACGAAGCCGTCAATTTTAAATCTAATATTGATAATTACGTGGATGAACAAAAGAAGATAATTGGTAATGAAGTGAATAGTTACGTCGATAGTATTAATGAGCAAGGAAGAAAAGTTGCAGATACCTGGTCATACGTGCCTAATGAAGTTGTCGAAAGAAACAGACTTGATGATGGAGCAGCTGAATTCACAGATGCAATGTTAACAGTTCCAGCTATTATTTCAAGGAATGGTTATATCTGTGAGACACATACTGTTATTTCTGAAGGTTATGTGTTAAATATTCATCGTATTCCAAGATCCAAAGATAGTGGTGTAATATCTCCGAAGACAGTGTTTCTCCAACACGGTATTTTTGCTAGCTCAGCGGACTGGATATTTAATGGCCCTGATAAAGGTTTAGCATATGTTCTAGCTGATGCAGGATACGATGTATGGATGTCAAATATACGTGGAAACAGATATTCAAAAGAACATACGTGGTGGAAACCTGATTCAAAGGAATATTGGAATTTCTCTTGGCATGATGTTGCTATGTATGATATTCCTGCTATCATAGATTACATCTTGAAATTAAAAGGTAGTAACACAAAAATATCATTCATCGGACACTCAATGGGTACGACAATTCTATTTACTATGTTAACAGTTCGGCCGGAATATAATGATATACTCAACTCTGGTATTGCTTTAGCTCCTGTTGTGTTTATGTCTGATATAAAATCACCTTTGAAATCGTTAGCACCTATAGCAAGCAACGTTGCTTACATGGAAATGATTTACGGTTCTCACGAGTTTATTCCCAAAGCATCTACTTTGGGTGACATGACGAAAACGTGTGAAGCACAGCATATGGACACGATGGTCTGTAATCATATAGTGTTTTATATCTGTGGATATGATGAAGGGCAGTTTAACAAAACATTGTTGCCAATATTTCTAGCACATTTTGGTACAGGTACCTCGTGGAAGACTTTAGTTCATTTCGCTCAAGAAATAGTTTCAAGTGGAAAGTATCAGTATTTTGACTATGGATCATATTACAATGTTAAAGTGTATGGTACAGAAACTCCTCCAGAGTATGATTTGAGTAAAGTGACATTGCCTTTAACACTTTTCTGGGCGAAGAACGATTTATTGTCTAGTGAGAAGGATGTGAAGATGCTGCAAGAGAAATTGCCAGACACAACAAAGACCTATCTCGTTCCACATCCTGAGTTCAATCATTTAGATTACCTATGGGCTATAGACGCTCCTAGATTAGTAAATCAGAAAGTCTTGTCTACTTTGGAAGAGTCGTTCGAAAATGAACCAAAATTCTTCAGCATAAGGTTCGGTTTTAAGTGATGTGTTGGTGACACGTTTCTGTCGATTTCTGAGTACAGATAAGGGGGAAGTTTTGGGTTTATGAAACGAAAACAATGCGATAGCGCGCTGTGAAGTCGTTTTGTGACTTTGTGAGTGGTGTATTAATTACTGTTATTAAAATAGGTTAGTAAATTTTTGATATGAAGATTTTTGTTTTTATTTTAATCAGGTCTTTGAACTTACCTGATTCCACTTCGTCTTTTTTTGTCTAATCGTGTTTTTCCTAGTTGCATCCTCAGCTTTTGTTTCGGGGCCTAGGGTACACTGAAAGTCATAATCCTAGATTTGGTGGCACTTTTTAGCGTTCCGTTTATCTGCATCAATAAATAAAACCTTAATAGAATCACTAATGTGTCTGTTATACTTAGCCGAATCTAAACTTCTGTAAAGAAAACACAGACGAGTAACATAAAATGCTTAAAATACTAATGCTGGAGCGAATGTTTGTTTTGAAATAGACATAAATTGTTAATGTATGATGAGGAAAAGTCAAAAGTCCTTAGGAAGAGAAAACTTCTTGAACGAAGTACAAAATAACTACACATTATTGTCTTGAGCATCGTTTTTGAGGCTATTAAATAAGAAAATAATGAAAAATTGAACTTATTTACAAAGAAATATCAAGTTTCCGAAAGAACATGCTAGGAAATACAACATACGTGCACTTACAATTTGCTCAAGTTAATAAATAATTGAGAAATCGAAGTGTAAATGATTGTACCATTCCAGCTATTCTCTAGATATAAATCTGATTATTTCGTTTTAACAATAAAACTTTAACAAAAAAATTATAGACGACTATTCACGTTAAACTAGAAGGTCAATTCTCAAAAGATTTACGTATTTTGAGAAATTTCTATTAGAAGCTTATTTTGAAAAAAGTCTTGAAAAGTGCACCTAAGTAAACTGTATTGAAACAAATTATAAACTACTTTATTTGTTTTCCTGAGGACGTATGACTTTTTCTTGTAAATAATGCGGTAATATTTAAAAACATATCCAAATTACCTTTAATTTTGGAAAAATATAAAAAATATATATTGTTTCTGTATTTCTTATGATCAGATAATGTAAAGTATACTTAACAGATTCATTTAAATAACCAATGAATTTTGTTAAATATACTTAACATCCATTTTTCTCGGTAATATAAAGAATATACACTATATGTCCAAATCAGCACAATCGGATACCTCTTTTAGCCTTACCAAATAAAGGGTTAAACAGAACCAATTTAAATTCAAACCCGCCATTTTGAATGAATGAATAAATAAACACTATATTGTACACGAGCATATCTTCTCCTGGCACTCGCTGGTTGACTGTAAGAGATCCCTAAGTGGGATAAGTCCGCCATTGTACTTATTGTTTTTCCATGCTTGTGTATGTAAATTATTTGGTTTTTTTTTGTACAATAAAGATATTACAAACAAACACTTAAACCAAACCCGCAATTCTGATCTTGCCTTCACGACTGCAATAGATTTCTTTAGTCTGAATAGTTGTTGCAACGAACCGCCATTCTTTTGATACAAGGAGTGCTATTTTTGAAAAGTGTGACTCGTTTTTAAAGATTTTCCTTCGATTAGAATAGACTTGAATAGCTTATTGACCAAAACATTATTACAACCATTCTGGACCTGAATCGTGGGCATCGACGGACATTTTTTTTTCTCAAGATTATGTAATTATGTGTTTTTATTTTAGAATGGCTATGTGTAGTATAAAAAATAAATAAATTAATGACATTACACTTGAATAATATAGTAGATATTTATATGTTTAGATTTATCTTAATTTTCATACGCTCTTCATCCAACTTTAGTCTTTACCATAGCATTCTATGTACTAATATTATAAAGCTAAAGAGTTTGTTTGTTTGCTTGAAGGCGCTAATATCAGGAACTACTCGTCCAATTTAAAAAAAACTTTCAGTGATAGCCTGTTTATCGAGGAAGGCTATAGGCCCGGACGAAGAGGCTTTAGACCCTGACGAAGAGGCTATAAGCCCAGAAGAAGTCGATGCGGGCTGATAGTTGCAAATAAAGCAGCTTTATTTGATATCCAATGATTTTCATAAGTCATTATCGGAGAGTCGAATGATTCCCATTCGACATATGAGTCATACATTTTTACATACGTTGAGAGGCCTCTGGGCCTCTGACGTTAATAATAATAATAAGAGAAGAAGATCAATTTAATAAAAATACAAAAAAAAGCAATTGAACACATCATTGAAAGCATTTACTCGGCCGAAAATAAGACATTTTCTTCTGTTATCATCCTATGCGACGAGTTATAAGCTTTTTTTAAGGGTACCTTTAAAATTTCATCATCATTTCAGCCGCAGTAAATCAAAGCTGGATGCAGGCCCAAGGATTTCCAGAATGTCCGGTTGGAAGTGGCCTGCATCCAGCGCTTGCGTGCGACCCTTTTCAGGTCATCTGACAATTGTCAGGGTGTTAAACGCTGAGATTATGTCGATGACTTTTGTTTTCCTACGAATCTCCTCATTTCTGATTCGATCTCATAGAAGAAAACTGAGCACCTCTCCATAGCTTTTTAAAACTTCATCATTTCAGCCGCAGTCAGTCCACTGCTGGACTCCTTTGTCCATCAACATACTCCAAACTCAAGGAATCGGAGTGCAGCGAAACGATGTTCCAAGGAATGATCCTTGCAGATGTCTTATATGTTTCAATAAAAAAAAATATCACGGAATTTATTTGTGTCACTGCAACCACTTAGCGCTTTCCCGGTTGAGTTCTCGCTTTCGTACTTTTTTCTAAAAAGAATTAACTCAAAGATGTAAAAAATAATTAAATATAGACTTAATAAAAGAGGGCTGGCATTTACATCGCAAAAAAATTAGCTTTGCCATACGACGTGGCAATGATGCCAGCCTTCTGTGAATTTTTAATAAAACTTTTATTACTTTAGCATTTATTTATGTTAGCTTAAAATTTTATCTTTATGAAATGTTTTACGAAATCTTAATTTGTTACATTATAATTACTTAGTTAGAAACTCTTTATTGTTATATGTTATGTTACCTTGATGTTCCTGAAGAACAATTGAATAAACTTGAGCGCCTCCAAAACTTTTGCATTCGATTTATATTTGGACTCCGCAAATATGATCACGTCTCTTCTTTCCGCGCACAACTCAAGTGGCTTCCGATTAGGCTTCGTCGTAACTATCACATCCTTGTACTCCTGTTCTCAGTTCTCTTTATTCCTTGTACCCCTATTTATCTAAAAGAGCGTCTGACTTTTCTGAAATCAGATCAAAACCGTTCTTCGCGCAGTGTTAATGAACTACTTCTCAAAATTCCAACCCACTCTTCTGCGTCTTACTCCAAGTCGTTTACGGTACGGGCTGTTCGGCTGTGGAATGCTTTGCCTGTTAACGTACGCATGGCTCAAACTATTACTTGTTTTAAGAGCCAGGTTAAGGAGCACTATCTGTCCCTTCAAGGTGTGTAGAATATATATCATATGTATTTCTTATTAGTGACTGTCCCTTGTTCCCAAATTATATCTGTATCTGTGTTGATTTATCTATACAGTAGACATTTTTTTTTAAATTCTACTGGGCCCACCCTTGCATCATGTTCTTTTACTGTACAAAGGTTGGCTGGAAGAGATTGCTTAGCAAGTCCGCCTTTGCTCCATATTGTTAACAATGTTATAATTCAGTTTTTTGATTTCCCAGATGTGGGCAATAAAGTTATATTGTATTGTATTGTACATAAATCATTCAAATTATATAAAAGAAAAAGAAAATATGCACAAAGTCAACCAAGCTATTCAAAGGACTAGCAATAAAATTAAAACAATAAGGTAGGTACTAATTACATAAAGTACTAATTACTTCCTGCGCTATACACAAACTTCAACCTACCTGGTACTTCTATGACTTAAAATTTAAACTTCATTATTTTTCCATCAACTACACGTCAAACCATCAATCTACGAACTTATCACCTCCAATCTGTCACTGTCAACATAATAAGAATATTCAAAAAAATGCGAAAGGAAAATCTTTTATAGCAAAAATCAAAGCCAAATGCCATCATTGCTTACCATCAGTATCTACGATCTCCACCACATCGTTGGAAGGTTCATCAGATTGTACAGACAGGTCCAAGTGGTTTCCGACTGCTTGACCTTCGCGTGTTCTATTCTCTGCTGTCAGTGTTGGGCAATGTTGCCTGATAATCCAAATAATCCTGAATTGAAGCCTTCTCATGAAGGATTTATGGTGAGCTAATTCTGTGCTCTTGAGGAGACGATTTTCCTATCGAATTTTAAATAACCTTTCCTTCGTTGCTGTCGGGTAAAAATAACGGTTATGATATCAACAGAACTTGTAAGGGTAGGGTACTCGGACAACAAGCTGTGCCGTTATGACGACACGCTGCAGTCGATGCGGCTCCCTAGTTGACCTGTATCTCTTACTAATTTACTGGTATGGCTCAGCGAGCAAAGAGGATCTTGGTCTCCGACACAAGACATCTCCACTGTTCCCTGTTCAGCGCAACCTCCTGCCAGTCGGCTCTTTGGAGGGCTTCCAGGTTTATCACAACTTCGTCTCTTCAGCAGTACCTGGGACGACTGAATGGTCTCTATTACAATAGTTTCTGATAGAAGGAAAGCACAGGGTGATGGAGGTGGCCAAGTAGTTCTTATTCTTCACCTTAATGATCACCAGCTACTTTGTAATTTAGCACGTGCCTTTAATGTAAAAGGATAACTCTTTTTGAAATTTCACAGATTGGTGCAATAAATATTATTGTATCCTCCGAAGAGGTAGACTGGTTTTTCAAACTAAAATTTATTTTCTCCATTCCAGTTTTTACCGCAACACGTAATTGACGCAAGGAAAGCAGGCGGCGACCCTCTCAAGGAGAACCTGTACATGGACTTCTGCCCTGTGAATGAAGTCTCAGAGGAGGTCCAGGAGAAATGTATGGAATTCTGCAAGAGAGTGAATACACCAAAGATTGTGGACATTTCAATTGATTCTGTAAGTCATAATATCGTACCCCTGACCTTAGTCCTGTTAGATAGATGCACGATTCCTTGTAAAACCTGTACATCTTTTTATGGTTGACACGTTCACTGTCGGCTCGTATTCTGAGTGGCTGAAGACCGAAATACCCTTGTAAATTTCTTGATGATCATCAAAGTTAATCCACCTTTCAATCGGCGTATGGGGCACGCAAGCACTGCTTCGGATACCCACCAACCAGATGGTCAGAATACCTCATGCAGATGCAGACCATTGCAAGAAGTTTGGTCATTGAGCATATGTGTAACACATGGAAGGAACTACAAGATTCCTTTAGGATAGGAAACACTTATGTTATAAGCACTTTTATAGCAGGATACACTCGTTATCATCTAAGTGTGTTTCTCAGTCGCATCTTCAACAAACGCTTCAGAGCCCAAGGGACGCTTAACATGGTCCTAGTTTAATGTAATGTGTAACAATCGCGAAAACATAAAAATTCATTATGGCCCTAGATTTAGCAGTTGAGGAGCGATTGTCCTATGTCGAGAATATCATAAAAATAGAAGTGGTAAAAGGCAAAATCCCACCACGCCAGTTTTATGTAGATTTCCTTTATTCTTTTCCAGGGTAAACCAGTGCAAAATGCTACATGCCACATGGAACAAGTGAGGGTGTTTCCAAATCTCATTGCCTCAGTGACAACTCAGGGTGATGAGATTCCAGCCACCCACACGAAAAGTAAGTTAATTTAGCATTAAAGTTATCACTTGCACAAGCACGAGTCAGAAGATTCGTCTTTACATAGCGTGTTTTTCAATTATAACTTTAATGCTTTTATCATGGACCTCAATCAATGCAATGACCTTTTGGATGATGTATTTAAAATCTGGTTTAGAGGTTTGCCCCTGGATCTGGTTTCCGTCATATGTCCAACCCAAAAATCTATGTTCCTATCTAAAGATATTTCATTGAGAACAAAAGACACTGCAACAGTGTCGGATATTGATGGTCACTGACCAGTCAGATAACCTAAAGGTCTCAGGCAAACCCTGTATGCAGAACATTGTAAGAAGTTTATCGATAACATGGAATATATAAAGTACTGAATATTTTTGACTTTAAATTTGGAATTGTTTTGGCTGTGAGCCTCTAACCATATTAATATGAAATACTTATTTGTATGCTGTGCAATAATAGCAAAACATAGTGCGTCTTATACTCTGTAAAACATCTTATTATGTACCTATGTTTAACAAATAAATAAATGATTGATTGATTGATTGAAATCTCAGAGTAAGAACGACAACTTCTTAAAACGACGTAAGTACCTATGCATTCTTATATTGTATAACTTTTTCCTTCTATATTTGCAGATCCAGTCTCAAAATTGCCACCTACTGCCAGCAGAGCTTCTCGTTCCAGATATACTTAGGGCTAACTTTTTGTGTGTTTTTGTTTTTATAATTATTTATACGTAATTTTTTTTAATAAAAATAATTAAGTTATTAACTGTCACGTAGATTTTGCTGCTTTACAAATACAAAGTCTTGATTTCCATTTGGTCACTCCATAGCAATACATGGACCTGAGCTAATTCCTCTAGATGAAGTCTACATTTCCTCCCTGTTACTTCATAGCCGGTTGCCTGCTAGTGCCGCTAACCCTTCGAAATGATATTGTTGGTGGACGAGGATCCCCTGCGGGATCGGAAGGTCCTTGTGTATGTGACCTGATGGGATACCGGGAGTAAGAGATGTGTCCCAGCACTACATTGGTATCGTGGTAAATACTTACCCAACATGGCCACCATACCGTCGGGGTTTCTTTTAGCCTCCGTCTTCGTGGGTCAAGAAATAGAGGTTCCTGTCTAAAATTAAAAAACCGTGCTTCTGTCTGTCCTATATTATTCCACTTTGAATGGAAATTTTCCTGGAATTTTCACAAAAAAAAGAAAACTTACGATTTTTATTTATTTGTTGTTGCCTTAACAATGTTATCTTGAGTTGAGCGTCCACTGCTTCGTTATCAAAGTGTACGAAACGTCAGATTTTGTTATTTTAGCCACTTTAATATCACATCGGTTATCTAGTGGTAGACTTCGAAAAATTTTTAATACTCGTGACAATTATGCATGTACTTTTGCAGCAGACCGTAATATTCTTTCACCTCCTCAAAGGACGATGTAATAAAAGCCTAATTTGTACAGTTCAACCGAATTATTTTAAATTATTCGTATTGAATAATCCGCTCCGATTACGATACAACGTCCGCTCCACATGTCACGATTTATCATACATGATTCTCATTTCCTGGTAAGTGCTCTTCACCCTGGCATCAAAATGGCGCATGTCTCCTCTTCTACAAGCTGTACGTTCTTCGTCATGCAACTTGTATGTACCGACACTGCAGCCGCAGCAAGAACCACATTTGCAGAATGCGCAACATGCTCGAACCATGTCCCAGGCTCCTGGAACCAATATGACACAAATTATATCTTCCACTATTTTTCGTATCAGCCTTAAGCGAGTCTGATCTGTGTCGATCGATTCTTCGAAGGATCTAGTACTAAAATTATGTTTGGCCAATGTCGTGCGACAAACCACATTACACCCCGGACAATCCATACAGCAGCGCCGAGATTACAACTACTACGAGTCGGTCGCGTTCGCACGCGCGTCAATGTAAGTGATGTGTAAGTGTCACTCGTAGGGTTGGTTATTTACCGTATCTGCGTCATAGTTATCCATCGCGGCCGCGTACTTGCATTGTTTTGCTCTCGATTTTTACCCTAAATCTGCGCAGTTGGGGCGGTATCTGTTTCGGGTGGGAGGGTGTGAGTATCCGTTCTGTACGTTAGTACTATTAATAATTCTGTGACAAAGGCTCGTTGGTTGCTTACATTAAGTCGTCCTGTGTGCAGATGTTAGATGTTGGTTATTTTATTTGTGGCCTTGGCTCCGTATGATTAGCAATCTGCGAAATGTCTGACTTCTGCAGAATGTTCAGACTAATGCCTGAATCTAAAAAAAATAATTTCATTTTCATATACTTACTACGTTGGTTCAGCGACCGAAACGGATCTTAACCTCTGACAAAAGACTTCTCCACTCCTCCATTTTCTGCGCTATTGGTTGCCAGTCTGTCTTTTGCTGGACTTCCAAGTCCATACATTTATGATGCAATAAAGTATAGACTCATTCATTTTCAAACCAAACGGAAAATATCAAAATGCTCACCATTCCTCTTAGCCATATCTACATATCTCAAATACGGCGTGTCCACGTGGTGGTCTATAGGAGCCTGGCAAACCCTGACGACGTTGGGCGGAGGAGCGACAGCATCACGCTCGTTTATAATCACGTGACGTGTCCGCCCAAATAATGGGCACGGGCTGTTAGGGAACACTTTCTGAAAAATAAAACAACCAAAATGTTTCCTAGGTGTTCCTTAGCTTATGACTCACAGGCCAGGCAGTGTACACGAAATAGATATATAGTCTGAGAATCCCTAGAGAGAACCACATTGACTTTTGGGGCAAATTACAATCTCCTCAAGTAATCCTATTCCTCAGGTAAGGTAAGGCAGGTCAATCAGACATAGACCAGTAGACTGGCATTCAGAAATGACAGTGAGTAAAGCACATAGCGGTCACAACCAATGGCTGATGGAGCAAAAAGGTTCCAGCATGGCGATCCCAAAACGGTAAGCGCAGTGTTGGACAATTGGACATCCACCGATCAGATGATTAGATGAACTGAAAAAGGTCGCAGACAAACGCTGGATACAGGCCGCTTCTAATCGGTCATTTTGGAAATCATTAGGAGAGGCCTATGTCCAGCAGTAGACTGATTGCGGCTAAAATGATAATTTGTTAGAGCCCAGGGTATGCTTTCATCATGGTCCTTGGTCTAGTGGTTACAATGTCCTTCCTTGTGGTTACAATGTAGCGATTGCTAATAATAACTATTTCGTGCTTCCAAAGGCATATAAGCCGATGGTTAGTGGTCGTTAAAGGCATTTACGATCAAGAAGTTGAACTCCGGGAGTGAAAATACCTAAATGTAGCGTTTCCCAGAACGTTTATTTGGGTTTCGCAAAATGTCGAATTCTTCACACAGAGACGGAGAGGTAGTGAACCACTCTGATACCATGCATGCATGGTCTATTCGCAATGAACCTACACGAAATGATGATGATCTGTTATGGAACTTACAGTAGGACATCTCCTAAAGCACAAAGGGTCTGGTTTCCTATCAAGAAGCAGTTCAGCCGAAGTGTTTTGGATCTGACCTTTCCACTGACGTCGGCGGCTTTTGCAGACTGGCCGACACCTGAAGTATAACAATGATTTTTGATTTGATTGCATCTGTGGTCCAGTTGTTAAGAAGTTGGCTGATAGTCGTCAGTTTAATTCCCAACATGGGAAGCATGCTTTGTTAGTTTGTGGTTCAGCAATTTGAAGGCTTGGATCACTTGATTGTCTCACAATTATGATGATTCCGTCCTTGGGAAGGGACGTTAAGCCGTTGATTTAGACTGCCGCCAAATGGTTGTTAAAGAACATCACGATCAATATGATGTGGTTTCCAATTACAACAGGAGTTCAGACGGCAGTCGCTCCATTGTATTAACTAGTGCCGCCAAATCTAGGATCATGATTACAGCGTACAGTACAATACAAAAGCGTACCCTGGGATTTGCAGTGTACAATATGGATGCAGCTGGCAAACATGCTCTGATGAAAAAGAAGGAGACTTACTTGCACTTCCCTTCTGCTTCCTTAGAATTTGGATCAAATTTGGGCAATTGTAACATATCACTTCTAAAATTGAATATAAATGTTCCTGTACGTCAAAATATTATATTTTCAAAATGTTACAACAGGGTGTTTTACAAACTGTGCCATTGTGCTTACTAGATAGTTTTGATTTTAATACTTACTACTGTCATACTCATACGTCATGTAATTATTTAATAAAATTGTTTTTGGCACAGGGAAATGTACATCCAACTAAGATGGTCCAAGGGTAGACTTATCAAAATCTATCTATACAATGAAAGTAATAAGTACCTACCTGTTTGAACCAAAAATGAACTTTCCACTTGACGTAGTCAAAAAAATTCTAAATCTATGTTCCACTCTGTGTTTGTCATAGAAAGAAGAATTCTGCTCCGAAGAACGGTTTCTCATTTTCTATGGTTTGGTTAATTTATCTCTGTTCTTGTTGTTCTAACCATGTTCTAACAGAGATAAATTTCTCGTAGTCAAACTTTTTTGTGCCAAACTATCTTTCCTTTTCTCCCAATGGTTAAGAATTCTCTTAGCATTAAGTCCGCCAATTGTTATAAGTATATGTGTACTTTGTGGGAAAAATGCAGTTTTAATAATACATAAATAAGTGTTTCTAAATCTATGGTAGGTATGGTTTTTGCATCGGTGTTTGTTTCGTCAATAAAAATATGCTTCTTTTCCATAGTCCGTAATTTTGACCAGGTCCGTAATAGGAGCCTTTACCGTACGTGTACTAAAATCGGCATTTAAAATGATAATGTACAATGACACTCACATTATAAAGAAGAATGAACCAATTATTCATCAAAATCGGTTGAACGTTCATATATACAATACTGGACATGGTCAAACACGATTACACAAACCTCCTTTTACTTTACCGCAGTCGGTTAAAAAGTTCTTCGTACTTCAAAACACAAATCACGCCTTTATAATGCGGGTCGGGTTCTGAATAGCTTAGCTGGATCCGATAACAGTTGGTCGTCCTTCGGTCGTCCTTTGGACGTCGTTATCTTGATACATACTCTTTTAATATGTCAATCTTTCATGAAAATCTGTCTTTAGTTTTGGGGTACAAAAGGTATATTAGGTATGTTAGGACCTTTTATGCCAACTTTCCTTTTAATTAATTTTTACCAACCATGTAAGTGAATATTTAGAGCAGTGTTTTCTGCTCACGTTTTCCTCGTGGATAAACTGATATGCACAACTAATTGTGACATCCTAGGCCGTCGCGCGTCGCCCCGACCTATATGACATTAGTTCGAGGCCTTATTATTATCATATCTATTTGGATGAATTTGAAGCCTCATAGATTCATAATCAAACTATTGTAAAACATCCTCAAAAAATTACTTATTTCCATGGAGCAATTACAAAGAGGAGATGCCGTTTGAAATGGCGCAGTGACGTGATCATTGGCGCCTCGCCGACACAAAAGTGGGCGGAGCTTGTCATTGCTCGTGCTTCATGATTGGAGCCACGGCCGAAACCAAGCACCCCGCACGTCTGCCTTCCGCCCCGTGTAGCCTCACAAACACTTTTTTACAAAACGCTTATTACGGCATCTCCTCTTTGTAATTACTCCATGCTAATTTCACTGTATAATGTACCCAAAGGGATGAAAACCGAGCTGATTAATTATTTTAGTCAATATTTCGATCCCTTACCAAAGTATGCCAATGTAAAACACTCAGGGTGAAGCCAGACGAGCGTAAATTTGTGAGTCATGAGTCGCAGAAAATGAGTTGCAGAATTTCTGCTGCATTTGGTTTCATACAAACACCCTTTTTGCCACACGTCGCCGTGTGAAACCGTCGAGATTTTGTATGAAACCGAATGCAGCAGAACAACTCATTTGTTCCTTGCTTACAGGATTCACCCTTACTGGGCCGTTAATATACATGAGACATAAACATATAGGGTATATGATGGACAGCCTGTGATCCTCTCCAGGCCACATGGTGGCATCCACCATGAGGGACGACGAGGATAGTAATAGAGTGGTAACGTAGATCGTGTTGTCAGCAATATGATCGCTAGAATTTTTTTTAAGGTTTCCTATACCGTGAAAGTAACCCTGTTTAAGTCTTTCTGTCAGTTCTTTTATGCGTGTCAACTCTGGACTGACTAAACGCGAAAAGTCTACAACGGCTAAAGAGCCTATAACAACATCTTCAGGCATTTAATGGGTTTAAAGCCTTGGTGCAGAGGCGCGAGTCAATAGTTAGTGCCATATACCGTCACCGCATAGCAAACTTCATGTCCAGGATGGACGCGTGTAAAAACAGTATTGTATGGAGACTGGCAGAGAGACTTCTCACCACCGATACGTATAAACGATGGCTGTTGCCGCAAGTTTTCCATATTATTTACTAGATGTTTCCCGCAGCTCCACCTGCGTCAAAAAGTAGCCTATGTTTGACCCTGGGTCTTCAACTCTAAATTATTCAATAAGATATTCATACCAAATTTCATCAAAATCCGTTAAGCGGTTTGGCCGTGAAAGCGTAACAGACAGACATATCGACACACAGACAGACAGACAGACTTTCTTATTTATAATATTAGTATGGAAGTATGGATATTAAGTACTTGTATCCCTTTGTGTGGGTTTTTTTTGTGAAATGATACGCAGGCTGCTGGCCTTACTGGCATTAAACTAAAATAACTATCGGTGGTGTTTGTAAACCATAATAATATTTCAGGTACTAACGTAAAAAGTTACGTACACCTCTTGTAGGAATTATAGAAACATAAAAAGCTCGGTCAGTAGTTCAAGAATAAAAGCTCTTCTTGTACATCAAGTTAACTCTACTTGAAGTATAAAAGTTTCTTTAAAAAAAACAGTCAGATCATTAATAAAATATGTAGCGTGATATATTTATTCAATTAGCAAAATACATACATACATAAATAAATACATGCATAAATAAAAGCTAATGATTTTAGCATAAATTACAAACTTAGAAACGTGTAAACATGCAAATCTAAAACAATTGGATCCACTCCAGTTAGTTAACCTTCCGTTGCATGACACTGTGAACCAAGGGGACGACGCGACCTGGGGGCTCCATCGACCTGGAAAATAGCTTGTTGGTTAACTAGGTTCTTGAAGAAATATAGTTCGTTTCAATATGCATGACGATTTTCGATTTCATGTTTAAATGAAAGATCTCACTTTAATAGACACAATGTTTAAAAAACACGTCGATAAAACTTAAACTTACTGAGATATGTCGAAGTTAAACTCACGTGCATTTTGGACGATACCAAACGCTTCATACTAATGGATACCTAGCGGTGACGTCACGCCTAGGAAATTTTCAAGGGTGAGACTAAAATTTGTTCGACAGCTACCTTATTAAATATTGCTTTTTTTTAAATAGTTTCTAAATGAAAGTTTCTTTATTTTTATCTGTTCATCGATTACTAAATTGTTATAGTTATATAATCGCCTGCGCAAAATTTTAAAGTGAAAATTTAACAATGAGCTTAAATACATGTATGCTATCATGCCATCTCATTACTTTTTCAATTTTTGAACATTGTCATCTACCCAATTATAGGAGAAAGTTAGGCAGATGTCATATAGAGCGTGTATATTTCTCGTTACTGGTTACAAAATATATTTATTGCTCAAATACCTACGTACAAAGGATTTTACAATAACAATAGCTTAAGTAAACCAGCAATATCTTGATTTCCTATAAAATGGAGCAAATCTCCTACAGGAGAGTCGTTAATTTAATCTTTATTTATACCACATACAAAATTGTAAGGCACAAAATGTGAAACTAAAGGTAAAAAAGGCTTTAAGCATTAGGTATTTAATAGTCAAGACGGATTAAGTAGAGAGCTTAGTAGGTAGTCCTACAGTAAATCCAAATCTATGTCTACGATTAGTTATCTAAAGCGAGCTGGTTTAGAAGCTAGAAGAACTCGAAATGTACTTAGGATGATGTATGTCCCATTTCTTCATAATCTCGCACATGCTCCTGACTTTCTCTGAGGAAGCTGGTACCACTTCGGGGGGTTTAGACTTCTTGCAGCTGCATTTGGGATTACGCTCACACGTACACATGGCTGAGATAAATATAATTAACTTTTTTGAGCCCTGATATCGGAAACGAAGTTAACATACAAAATCATTATGCCTTAATCGATGGTCCTGGCTGCCTTTTGGTGGTCGCTAAAGGAACTAAGTCAGAGGCCAATAAGAGGTTGCTAATAACTCTAACACCATTTATAGGGACCCAATCAATGTGTATGACTGATAATGCCTGTTCCCCGCGTGGGTAGGCAAAAACTATCATGGCAAAGGGTCAATCATGGGTAATAACTCTATGGGGTACACTTTGCTCAGGATCGGATCGTCTGGAGAAGAATTGTGGCCAGTATGGATCGTGACAGTCGCATCACTCAGTCATGAGGAAACGAAACAGAAGAAGGCAGAGACTAAAGATTTCGACTTGCTGAGATTCTTACAGACCTCCCTCGCTTCCTACGCGCTCATCACTCTATCCATACAAGAGTCACGCACGACGTACTCCTAACATTTAATCCTTTTTTCAAGAGGTCTGCGATTTTCAACTAGAAGATAGGAAGGTTTGAGTCTTAATCTATCGATATTTTTGTTGCTGATTAAGTATGATTCAGATTCTAGAGCCTGATCCTAGTGGCGCCATATGGGTTTTAATTTTTTTGTAGAGTAAGATACTGATAAAAATTAGATATGATTCAATTCCATCCTAGTGGCGCTATTTGAAACTAATGTCTCCGTGGTTAAGGCGTTCGCCTTCGACCCGAGGCTGGTGGGTTCGATTCCCACCGGAAGCATTCTTTGTTTAGTTGTTTCCAGTTTGGTTAGGACTTTGCAGGCTTAAATCACCTGATTGTCTGATAATAAAGGTGATTCCGTGCTTCGGAAGGCACGTTAAGCCATTAGTCCCGGCTGTCATTTGGTAGTCGTTAAAGAAATCACGTCAGAGGCCGATAGGCGATTCCGAACTGATGATAAAGAAAGAAAATAATTTATTTTAGAAAGGCACAAAAAGAGAAAAAAATATACATAAAAGAAAAAGCATTAGAAAAAAGGTTGCTAAATTTTTCTACTTCGGCAAACAAGAGAACTGCTGAAAGAACTCGCCGCGCCAGTAAATAAACAAAAAGTTTACACTTACCAATATCTTTGTGTTTCTTTTTGCCCTTAGATGGTGCCACCTCGTTTTCTATGTATTCCCTAGATCCGAGTGGGCAGAAGGTTTGAGGTATCTTCGCTTCAAAAGATTTGTCAATAAGCCCTGAAAAAATGCATGACAAGCAATTTTTAATTCTAATATTCTTTCTCACAGAATTCTAGAGTCTCTAAGTAGGAAGATAATAATTATGATTGAGATCTTTCTACTGCTATATTTACGTCGCTGGTTTGCTGATAGCTAATACTTTAAATTTATTTCATTTACCATAAGTGTGTGTGCACTTATGGCATCATTTAACGTAGTCTTTCTGTATACTAAACTACTAAATATTACGTTACATCCACTCGTATCGAGCATCATCTTTACCGAGACTGGTGAAGTCCTGTGTTTAGGCAGTGGCACCTATAAACTTTGTTTAAATTGCTACTTCTATCGTATATAACGTTTTGTGTGTAATATCGTATCGCTGTTAAAGATATTTCATCATCCACAAGCTTGCTAACATAATGTATACCAGGCCCGCAACAGATCTTTGTGCAAGAGACTTGAAGGGATGTGGTAATCATGTCTCGCTCTCTCATCTCAGCGTCTTCCCGTTGTATCCTAAGCTGTTTGCCTGGAATCCCAGAGCCTGCTTTCCTACTCTTTCTCCTCCACTTCGCCTGATTTTCGGCATCCCTAGTGTAGGTGTTATACCTGGGGAACCGCGGCTCCGACGGTGTTCTGTCGGAGGTTGTATATATGCTCAATTCTCAAAAACTCCAATTGCGCGATTTAGTATTTCGATGCTGATTGGACGTCTTGTTTTTGGGAATTTCGGATTGTCTCTTTTAGCGCCATCTGTTGCGTTGTGTTTGTAACTATTTACTGTGCGATTGTGTCGCCACAACAGCATATCCGTCGCTTAGACGTCAAGCCAGTACTTTTAAGGCGCATCCCTTCTACCAGGACCTAGTGGAGGCGGCATGGCTTTAGACCAATCATGTCCTAAACTGCTCTGGAGAAAATGAACTCAGAAACCTTCTCTGCTGACGATATCTAGCATGGACACGGCAGTGTGCTCTTTTAACACCGGTTCCTCCTCCAATTCTGATGGGAACACCTCCTCCGTAGGCGTGGTGGCTTCGCTATCTGTGGATGTACTGGAGTACATCTGAGAGTCCTGCAGTGGATAAAAATATTCTTAGACGTAATCGTAAGACTTTTGACAAGAAATTGAAGCTATGTCATTACGAAAGTTGAGATTTTTATTTGTTTCTAACTATGTTTCATCGGGAATCCCTTTTTTACGCATTTGTTTTATCCTAATGTACTTAGGCATGCCGAGTTAGGCATAAAGTATTATGGCATAACAGTTCTTAGGCACAATTGTTTTTTGGCATACTGGTAATTTTGGCATAATTGACTTTTAGGCTAATTTGTTTTGGCATAATGTTAATTCGCATATTCTCCGAAGGCATATTAACTGTAAGACTAGAATAGTATTTAGGCATAATATTTTTAGGAATAAAGGAAACAAAATTAGAATTAGTATTTATAATATTATTGTAGAAGTACGGATTGTAGGTCCACACTTCATTATTTTTTTATTAGATTAGTGCAATATGGTGTAGCAATAGGTTATAGTACGGCTGGATGTTTCAGCCGCCAATAGTTTTAATTACAATTGGATTGATTGGCAAGGTTCAAAGATTGTTAAAGTAATGTGATTTTATGATAGATGTGATAAAGATGAATTTACACAGGAGATTTTTTTCATCAACATAAAGTTATTAAAAAAAAATATTATAATCGATGAACTATAAACAAAAGAAACTTATTTACATAATCGCAATATTTCATATTATACACATTACATATACAAATTCAGTCTCACCCTAAATTACCTAGGCATGACGTCACCGTTTCAGTTACAGCAGTATAGAACATTAAGTATTAACTCACGTAGAGTTTAACTTGGTCATATCTCAATTAGTTTAAGTTTTATCGACGTATTTTTTACCAATGTGCGTATGATTGTAAGTCTATCGTTTAAACATGAAATCTAAAATTAGTCATTATGCCTATTACAATATTTACCTTCTCCAAGTGTACCTATTCGGTAAAAGTATGAATGAAGTACAGATTTCTGAAATTTATGGCTATTTTATATGCTATTTTATATTTATATAAACGAATATTTATATGCTTAAATAAACGTAATGCCTTCATTAATTATAGATTAATATGATTATGCTTAAATACTTTTATGCTTTATAATGTTATGCCTAAACATGATTATGCTTAGGTACATTATGCTTTAAATAATTACGCGAAAACTGTTATGCATAAGAACGTTATTCTTAAAAATCATTATGCCAAAAAACAGTATGCCATGTTAGTTGTTACATTATGGCTTAATTTTTTATGCTTAAAGATAGGGAACCGTTTCTTTCCGTGGGAATCGAACCCACGACACAGAATTATTAATAGTACTAACGTACTCACGGGAAGCACCAAACTGGATACTGTTGTTTCCAGTTGCGTTAATACATTGCAGGCTTGTATCACCTGATTGTCTGATAATAATGATGATTCCGTGCTTCGGAAGGCACATTTAGCCGCTGGTCCCGGCTGCCATCTGGTAATTAAAGGATGGTACGTGGTCGTCAGAGGTCGAAAGGCTGTTCCGAATAGCTCAGACACCAGGCTGATTGACCATGTAACCCACTCGATATGAATGAAATGAATCACCACAAGTCAATAAAATCCAGGTAATATGAATGGGGCGAAGAAAAGCCTGTTAAAAGAATCTAGGTACTAGAAAGACCTAAACTCAGAATCTGTTTTTGAAATAGCTGTGTAAAATTTTACAGAAACAGCACTACAAGAAGATGCAGTAAGTTATAATGAAGACATACCGGCATAACCATCAAATGATGAATCTCCGGGTGGTTTTCGACGAACTTCCAAAATGCGCAGCACTTCTTCTGCACAAACTCGTTGTCCTGCTCGTTGTGTGTGAAGTCAATGACCAGGTGCTGGGCCTTTAGTGGTTCTCCACAAGAACCTTCCCCAAACACACTGAATGAAACATTGGACTCCGATGATTCCTGTAGAATATAAAGTGTGACAAACAAAGCAATGAGAAAAAAATAGTAAAATAGCCCATTAAAAAAATATCATTGTAAGACGTTGAAGCTTTCGAGATGTCAAGCGAAAGCGAGTCGCGTGTTGGATTATCGCCATTGGGTGGCATTTTCTATGTCGAGGTCCTCCGAGTTTCTGAAGGCACGTTAAGCCATTTCGGTCTCGGTTGTTATTTTAAATGGCAGTCGTTAGTCTGTGTCAGGTGCCTTCAGAAAGCCCGAAATAATCTGACAGTGTTGGCCACTAACACATCTGGGGTTATGTTCTTGTTGGTCTAGTTTACCTTAAAAAGGGTAATTATACGACCGCCAAATATACGACCACGATTTTCAGCGTACCCAAAGCTCAGAAGCGTAAGCTGAGGACGCAACTAGGAAAAACACGCTAGAACGAAGATTATAATGGCATTGTGCTTCATAAGAACGACCTAATGATTATGAAGCTTGAAAAAGATCAAGTTTTTTTTGCACAGGTTTTTGTATAAAAGATAAACATACAGATAAATACAAAAATCAAAAGCTAACCACAAATGGATCTTCAGGAAAAGCTTCTTGTGGTTCATTTGACTCGATACGTAAGTCTGAGCACACATCTTTAAACAAATCCATTGGATAAAATTGTAAAGTTTTAATCAAAATAGATGAACGCTCTGAAGGTTGGGAAATTGTCTGTTGAAAAATATGTATCACAAACTATTAAGAGATATGATAATATGACATAAATAATTGTCTTTTTTGCACAGAAATAATGTTTATCATGAATCATTGCTGTGAACATCCGGTAGGTAGTTATTACTTTCATGTTTGTGAATCGTATAAACTTTTTTCCAATAAATAATCAAGTTTTAAAAATATATTTAATTGACATGACTCAATGATTTTCAAATCAAATTGATAATTTGACTGATAATTTTGAAATAATAAAGTTAAAAGGACATGAAATATGAATAACATGTTTGAAGATTCTGATTTAAACTATGGAAATAGCCAAAGACCGCCTAATATAAACAAATGTAAATCCGATTCAATTTTGTTACCAGATAATGATGAGAATTTACCTGCAAACTTTCAGAAGTTATCAGTCAACGGTAGTAATGATGAAGCAAATATCGAAGTAATAAAAGAATCAAAGTTAGATTTATTAAAACTCATCACTCCAAGTGACAGTACTGATAATGTTGATGAAATAGAAAATGACGAAGAATCTTCAGAAAGCAGTGTTTTTGGAGATGTTGAATGTGGAGAACCAACTACCTCGCAGTGCCTAACAATTGACTTTACCATGTCTAATGATGATACCGAATTCACCCAACAGAAATGCTGTGAATTTTGGAACTTTATACATAGCATACCCCAATTGAAGCATTTTATGGTGATCCCCGTAAGTTTTATATTTAGTTTTACAATGAAAAGAGCCTTGAAGTTCATTTAGCTATTCATCATTTGCAGCTCGAAAATTTCTTAGCACTTACCAAATTATTTTCCCCCGGGTGCACTATACTACTTCTTCTCCCTTATATTCAATTCTTGGTGCTATTGTCATCATTTCAACCACAGGTAGTCCACTACTAGCTATATTTCTTCTCCTATGATTTCTAAAATTACCGTTTGGAAGCAACCTGTATCCAGCGCCTATCATCCTCCTCATCCTAGCGTGTTGTGTGCGCTTCGTAGCCTAGGGTACCCTGTAAATCATGGCCCTAGATTTGGCAGAACTGGTTATTACAATGGAGTGACTGCCGTCTAACCTCCGTAACCCTTTTTACAGGGAAACCAGACCAACAGGAACATGGCCCATGTGTTAGTGGTCAACACTGTCAGAATTTTTCAGGCTGCCCTAAGGCATTTGAGACAGCTTTACGACTGTTATCTATCGATAACAAACGGGATCTGCATCCAGCGCTTATAACAGTGTCTAATCCAGAGTCAATTGAAATGATTCCCGCTTACTGTTGAGGTTCAGTTGGTTTTAGAGTTGCTTGAAGCGAAATATTTTTTAAATGGATGAAAATTTATGTTTCTGTTTATTATCAAAGTCATTTACAGGAACCTGATGAAGATTCGGATATTAATGGAGAGGAAGAAGAGCTGTTGGAAGAACAAAGTGTCTCCTGTTCATCGCATGTTACTAAACCTAACGCTCCTGCTGTGGATTATTTGCAGAAAGTAGCAGATGGTTAGAATAATATTTGTCAAACAATAAGTTTGTCATTCAGTCATATCGAGGGGGTTACATGGTCAATCGACCCTGTATACCCTGGCGTCAGAACTTTGCGAAACCGACTTTCGGGCTCTGATATGGTTCATTGAAGATCACCAAATGGAATTAGTTCCTAAATAAATACTACCTATTGTATGCTAAAGGCGTGTTACATGAAAAAATATTACGCTCAGTGAAATCTTTTGGCAAAAGGCAATTTTAGACTGATTGAAAATACTTCAATATCTGTTTGTTTAACGCCTGTAGTACACAGACGTGTGAAAGCGAACCGGATGCGGCATAGCGAGAATATTTATATAGTTGAACTAATAGTAGCTTACTATCATCTCTTAATTCCATCCAAACGCGAGCTAGATCAACTTACATCCCACGTTGCGCCATCTTGTTCACTTACTCGTATTTGTATGGAATTAAGAGATTATGGTAAGCCTCCTGCGCAGAACTGAAGAGTCCGCTTTCGCATCCGGCGTAAATGGATTGCTGAATTCAATAACTGAAGTTTTTTTTCTCTACTTATTGTAAAACCATTCGTGTTCTGTAGACATACTATTAATAATCTATGGCTGAACCTATTATATTAATATTTGATTTATAATCTGTCCTACACGTTCAACTGCGTTATTCGAACATGCATTGCAGATAGGTCAGATATTCAATTATCCTGTACATATCTACGAATCACCATTAATATGCACACATGCGCTACAATATCGGAGGTTCAGAAATTTAACCCATCATCTAAACACATTTCTAAAGTTGTGTTGGATATCGAAGACCAGAGGTGCTATTTTGAAAAACGTGACTCACGCCAATTTGGTGGGTCAAATGATTATCGTTTAATATCGAATGATTTTCCTTCTTCAAAATTGGTGAGTCGAAAATTTTTCATTCGACAGATGAGTCATACTATTTAAAAATAGGGCGAAGTTGAGGAAAATAGAAGGAAAGCGGTTACGAAGCAACTGGCTGAGGAAGCTACCGGGAAGGTGTTAACACGAGAAAGAGTAGTATAAGTTATAACTACATCCTCATTACATTCAGAGTAGATTCTTGTATGACTTTACCATGGTCAGACAGGGCAGTAGTGGTATTTCTTCTTATTTGCGTGTCTGTTTTGATTATTCTCACCCAATCCAGAAAGAAACCTGAACAGATCAGCTAGAGACCAAAAATATGTAATCAATGGTGCAAGTATTTGGGTACGTAGTACATAACAGCACATGTCGCATAGTTTGAGGGGAGAAACCACACTCGTACTGGTTTTGTGTATCTACCCTCAGTAATTCCCCACTCGCTTACGTTGACCCTAGATAAACCAACTTTGGTACAAGGTACAACCTATTAGACCAACCTATTTAGAAACTTTCAAACAGGCCACGACAAATGATGGCCATCGGGAAGTTCTTGTGGGCGTATGAAAATTTGTAAAGTAGTGGTTTATAATTACTATGAAGTTACTGCGGTCGGAAAACAGAGCAATTGACTCATGATACTAGTGTATTGTGGCATCTAAATACCTAATCACGTTTATTTAGCGGTAACAGCCGAGCACGTTGGGTTCCGAGATGAAAAAGTTAAACTCAGGACATGCATGATCGTTACTAACTCGAATAGTCCGTGTGAATATCGAGCTTGTGTTGTAATGAGGCGCAAGATGTTTTGGCTAAACCGCACCGGTCAGGTAGTGAAACATTGTAAATGTATATAAAAAAAAAAATAACCACATCAGTCGGACCAAGTATTCTTTAAAACAATTGGTCGAATCCTTTTAGTCAGAGTCCCTTATCATATCAATCGGAATAATATGTCGAACGGAGGAGCTTTTTAGTCGAGCGCGACCTGCGTATGCGTAGCGAATGCGCGTGTCAAGCGACGACGCGACAAGTATTAAATTGGTCGCCATTTAGTAGCATTTTCTATCTTTAGCTCCTCCGTGCTTCGGAACGCACGTTAAGCCATTGGTCCCGGTTGTTATCGATAGATAGCAGTCGTGAGGCTGTATCAGATGCCTTAGCGCAGCCTGAAAAATTCTGACAGTGTTGGCCACTAACACACCTCGGGTCATGTTCCTGTTGGTCAGGTTTCCCAGTAAAAAGGGTTACGGGGGTCAGACGGCAGTCGCTCCATTGTAATAACCAGTTCCACCAAATCTAGGACCATGACTTATAGCGTACCCTAGGCTCCGGCTAGGCTGACGTGGAACACACGCTAGGATGATGATTATGGAATAATCTGTCAGATCGAGTATTCAGAGGCTTATCTGTAGCATATTTAATTTATTCTCGGACGGTCCTGCATACCTAATTTTACCCTGCTTCTAGGGAATCCCAATTTAGATGTCAATGCGGGTAGAATTTCTAAGGCCTAAGTTTAGTATACCAATCGTCTTCTGGACATAGGCCTACCCACAAACCCACATGAATATGATGTAAATCTATTTTAAATGAGAATGCACACTGTTCTACAGGGTTCCGTCAGTCCCTCTTTGTATTCGGATCTTTGTCAGCATTCCTACTTTTTTCTTCTCAGCTTGCAACATCTATCCATTAGCACGCATATCCTGTACTGCGCATGCGACATGAAGCCATCTCTTTTTGGGTTTTTCCCCTTATACCAGGCCCCGGCATGGCCAGAAACTTCCTCCAGGTTACTTCCGGTATCTATAGACAACAGACAACCTTTCTTTTGTGCAGGACCAGTGCCTTCAGCCCTCGTCACCAAACGGCCGCCGACATGTCGAAACAAGAACTATATGATATACTGCCATGGCTCCTGCGCTGATCTGGACAAAGAGATGACCCAGAAGCTTAATCGCCGTAAGGGTTTGTAATTTTTATTTGTTTCTTTAACTGCCTCCTAGGTAGAAGTCTAGGGGATGTTAATATTTGTACAAGTCGTCTTTAGTACACGGAGCATTTACAAAGAGGAGACGGCGTTTCAAATGGCGCAGTGATGCGATCATTGGCGCAGCGCCGCTCACAAAAGTAGGCGGAGCTTGTCATTTCTCGCACAAACTATATAGGGATACTATGTATATTTCTCGTAGTGCATCACGATTTTTCACGGCTTTTTTCACGAATTTAGCATTGAATGATTGGTTTATGTTAAATAAAATACATTACGGCGGGAAACGGGTAAAGTTATACGTAATATTTAAAACGTTCATAATTTATGAAATATCGCTATGTTTTTAAGATTGGAACTTCGACGTACTAGTGACATCTATTGACAAGTAGTTGAATTTGGACATCCATTCATCCATTGACAAGTAGCGGAACTTTGTCAATAATGGCCAGCACTGGCAAAAGTTCAGGAGCATTAAAACAACTATTCATATGCACGAGTCACATTACGTCGATTCATTTTTACACCAAAAAGGAAGTGTTTTCAACATTTATGTTACTTTCTCTAGATTAGAATGAGATTCTTTATCTAGTCAAAATTGAAAAAAACCTATCAACCGATTATTGGATTTGTGGTCCCATGTACTCTTTTATAACTCACTGTAAACATATGGCCATTTGTTTCAATCATCCAGTATATCTAAGGAAAACTATTTATTTTAATTTTTTCCCCCCTGAAATTTGAAATAAAATATATATAATAACTTCGACCCAATAAATTATTGACAACCGTGATGTGGTTGATATGTGGATGTAATCGACCGGGTCGTGAACAGTAGTGACATCTAGTATCGGGTGTCGAATTACTTGATAATTTGTAAATAACGTAGTACTGCTACTTTCCGTAAGATGAATATCATTATGGTTGGAACCATGGCCGAAACCAAGCACTCCGCACGTCTGCTTTAGTATTATCAGCATCAGCCACAGTCAGCCTGCAGCTGGATATAGGCCTTCCCACAAATTTCCAAAATGACCGGTAGGAAGCGGCCTGAATCCAGCGCTTTCAACTTCCTTCAGATCGTCCAATCATCTGGTCGGTGGATGTCCAACGCTGCGCTTGCCTGTACGTGGTCGCCATTCGAGAACATGTCTGCTCCATCGGCCATCGGTTATCCGCGCTGTGTGTTTCGCCCACTGCCACTTTAAAGAACTAATCCGCTGGGCTATGTCGATGACTTTTGATCTCCTACGGATCTCCTCATTTCTGATTCGATCTCGTAGGGAAACAGCCATTAGTTATAGTCACCAAGTGGGCCGATAAGATGAATTATTCCGTGCTTTAGAATAACCAATAGATCTCGACTACCATTTCAGTGATTGTTAAAGAAACTGTCCCGTCATGCCACGTGGTGTAGGAGAGTCAGATGACTCAGAAGCACTTATACATATGGTACTCCCTCTATCCAAACACCTTTACCGCGAACGATCTACGTGGCCTCTGAAAGAGTTGTTCCGCAGATACGAAAAGAATCATTCCACCATTTACCCATCCAGCCTCCCAAACCATATTTATAATTCAGATGTTAGACCTCAGGATTGAGTGTGACTGCTCATTAAATCCATAATTAAACTAACTTGTCTGGCTCAAAAACCCCCATGTAATATATACCTTTGTGAATAAAACGCAATCCTCTTACGGGTTTCTTCATTTCCCTTTAAAAACTTGGCTTCGATACTCTATTTTATCGCTACCCAATGACATGACATGTCGTTTAAAACTACCAGCTATTCCAGGAAATAATCCTAAGTGATAACCATTAAATGTTTCCCGAAGATAGCCAAGTGTTTGCTTAACTTTAAACCTTGTATTAAAAGGGTAAAGTCCAATTCCGATAGAGCATCAAGCCGAATGCATTCCCAAGAACGGCACAGGTTAACGGCGTTTAAAATATGCAAAGCTCATCTCTGGGATGCAATGCAAACACGGATGTACTCTGAATACCTAGATGATGTTTGAGTAGTTTTTCTGGAGACTGGATTAAAAAGGTTTTTTTTTTTTTGATGAATTTAATTTTTAAAAAAATACAATGACAGATACAAAGATTTTATGGAGAAAGGTCATTAACACCAGCTTGTCTCCTAGTTACATCTTCAGCCTATGGTAGGCTTTAATCGTGGATTTAGATATGGCGGCGTCATGATAATTTTCATTCATAGAGTTAAGTGGTTTATATGGTAAATAGACCAAGTGAAACCTTTTCTCAGAGTTTCTCTAAACTGCCTTTTAGCTACCAATCGTTTAACGATCAAATGGCAGCCGAGACCAGCAGCTGAACGTGCCTTCCGAAGCACGGAATCATCGTTATCAGACATTAGGTGATTCAAGCCTGCAAAGCCCTAACCAAAGTGGAAACAACTAAACAACGTAGGTTCACGGGAAGGAACAGCCTTCGTTTAAGGACCTACGTCAGAAGCCGAAAGGCGGCAACCCGATGTACAGGGTCAGTTGACCATATAACCCATTCGATATAAATGAATTTACTACAAATCCATGGCATGAAACCCGTTACCCTAAAAGCCTGGCACGACACAATTCGCCGCGATGCCACCGGCGACTAAAAGAAATACATACAAATGCATATATTTAAGTGCACTAATCGTTACTACTCCTCATTTCGCCTCGCGAGTCACCAGTTCCTTTGTGTTTTGTTATGTATTGCTTTTAGTCGCCGGTGGCATCGCGGCGAATTGTGCCGTGACCAGGCTGTTCAGGGCACTGCCCGGGAACGTTGTAGAATGAAGGACATTTTTATTAAAAGCTGCGTCACATCCAGTACTCTAGTTCATTTCCACCATTTTGCGCAGCCAAGACGTCCCTATTGCCACAGACGTTGCATAATTGTTGACACCTATCTTCCACGACATCGCAATCTACTTCCATTGATTCCTAGGAAGCACCAGATGGCAGCAGCATCGATATCGATACAAATGCTGTTTTGAATGACTGAATGAATTATCTTTATTCAAGATTCTCGATGGAATACTCGACAGAGGTGCCTAGCGTAGATTTGGTAGTACTAGTTATTACAATGGAGCGACTGCTGTCTGACCTCAGTCCTTGTTACAGAGCTAGAGGTAATTTTTTTATTTATCTATTTAACCTTCATTGTACAAAATACAATTTGTAAAGCACAATAGGCGGACTTAATGCTAAAAGCAATATCTAATAGTCAACCTTTGGGTATAGCAGAGAGCTTAAATGTGGGTGTACTGAAAATACCACGGGACCTACACAACCATACATCTTATAATACAATAAATATATAAACAATACATATACCGATATACCTATACCAATAAATATATAGCTGTTACGGGCAACTTGAGAAGTCTGGTCCCTATGAATAGTGATTGGCATGTATACATAATGCCCATGTCACATGGGCAATTTGATAAAAATTTCACCTAATCACTTTTCCCAAAATACTTTAAATAAAACCGTAGATTAGTTCGGTTAGGTTGGGTTTGGCTTGTGACCACACTGCAGGGCAGCAGGGAACCTCCTCGAGTGCCCGGTCCTTTGAAAGCTTTGCATTCTCACTTGATCCCAAGGATCTGGTGAGAGGGTGGGCTGACAAGGGATTCGGGACGGTGCACCCTGGGTGATAGTTAATAACTCCCTGGTAGTCGGGGTCTTGTTGACTGTCGGCCAATTTCTGCCAACAGCCCACTCCACCGCCGTCTATGATGAGACGGCGAATGGATGTGGGTCTGGGGGACGGGCGTGGTCCATTTATGGGCCACTGTCCGATTTTGGGGGGGTGGCCGAAAGGCCAATGGACGGGGCCGAAAGGCCATGGCTGGAGGGCGTCGTGGTAGAATGCTAACGCGGCCCCATGGCGCCCTCAACAGCCGGTGCGGAAACGCCGGAGGGGTTTTAGTGGGTAGTCCAGGCACTCTGCCTGGGAGTCCCACACTCAGTGCGTAAATGCATTTCCTCTCCGTTAACAAAAAAAAAAAAGGCTTGTGACCACACATAGCGGAGCGAGCGAAGCGAGCGGAGCTTTAAACTGCTGCTCTATAAAAAATACAAAAATTTATCAAATAGCCCGATGCTCTTGGGAAATATTCATAATAGGGCCGTATTAAAAAGGGCCGAGCCCTTATTAATACGGCCTTGTTAATCACGTTGCCCGTAACATATATATAATATAATACCTATATATATTATAATGTTATATGAAATACAGATGCAATGTATGTCATCAAACCAAGTATCTATTTTTGTACTTCGGTTTATATCTTTACAGTATGGGAGCCCACATAAATATTAATTCAGTTCTATTATACATCATCTGTGAAAATTTCAACTGTCTAACTATTACAGTTCATGAGATACAGCCTTGTGACAGAGAGACAGACGACCAGATGGACGTACAACCGAGTCTTAGTAATAGAGTTCCGTTCTACCCTTTGGTTACGGAACTCTAAATGCTAAATAGCCAGAAAAAAGGACGTCAATCAAACTTTCCACAATTCATGCCACAATCTATTTTCTATTTTCATATTATTTCCAAAATGAAAATCGGAATGGTACAATGATACAGTAATGTATTATTTTGGTCGGCTGATTTACGATGTCGCTGTGAAGTTGATCGCTTTCGGAGCCCTAAATAATTCCTGTCGGTTTGTTTATTGTCTGGTATAAAACAGCTCAGCTTACGCCTCGGAGCCCAGGGTACGCTGTAAGCCATGGTCCTTGATTTGGCGGTACTGGGTATTACAATGGAGCGGCTGCCATTTGACCGCCGTAATCCTTTTTACAGGGAAACTAGACCAACAGGCACATGATCCATAGTGTGCTATTGGCCAACATTGTCAATTTTTTCTTGGTCAAAAAATCAAAAACCATCGGCCACAAAATGGTAACGCACGCTCCCATACAACAGACATGATATGTTGCGATTTTAATAGGTAATGGTACGGATCCCTTCATGCGTGAGTCCGACTTGCACTTAACCGGTATTTTTTCCTACAGATCATAATGATGGTGGAGCGGAGAAGTCACTCCCAGCCATCGAGGTCCAGTCGGCAAAGAAGAAAGCTCTCAGGTGCCTGTGCACTCAGATGGAGGCTTGGGATCAGCTCCATCCAAAGTAATCTCCTTCATCATTCAACCATATGTTTCCTAGAGGCATCCTCAGCTCACTCGCGAGAGCCCAGGGGATCGATCGCACAGACTGCTAAACACAAAACGTATTTACCAAACCATGACTGCGGGGGGTTATTTTCGAAAATTGCAATGAGTCGAACTAATTTCATTCGACTCACCGATTTCACAAAAAATAGATCTCACAGTTGTGGTATGGTTTTAGTAAATACTATAACGTCATTTGCACCCATTTTCCGTGGGAATCTATTTCTCCGGATCTCAGACAAAGGCCTTAACCACGGAGGCAATTCGAAGTCAGTAAAGAAAATGTTTATTTACTTCTCTTTTGTGCAGTATTTCTAAAATAAATTATTTTTCTTTCAATACAGGCGTATGGTGAAATCGTTTGTTTTCATAAATATTGCCACTATGATAATGTAATATTATTTATTTTAGATCCTTTGATCCGCCGACATTGGTTCCAAGCTTGATACCGGAGTCATCAGTACCAAACGCTAATCAGAACTCACGAAATGAACTACTTTGGACTCCCGACTTTACTTGTGTACCGTGTTCACCTTCAGTGCTTGGTGAAGAGATCTTGGAAGTGGAAGAAGAAAAGGAAAATAGCCATACTTTCGTAAATGCACAGGACTTTGAATAAAATATATCATACTAGCTGTTTTCCGCAGCTCTGCCTGCGTCACCACTTGCGAAGCCTATGTTTGACCCCGGGTCTTCAACTATACTCATACCAAATTTCATCGAAATCCGTTTAGTGGTTTGGCCGTGAAAGCGTAACAGACAAACAGACAGTCTGGAAGTATGGATTTTGTTTATTCATAAGTATTGACCTTTATTAGCGCGTTGTAAGGATATGGCCGATTCGTTGCGGCTTTACGGCCCTAAGTAAATGTTTGTTCTAGGGTACTTGAGTTTAGTTAAAGTATAATAAATTGGTCTATTATTCTAATTGTGCTTGTTTAATTTGCTTCACTCACTACGGATCTAAAAATTTATATTTTACAAAATTTGGTAATTATTTCCAGCCATAGTTTCAAGCATATTCTTTATTTTGATCCGCTAACTATGGGAAGAGGACATTTGCAAAGGTTTTATACATTTATACCCTAGGTCCACTTTTATCTAAAGTAAAAATCCTTCTTGCACTCTTATGTCTTTAAACTTAAGAGCTAAGGCCCTAGTCGGTGGAGGGTTTTCCAATATTCCCTATCACTTGCCAGTTCTCTAATTTTTTGATACGACACTACAAAACTTTGATCCTTGATTCAATCATTGTAACAACGTGGATTTTTTTGAACGTTTATCAGCACACCTGTCTTGAAAATACATAAGTGACACATTAGATTCATAGATAATTGTTCTGCGTGACGCTACGACACGAGCGCGCGAGACCAATTATTAATCTAAGCTGACACTTTAAAATTATCCGAGAGCTCCTTCCAATGCAGGCGACCTCAGGTTTTTAATCAAATTACCTACAGAACTCTGAAAAGCTATACAAAACTCATTAGCAATACGTGTTCAAGTTGCAATTCTAGTAATAACGTTAATGCACTTTTAATTCAATTTGCGGAGTTAGCCGACAGAGAACAGGTACGTAATGCGCTTAGCATTCAAGGCAAGTTTTTACAGAATTTATAACGTAAAATATTTATTTTGAGTGTTTTAACGGCCGACACTGGATTAGAGTCAGACATCTGGTTGATTTTAAAAACAAGCTGCCTGAATTGCTAAAGAACTTAGCCAGCTTTACGTACCTTCCGAATCATGAAGAAGATCATCTTATCTTGCTTGAGAATTACGTTCGAGGATAGTGATTATGACTTTCATCATTATCCTCGAACGTAATTCTCAGTTTCTTAATTCAGCAATGCTCGAAATATTCGTAATTACATAAATACATACCATTACGCCTTTTTCCCGTAGGGGTAGGCAGAGACTACGGATATTCATTTGCTACGATCCTTACAGATATCCCTCGCTTCGAAATTATTCGACAAAAAAGTAAAACAGAATTCCGTCTAGCCTCTAGTTCTTTTAGCTACCGCAGTCGTTTCATTGTCGGATTTGCATTCCCAAAAACAACTCTTTCGGTCTTGGTATGCTTTTGGTGTCGCCCACTGAAGACCTTTGTATTCTTCTGGTTATGAGTGTTATAAAACAGACACTTACGTGAATGTCTACATAAGCAGCGATTATCAGACAAGTTAGCTATTTCGATTCTGATGTCTGCATCATTTTGCTTTAAATACCGCGAGGTGGACTCTGCTAGCTTTTCCTAAAATCCAAATTCTATCTATATTCCTATTTAATATAAACTGAAATGTAACATATTTTACAAACCCATTTATTTTACTGGACGCGTAAAGGAGATGTAATATTTACGACTTGATGTAAAGCAAGTTATTTACGACCACAAAATTGAAAGCATTGTAAGATCAGCATAAACCACACACTTAGAACTGTGTAGAATAAGACATGTAAAGTCCATTATTGATATTCACCTTATGTTGTAAATATTATGATAGATCCATTGACTTATGTATTACTCGTGACTAACGATACGATGTCTCTGATTTTGTGGCCCTAAAATGTATGTATTTGGGCCGTAGCCATACCCCGGACACTCCATACAACAGCGCCGAGATTACTATTACTACGATTCGGTCGAGTACGCACGCGCGTACATACACGTCAATTTGTTTTGTCTCTCGTAGGGTATCAGCTGCTGCCGCGCGCGCGCCGAATTGCCTTGCATTGTTTTGCTCTCAATTTCTACCCCTATTCTGCGCGGTGAGGTGCGGTATCTGTTTCGGGTGGGAGGGTGTGAGTGTCCGTTCTGTATGTTAGTTGGTACCAATAATAATTCTGTGCCGTAGCGCCACGTCTCTACTGACCGAGGAGCTGAATTGATGTATTTTTTTGTCCTGAAAATGCATTGTTGTACCTATAGTGAAAGACAAATATGAAGTGTAATATTTTATACGATATCGTAGATCACAGATAACAAACAACTACCTATTTGTTTGTATGGAGAATTTATAAGCGAAATTTATAGATGGGCCCATCTAGATGTTGAAATCATTGGACGGACCAGGTTTTCGGGATGGATAATGGAAATGTCAAATGATTTATTGGTTCTTAAGGACTAATGACGTGCCATGTTGAAGATCCAACCTAATTTTAAGGGTCGCGAAGGCGAAGATGTTGTAATGCGTGGGTCGGAGCATTCTTCAAATTTATGAACTTGATTATAATTAACATTGGTGAAATTTTGCTAAAATGTAAATGAAAATTGTATATTTTAAAAATCTGAGACTAACTTTGGCTAAGAATCCATACTAATCCATACTAATATTATAAATGCGAAAGTCTGTCTGTCTGTCTTTTCGTATGCCTGTCTGTCTGTCTGTCTTTCTGTCTGTCTGTCTGTCTGTTACGCTTTCACAGCCAAACCGCTGAACGGATTTTGATGAAATTTGGTATGAATATAGTTGAAGACCCGGGGTCAAACATAGGCTACTTTTGACGCAGGCGGAGCTGCGGGAAACAGCTAGTATTAATTAAATAAACTTTTAATGGTTATAAAGTTTCGTCTACATGCTTAATGTTGATAATTTTTAATTTTTTCTCTAGGACTATCATCCAAAATTTAGAAATACGATGTTTTTATAAAACCTTTTTAGTGGATTGTTCTGAAATAATTTACTTCATTTTAATAATGAAGGCTTTACTTTATATTTACTTCTTAAGGTTTAAATAAATACTCGTAGCAGCTTTCCCGAAGTTCATGTCGCTCATAAAAATAATAAGCCAATTATGTTTAAGGGGTCCTTCCCTTACCCAAATAGTAAAACAGGACCTTATTACTATAATTTCTCTGTCGGTCTGTCACCAGGCTGTATCTCATGAACCGTGATATTAACACAGTTGAAATTTTTACAGATGTAATTCTTATTTAATACTAGCAGCTCCGCCTGCGACAAAAAGTACTCTATGTTTGACCCCGGGTCTTTAACTATATTCATACCAAATTTTATCAAAATCCGTTCAGCGGTTTGGCAGTGAAAGCGTAACAGACAGACAGACTTTCGCATTTATAACATTAGTATGGTTTTATATTTAAGGTGGCTGCCATACAGAAAAAATGATGTTTTTGCAGATAATTATAGATAATGATACGGATCCTTCGGTGTGAGTGAAAAGGATTCTCTTCAAAATATCGGAGGAAAATAACAGAATCTTTAAAGTTACGCGTCAGCCGGCTGTCGCGCGGATCTTGAGGCTATTATAAGCTCAAGATCTACATATCCTCTGACTAATAAATACATTAAAAACAAGAATAAGTTTTTATAGGTTATGAATATGAATTTGTTCAACATTTGTTTTGTAATGATACAAACTCCTTGAAATTTTGCATGCATATAGTTGGGAGTGCCGGAAAGGACATATGGTACCTTTCATCCCAGAATAAAGTACTGTTCCCATGGGATTAAAATACGTTTAAGTTTGCAAAAGTCAATTTCGTCCGACCTCAGGATGATCATGAAGTCATTTAGTCCAAAAATATTTAACGGAACATTTCGCCAGAACATTTCCAAAAATATTTTAATGAAAACAGTGGAACGCCGGCGAAATTCCATCAATCAACGTTCCTATCCGGCTTGTTTGCAGACATCTGTTAGGATGCCTCTGATTTACACGGTTTTAATTTTATTTAGTTTCATCAGTATTTGAGCCCTATTTTTTAATAATTCACGCAGAACCGGTGAATTGAATGATTTGCATTACCAGCAACAAATGTTAATTCTAATGTAATAAGTTTTTGACACTATTGCCATTTTTTCAGTTTCATTTTTTCTCACTGATGTGAGATCCGTCTGAACTTCGCAAACAGACAAATCAGATCAATAGAATCATATAAAATCACGTTGAACCGTTTTGGCCCGCTAGATGGCAGTCGCCCGGCTGCGTCAGATGCGTTTTCTACTTACAGATTTTGTGAGCTCCTAATAAGCATCTTTTTTTATCCGATGCAGTGAAAACACAGCCTAAAATGCACCTAATTTCATTAAACAAAGTTTTAACACATCCGCAACTTCTTGAAAACTTATGGTAATCGCTTCTCCCGTTTGGCAAACCGCCTAAGTGAAGCCTGAACATGCATGGCATACTTAAATTTCTGTAGATGTTGCAATAACCTTCTCATAACTTAGATTTTATACTTTATATTGAATGGAATTGTAAAGGAACACCTCTAAGTTAACTTTAATATATTTATTTGAATATAAAGGCTCATCTTTTCACATCACTTGCTTTTTCACGTCACTTTGTTAAATGTTTATCATCAGCACGATCTGAAGATACATTACTTGAATCACCTTCACCATCATTAAGACTTACCTGACTACCAAGAGATGATCTTCTATATCTCTTCTTCTGTCTTACATCCAAACCAATCCTATCGCATAGATTTACTGCTCCGTCTCTTAACTCCAATGGTATATCTTTCACAATCACATCTTGAAGAAGATTATTTCTAACCTTTTTGTCTACAAAACTATAGCTACGTTTAATATCTTCGTACGTTCGTTCAGGTTTCTTAAATTTACATTTACACCTTTGAAATAAATTGTCGATATCCCCATCTGACCATTTCTTCCAAAGCCATAATAAAAAACTAAGCAAAAATATGAATCCTAGTACTAATACAAAAATTAATCCTATACAACTCAGTATGGCTAAGATAGCACTTTCACAACATTTGCTATAATCACTACCACCTGTCATTTTACACAATTTTCCATTCAACATGTCTCTGAGTAGAAATAAGTTTTGTGATATAGTTGAACAGTTCGATCTTAATTCTACAAATTCTTCTTGCTTGTACTTCGGCTGTTCTGTAACTACGCCCATTCTAGTACTTATAGCATATATATCTGCCAAAGTTATAGGGTGGTCATAATCTCGACACATATTTATATTAGGTAAGTAAACAGTATCTGGTAATTCTTTAGCCACATCACTTACACAAGCAGTCACTTCTGTACATCTGCGCATATCATCATTAAAATAAGATTTAGCTCCAAGATACTTTAAATCACAGTTAGCAGGATCGCAACTTTCTAGAGCATTATCATCTATACTGTCACAAGTTTCCTTTTTTCTATCACTCACATAATCAACTAGTAAATCATTTGTTGTCTTTCTACTTACTCTAGTATCTAAAAGTATTTCGATGGTTTCACTTTTATATTTTTTACTTCTATCACATTGATGTAGGAGATGAACATCACATGAACCTAATAGATCATGTTGGTAGATGGCAGGCAGGACAAAAACTAGTGTTTCACGCTCTTTTCCTCTAACGAAACCATTAAATGTTCCGTAAATCGTCTTTATGCCACAATCAGAGTCTTTTGGAATATTTATGTGACACTTATCTGGCCAAGAAATAACCTTACAAGTTCTTGCAGGATGAAGATTTTCGATATCCAAATAAAACTGAATAGCCACTGAATCCTTTTCTAAAGGGAAGATTCCTTTATCAACAACGCTTATGGAAGCAAGAATATCTCTAGTTATGAATTGAGATACGTATACAAATATAAATAGTGGACACATTTCTTTGTAAAACTTGCATAATGAGAATTTTGACACTTGGATGTCACATACGATTTTTTTAATAAAGTAGTTTTGGGCATGGAATAATTAGTAAGTACTTAGATACTTATTACTTTCCTGTCACAGACATAATACGGAAAGTACAAAGTTATTACTTCCAAGACAATCACTTTGTGAATGTCATAAATCTAAATATTTGTACATAGAAGTTGCCTTTCTCACCTGGAGCCCTATTTTTAAATGTATGACTCATATATCGAATAAAAATCATTCGATAT